>CM050524.1:4378289-5578289 GCA_027563665.1 Antrozous pallidus | reverse complement strand
GCACTGTAACACCTGTTCCAACCACCTGTGCAAAGGGGAGGCCAGAGAGCTAGCGGCCCAGTTCCTGCTGGCGGAGTTCCAGCTATTGCTTTAAATTGTATGACAGGGTTGGACAAAAATGAGCCTAAACTTGTTCTTGATTGATGTACTTATAACCTACTTCTGGGAACATGAATGAAGAGATATGTTCAACTATTTAATTTATGCTAAAACTTTCATAAGTCATAGAAATGAGCTAAGAGTTTGGCATAATATCGAAGAACAGTGGTTTACTCTCTTTGTGACGAATGCCTTCTCTGCTTTGGAGTGATTTTATACTTTAGAGTAATAAGAATAAGGCCGCTGCTGCTGCTGCTGTTGATGATGATGATAGCTAAAATTTATTGTACCTTTACTAATGCCAGATGCTCTGCTGGTGCTTCACATTCATTTTTAACGTGGTCCTCACGATCCTTTGATATAGGCACTGTTTTCTTTCTCATTTTGGTTCATTTTTAATCCTATCTAATAGACAAGTAATATGCAAACTGACTGTACCTCCACTACACACACCAGCCATGCCTACCAGCCAATCAGGAGCTATATGCAAATTAGCCCCCAACCAAGATGGCTAGGGCCACAGAGAAGAGGAGGGAGGCTTGGGTTTCCCCGAAGATGGAGGAAGCCAAGCTTTCTGCACACATTGGTGGGTCCAGGCATCCACTCAATGCTATAAAGTTTCAATTATAGAATCCCAAGAGAAATGGTGACAGCCACAGAGCTGGAGAGAGGAGGAAGCTAGGGTTTCCACTGGTGATGGAGGAAGCTAAGCTAACCCTGGCCTGCCTTGACCTCTGCTTAAGGCTATGAAGCTTCAATTATAGAAGATACATAAATTCCAAGAGAAATGGCTATGGCCACGGAGCGAGCAGGAGGCTTGGCTCTGCTCCAGGATACAAAGTTTCAATTGTAGATAAATAAATTCCAGATACCTGGTCCCTCCCAACTGCTCTCCCCTGCAGGCCTACAAACCACCACAGGCCCCTTGCTCAGTCCTTCCCACACCCTAAGGTAACCCTCACCCTGATCTAGACCTCCCTTCAGGGCAAACCAGCTGGCCCCTACCCATGCACCAAGCCTCTATTCTATCTAATAAAAGAGTAATATGCAGATTGACCATCACTCCAACACACAAGATGACTGCCCCCACGTGGTTAATGATGGCCACCACAAGATGGCCAGCAGGAGAGGGCAGTTTGGAGGGACCAGGCCTACAAGATAGGGTAGTTGAGAGCGATCAAGCCTGGAGGGGAGGGCAGTTAGGGGTGACCAGGCCAGCAGAGGAGGGAATTTAAGGGCAACCAGGCCTACAGGGAAGGGCATTTGGGGGGAGACCCAGGCCTGCATGGGAGGGCAGTTAGGGGTGACCAAGCCTGCAGGGGAGGGTAGTTAGGGGCAAACAGGCTGGCAGGGGAGCAGTTAGGCAACAATCAAGGCTAGCAGGGAAGTGGTTAGGGGGTGATCAGGCTGGCAGGCAGAAGCAGTTAGGGGTAATCAGGAAGGCAGGCAGGCAAGCAGTTGGGAGCCAGCATTCGTGGATTGTGAGAGGGATGTCTGACTGCCTGTTTAGGCCCAATCCTGGATCAGGCCTAAACAGGCAGTCAGACATCCCTCAAGGGGTCCCATATTGGAGAGGGTGCAGGCTGGGTGGCAGGACACCCCCTGCCTTCACCCCCCCCCCTCCCGTGCACAAATTTTTTGCACCAGGCCTCTAGTCATCTGTAAGTTGCAAACCAGTTTTGACGTATTCTATGCCATTCAAAGATGTATGCAGCATGATCCTCAAGGCATTCACTGCCTCGCAATTAGGCAGGCACATGAGCTAATGGCTGAGTCCAACATGGTTGGGGGTTGAGTTACTGGCCATAATATTTCCTCAGTTGTAACTCATTCTTCACAAATGCAGAGTAGGCATCCAAAAGTTAAGCCCTTATCTCTTATCTGTTTGAAGGCTGTGGTGCTTACTGACATTTCAGTGGTTTGCTTCTGTCTTCTTCCATTTGCATGTCACTGCCAAGGTGATGATGATAGGTTATATCCACTGTAAATATACTAATGCCAGATGTTCTGCTAGTGTTTCCCCAACCTCCCCTGTAATCAGATCTTCCCTTTGCTCACCAAATATGAATCTTTAGTGACATACCATTCCTTTAAAAATTAAAATTAAAAAAATTAAAGCTCAAGCTCCTTGCTTTTGAGAAATCCCTTGGTTAGGTTTTCTCAGGCTTCTACACAATGGGAGCCTGCTCTTCTGGCACAATGCAGGACTTGCTGCTGGCCTAGTACTTGGCTATTTTTGCCTCCTACAGTAATGCAGGCCTCGAAACCTATAGTCCCCATGTTGAAAAGCCTGAGCTGAAGTGTAAGCTCTGAGGGCAGGGCTAGGTCATGTTCCTTATTTTATAGTCTCCGCAAATTGGGGAGTGCTTTTACATAAGGAAAGTACTGAACTAAAATTCAAAGATTACTTCTATTGTAACTATAGAAAGGGACTACACTTCTTAGACAATAGAGTGTGTATTTGCAGTGTTTATTAAGCCCACTGCTTATTAGTACCCTGTTCTTTTCACACAGGAAAATGCCTCCAAGCGACTAACCATAAGATAGAAAGGATGTGTGCCTATTTAAGGGTTATCGCTGAAAGACAGATTGATTTTCTGTTAGTTTCTCCTTTTTCTCTAGAGCTATGTGAACCTGTGTAAAGGTGAAATCGAGACTCATGATTAATGTGGCTTTGGTGGTTTTGAGACTCTCAAGGAAAGCTGAGCATTCTTTAAAAAGTTGAAGATGAGCTATTTTTCTGAACATGGCACAGTCATTGAGCAAATCCCAGAACCCTGGGGTTAAAGGGACCTTTAAGACCCTCATTTGTAATCGCCACAGATAAGAGAGAGGGATTTCTAGCTGATAATTTCATTAACTTGGTTCTTCTCAGGGAGGGAAGTTTTTCCAGAATTATGCATCTACCTCCGAAGTTTCTCATGGCTTCCAAACGTATTCACTAGTGGGAATTTATCAAAATGCTGTAGCTAATGAAATTAAGCCATGTGTAACTCAGATTAAGAAGAACTAAGCATAATATAAACTGCCTTCTTGCCTGAGTTATTTTTAAATTAACTTAATTTTTAAGAAACCAAATGTATTTTTTCTTTATTTTTTTATCTTTATTGTTCAGTTTATTAATTACATCATTTCCCTTTTTCCCCCTATAGCTCCCCTCCACCCAGGACACATCCCACCCTCCACCCTCACATCCCCCACACTGTCCTCTCCCATAGGTTCATGATTTAAGTCCAGTCTCTTGCTGCACCTCCCACACCCCTTTTCTCCCCAAGAATTGTCAGTCCATTCCCTCTCTATGCCCATGATTCTGTTATATTCACTAGTTTATCTTGTTCATCAGATTATTAGTTCACTTGATTTTTAGATTCATTTGTTGATAGATGTGTATTTGTTGTTCATAATTTATATTTTTACCTTTTCTTCCTCTTCTTATAGAATATCTTTCAGCATTTCATATAATATTGGTTTGGTGGTGATGAACTCCTTTAGCTTTTTCTTATCTGAGAAGCACTTTATCTGACCTTCAATTCTGAATGATAGCTTTGCTGGATAGAGTAATCTTGGTTGTAGATTCTTGCTATTCATCACTTTGAATATTTCTTGCCACTTCCATCTGGCCTGCATCGTTTCTGTTGAGAAATCCGCTGACAAACATATGGGTGCTCCTTTATAGGTAACTAACTGTTTTTTTCTTGCTGCTTTTAAGATTCTCTCTTTATCTTTTGCCCTTGGCATTTTAATTATGATGTGTCTTGGTGTGGTCCTCTTTAGATTCCTATATTTTGGGGTTCTGTGCACTTCTTGGGCTTTTAAGTCAGTATCTTTCACCAAGTGGGGGAAGTTTTCGGTCACTATTCAAGTAAGTTTTCATTATCTTGCTCTCTCTCCTTTTTCTGGCACCCCTATAATTTGAATGTTGGTATGCTTGAGGTTGTCCCAGAGGCCCCTTATACTATCTTCAATTTTTTGGAATCTTTTGGATTCTTGCTTTTCTGGCTGAGTGGATTTTGCTTCTTTGTATTTCAAATCTTTGACTTGGTTCTTGCAGTCCTCTGGACTGCTTTTAGGTCTTTGTATAATATTTTCTATTTCAGTCAGTGTATGCTTAATTTCTAGTTGGTCCTTTTTCATAACCTCGTAGGTCTTGTTCATTTCCTTGTAGGTCTCAGCCTTTTCTAGGAGCCTCTTAAAAAGCCCTATAACCGTGGTTTTGAACTCTATGCCGAGTTGGCTTTTTTCCTCCATTTCTTTCACATCTGATTTCTTTCCATTTCTCTGCATTGTGGCTGCTTTCCTGAGTTGGTCCATTAGCTTTGTGTGTTAGATGTCCTCTAAGGGACAGTGGCTCAGCCTCCCCAGTTACCTGAGGTGGATACTCTTGCTGCAATCCTTTATGGGTTGTATAGTATCGTTGAAGTTAAGCCCAGCTAATTGTTGTTAGCACTAGGATGGTTTGACCTCTAGGCCAATTAGGTGTGAAGGTTAGCTGTGTTCAGGTTGGATGGGTGGAGTCTCTGGGCTGAGCAGGCAGTGTCAGCTCCACCCTATGCGGTACCAGGGTGTCTGTTCCAGGTGGTAATGGCTGCACGCACCTCCAAGAGAAAGCCACTGCTGATCTCCACCCTCTGCCAGATAACTTAACCTTTTCCGAAATGAGTCTGCATACACAAAGTCTCGCCCAGGGTTGTAACACAATGCAGTCCGGTGGTCTCCCGAATGAGGGAGCAAGTCATGAGTCCTCTCTGTGCGGTCGCGTACCTCTGTTCCCAAGTTTATGCACAAACTGCTGTTCCAAGTTCACGCACTCTCCTCAAGCTCACAGACCTCTGCCATGCTGGTTCTGCTTTCCCACTGCACAGTTTCACCCCATATGAGTGTGGATTCCCTGGACCTCGCCTTTAACTGGGGAATCAATGCAGTGGGACGCCTTTGCCCCCCCACTGGAGAAAACCAGCCGGGTTTGCAGCTGCCCTCCCTCTCCGCTGGTGCACGCGCACACAGCTCCAAACCTCTGGCTCTGCGAGTATCTTCAGTGCTGCCCTCCACCACTCCCCTGAGTCACAGTGTCCTATCGTTACTTTTATTTGTGGAATTTTCACTCAGCCGGCTTTCCAGTGATTCTGGATGATGTTTGTTCTGTCGTTAAGTTGTAGTTTTGGAATTGTTGTGTGGAGCAGCAAGATAGGTGTTTGCCTATGCCACCATCTTTGTTCCTCCCACCCCAAATGTATTTCTTTTTCCACAAGTGTGTTGATGTCAAATTTATTTTCCACAATAATAGAGTGGGGAATGCTCATTCATCCACTCAGTGGTCAATAAATGCTTTGTTAACTCTGTGAACCCTAAACACAAAACTAGGATGAGTGAGTCTTAGAATGATGGAACTGGGAACGCTGTGGTCCGGCACGCCTGGATGCTAGTGTTGACTCTGCACTTCCTCCCTGTCAGCTAGGACCAGGTTTCAGCTTTCTCATCTGCAAAATGAGTTCAGAGTACTCCCCACTTTGTGAGGTTGCTGTGAAGACTGAAATCATTCTTTTAAAGTACCTAACACAGAAACATAAAAAGATTATAAAAAGTCAGTTATCATTTTATAATTTTATTATAATTCAAGACATCTAAGACTTTTTAATATTAAATTTTTATATGATAAATATATTCATAAGAAAAGTATTACAAAAATGGTTAAATAGCATGAATATTAGCTCCTTCATGTAAACCAAAGGTTTTATGTGGCTTCCAGTTTGGGCGAAGAGGAGGAATTTTGAAATCCTCTCTTTGTGAAACTTTTTAGAGATAATGCAGGGTATGCAAGTTATGAAAATAAATAGGATTAAAGACCACAGCTTGACCTGGAGCATGAAGAGACCCTGTCATGTACAAATCAGAGACAGGAGTGTTGAAAGGATCTTGAGGGAAACCAGAATGAACGGGATGTTGGTAGGCCAGAGGCAGGGCCAAAGCAGCCCATTGTGCAGAGCGTGATATCAGGGGTTTTAGAGTGAACTGCAGGCCTGCAGGTGTTTTTACTCAGAAAGCCCTTTCTTCCCCTATGAGCAAGTGGGTCTCCACAGTCTTGAGTTGAAGGAGATATGCGTGCTTTGCGTCTTCTTTTTTCCCATGGTCAGTGTTATCAGTGAGAAGATATGTGTGATTCAGAGAAATAGGAACAGTTTGGTTAGCTTGCAATAAAGCAGGTCAGCTCAGAGGACGGCCTGGAAGGGATCAGAGCTCTGCAGGCAGGTGGGCAGCAAGCCTCCCCGTGTCTCTGTGCCTTTGCAGGGAGAGGGTGAGAAAGTCTCCCCAAGGCATTGGGAGAGGCAGTAAGATCAGGAGGTTTCATTCTCGATGGCAAGGATGCAGGGGAGGAATGCTGAAATATTAGGTGGGCTTTCAGTGGACAGTGTGGAGGTGACAGCCTGTGTGATCCAGTGCAGCAAGGGGGGTTCACATTGTGGGCAATGGTGAACCCTGCCAACAGGAATTCCAGCTGCGCCTCTAGGCCTTGGCGGGGGGGAGATCTGTTCCTTTTAGCACCTCATGAGTTTCTCTCCTTGCCAACATATATGCTTCTCTTATTTAATACTAGAGGCCTCGTGCACAAATTTGTGCATGGGACAGGGAAGGGTCTCCTCAGCCCAGCCTACCCTCTCCAATCCAGGAGCCCTTGGGGAATGTCCAACTGCCTATTTAGGCCTAGGGATTGAGCTTAAATTGGCAGTTGGACATCCCTCTCACAATCCTGGACCACTGGATTTTGTCACATTTTATCACATTCTCTCCTAACCACTCACCTGCCTGCTGGCCTGATCGCCCCTCACTGCCTATGCTTGGTGGCCTGATTACCCCCAACTGCCCCTCCCCAACCAGCCTGGTTGCCTCCAACTGCCCACCCCCCTCCAGCCTGGTTGCCCCACACAGCCTGGTTGCCTTCAACTGCCCACCCCCCTCCAGCCTAGTTGCCCCACACAGCCTTCTGCTCAGTCGTTTCGTCACCCCTGACTAACCCCCTGCCAGTCGGATTACCCTACACAGCCTGTTCAGTCATCTGTTTGGTTGCGATAGTCAATTAGGCTTTTATATAGATGGATTATCACCTGGTAAATCACATCAGTAAGAACTCTTTCCTCATGACCGAGTCGTCCCTGAACCCTGTCCTGATACAGGGGGATCCTGGATTCACGTCCTGCTCCTGCTTAAGTTTCCTGGAAATGAGCGATGGATGTGGGGAGACAGGGCTGTGAGGAGGGTCTGACTTCCTGGGCTGCCATGTCTAATGGGTCACATTTTACATGGTTTGGTCTAACCCACAGATAAAGCACAAATCAAATATAAACAAACTACCCTTGGAAAGAGCCGTAACTGTCTATGTAAAGAGTACACACATGTGATCTTGCAGCCATTTTCACTCAAAGACTGAGGAAGACTGAACTTGGAGGAAGGGAGACTGAAGGAGGGGAACTGAGTTCCTGCAGGGAGGAGGGCACAGCCACAGCAGGAGATGATGACCTTGGGGAGAGGGGCCAAGACCCTGCCCCTCCTTATGGGCTCTTCTCCGCTCATTCTATTACTGCTCTGCAGCCTTAACAGTTTATCTGTTTTTGTGAGAAAGAAACATCATGATGGAGACTGCCATATGAGGAGTGAATAGTGACAGTTAGGCCCCTGCCCGAAGGAGCCAGGCCAAGACATGCTGTCAGAGTTTAAGAAATTTTATCACATTCTCTCACAGCGGGCGGAGAACAGGGTACGGTATCAACGGGGCAGAGGAGGGGAGCAGAATAGTTATGTCTCTTCTAAAGGTCCCTCAGAGTCGTCAGTGGGACCAAGTGCAGGTGGGGGCCAGATGTGTGTGGCCGCTGGAAACTGGGTGAGGCTGTTTCCTGGGAACCCAACGAGCTTCATCATGAAACCTACAATGAGAATAACAGGAAAACCCAGGGAGAGGAATGAATGTGCCTAACAGTGATGATGTAAAGAACTAGACTTCAGTCCTGCAAATCAGCCTATCAGATATTTTGAACATTTTGAATGGAAAAGCTGAGCAGGCCCTCGCTGGTCTGGCTCAGTGAATAGAGCATTGGCCTGTGGACTCTAGGTCCTGGGTTCAATTCTGATCAAGGGTACGTGCCTGGGTTGTAGGCTTGATCCCCAGTGGGGGGCATGCAGGAGGCAACCAGTCAATGGTTCTCTATCATCATTTGTTTTAAAGAAAGAAAGAGAAGCTGAGCAGGGTTTGTGACAGCCAGTGCCTGGGGGAGCTGTAAAAATGACTGGTTCTTGCCCATAAGAGGGCTTTCACTCCTGGCACTAAGAAAAATGTGGAGCTTCCTCACTCATGCTGAGTGAATAAGCCAATGCTTGTGTAAAACTTCATTATCTAAAAGAGTGGGCTGTCAACATCCCCTAAATTCAATGCCAGCTTCCGCCCCCCCTACCCCCTGGTCCACCCGGATGTGGCTGGGAATATAGGGCTGTTCCATCAGGGACTCAACTTTTGAAAGTTTCACCCACATCAAGTCAAACATATTCAATGGAAAACACAGTCTGCATTAAATATACTTTTGACTGTAAACAATATTTTCACTTATTATTGCTCCTTTTTCTGCAGGTTTTCTTTTGTACTTTCTGTCGATGCATTTTTTTCTTTTCCTGGGCCATTAAAATTCTCACAGGCCCTAGGCTGGGGAAAAAACCCTAAAGCTGGATGGATAAACTGGTCTTTCTGGGGGAAAAAATAGCTGTCATTCTGAACAGCAATTAGCAATTTGTCCCCTTCACTGGAAAGAAATAGTACACGATTTTGATTTTACAAAAAAATAGCAAGCTAAAACTTCTTCCAAAAATTAGTCTTTTCAGTTCATATCATTTCATCATACTGTGGGATTTTTGACCAAATGCTGTTTGATGAAACCAGACAACATAATTATATTTGAATTATAAGGCATACATTTAAATCTTATCTTCTAAATAGAGTATTGTTACCCCACAGTGGAAGGGTAAAGAAGACCTGGTTGCTTCAAAGAGCACTACATCCACCAGCGAGCCCCAGCAGTGCCCCGGCTGTTTGAGTGAATTGCAAACACTTGTTTCCTGTTTTTGAACAGCCTCCATAGTGATTGGGAAATGGTGGTGTGAGATGGAGCCCTGTCTTGAGGGAGAAGAATGTAAGACACTCCCTGATAATTCTGGATGGATGTGCGCTACAGGCAATAAAATTAAGACCACAAGAGTAAGTTCATTAATTTCAAATGTCTTGTGCATGTTACTAACTGTACTGTTTTTCTTTGTGTTGTACAAATATCATCCAGAGAAGGTTTGAACAGGGGAGCAGGGGAAGCCCTTTCCCCCACAGAAACCATTCTCTACCATTCTGACCAGTGTCCAGCCATCAACAAGAAGCTAGAGATTTAACTTAACTTTTCTATACTGAGCAGGTTAGCGTTTCTGCTATTGGCTCATAAATAAAGTTAGGTTGCAATGAGGCCATTATTTGGACAATTCGTCCAACATCTATGGTGATCAGATAATGAAATGAGGATGTTTAATTTGTCCACATAGTTTGTTGGGAAGGTCTACAGTTAAGTACATATTCTTTAAAGGAATTATATGATGATTTTATTGGGAAATGAAAGGTTTTTGTGATGTGAATAATCATTTCTTGATTTCTCTGGTTAAATCAGAAGTTATCTTCAAAATATGTAACAACCTGTATTAAGGGGCTTACCCAACTGGTGAGCATCGGTGTCACAATGCTGGAGCAGGAGGAAGAGGCCCAGCTAGGCCAGCTGTTGATCTTCTAGATACTGGACCATAAGAAGATCTGGCAGTCCTGAAGGGGGTAAAGGGAGGGTGGGTACTCAAAACATTTAAGATAGTATCTACTTATTTACAGTACAAAGGTATGTTACTATTTTAACAGCCAGTATAGTCACATATATCTGTACCATGTGAATATCAGCCCTGGTAGTTAGGTGTTTGTGTATTTTAATGCATTGGATATTTTTAAAGGAAACTCCACCAATTATAAGTCCCAAGATGCTGACCTTGTAATCTTCCAAAAAGGATGACTCAAATTTTAAAAAGCATCTCTGATTCCTGTATTTTGAGTCTTATCTGATTTTTCTTCTCAGCATTATCTTTTCAAAAAATAAAATTGGTTCTTGCAGTTTTGTGATACAGGAAACAAAAGTAATTCTACATGATATCATTTTAAACACTTCTTTTTTCATATATAAAATAGGTGGAGATGCTTTGCCTGTCAAATTTAGTTGCCTGTATTGATCACATTAGCTAGTAAATGGCCATACTTCACTGGCTTGTAGCCAGGAGAGATTTCTGAACCATCTTAGCTTTTTAACATACATTTTTGAGCACTCAGAAAGCTCAGCGTGGATTCTTGTGTTTCATGTCAGTGAAACACATACCCAAGAAACACCTACAGAAAGAAACCTGGTTCATACAAATTATCCATGGAAACCATTACCTGGTGGAGAGTGGCTTTCAGGGTTTCCTTTGGTTACATTTTGCCTGAAAAAAATGACTTTACCAAATAATTTGAAGATGTCCTGATAAGTTAGTGTTAAGCTACTCTGCATATGGCCAGTGTAATTCCAGAATTATAACTGGAATCTGATCCCATTATTTTTTAAAACATTGCTGACATACAGGGGCGAGGAAAAGGAGGTTTACAGTTGTGATTACACAAAACAAAGGGTTTATTATTGTATTATTATTTATTAATTATTGTGTTCGTTACTTCCATTACAACTGTAAACCTACCTTTGCCCAACCTGTATTTTCTGCAAATCTCTAGTCCCTATCCCAAATGATAACAGGTGACCCTTCATTGAAGATAAGCCCTGCTCTCATGATGCCTCCAGACTTGGAACTCAAGAAAAAAACAATGCAAGTCAAGTTATTTCAGGATTTCAATACGGGAAATTCCAAGAGTGCCAAGTAGGAGACTCTTTGGAAGCTAGAACATAAACAACAAACAAAACAGAACTTGCTAATGCCACCTTGCTGTGGCCCTGGGACTTTCTCTCCTTCTGTAGAGTCCATTGGAGAAGCACCAGGCATTTTGTAAATACATCCTAGACATTCCGGGCATCAGGGAATAGAGCACAGAATCCTCATGGTAATAACGGAGGCTGGAGTGCACTGTGTCTGCTACCGCCCTGGGAGGGCGCAGTACAACCCAGGCAGCTGAGTGTATGAGAGAAACAGCTGCCCTTGCTATGGGTTTAAAAGCAGAGCCACAACTTGAATCCATTTCCAGGGAGGAAATGAAACGGTGTTCTGCAGCCCTGTGAGTGGCATGCTGCTCAGCTGAGAATTCTCAGGTCTGTCTGGAGACAAGGAAAAAGAAGACACTGAAAAAAGGGAAAAGGCTGCACTTCTTTCTTCTTTTTTTTTCTTTTTCATAGATTTCAGAGAGAAGGGGAGAGGGAGAGAGAGAGAAGATCGGTGATGAGTGAGTCATTGATTGGCTGCCTTCCACATGCCCCCCACTGTGGATCCAGCCCACAACCTGGGCAGGTGCCCTGTCCAGGAATCTAATTGTGACCTTCTGGTTCATAGGGTTGATGCTCAACCACTGAGCCACGCCAGCCTGGCAAGGCTGCACTTTTAAACATTGAGAGGACTCAGACATTCCTACTGACTTACAGCTTCTCTCCCTTCCTGATCAAGAAATTCACAACACAACAACAACAACAACAACACTTTTAAACACAAAGGCACCATTTAAGCCCAGGTGATGCATACAGGAGATCTTCATTCTGCATAAATGCCATGCCAACAAGAGTTTTCAGATCATCTGCTCTGGAAATAGGTTTTGACCAATTTTTCTAATGGGGACTGTTCCCCATTAGAGAATAATATGCGTACAGACTTCAACTATGGACTCTAGCAATCTAACTTTTGAAAGAGGTAAATTCACAGATGTACTTTAATTTGAATCACATGTTTTATTTTCTGTTATTAACTAAGAAATGATCTTTAGTATAAAAAATTATTCAAGTTCTCATTAAAGTGAAAGGGAAAATAAAGAAAAATCAACATTTTTGTTCTTATGTCTAAGACTGGTTCAAAAAGGGTGCTCTTATGGGGAAAAATGAAGAAACATACCCAGATTGTTAATGATAATGGAGACCTTTTATATGTAATTTAAAAAAGTAACTCCAACTTAAATATATTTGCAAAAAAGATTGCTGGTACCTCATTGTTTTTTCCTACATAGTTTTGTTTTTGGCAAAGTCTTCCTATAAGAGAGAGGGTTTACTTCCCAAGTAAGCATCTAAGCCAAAATCCACAGCAGTCTTTGAAATGCAGATAGATGCTTCAGAGTGTAATTGATATTTTTATTATGTTTCTTTTTAAAAAGAGTAGAGAGTAGAAATTCATTGTTTCATTTAAACCTCTAGACCCCCAATTGAGAATAGCCAGGATAACAGGCCAGAAACTGAGGGAAAACCTTGGGGAAATTAGATATGATGCAGAAGGAAGATGGGTAGAATTATCTAAGGACGTTCCTGTCAGGAGATGTGAAAGACTAAATCTTAAGGAAAGGGGAGCTCCCTGAGTGGACGCCCACGCCTCCAGTAGAAGAAGGCTGGTGACAGACAACCTCCTGAAGAGGCTGGCCAAGTCTCAAGGCGGAACTTTAACCCTGTCCCTGCTTGATCTTTGCTTCAATTGCTTTATTAAAATTAACTTGTTAGTAGTTTGTGGCAAGAATACTCAACTTTGATATTAACTAGAGATTTTTCCTATGGTTTCAGAGACCTACTGGTTTATGTCTTTTCTTTAAACTCATATATCAAAAATATAAGTTGGAAAGTTGGAAAGGCAATAGCTCATACATTGAGGAACAAATCTCTATACTGTGTTTGCAGGAACAACGACTTAATTTAGAAAGATAGACCTCTCCATGGAGGAAATAAGTTATTTGGCAATGCTGTAATAATTCACAGGTGAAAATGAACACTGAGTGTTTGGGGATAGAAAGAGGAAAGAAAAGAAATTAAGAGAAAATCAGACACTTGGAAAGAAAAATAAGCGGATTAAAACAGCAAAATGTAATCTGGTATAATACCTGGGGAAGTGTCATGCAACTTTGGGCTTCCTACAATCCCATATGTTAATGTCTTTCAAACAGTGACAAAATCAAGCTAGTGCATAGTGCAGAATCAAATTTCCTCCCCTAAAAGAGCAAGTGAACAGAACTCAGATTGCACACCTAACTACAATTGCCATCTGGTCAAATGCCTATTTTATGTGATCAGCCCAACACAAATCTGGCCCATCCTTCTACTGGTGACTCTCCCATGGCATGCATATCTCCATGATGTTTTTTATATTATTGAAAAGATACAGTAGTAGCTTTGATATAATTCATCTCCCTCACTCAGACAGAATTTTACCTGGTCTGAAGTGCTCTGAGAACCTTTACAATCCTGATCTCCATTTTTTTGTATTAAATGTTTTAAAATTGAAGTGACAAAAGAGAGGTAAAGGAGAGAGAGAAAAGAGAGGAGAGGAGAGAAGAGGAGAGGAGAGGAGAGGAGAGGAGAGGAGAGGAGAGGAGAGGAGAGGAGAGGAGAGGAGAGGAGAGGAGAGGAGGGAGATTTTTGGAGATTGCAGAAAGAAAAAATGAATCAACTTATCCTAACACAGTATCACAATAACCCTTAGGTCCAAGTGAACTCATTCATTTCTTTAGGCAATACGTATATTTAAGGCTCCACTATCTGAAGTTAGTGTATAAAGGTCTTGAGGATGTGATGGTGGATATGGCAGAGCCCCTGGTCTTCCATGGAGGATAGGGACCAAGTTTGTGTGGTGAAGGTAAGGGTGATGTTGATAGTAACAAACAAACAAACAAACAAAAAAGGCTATTTTTTGTGAATGTCACCTTCTCTCTCCTTTGATGAAAAAAAAAAAACACAGTGAAAACAGAAAGTGATAAATGCCACTGGAATGTAGGAAACCAAGCTTTGGAAGGATCTGTTATTTATACAGAGAGGATGAAAAAAAAATAAATGTGTGATTTCTTCTAGATTCCACATTTGAATACAGTCTTTTATTACTGTCCCTACCTAACTCAAAAGCTCCAAGTGTACTCCCAAACATACTCCATGTACTCAGACACTCAATTTATAATACTATACAGAATTAAGAAATGATGAAGAAAAATGTATTATGTCCTTGTCAATGACCTTATGCCATCCCTCTACATCTTCCAACAGGCCAACATGTCAAGGACAATGACCTACTCAGTTCAAATTCTAATCAGACACCGATTGACTGCATAGTGTGCAGAGTCCAGTCCAAAATGGGAACATAGAGCCCCTTTTCAAAAATTAATAATTTCAAGATGGCAGCAGAAGGTCATCAAACCAAACGAAGGGCCCCTTCAGCACAGGGCTCTATGCTACTTTGTAATCTCACACCCATAAAGCCAGTACCAGTCAGACCTGCCTCAGAGAGTCTGTCTCCTTAGTTGTGACAAAATCAATTTAATAAATTGACTTTTAAAAATATAATGGTCTGTCAATTTACTGGGATCACCATTTGAGAACTACTGCTCTAAACATTAACATTTTGCACTTTAGATTACCTGAACGAATCAACATCCTAAAAATTCAAATTGTTCTCAATCTTCTGCTTGGTCACCTTTCTTTGTACCTTCATTTTGTTCTTTTCTTCCTGAAATGTCTTTCTTTTTTTGTTTCAGATTCACCCAAGAACCTAACAGAAGCATTTATTATGGTGACAAAGGAAAACCAACTCTGTGGAAAATACATTTTAAGAATTTAAAACATCTTGCACAAGCCAAATGGATTTCTTACTTGCACTTTGGTTACCAGATAATCACAGTGCTTTTACTATGTGCCATGAGGTATCCTATAACGGGAAGACCTGAAGATTTGGCCAACACCATGGAAAGTGGGTTCCAGAAAAAAAAGGGGGGACATTTTCTCAATGAAAATTATGGGGATTATGAAGAATGAGCAACTGTCTTCTAATATGGATCTATAGTTACTTTGTACCATTTGAAATATATGTATATATAATATTTTGAAATATTATATATTCTCTTTAAGAAATGAACAGTGCCACAGTATGAGACAGCTGGTGTATCACCTTGAGTTTTAAATGCTCTGCTTTGTTGCTTTTTGTTGTCATTTCTTGTGCTATTGGCAAGGAAGATGTGCCCTTTTGAGAGTTCAGCAGGGCACTCACAGTGCAAGGCCAGCTACCCGTGGACTCCTGGAATCAGAGGCATCACAATACTGAATCAAGAGCTTCCTTCTGTTTATACCAGATCCCCAAGGACGTTCGCCTCCTGCTTTATTGCTTTCTGCCCGGTGCAATAGTAGCATGCAAGCTTGGCTTACATAACCATACTTTGTATTCAATTGATATATAATAACAGTTTTAACCTCTTCCAGGAAAATATTTTTAGAATACTAGCTTTTACACAGATAAGAAAGAGAAGATGCTGGAGGTTGCTGCTCCACCACACTGTTAAGACTGGAGAAGTTGTGGTAGAATATGGATCCCTATGTTAATAAATCCTGTAAATACAGTGTCCTGAGGGTTTGTACAGCTGTCCTAGACTGCAGGAATGCCCTTGATTAAGTCCAAAGTCTGCCATCATTAAGTATACAGTGCTATAACAACAAGTTTCATCATGGCATCTTTTTCTATGTTTGATTTGTTTTTTCTAAGAGGATTTAGATCTCTCTGGTTAGATAGGAAGACCATTAAAACAATTGGGTTCCAGAATAATCTATGTGACCAAATGTTGGACAGCCCTATTAAAATGGTAAATAACTTCTTTCTAAACCTACCTGTCCTCTTTATTTGCCATTTATTTTTCCTGAATCCATTTTAGCCAAATCCAGAGAACACCCCACTTAGAGACTTGTAGTTGATCAAATTTTTCCCATGAAATATTCGCAGCCATAAAATTCATGCTTTCCAACCCTAACATTGGAAAAACCAGAAACCCATTATTATAACTGCAGTGTCCTCAGCCAACAAGATGAAAAGTCAAATACCATTTAGGGGCTTTCAATGTGAGCAATTGAATGGTACATATGGGGCTCACCTCCACAAAAAGCAATTATTGCCCATCTCTTTGAGTTATTCAGCTGATGCTTATATGAAGGAAATATCTACTTAAGTTCTAGTTTATGAGAGTAGCATAATAAGATTATACACTCCTATTACTTACCATATACATATGCAAATATATGTTTTTTTCCCCAAAGCCTTTTTTGCAATGCATGTTCTGAGAGCCTCATATTAGATCAGCAGCACAGTGGGTCCCCTCATCTAGATGTTGAACCTCAGTTAAATCCAGAAGCTCCTTCATCTCCGCCATGTAGCTTGAGGTCTGATTGTATGTGTAAACACTCTAACTAGACAGGTTTATTCTACACCTTGAATGCTTACAAAATCGTCCATGAAATCTTCATTGCAAAATTTAAGCTTTCCAATTGCTTTCACAAAATATTTATCTGAAGGTAACATAAAATTGATACCAGAAAGTAAGAATTAGTTAAACTTAAGTACCAAGTAATATAGTAGAAATTGACTTTCATCTGGACACTTTAAAGTATAAATTGAAACTAAAAATTCAAAGAATTGTCTAGAGCACCTACATTCCAAAATATTACATAATCAAATGTACTTTGGGAAAATTGTACACAGTACAAAATAGACATTGTTTACTGAGGGAATTTCCAGAGCCCGGGACGCACCAAAAGGCATTGTGTGTCTTTAGGAAAGCCTGGGCTAGAGGAGCCAAGCACAAATCTCTCAGAAGTGCTGAGTGGCCACTTGATGAATGGAGATCTCATTTGCTCCTAATGAGAAGCTACAAGAAATTATTTCTGTGTGAGGCTAGATTATATGTATTATCATAACTTTAATTTTTCAAGAGAACCATCAATGTGAATTTTAACATAAAATCTCTTAACCTTCATAAACAAGATTAACTGCTCCACCATGATTATTTCTATTAAATAAAAACTCTGCAAGCATTATTATTACCCCAAATTCCCTGATCAATTGGCCTTCCCTATGATACAAGTTTCCTGGAATGCCCTTTTAGAAGTGTTGGTTCTGAATGAGTATCCAAGGAGAGGGAAAAAGGATATTCTTTTCTCTATGGCCTCACTCACACAGACCCTCCTAAAAACTTACAATTCATGGAGTTCGCAGCTTTTCCTATTCTATAACCAGAGCCTATAAATCAATGAATGAGCTAATCTAGAAGTCCAGGTTTGTTCGCTCATTTTCTATTGGTCACTTGTGCTCTGTCACCCTTTGAAAGACCTTCAAGAAGGGAGAAGCATAAAAAAGAGCACATCAGGATCAGGCAACCATCCATTTAAACAATTCAAATATTTATAACTGTCATCAAATTCAATTCAGATTTATCCAAGTTTCTTACACAAATGTGTGAACCATTAACTTGTGTTTAAATTAAATTTGCCAGTTTGGGGAATTCAGTAGCTACCATCTGCCTATTGAATATGAACATTTATAGTTTAAAAACTATGTATTTCTGGTAATAAAGAACTCAGTCTGGTATGACTGATAATGATGTTGAGCTTGTGCATCAAATACTATGAATAATGTTATAACAAAATTAGAGCAAATGCAAAGGGTTTCACCCAAAGCCCTTCTCTTGGTAAAAGGAAAATATAGCTTATTTTCATAAGACAAAGACTTTTGAGTAAGATAAAGGTTATTTTTTTACTTTTTTGTGTGATTAGATTTGTGTATTAATGAGCTTGGCAAGCATGTTGAAAAGTTTTACTGCTTGTCTTTTTTCCATGGTAGAACAATGAAGAATGTTTTCACTGATACACAATTCAACATCTTTTTCTGATCAAATCTAATGTAACTTTCAGAAAACAATATAGTGATTTTATAGTGCAGTATATTATGCCACCTCGCCATTGTCACTGATATAATAAGTTATGGAAGTTATAAAAAATGTTTATATGATGATGAACATCCCTCACCTTCTTAGCATATGCACTCCTTCCTGGAAAGTTAAATATAGTTTCAAAATATGAGTTTCTCTTTAAGTTCACAGCCCCATTTCAGGATCTATTAGGGCTTGATAGATAAAGAAGTGCATCGTGTCTCCTTTTGTGAGCTTTCTAGCTGGTCTATAAATGTAGTCAGTTATGGTAAGGCTTTCTACCTTCTAAATAAAAGTCGGTGTCCAGCAAATTCTAGAGCTCAAACCACATCCATCTAGTTTAAAAATATCACAAAACAGGGTAAAAGGCACTACTAAGGAATGTGGGGACTTGGGACTTGTATCTGATCCTAGTAGCTGTGGAAATACGCAGAAATTGAGGAATAAAACCATGTTCACTCTTCAAAGTTAAAGGGGATCTATTAGTTGCATGCACACAGTATTGAAAATCCCTGCTAGTACTGGGGTTTAGGCTGAGTAGGCCAGGATTTTTTCCTCATAGGCGATTTCAGGAGCATATTACTGAATGCTGTGGCATGCTCACCTCGGTGGCCCACCAGCAGTTCTCATTTATTTTAATTATTTAGGTAGTTTTGTTTTATGTCAAAAATGTTAAGCTCCCATTTCTTTATTTTGGTAGCTAGTTGCATTACAAAAATAACTGGTTACCAAATATGAAATCCAGGATCCTTACCATAACTGATTACATTTATAGACCAGATATGTTTATCCCATCCTATTCCCCGCCTGTTTAGAGAGGCTGTAACCCAATAGTTCCACATGCATGCCATGAGGGAGATCTGAGGCCAGACCTCAATGATTAGGCCATGATACATGGATGTGTGCCAAAGGTTGGAAGAGTTTTTGAAAGGCTCGTACTCAGTTAAGGGTAGTTCTCAAACAAAGCCTATATGCCTATAGGAACTAGCCAGGTGGCACAAGTTAGTTAGTGAGATCCTCCTGGCAATGCATCAGCACACGGTGCTGAGGGTAGAGACCAAGCTCCCTACAAGGTTCCAGCTGCCACTGTCTGACCTGGCCCATTGTTGCCATGCAGCATTACGGAGCCACTGTGGCCCAATTCTTCTGTGTTTGTTTTGGGGTTTTTTGTGTTGCTTTTTCTTTAAAAACCAGAAACTTATACATTTATATGAAATATCTAGCTTTTAAAGCTTATAACCCATTGAACTTTTATTAAAAGATATGGCTGAACACTCTATTCTACCTACAAGACACCAGGTTGCAAACCTGGCCTAAAATTACATTATTCCCATGGATTTCGTTTTTACATGCTTCCTCTGGTAGAAAAAAAAAGTGAGGGAGATGAAGCTAGATTGCAGGTCACTGAGAATGCTATGGAACAGCAGTGGACATCAGGCATCCTCAAAAGGGGGCACGCTAAGTTTGCAATGAAGTGCCAACCACTGTACTGTGATAGAGCGTATGGATTGAACTTCAACAGTCTTTATTCTGGGATCACCGAGCTAGTGTGGGAGCAAAGTGTAGGGAATGGAAGGAAGTGGACCCCACAGCAGGTACTGAAACATGTGAGAAGTGTGTACATTTAGTTGAAAGAACACTTGATACTGGCTGTCCAATCAAGACAGCCTTTTCTCTCTACTCCCATCTCAAACACACAAAAAGCACACATGGCACACACCTTTCCATACATGTGAATTTCTGACTTCTCAGTCCCTGACCTGGTTCCGCTTCAAGATGGCCAGATTGAGAAGCTTGTGAGGTTTCTCCTAGTCACCCCTGCCACTCACCCCACCTTCACATTTTCTCTCTTCCTCTCACAGTTCAGGACTGGACAGCTCTGTGTATAACCTCTGTGGAAAAGAGTCCTACAATTATAAGCCAAAAGAGCCCGTACCACATATCCCAGTCTTTGCCCTCCACTTACAACCTACACCAGCTTGTAACCTCTCTCTCTGGGTTTCCATGTCTGTAAAATAAAGATCATTGTACAAAGTTTAAGGTTATGAGAGGATTAGGAAAATAGGGAAAAAATGAAAATATTTTATAAATAGAAAGCAGTGGATAAACTATTGTTATTATTACTATTCTGAGATTACTCCTACTCTGTGTACTTAAAGCTCCCTGTGTCATTGCTAGCCCCACTCAAGGCAAACAGAAAAACAAACTTAGGGGGATAAAAGCCAAAATATTATTTTACTAGAGGCCCGTTGTACAAAATTCATGCATGGGCCTGGGGGGCTTGTCAATCTGGCCAGCCTGCACCCTCTCCAATCTGGGAACCTTCAAAGGATGTCCGACTGCCCTTTTAGGCCCTCTCACAATCCAGGATGCTGGCTCCCAACTGCTCACCTGCCTGCCTTCCTGATTGCCCTTAACTGCTTCTCTCATCAGCCTGATTGATGTCTAACTGCTCCCCTGTAGCCTGTTTGCCTCTAACCAGTCCCCTGCCAGCCTGATTGATGCCTAACTGCTCCCCTGTCATCCTGTTTGCCCCTAACTGCCTTCCCCTGAAGGCCTGGTAACCCCTAACTGCCCTTCCCTTCAGGCCTGGTCACCCCTCACTGCCCTCCCTTGCAGGCCTGGTCCCTCCCAACTGCCCTCCTCTGATGGCCATCTTGTGGTGGCAATCTTGTGTCCACATGGGGCAGCCATCTTTGATTGAACACATGGGGACAGTCATCTTGTGTGTTGGAGTGATGGTCAATTTGCATATCATTCTTTTGTTAGATAGAATAGAGGCCTGGTGCTTGTGTGGGAGCCAGCTGGTTCCCCTGAAGGGTGTCCTGGATCAGGGTGTGGGGACCCGTAGGGTGTGGGGCACCTTGGGCAAGGGGCCTGTGGTGGTTTGCAGACCAGCCATGACCCCCGATGACCCAAGGAGAGGCCCTGGTATCTGGAATTTATTTATCGTCTATAATTGAAACTTTGTAGCCTGGAGCAGAGGCAAGCCTCCTGCTTGCTCTGTGGCTGCCACAATTTTTGTTGGGATTTATCTTCTATAATTGAAACTTTCTAGCCTTGAGTGGAGACCTGGCCCCACCAGGGTGTGCAAAAATCTTGGCTTCCTCCATTGCCAGGGAAACCCAAGCCTCCTGCTTGCTCTGTGGCTGCAGCCATCTTAGTTGGGTTAATTTGCATACTCGCTCCTGATTGGCTGGTGGTCACGGCTTGTGGGTGTAGTGGAGTGGTAGTTAATTTGCATATTACTCCTTTATTAGATAGAATTGTCTCTTTATAGAAAGCTCAAAGGCCAATCAGATCCTTGCTCAACTGTGTAGAAATCCCCGTTTGCCATTACCGTTGCTGATATTTTTAACCCACTGGAAAATACCAGCATAACCCAGATTTAAGCAATGCCATTGACACAAGCAAGTAACTGCATGTTGGAGAAGGCACCCTACCCTGCTGGTATCCAGAATATTTATCTGAAAACTGCATTGCTAATAGCTTGAGCCAGCTGGTGTGTAAGACAATTTTCAGCAACTACACACAATGTGCTCACCAGCCCACTCTTTGCCTATATCCAACTCTCTTGTCATCCAGGATAATCGCCCATCCAAATTCACAGGGAATTCTGTTATTGCAGTTATGACCTTCCATGCCTGCTTTTACATCCAACTCACTGGTAAAGTGGCCAAGTACAGTTCCAATTGTTAATGAAGAGGAAGTGGAACCTAAAAATTGTGGGCCAGCCACCCTGAAGTCAACCCAAGACAAGGTTCCAGAGCAGATTGTTTAAGAAATTTGCATAAATAGTTAGGAAAAGAGTAATCACCAGGAGCCCACCAGGGTTCACTGGGAAAACATCATCCCAGGGACCTTTTTCATTAGCCTCACTGTCTTCTTTAACTGGTTTGAAGGATTTTAAAAAGTTGATTCATATAAATGTCTACACTTCAGCACTGTGTTGGCAAACTATGGCCTTTATACTAAATCTGGCCCGTGGCTTGTTTTTGTAAATGAATAAAGTGCTATTGTTTACCAGCTGGTCACAGCTGCTTTTACACACAACAACGCTGAATAACTCAACAGAAATGTTATGCTCAGAAAACCCCAACTGTTTACTCTCTGCCCTTTGTAAAGCTTGCTGATCCCTGGTCTATTATGAAGAAGGTTCGATGATAGTAAAAAGTTATGTGAACTGATTACCATAATGAATACCCACATGTAAACGTTTCTAATGCATGGAACAGTTGTATCCTGGAGAAATATTTCTAGTAGCAGAATCTTGGGTTCTGCCTCAGCCGTGTTCTGTGCATTGTTTTATTATCAACCATCTGAGAGAGATACGGTATGCAGACCAATTTTTCAGGTCATCTACAGTCAAATGATCAGCATCTACCTAGCAAGGTTAAATCCAATTCAAACATATAGGCTGTAGAATCTAGTTATGAGGGTTGGAAATGGTTGAAGGACATAATGTTTAGATTTGTGGAAAAATAATAAATAGGTCAAGAATAAAAAGCTTCATTCAAATTAGTTTCTGAAGAGTGCATGCAATAACTAAACATATTTCAGTTTGACATAAGAACAATTTACCCAGTAGGCTTTTGTATTAGTTAGTGAGTTCCTTGTTATGAATGGTGTTCAGAGACAGACCAGAACTCTTAGTAGTGCTGTATGTAGAAGGATTCATGCCTAAGAATCTTGTACTACTCAAAATGTGTGATTATCTGAGTCTGATTCCTTTTCAGTACAGTGAAAATAGGATTAGAGATACTCTGTAATTTCAGATGCTTGTGATACAACAAATTCTTAAATTATAAAAAGCAACTCAAACCTTAACTGGTTTGGCTTAGTGAATAGGGCCTCTGCCTCCAGACTGAAGGGTCCCGGGTTCAATTCCAGACAAGGCATGTTCCTTCGTTGCAGGCACATCCCCAGTAGCGGGTGTGAAGGAGTCAGCTGATTGATGTTTCTCTCTCATCGATGTTTCTAACTCTCTATCTCCCTCCCTTCCTCTCTGTAAAAAATCAATAAAACATATATTTTAAAACAAATAAATAAATAAGCAACTCAAACTGCTTGTATCAAGACCAGACATAGAGATGTCCTTTAAATGCCCAGAAGCATTGATCACCAGCAAAAATAGGTCTTCCTTCCTATTTTTCAGCAGCATTTGTACCTTCAAAGTAAGCAGGCGACACCTGGAGCAAGCCAGCTCCATCGCTCATCAGCCAGGGATGGCTGTCCTAGCAGGATGATGGAAATGACTTGGAATATCAGGAATTTTAGAATAAGTATCAGCTTTTCATCATGGAGTCTGGCCAAAGACTTCAGGATGTTCTGGCAGGAATAACTATAACCGCAAGAATTAACCAGCTGGAAGTTTACTGACAAGGAAGCAAACCAAAAGCAAATAGGTAAAAACAAAGAGATTGAAAGTAAGAATTGGCTCAATTTGTAACACTGAGCAAGTCACTGAGTATTTTAGCCAGGATGTCTCCACCTTCTTTATGATATTTTATCACATTATAGATCCCATTTAATTATATACCAGATTTTAAAGGACAATAACATATATGGGTAGTGGAATAATCAATAAATGAAAATTCATTTAGATAAAAGTTTCTCAACTATATTTCACATTTCATTTTTAACTTGCTGCTTGTGAGTGCAACACAACTTCCAAGGATGTCTAAGTAACAGACCGTCAGATGTTCCCTTGCTCTGTTGCAAATTTTGTTTTCTTCAGTGGGAGAAAATAATTAAATGAGAACAGTCCTTGCTAAATTAAAGGTTCCACGTCCTTTGGTAATTAATTTGTGGTTGCAGGAAATTTATCTGAAGCCTGACAGCAAAATACAAATCACTAGTCCCAAATAAAGTAAGGTTCTGAACAATGCCTGTTTGAACACAAAATGCATTTAAAAAAAAAAAAAGTGTGACCTACATAGAGGGACGTCACTCCCCAAGATAATCCTCCCCCTAATACCTGAGAGATTCAATACCTGCTTGCACAAAATGTTACCCTTCAGAAACAAAATTCATAAATGATATAACCTCTCCATACATGTAATTCCAAAAAGTACACATAATTCACAGATAAAATAAATTTATAATAAAATAATACTTATTTTAATTTTAAATAACTAAATGCTCTGGCACATAATGTCAGAAGATAAAATGAAATACTTAAATGTTTGAGCATACTTATAATGATTAAGTTTAGATTTAATAGAAGTGAAATTTACCCCGTGTTGACAAATTATATCTTAAAATATAGACTAAGTAAAAGGATAGGCATGTATATTTAAAACAAAGGATGCAACATCTGTAAATAAAAACTGAAACATACAAGTTTTTTGTTGACACTAGCCCACAATCATGTGATTTTTCCATAATGGTGACACGTTCTTTGTAAAGCTCAGAACAAAACAAAACAGGACACTCCTCCATTCACACAATAGTTGAACTGATGAGAGATTTTAGTACATATCAAAATCATACCAACACAAAATGCCTTGACGAATGGATGAAACAAAGTGTGGCTTATTCATACCATAGAATATTCTATTTTTAACCACATAAAGAAATGAAGTACTGATAGGGTCTGCAACATTGAGAACATCATGCTCAGTGAAAGAAACCAGAGAGGAAAAGTGTATAAATTATATTATCCCTTTGTATAAATTTTTGAAATAGGCAAATCTATAGAGACAGAAAATGAGTTTCCAGTGGTTAGAAGAAAAGGGACTGGGGTGGATGAAAATGGTCTGGAGTTAGGTAGTGGGTAGGTATGGTTGCACAACCTTGTGAATATACTAAAACCCTTTGACTTCTACACTACTTTAAAGTGGTGAATTTTATTGAATGTTAATTATGCCCTAATTTTAAAAAAACATACAAAAATTTCTTTTTGTAGCAGTGTTTAGTTCTGGGCTCAGGTCATTCTAAACAGTTGTTTTACTTATATTAATATTTAGCATGTCACTAATAATTCTCCCTGGCGCAGAACTATCTCACTCATTCTAGGACATACGGCATTGCTCGCAGCTCACCACTTGATTGGAGCATCCCACAAGCCTTTCACAAGTTGGCAATCACTCCACACATTTCCACACAGCCCTGGAGAGTAAGACCTGACCGCCTGGATAACTGTAGTTTAAAGTGTATGCAAAAATAATCTAAATGTATAAATACTTCACACCACAGCTTTACTATTTCCCAACTCACAATCAGCCACCACTTAACAGCAGTTCAAGGCTGATTCCAGCTCTCAGCTGGTTCTTTCTACTGCCTCTCCCTCCCCATCCACTGACTTTTACAACAGCAGTGCACAAAGTTCTCTTGTCCATGGACCCAGAAAATATTTGAAGGATCCTTTTGGGGTTTTTCTATATAAATATTATCAAAATATGCAGTATTGTTCAGAATTTGTGGCAGCCCTTACATTTCAGTAATAAAGTTTCTCAAGAAGGCCTTCAATGATGTTTTGAGGCCGAAGGTGAAAACAAACAAACAAACAAAATTCCAAGCTATTTAGGATGTTTCCTGTCTCTAAAAGGTTTTCTATCCTTATTTTTTTTTTATCAAAAACAGCAGTTAAGGAAGCTCAAGACAAGGGAAAGGCTTTGAAGGTGACACTGGGTAGTGATTACAGAGCTGAGGAGGCTCCATGGGCTGCTGGTGTCACCAAAATGGCAAATAATTTTTCCAGTTTTCTTTTTCATGAACTGTCCCCTCCCAGGATCTAAGTCAAAAATCTCTAACCAAAATTTTGGCTCACACGACGATGTCTCTAATGGTTTCAAGAAGAATCTGGAAGTCTCAAAATACTCCATTTTTATTTGCAATTTTTTTTTCAAAATAAAATATATTTCCAGAGGAACTTAGAAAAGCAGTGCAACCCAACCTTTCTCAGAAGTGGTATCCCAGCCACATGGTGGCCTCAGGGCAAGAATGTTTTCTGAGTCCATTGGAGCCATTGCCATTTGTGGGGTGGGATTTTGATAAAAACAATTATTTAGTTTAAATATTGACTATAAGAACAAAGAGAGAAGAAAAGAAGGGATTTTATTTAAAAACTAGAAGCCAAGTTCATAAATTCATGCACCAGTGGGGTTCCTCAGCCTGGCCTGTGGGATCAAGTGAAACCGTCTGTTTGACATCCCCTGAGAGGTCCTGGATTGCAAGAGGGGCTGGCCAAGCTGAGGGACCCCACTGATGCACAATCTGGGGCTAGGGAGAGAAATGGGAGGTTGGCTAACTGGGGAGAGACCATGAGAGGACTCCAGGGCGTGACTGGCCCATCTAGCTCAGTCCTAATCGGCCAGACCCCAGCAGAAAGCTAACCTACTTGTTGGAGCGTCTCCCCACTGGTGGTCAGTGCACATCATAGCAAGCAGTTGAGCAGCCTTAGTATATCATTAGCATATTACACTTTGGTTAAATGGCTGACTTGTCCAATGGACACTTAGCACATTAGGCTTTTATTATATAGGATGTCATTCTCTTCCTAAACACCATGAAAAAATTTAAACCCCATAGTTGACTTAGAGACATGCCCTGCATTTTTCAATAATAATAATTCCATTTGACTCCTAACATAAGCACTGCAAAGTCTGCACTGTAAAGAAAACTCTTTTTGTGAAATGTTTCAATCTGAACATACAGTTAATCTCTTTGAATAAAGTGCAATCTGGTTTTCTAATTGGCCAATCAGCATTTCACATTTGTTTAAGATTGCATTTTAAAAAATAAGTGTGGGTCAGATCAAACACTATTAGAGAAACTCAAGGAAGGCCAACAGTCCATAATGAAGAGTCTTTCAACAGTGGTTATTATGTTTTATATCTTCTGAGACACTTAACAGAGTGTACTGACATTGGAGATATGGATGTGTATGAGAGACAAGGGGATTTCGCAGAGGGAGTGAAGTTTTATGGGTTTCAAAGTTGGCTTCTCAAAATCTAATTTAAAACTAATTTAATCACTTGATAGGAATGTGAGTCTTTCAGTTCCTCACCCTTCCCTGTCAGCTCTTACAACTACCAGCTCTGAGGCCAAAGCTACCAAATACACATGAATATTCCTAGGTATCGCAGAGTAAATTAAAACCTTATAGAGAACAAATCTTGTTATAACAAGCCCTTTTAGGTTGAGCAGAGGTAGAGGTGAGGATAAAAGGGGAGACTTTCAAAAAATTTGTTCAGATCACTCTAGCTTTTCCTAGAAGAGGATTAACCCACGTGATAGATATCTTGCCATTGTCAAACATTTTTCACTAACCCAATAAGTTAAATCTCTTTCCTGCTGACTGGAGACATAAAATAAGCATAGTATCTTAAGCATGATCATAGTGTTTGTAGTCTAATACCCTTCAGTCAACAGCTATTTTCATCTACCACAGTGCCTATTGCACATATGATTCCAGGAAGTTGGGGATAAGTGGGAATTTGCTGAAAACTCAAGTGTGGGAATCCTTTTCACGTCCCGTGTGTCCGGGGTTCCAATGCCAGGGTTCAGGATCTGGAGAAGGCCGCACACAAATGAAAAGAGACTGGAAAAGTGTCAATTTTGTGAAATCATGGGGGCCAGGCGGGAGTCCACCTCTAGGAGGAGGACACCACCTGCTCTGGCTTTCCTATCCTCTTTTATTAGGGTTAAGTGATACATCCACGTCCTTTAGGTTAGGAAATGCCAACAATGAAATCAACCAGCAAGAATTAACATAAGACAAAAAGCGTGGAAGTTTTTCCAATTACCAATGTGTCACCTAAACAATATGTGAATAGTTCATACTTAACATACGACTAAAGAGGGGCAGCTAAAGTCTCACCTAAGCGGTGAGTAAATAGTTCATACTTAACATAAGACTAAAGATGGCGTCTGCTTTAGCTACCAATGTCTCACCTAAGCAGTGAGTAAACAGATCCATTAAGGTTTGACCAGGTTTCTTGTTTGTTCTATTTACATCTCTATTGGTGAGGTAATGTCTGGTTTCCGGCACTCAAGCAATTTTTTCATTCTTCAAATAAGGAACATTTACATAACAAGAGGAAGTAAAATGTTTCTTTAGTTACCCTTTGAAGAAATAATTGACTAGAAAAATGGCTATGACTCAAATTAATATAAAGGAAAATATATTTCATTAAAAGAACAGCAATAAGTGCTAGTAACACACCACCGCATGTGTTCCCCATTCCTGAGGCTGGACCTCCCAACAGACAGGCAGAACCCTCTGAGTTGCTGATGGGCTGGGTTGCTAACGGGCTGCCACAATAATATGAAACATCAGAATGAAAAGCTAAAAATGAAATCAGCCAGGTTTTAACAGATTTATAGGTATACAAGTTTCTTACACAAACAGGTAAATCACGGGTTAACAAACCTTTGCCTGAAAAGTCAACCATTAAACTCTCCCATCACAGAGTGAAAGGAGACAGAGACAACACGTAAACAGAGGCACAGGGTATAATCCAACAGAGTGTCCTTGCAAAGGAACTCAAGATAGAAGTCAGGGGTCAGACGTGGCATGTGAGCTGCAGTTTACAGGCCCTGACACAGGGTGGCAGACTTTCACTCTCATGTGAGAAGCTGTCCCTTAATTGAAGGTGTGAGAGTTCAAGTGCAGATTATAGAATAATTTTCTTAAAAGGTGACTTGGTTAGGAGGTCAAAGCTCCTTTGGAAGTGGCACAGATGCAGCTGAGCAGCAAGAAAGTGCCTCCCAAAGTGAGGGACCTTACTCAGCTCTACCTGGTGGCCCACGTGGAGATGTCTGGTAACTTCTAACAGCTCAGTGAAAGCTCCCTTTTTCAACATTGCAAAATAATTTAAAAATTTTTATGACAATACACAAGCAGAACAAAACAACCCCAGGACATGGAGAAAAGTCTTAGTAGGAACACAGATTGTCGATAAATACAGATTGGTCAAATGTAGGTTTACAGTTGGTCTACGGAAAAAGATAAGCAGGCTATGATTATGACAATAGCTTTATTAACTCTGTGTTTCACATACTCTCAACTGTAAACCTGCTTTTGCCCCTCCCTGTATATGTGGGAAGGGATTGAGGAAAGAAGGATGGAGGCAGAAGCTGAGAGGGAAAAATGAAATAGAAAAAGGCAGAAAAAGAAATGAAAAAGACAAATGGCCAAGCCATTTCTTAAGCCACCAGTTTTGAAACTCTGGTCAAGAGGCCCCACACATTCCAGTCATTCATATTTAGTACCATCGGCCCAGTGATGTGTGTTAGAAGAGAAATGCTTTATATTTATTTAACCAAAATGACATGTGCTATTTTAAACTTAAGAGAAATGAAATAAAGTGAAGACCAAGACCTTGGAATGTTGTTTCTGTTCTCCCTCCTCCGCTCCCCCAACCCATCCCACTGTGGGACACACTGCATGATCAGTGTTAGCTTCAGCACCTGAGAACTAGCACCCTGTCCTCTCACTGGCTGTGCGTGAGATCAGTAGGGAGGTTTGTAAAGATCCGACTCAGAGCCCAGAGATTCTGACTTAATGGGTCCGGTGTGATGCCCAGCCATGGAATGTTTTTTAATGCCCCCCATACTATTTAGAAAAATATGTAGAAGAAGCACAGCCAAGGTAGAGACCCATCTAAACATTAAGGAAGTGTGAGGTTAGGATGATGTTTAGATTTATGAAGAGTAGACAATGCAGAATAATTTCAGATTGCCTGCCATTCATGATGTCTCCAGTAAGGCAAACATTGCTGAAGTTATCCAGCTAGTTCCACAGTTAGCACAATTATACTTCCTAATCCTCCCAAAAGTAGCATGTGCCCCAGGTCTTAGATCAGGGTTGGCAAACTACAGCCCTCTGCCTGCTTTTGAATGGCTGGTGAGCTAAGAATGGTTTTTACATATTTAAATAGTTGTAAAAAGTTTTAAAGAATCATGTTAGTGACATATCAAACTTATAAGAAATTCAAATTCTATAAATAAATTTTTAGTGGTTACTTTCTCACAATGACCAAGTTGAATAATTGTGATAGGTACTGTGTGGCCTGCAAAGCCCAAATATTTACTCACGGACCCTTTCCACAAAGCCTTTGCACACTCATGTCTTGGACAGAGGAGACCCTTTTCTTTACAAAGACTAACAGATATAACCAACACCTCAAAATCTCCATGGGTAACTCAAAAAATGTTTATTTTACCCTCATGCCACAGGCTCCTTCCCAGTAGCACTGAGATTTTTTGTGTGCCTTGGACCTTGTGGGCAGTCTGGTGACATCTGTCAACACTTTTTCAGGACAATACATTTCAAACACATACAATAAAATACAAAAGATTTAAAGACAGTTATATTAAAATTCACTAATCAAAATATTTTATATGTGATATAGTAATATATGTGCCTCTTTATTAAAGCATTAATTCACGAAATCTAGCAGCAGGTTTAATAACTATTGTAATTTTAAAGCAATATTAGGTGTAAAATATTTTAAATACGTGCAACAACTATAATGTGATTTGAAATACCTGTAATTTCTCTAGGTGACAAAGTCATAAGTAGTGCTTAAATTATTATGGTTATTTGACTACATTCATAATACAAGGCAATGCTAAATTTAAGTTCAAGTTTCATGAAAATGTAGAGGTAAGGTTTTTCTAACCAGGCTCATGGATTACTTGAATTTTATCCATAGACCAAGGGTTTGGGGACTTGAGAGGCCTTGCCATGTCTGGCCAATGAAACCTTCGATTTGAGCCACTACCCCCAACAGCAGGCAGGGAAGAGAGAGTAAGCACAGAGGTCTGGTCTGGAGGTGTTATGGGAAGTGACAGAAAATATAACAGCTCATATTCCATGAAGCAAAGTTCTATTTATGTACCCACCTAATTGCAAGGGAGGCTGGGAAATGCAATCCAGCTGAGTGCCTAAGAAGGAGAAAAGACCCCCTTAGTGAGTCCCAGCTGGTCTCCACCACAGCCTCCTCTCCAGAGCTCTACACAGTAAATACCTTCGTATTTGTCAGCATGGGCTGCCATAACCAAATACCACAGACTGAGAAGCTTCAATGACAGAACTTTATTTCTCACAGTTCTGGAGGCTGGAAGTCCAAGATGAAGGTTTTCCCACTACAATTCCTGGTGAGATCCCACTTTCTAGCTTATAGACAGTCATCTTCTCATTGTGTCCTCACATGGCAAAGAGGGAAAGTGAGCTCTTTCATGTCATTTCTCATGATGCAAATTCTATCGGATCAGGGACCCACTCTTATGACTTTACTAGAGGTCCGGTGCATGAATTTGTGCACAGGTGGGATCCCTAGGCCTGGCCGGTGATCAGGGCTGGCCAAGGGGAAAAGAATGTGGCCAGCTAGGGGGAGGGACCTCGGGAGGTTGGGCTGCTGCAGGAGGTTGGCTGTGGGAATGCACTGACCACCAGGGGGCAGCTCCTGCATTGAATGTCTGCCCCTGGTGGTCAGTGCAGATGTATAGTGACTAGTTGACCCGTAGTCCCAGTCGTTCCGGTCATTTGTCATTCAGTCCTAATGATCACTTAGGTTTTTAGAGAGAGAGAGAGACATAAACATAATCACTCCTTATAGTCCCTACATCCAAATGAAGCCCTTTCACAAGTAACTTCAGGAAGAATACCATTATTCCATAGCAGAAGCCATGCTGAGTTCTTTAAGACTAAGACAAAGAAGGATGTTTTTTTCAGTCTCCTTGGCTGCTTGATCCCAATTCGGTAAAGGGCTCCATATTTTTCCATTTTGTGTTTTATCCTGAAGCAACAGAGCACTGTATTAATTGACTTGTCCTATTACTTTAATAAGCTCTCTTCAGGATGAAATGCTCAGCTGGTTTTGGGTCTGATCTGGTTGTTGGGAGAAAGCTTCAAGGTTCAAACCATTCTTTTGCTTTTCACAATCACTGAAAATTGTTATGCACTGAAGATTTGCCAGATTTGGAATTCCTACAAACTGCTAGTTTCTCATTATAATTTAACTCACTCCTTTTGGTATGATAAAAAGTACTGATAGGTGCTGCAACATTGAAAACTTCATACTGTTTTCCAGAATGGCTGCACCATTCTGCATTACTACCAGCAGTGTACTAGGATTCTCGTTTCTCCACATCCTTGCCAGTGCTTATATGTGTTGATTTGTTGATGGTAGCCATTCTGATAGATTTCGGGTGATACCTCATTGTTGTTTTAATTTGCATCTATCTGATGATTAGTGACTTTGAGCATTTATTCATATGTGACTTGGCCATATATATGTCACTTTGGAGAAATGTCTATTTAAGTCCTTTGCCCATTTTTTCAATTGGATTGTTTGTCTTCCTTTTGTTAAGTTGTATGAGTTCCTTATATATTTTGGATATTAACCCTTCATCAGATGTATCATTGCCAAATATGTTCTACCATTCAGTGGGCTCACAATTCTTTCATTGATGATTTATTTTGCTATGCAGAAGCTTTTTATTCTGATGTAGTCCCATTTGTTTATTTTCTCTTTAGTTTCCTTTGCCCTAGGACCGTGATTGGCAAACTGCGGCTTACAAGCCACATGCGGCTCTTTGGCCTCTTGAGTGTGGCTCTTCCACAAAATACCACAGCCTGGGTGAGTCGATTTTGAAGAAATGCCATTAGAATAAGTTTAAGTTTAAAAAATTTGGCTCTCAAAAGAAATTTCAATCATTGTACTGTTAATATTTGATTCTGTTGACTAATGAGTTTGCCGACCACTGCCCTAGGAGATGTATCCATGAACATATTGCTAAGAGAGATGTCTGAGATGGTGCTAGCTATGGTTTCTTCTATGATTTTTATGGTTTCATGACTTACATTTAAGTCTTTTATCCATTTTAAGTTTATTCTCATGTATAATGTAAGTTGGTGGTCTAGTTTCATTATTTTGCATGTTACCAATTTACCTATATGGGGTACACCCAGCCTTTTTACTGCCTTGAGGGACTCAGGAACTCTTTCTAACCATTAGACTGGACATTAAATTCCCATTGCAATGTTGTCTGTATCACTCTGCCTCTAAGTTTACTCTCCACCATATCTCTGATTTCAGCTTAGCCTACCTGTTTTGGTATTAGGACCACAAGTGTCATCCCTTGACTTTAATGTCACTCTTCAACTTTTGGCCTTAAATGTACAAAATCAGATCTAAGACTTTACTTTCTTGTCCTGATTATCTGGGGTTTGGCACATTTGATGTTTAAGTAATATTACTGAAGATGGGCAAGTTCTTAACAATTCCTAATAAAGTATACCTCATACAATTCCCATAATTCAAGAGTCTTACACTAATATGTATCTCATCCATTCCACATTAGGAAAGATCCCAAATCACTATCACAACACCTTCTGCACCCAGCAAGGCAGATACTCCCTCTGATGCACTTTAGTAAAGTGGTTATTACTTTATCTGCCAGATTCAGAGGAGGAAAAAAAATTGCAGCAGTAAAGATGTTCATTGTTAAGTAGTGTCTAGCATATATGTCTGCTAGCCTCAATAATGAGCTCATAGAAATACAATTAAACAGGATACTGGCTCTTGTATGGATCTAGAAAGAAAAGCATTGAATGGATAGAGTAAGGATTCTTCATGGAGCCCTAATTTTTTTAAGGACTTCATCAAAAGATAGCTTTACTCATAAGTTTGCACTACAGAGACAGAAGTGAAAAATTGCACAGTTGATAAAACAATAATCCTTGGCATCAGAAGGCTTGAACTTGAATTCTCTCTCTATTCCTTGGACAAGTCACTTAACCTTTCTAAGTATGCAAGTACTTTTGTACGTCGTAGGTAATATGCTATAGGGTTGTTGGGTTCATTAAATTAGATAACCTTCAGAAAACAATTCCCACAGTACCTACCATAATAGAAGCACTTAAATCAGCATCACTTGTAAGACTCAGAGCATTTTACCTTCTTATTTCCCTCAAACAAATCTGCATTCCTATACTCTGTACTCACAAAAGAACCATCTCTGTAAATCTCAAACTCTGTATATACTCACTCTCTTAAGATCACTCTTGGCTTCCTAATGAAGCAGGTGAAGTAGACACTTCATTCACAGTCTGCTCCTCTCCCATCCCTTCAGCCTACATTTTGACTTCTCCCACCCTGAATGTTTGACCACAGCTACAGCAAAGTTTTCACTGTAGCCTACCTGCTGTGATGTGGTGCCCCACATGTTCTCTTTCCTGAAATGTTGCTATGGAGGCCTCAGGGCTTTAGTCAAGGATTGGCTTCTTAGCTCATCTTTGTTAAGTGCGTGTTGCAAGCCCAGCACTGTACTGATCGGCAGCCTATGACATGTGCTATTATTAGGCATAGGAAGGAATCTGAGGCTTGGCAAAACAGAGCTCAGTGGCAGTGGGAATTCAAACCAGGCCATTCTGACTCCAAAGAAGCCATATTGGTTTCCTACTGCTTCTGTGGCACATTACAACCAAATTTAGCATCTTAAAACAATGCAAACTTATTATCTGACAGTTTTGGAGGTCAGAAGTTGAAAATACACTTTACTGGGATAAAATCCAGGTGTCAGTGACTACATTCATTCTGGAGGCTCTAGGGAAACTTTGCTCCCCTGACTTTTCCAGCCCCTGGAGACCACCTGCAATCCTTGGCTCGTGGCTCCTTCTTGCCTTCAAAGCCGGCAGCACTGCATCTCTGAATCTTGGTCTCCCTCTCTGACTCTCGCTCTCATTGTTTCTCTTCTGACTCTGCTTCTATAGTTAACATCTCCATCTCTGACTTGGGGGTATGTAGAAGTCCTAAAATTACAGGTATCAATGTACAGATTTTGATTCATATATGTTATATATATTAGATATAGATGTCTTATATCATTTATGGCTGTGTCTATATTTATAGAGAAGGGTGTGGCATGCATTCAGGAAAGAAATACATAAATATGTTGGCTCTTAACAGTATGCAAAAAGTTAAATAGAATATAATGAAAGTTCTCAGAGAAAAGTCCCCGTATCCTGGCAATCCCTCCTTCATCCACCATATGCAAGCTCATGAATATCTTCTCCCAGGAAGCACAGCAACCATGCAAAGGTGCTGGGCAGACTCAGAGTGGCTGTTTAACAAAATAAACAAATGTCTCTTCCTCATGAGACTCACTTTGTTCACAAGCTCTGTGCTTGAAGTTTACCTCTGTTTTGCTTCTTGCCACTCCTCCTTGCTAAATGGAATTAAAGGATTAGAGCTGAGTTGGTCTGGATAGATGGAAGAGGATCAGAAGATAATAGACCAGGAAAAGCCAATGTAGTCGTTTCAGGACAAGAAGGGGAGTAAGCAAGGAATGACACATGCTATGAGAGTGCGAGAAGAATTTTTAAAAAAAGTTAAAAGAAAAGTTTTTGAAATGACCAAAGTATACATTTGCCCTTTTGGTGTTCTCTGAGGAAATTAAATATGTTTCCATATCTATTTGTTCAGACTGCTATTGCATTCCATGTGATTCAGTGCTGATCTGCACTTACCTGGGCTAATTAACATGTAAAGCTCTACTGAGTCTGTGACCATGTGGTTCAAGCTGTGCTATCTTATTCAGGGGACAAAGTTCAGCAGCCTAGGAAGAGATGAAGATGGGTTCCTTCGTTCATTCAGCATTTCTATTAGACATTTCTGCCAGCCTCTGCTCATGGTACTAGTGATTCGACAGTGAAAAACAAAAGCACATTCACATGGAGTCTACATTGAGTGGAGAAAAGCATTTGAGAATCAAAATTAATAAATGCTTACTAACTTAGATGATGAAAACTGAGATGGGGAAAGGGACTTGGGAGCATTGGGAAAGGAAGGCCTCTCTGAGATGATGACTTTCGGCCAAAATCCTGAGGAAGGCAGGGGGTGGGCGGGGGAGTCATGCAGGTATCTGTGGGAAGAGTCTTCTAGGCAGAGAGAAGAGCAAGTGCCAAGGCCCTGAGGGGGAGAATGCTGTGCCTTTTTAAAAATGACAAAGGGCCTGTATGAGAATAGAGCAGGGTCAGCACACTTTTCCTGTAAAGGACCAGGTAGTAAGATGTTCAGCTTTGAAAGCTACCCAGTCTTCATGTCAACTGCTCAGTTCTGCCACCAACCACTCTGATGTGAAAATAGCCATACACAACAGGCCTATTGCTGACCCAGTTCTGAAGGGCTGAGCAGCTGGTAGAGAGGCTGGTTACGCAGGGCCATATACATCATGTGAAGCCTTACTGAGGGCTTTTACTTTGTGCGTTATTCAGCATTCTAGAGAGAAATAGAAATGACAAAACTAGCAGTGTGTGTGGAGGGAGAGAGAGAGAGATCAAGGAATTGGCACATGTGATGGTACAGACTAAGGGCCCAGACCTGAAGTTGGCAAGCTGCACACCCAGGAAACAAGTGGTGCAGTTCCAGTCTCAAGCCCGGCAGACTTGAGACCCAGGAAGAGCCAACATTTCGATCTGAATGTAAGCCAGGGAGGAGCCTGAGATCTCACTCAGTCGGAAGGCCACCCAGCAGGAGGACATCTCTGTGATTCAGGGAAGGTCAGCTCTTTTGTTCTATTGAGGCCTCCAGTGGTTTGGATGTGGACCCCTCCTTGAGGGCTGAAAACCCACTTTACTCAGTCCACCAATACTATTGTTAACCCTACTCAAAAAATACCCACAGAAGCATACCTAATTATGTCTGACCAAATACCTGGGCACTTTGTGACGCAGTTGACACATAATATTAACCATCCTACTTTGCATGGTGAAGGGCTACTGAAGACTTTCAGCTCTGAAATAACATAACCTAATTTACATGCTGGCCATTTCATTCTAGTGTGTTGAGGCAGCCACAAGGAAACATGCTATGAGGCTATTTTTTTTTATTCCAGGCAATGATGGTTCAGACAAAGGTGGTCACAGTGGAGTTGGTGTGAAATAATCAGATTCAGATTATTCTGAGAAGTAATCTGGTTGGCTTCTGACAGTAGAATGGACTGTCAAAATATGTCCTGATTATGTGATATTAGTGTGGGAGAAAGGTTACACCCATCCCTTATACTTAGAGTGGACTCTAAGACTTTGTCCTGAGAAATTCAGAGGATCAAGTTGCCCACTGCTGATATAGGAAATCTTTCAGTATTAAGGAAAGCTGATTTGAGAGAAGATTCTGAATTCAGTTCTAGATAGATGATTTTGAAGTGCTTATTAGATATCCGAGTGGCAAAGTAGATGCTGAACTTTTGTGCCCCCTCCATATTTCTATGTTGAGATCTGAACCCCTAAGGTGATGGTGTTAGGAAGCAGGGCCTCTGGGTAGTGCTTAGTTCATGAGGGTGGAGCCCTCTTGGATGGAATTAGGACCCTTTAAAATATTTTTTTAATTTTATTTATTGATTTGAAAAAGAGAGAGGGAGAGAAGGAGGGAGAGAGAGATCATTCCACTTATGTATGCACTCGTTGTTTCCCATATATGCCTGACAGGATATGGAACCCGCAATCTTGGCATACTGGATTGATACTCTAACCAGCTGTGCTTCCTGGCCAGAACCCAGAATTAGAGCCCTTTAAAGGAAACTCCACGGAGTTTCCTCACCCTTTCCACCATGGGGAGGCGCCAGCTATGAACCAGGAAGAGTGCTCTCACCAAAAAGTAATCAATACTGGCCCCTTAATCTTCCAGCCTTCAGAACTGTAAGAACTGTTGCTATTTATAAGAAACTCAGTCTGTGTGGAATCTAATGAACAAAATAAACTTATAAATAGAATAGAATCAGAGTCATGGATACATGGAACAGACTAACAGCTGTCAGAGGGGAGAAGATGGGAGGCTGAATCAAAGAAAGTGAAGGGAATAGCTAAAAAATATCCTATATAATAAAAAGCTAATATGGAAATTGTCGCCTTCACCAGGAGTTCAACCAGGAGTATCACCAGGAGGAGGGGCAGCTGGCCAACCACCCACCAATCCTGCCCCTGGCCAGCCCCTCCCCCAGTCAGTTCCCCACAGCCTGATTGGGGTGGGTGGGCTAGACCCCTCCCATACATGATTTTGTGCACTGTGCCTCTAGTATATACATAACACATAGTCACAGACAATAGTGTGATGATAGCCAGAAGGGAAGGGGATGGAGGCTAGAGGCAAAGGGGACACAGAGAGACTTTGCTTGGGAGATGGATGCACAATGCAGTGTACAAATATTCTGTTGAATTGTACACTTGAAGCCTATATGGTTTTGTGAATTAATGTCACTCCAGTAAATTCAATTTAAAAATAAAAAAGGAAAAAAATCAGAAGGCCAGGAGTGATTTGTTTTTAAATGAAAAGAGTAAGATGATAAATATTTGTGTAGTGTGATACTATTATGTGTGTATGTGTATATAGAAATATAGATTAGATATATATAGATTGATAGATATAGATACAGATATAGATGATATATAGATTTTTTTTTGGAAAATCCACACCACAGTATAACTGTGATGATATTATGAAAAAATTTCATTTTCTAAGCTGTTTGAATTTTTTAACTAGAAAAACTATGAAAATTAAAGTGACACAAAAGCAAAAATAACTCACTCCAGTCTGTGATATTTTTATATAGCAGCCTGAATGGACTAAGACAGTAGAGCAAAGCAGTTGCAGCTTCTTGTTGGAAGTTTAAACTAAAGGTTCACCCTTTACCCAAATTCATAAGATAATGCAAACGATCCAATTCAAAACTTTCAACATTTACTGTATTCCCTTTTCTTTTCTCTCCACAAGCTTAAAATTCCTTGGAGCTCTTATTTGCCTACTATCCACTCTCTCCCTACCTTCTGCACACCCAGCTTTCTGACTTCCCACGTGGCTTCATTGTGGAGGTTCACTGAGCCTTTCACCAAGTCCTACTCCTCTACCTGTGCTTATCGGGTCTGCTCTGCTCTGTCCTTTACCAGATCTGCATCCCCAGGTCTCCTGGCTGAGGCAGGACAAAGCAAAGAGTGGCTTACAAAGAGGGGAGATTAAGAAAAATTTGGGGTAGAAATTGTGCATTCTCTTTTAAAGCTATGAGAATAGATAAGCTTTATGACCATTCTTACAATAAACAATAGTAATAGCATATATGTATGTATGTATATCACTCATAAGTACCTAACGTTCATTATTTAACTGCATATTTAATAGAATCATAGGATTTTAGCACCTCTGAAAGGTTAAAGATCATCTAGTCCTGCTCTATCTCTTATAAATAAAGAAACCAAGATCAGTAGTCTTGGACTAACTTGTTTGAGCTTGACCTTTTCTCAGAAATTTATTATTCACCATATCAGTATAATGTGTATAGAGAGGTAGGTTTGATCAGTGTAATTTATGGGTCATCTATAACATGTAGTATTATGAAAAAGTACTTTATATTTACAGTAGTGGCCCAGGTCACAAAATTTGTGCATGGGAGGGGTGTTTGGGGGGGGGGGGCAGGGAAGGTGTTCCTCAGCCCAGCCAGCACCCTCTCCAATCTGGGACCCCTTGAAGGATTTCCTCCTTCCTGCTTAGAGGGATCAACCCTAAACCAGTAGTCGGACATCCCTCTCACAATCTGGGACTGCTGGCTCCTAACCACTCACCTGCCTGTCTGATTGTCCCTAACCACTCTGCCTGACAGCCTACTCACTCCCAACTGTTCCCCACCGCCAGCCTGCTCACTCCAAACTGCCCCCACCTGCTGTCCTGATCACCTCCAACTGACCCCTACTTATGGCCTGCTTGCCCCCAACTGCCCCCCACCGCTGATCTGCTTACCTCCAATGCTCCCCTCCCCCACACCATCCTCATCACCCACTACTGCTGCCCATTCTGGCCTGATAACCCACAACTGCCCTCTCCTCTTTGCCTCTAACTGCCTCTACCTCGGCCCTGCCACCATGGCTTTGTCCAGAAGAACATCCGGAAGGTCTCCTGGACGGTCTCCCAGTCTAATTAGCATATCACCCTTTTATTAGTATAGATAGAAGCCTGGGGCACGGGTGTGGGCTGGCTGGTTTGCCCTGAAGGATGTCCCAGATCAGGGTGGGGTGTCCCGCTGAGGTGTGTGGCCAGCCTGGATGGCTGTTTGCAAACTGGCCAAGCCCCCTAGTGGGGACCCTCACCCCATGGGGGTGTGGCCAGCCTGGGTGAGGGGCTGATGGCTGTTTGCAGGCTGGTCATAGTCCCCAGTGACCCAAGCTCCCATCCCCTCCGTTTTTTTTCTTTTTTTCAGGGCCTCCTTGAGCAGAGACCAGGGCTGGCTGGAAGCAGGTATCTTGGACTTATTTATCTTCTATAAGTGAAACTTTGTAGCCTTGAGCGGAGGCCAGGGCTGGCGAGGGTGAGTGGGAAGCTTTGTTTCCTCCATCGCCAGGGGCAACCCAAGCCTCCTGCTGGCTCTAGCTTCATGGCCACCACCATCTTGGTTGGGTTAATTTGCATACTCACTCTTGATTGGCTGGTGGATGTAGCAGAGGTATGGCCAATTTGCATGTTTCTCTTTTATTACATAGGATCGTTGTCATTTTATTTAATTCTTACAACTCTAAATTAGCCCAGTTTTACAAGTGAGTATTCAGAGTTCAGAGAGGTTAAGGGCTTGGCCTGGGTTACCTAACTAGAAAATGACCTAGCCAAAACTAGAAACTTTTCAAAGTCCAATCTCTGTCCCAGCAGAGTTTCCTTTCAATCATAAAGTAGGGTTTGTATTGGAGTGAGGGTGATCAGTAAGGTTGATTCACATTAGATAATTTGTTCTCTCTGAATCTGTTTTTATCTGATAAGGACACATTTGGCTTTCCAGAGATTAAATGGCTTACTTCATAAGCTCTAACTTTCTCTGGATGATGTCACTTTATTCTTTTGTTTGCAAAAATTTGCATGTTCTGAAGGTAAGAGTAATGGTGGGTGAAAAATGGATAAAGTGCCCATCTTATTCTAAAGGGAGAACATGTGATCTCTATTTGCCCCAAGTATTGTAACACAAAAATCAATTACAAACATATATTTGACATGAGCAAGTGTTAGGAACTTGCGATAAGCAAACATACTGTAGACAGTAATTGTTTCTTACTGTCAGCTCACTGTGCTTAATCAAGAAAAGGCGCAAACATGCCATGGTCTATCCCTCTTACCATGTATTACATTTCACTTTCTAGCCATGTAATTTTTTCAGAGTGAATTCTAAAGTATACTCCCACAGAGGAGGATTCTAAAGAAGTCTTACTTTGATTCAGTTATTGATATATATGTATTGATTGTCATTTTATTAATCATATTTTTTATCTTTTTCTTAAAGAAGACCCTTTAACATTTCATGTAATACTGGTTTAGTAGTAACTAACTCCTTAGCTTTTTCTTGTCTTGTTTATTTTACAAGACTCAAGAGTAAAATAAATACTCATGAGTCCAAGTTTATATAGATAAACTTATATGTTAAGTTCTAAATGATAGCTTTGCTGGGTAGAGTAATCTTGGTTGTAAGTCCTTGATTTTTATCACTTAGAATATATTTTTTTAATCTTTATTGTTGAGAGTATTGCAGATGACCCCTTTTATCCCTATTTACTCATTCTAGTCCTCATCCACCCTAGAATATTTATTGCCAATTGTTTCTGGCCTGCATATTTTCTGTTGAGAAATTAACTGACAGTCTTATGGGAACTCCCTTGTAGGTAACTAACTGATCAGAAATTAGAACATAAACTGACTCATAAATATAGAGAACATTTTGACAATTTCCCACTGAGAAGAGGGTTAGGGGAATGAGTAAAGAATGTGAAGGAATTAAGATGTACAAATTGAAAGCTACAGAACAGTCACAGGGATGTAAAGTACAGCATAGGGGATATAGTCAATAATATTGTAGTAATAATGTATGATATCAGATGGGTACTAAATTTATTGGGGTTATTACTTAGTAAATTATATAATGTTTAATCACTGGTTTGTACACCTAAAACTAATATATGTTATATGTTAACTGTACTTGAAAAATAAAAGAAATAATTTAAAATTTAAAAAAAAGTTTTACTTTGCCCTGGCTGGTGTGGTGGATAGAGGATCAGCACACACAGAGAAGGGTTACTAGTTCAATTTCCAGTCAAGAGCAAGTACCTGGGTTGTAGGTTCCATCCTGAGCCCTAACCCCAGTCAGGACACACGCTGGAGGCAACCAATCAATGTGTCTCACATTGATGTTTCTCTCTTTTTTTCTCTCTCCTCCTCCCTCTCTCCTTTCTACTCTCTAAAAAATAATGTGGAAAATATCCTTGGGTGAGGATTAATAAAACAAAACAAAAAATCTTACTTTTCTCTACAAAAGATAACTTTCTAGAAGGGAAAAAAAGGAGAGGTAACTGAGCTGCCCAGAGAAATAAACTTTTATTTTTAATTTAACAGATGCTAAATTCATGTTTTCATTCATTGCTCCTTCTGTCTTATGGGCTCTACGTTAAAAATCCTTCTGCATTGGATGGGGTAGTACAGTTGGTTGAGCATTATCCTGTGCACCAAAAGTTCATGAGTTCCATTCCCCATCAGGGCACAGACCCTGGTACAGGCTCGATCCCCAGGAGGGGACCTGCAAAGACAGCTGATTGATAACATTTGATGTTTCTCTACCTCTACCTTCCTCTCACTCTAAAAGTTGAATTTAAAAAAAATACTTTAAAAATAACAAAAGTTCTTCTTTCTTTGTCAAATATATCTAATTGTTCAAATTCAATAAAAATTTCTGCAAACAGAAAACAATCTTAGAATCAGCCTGATAGTTTCATTTTTGTTGGAACAGTGTGTGGCATTCATGGATTGTGTCCCCACCTTTCCTAATTTTCACTCAGGTTTGGTTAAAGAGTCAAGATGACACATATTAACTTCTGGAAATAGACTAAGGTCTCTCAGCCTAAACACTGTTGACATTTTCAACCAGGTAATTCTTTGCTGGGTGTGTGGAAGGGGAGCTGTTCTGTGCATCACAAGTTGTTTAGCAGTTTCCCCCAGCTTGTTCCAAATATTGCCAAGTGTCCCATGGGAAACAAAACTGTCCCAGCTGAGACCCACTGCTGAGGAGTATCTGGATGCAAGTCCTACCTCTACCACTTTCCAGCTTTGTGGCTTTGGGAAAATGCCTCCCATCTCCGAGTCTCTGGAAAATGGGATAATAATAATCTATGTTGGGAGATTGAAGTGATGATGAAGTGAGGTGATATCAAGTGCACACTGGCATTTAATGAACACTTGGCAGAGGTCTTCAATGGATTATTATCAATCCACCTTGCCTGAGTGGTAGGGTCCTGACACAATCCTGTTTGTTCCTAGCTCATTGGGCTCTAGACAGACTATCGCAAGGGCTATCTGAGTTCAGACAATCCCCCTTCCTGCCTTGAGAAACAGGCTGTGCCTTTGAGAAAATGCCAGATGTCCCCTGAACCTACAGCCTTTCTCAGCAAAATCCCAGTGGTGATGGACAGCGGCGTCCCTGGCCCTGGACTGAGCCAGCCAGGCGGCTGCTTCTAACCTACTTTGCTTAGATTCATTGGTTGAAACTGAGGTGAGACAGGTGCCAGGGCCAGAAGTGGAGAAGAAGCCATCGACTGAGGGGACAGCATAGGGAAGTGAGAACATTTCCAAATGACCATCTGACTATGGGTTAGTAGGTGGGGCTTGTTCATCATCTAACTCCCACTTCACAGGGTCCTGGCCTCAAAACTAATTAGATATAATGACTGAGCTGTTAGGGAGCTTATGGCTAAAGGAAAAGGCAGAGATAACTATGATGACGGTGTTAAAAGGACAGACTAAAGCAGGCTGGAGGCCACCCTCTGCCCCTGGGTGCACCTGGGGCTGGAGTGAAGAGCTCATCACAGGCAGTGTGCAGCAGCTCATAGATGTGTTCACATGGAGAAGGATGATCCATGATGTCAAATGGGCTTGCATTCAAATTCCTCCAGTGCCGCTTCCGGGTTGGGGGTGACCCTCGGCCAGACTCTCCAACCTCTCTGGGCCTCCATGTTTTCTTTCTGTAAAATGGAGGTGATTGTAAGGATTTTATAAAAGGACACTGAAAGGCTTGGAATGGTAGAAGTGGTCAAAGAGAAGATGATGATGGTGGATGCACTGATTCAAAGAATGACTCAGGAGCAATGCCGTATCACCCCTAGTCTCAGTTAGCTCCAGCAAGGGTCAGCTGGATACCATCTCCTTTGATCTGTGGTTAGGAGAGGTCAATGTTGTTAGATCTGTTCCAACATACCCCTGTGTTCAATTAGGGATTAATAATTTGAAAGGTCAATAGATGGAAATAGTCCCATCCAAGTCATCTTATGGAGAGGAGACACTGGAGAGCAGGATAGCTTTAAAAGAGGATTTGGGAATGAGATACAGGAGCCCAACTCCAAGCAGGATGGGTATAGAGGCCTCAGGGGATCCACTGTGTGCTGTTGTATTAATTAATGTTCAGCTTCTTAGACCTTGCCCCTCCTCTTAGACTCTGACTTCTGAAATCCTGATTGGAACCCATTTTCCAGGATATGTCTTAATTGACTCAAGATATAATTTAGTGCCTACTGTGTGTCTAGGCCATAGAGATAGTGGTGAAAACAAGCAAGATGTCAGCTGGTTTTCTAAAGGTGGAAAACAAATAATACACAAGGAAGGAAATGAATAAGGAATCGGGACAGCCTAGCTGATGAGCTCTATGTAGACTAATAAAAGAGAAACATCCAAATTGACCATCACTTCACGACACCCACCAGCCACTCAGGTGTGAGTATGCAAATTAACCTGACCAAGATGGCTGCAGCCCTGCTCCCCAGCCACTCTGGGCCTCTGGGCAGCACGCATGCAGGCATGGAGCAGCCAGGTAGGGTGGGACACCTGCTATTAGGGGGAAAGTATGGGGTGGAGAGAGCTACTGGAGTGGTGTGCCACCTGGAACAAAGACTGAAGGCTCTGGCGGGAGCAAAGGCCAGGGTCCTTGGTGTTGGAGAAAAACTGGTGCTGGAAGCCAGGGGAAGGAATGCCTATTGCATGAGTCTTTATGCAACGAACCTCTAGTAAAAAATAAATCAGGGGAGAGGAACCAAGATGGCAGCATAGGTAAACACCTATCTTGCTGCCACATACAATAATTTCAAAATTACAACTTAACAACAGAACAAACATCATCCAGAATCACTGGAAACCTGGTTGAGTAAAAATTCCACAAATAAAAGTAAAGATAGGACACTGTGACTCAGAGGAGTGGCGGAGGGCAGCATTGAAGATACGTGCAGAGTCAGAGGTTTGGAGGGTGCCAGCAGAGAGGGTGAGCGGCTGCAAACCCAGCTGGTTTTCTCGAACAGGGAGGGAGACAAAGGCATCCCACTGCACTGATTCCCCAGTTCCGGGCAAGGTCCAGGGAACCCACACTCATACAGAGTGAAACTAGACAGTAGGGAAGCATGCTGAAACTCAGACACTGTAGAGGTCTGCAAACTTGTGGAGATGGCATGTAAACTTGGGAACAGCAGAAGCATGTGAGCATGCAGGGAAGACTCATAACTTGCTCTCTTGTGCAGACTCATTTGGAGAGAGGCTGAATTGTCTGGCAGTGGGTAGAGTCTGACAGCAACTTTCTCTCAGAGGTGCATGCAGCCATTACCACCAGGCACAGAGACCCAGGTGCCGCAGAGGGCAGAGCTGATGGAAATCAAGGCTGCCTGCTCAGCCCAGAGACTCTGCCCAACCACCTGAGCACAGTTGATCCTCACAGCCAATTGGCCTTGAGGTCAAAGCTTCCTACTGCTAACAACAATAATCTAGGCTTAACTTCAACAAGACTGCAACCTATAAAGGGCTTCAGCAAGAGTATCCACCTCAGGTAACTGGGGAGGCTGAGCTACGGTCTCTTAGAGGACATCTAACACACAAAGCTAACTGACCAACCCAAGAAAGCAGCCACAATGCAGATACATGGAAAGAAATCAGATGTGAAAGAAATGGAGGAAAAAAGATGACTCAGCATAGAGTTCAAAACCATGGTTATAAGGTTTTTCAAGAGGCTCCTAGAAAAGGCTGAGACCTACAAGGAAATGAACAAGATCTATGAGGATATGAAAAAGGACCAACCAGAAATTAAGCATACACTAACTGAAATAAAAAATATTACACGAAGACATAAAAGCAGCCCAGATGACCACAAGAACCAAGCCAAAGATTTGAAATTCAAAGAGGCAAAATCCACTCAGCCAGAAAAGCAAGAAGCCAAAAGAATCCAAAAAATTGAATATAGTGTAAAGGGCCTCTGTGACAACCTCAAGCATACCAACATTCGAATTATAGGGGTGCTGGAAAAAGTGAGAGAGCAAGACAATGAAAACCTACTTGAAGAAATAGTGACTGAAAACTTCCCCATCTGGTTAAAGAAACTGACTTAAAAGCCCAAGAAGTACACAGAACCCCCAAAATATAGGAATCTAAAGAGGACCACACCAAGACACATCATAATTAAAATGCCAAGAGCAAAAGATAAAGAGAGAATATTAAAAGCAGCAAGAGAAAAACAGTTGGTTACCTACAGGGGAGCACCCATACGATTGTCGGCGGATTTCTCAACACAAACTATGCAGGCCAGACGGGAGTGGCAAGAAATATTCAAAGTGGTGAATAGCAAGAATCTACAACCAAGATTACTCTACCCAGCAAAGCTATCACTCAGAATTGAAGGTCAGATAAAGTGCTTCACAGAAAAGAAAAAGATAAAGAATTTCATCACCACCAAACCAATATTATATGAAATGCTGAAAGGTATTCTTTAAGAAGAGGAAGAAGAAAAAGGTAAAAACAAAAATTATGAACAAATACACATCTATCAACAAATGAATATAAAATCAAGTGAATTAAAAATCTGATGAACAGGATAAACTAGTGAATATAACAGAATCATGGGCATAGAGAGGGAATGGACTGACAATTCTTGGGGAGAAAAGGGATGTGGAGGTGCAGCAAGAGACTGGACAAAAATTATGCACCTATGGAAGAGGATAGTTGTGGGGGGGAATGAGGGTGGATGGGTACCGGGTGGAGGGGAGCTATAGGGGGAAAAGGAGGGAACAATGTAATTAATAAATTGAACAATAAAGATTAAAATATTAAAAATAAATCAGGATCGGGGGACAAAAAATGACCAGATATGAGGCAAACTCTATCGCATGGTTGAGAAAAGCAGCTCTGAGGAGGTGAACACTGAAGATGAACTCTAAAGGGTAAAAATGAGCCAAATATGCAAAGATTTGTAGAATTACTGAGGCAGAGACAATAACCAGAACTAATAGTATTCTTGTTGTTTCTTGCTTTTGACTTTATGTGCCTCAAAACTGATTATCTAACTACTTCTTACAGAGGAGAGTATTTTTGACTGCTTGTGTGAGCCATTTGCTTGTTTGTTCATTCATTCACTTATGCTACCAATTATGCCTCAAACACCTAATACTTGCCATATCCTAGGAATAACTTGGTAAATAAAATAGACATGAGTATCCTCATGGGCATTAAGGTGGCCCTCAGAGTATGTTGGTCTCCCTGAGAAGGATACTGCCAGCCATACCTCAGTAATGGCTTCTCTATTTAAAGAGTCAGCCCATTGCTGGTGGATAGGATCCTAGAACTTGATTGCAAATGGATGTCAAGAAAACATTGAACTTCAGAGTCAGAAAAACTTGGCTTCTAGTCTTAGTGCTGCTCCTGCCAGCAGTTGGACTTGGGTAAAAGCACTTAGCTATCTCATTTCTAAAAGGACTTGACTTTGTGAGACTTCCCTACAATACCTAGTGCAGGACCCAGCATATGGCAGACTCATCATATTTTGGTCCATTTTTGCTGTCTTTTTGATTAAGTAAACTGTAGTTATTTTCCTGGAAGAGTAAACTACATAATCTACATCAGGAAGAAACAGAGCTTTGTAATTAATATAGTTTAATCTGATTTACACAAAGAGAATATCATATCTCCTAAAATTTAAAGAGGATATTTTACCCAAAGTTTCTCATTCCACTTTCTACATTGGCACATTCATTCTCAACAGAGATTTGGATCCTCCAGTTGCTTATGCAATAACATTAGGTAAATAACGATCTCTAACATTTACTTGGATTTGTGTTGAAAAAAGCTATTCTCCCCATGCTTTCGATGTGACAGCAATGGGTTATTGAAGTCGAGTCCATGCAAATATCCGGGGAAAAAAAGTAAAATAAAAGCCATGCTTTATCTTTTGGCAGTAACCAGATCACCTGGGAAAATGGAAGTGATCAGGGTGAATTATGCCTTACCCAATATGCTCTACCCAATATGGAAACCAGAAACTACTGCCTAATGCTACCCCGCAGCATTAAATGACTTCTCACAGCTGTCTAGATGTTTCCAGTTCCCATCTGTCACACATCTTACCTCTGCCAAGACCCTCCCCTCCATGGGCTATGGGGGCAGACCCTCGGGGGAGAGTTAACTGTTGGATTTCCCAATCACCTCTGGAATAAGGATCAGTGCTAGAAGTGGAGAAGTGTGTATGAAGGTCAGTTTACAGCTACATCATGCACAGCCCAGCACTGGCAGCAGGGAGCAACACTGATGATTTGTACCACAGCCCTGGGAGTTACTCAGCTGTATTAAACAATCAGCAGGAAGAATGAGCATCGAAATAGATCACATCCATTTAAGGTGGGCTACTAGAAAAGCATTTAGTGGGAGTGTTAAATTCAATGTAAATGACAAAGTCAGATGAGATCCGACTCATACTTCATTAGATTTACTTCTAACCCAAAACAATAACTGTTAAATCCCAAACTACATCTGAATCCTGGAGATGCTGCAGAGATACATTAACCTTGAGGAGAGTAGCTGAATGGGAATTGATTTGTCATTTTTTAAAACTTTAGAAGTGGGTTTACAAGTTGACACTCAGAAGGCACATTCTGAATTCTGTGGTGGCTTGAATTTAGCTAGAGACTGTATAGTTCTGTGTCTGGACAAAATTTCGGCAGCCCTTTAAGAAATTTTATTGGCATCACACTCACAAATAAGATGCTGCCCTTGATATGAAAGGTTGTTTATATGAAAATTATGTCTGGCTTGTGACCCTGTGGCCAAATTTGTCATCAGCTAACCTTGACCAAAATCCATTTTTACCAGCACCATTTTGAGATCATGAAGTTTAACCCGACCAGCAGGAATATAACCACAAATTTTCAGTCCTTTCAATTCTGTTTGAACATCACCTTTTCACTCACTTATACTTACAGGCTGGGGTGTTATGTTCCTTGATCAATCTTGTGCTTTCTTAAAGTAACACTTTATTTTTCACCTCCCTAACCCTGCAAGGTATAATCTATATTCTAGACAAAAGAAATAATTTTAAGATTACAACCAGCACTCAGTTTTTGCTTTAGGGGATGAATTCGTTTTTTAAAAAAAATTCATTGAGTTCCTACTATGTGTCAGGCATTATTTTAGAACCTGGGGCTGCAGTGATAAAACCGAGGGAATCTAGAGCTCTCATACTACTGGGAGTGAGAAATAATAAGACAAGTAAACAAAATACCAAATTTAATATAGTGGCTAACACTAAGACAAGGAAATAATACAGTTAGATATGGTGTCCACTAAATGCCTTTATAAGAGGTGTCATTTGTGCATAAAGTTGGAAAGATTGGGCATAGAATATTCCAGACAGATGGCACAGCAAATGCAAGCATGGGGCAGGAACAGGCTTGGTTGGTTAGAAACACAGGAAGAGGCCAAAGCAAGAAAAAATAAGGACCCAGAGGTGACCAGGGGCCAGATCATGTGGAATATTCTCGGCCCTGCTCAGTAGTTTGGATATTATTATCTGAGTAATGAGAAAATCATCTTAGAACTTTAGTGGTAGAATGGCATGACCAGGTTTAACTTTTCCAAAGGTTAAATTTTGGCTTGATAGAATAGGTTTTGATGATTGGGTATAATTTACTATCTTACCATGAACAAGTTATTTAATTTCTGGCTTTATATCCTTAATGGCAAAAAGGCCATAATAATACCTGCTTTCTTAAATATGATTATATATGTGTAGGATACATAATAAATCCACAATATATGGTAAGGGTTATTCATTGACTAATTCATTTATTTGTCTATTCAATAAATATGTGTTCAACCACTGGTACTCTACCCTTCAAAACTGTGTATTAGCTGCATATTATTCTTTGTTATTTTAGGGCATTTGACTTTTTATCACTTTTTAATATAAGGAAGTTCAAAACTTGCCATTCTTCAGATATTTTTGTGCTTCATCAAATTGCAAAGCACTCCTGAGAATCTGGCCCATTCCATATGTAAGAGCATAGGTCCTAGACTCCCATTCATGGGATAAACACTGAGTTTCATTCCCTCCAACATTTAAAACACCAGGTTTTGTGATGCTAACAATGATTCACAACCTTTAAAGATCAGAAATTTTAGTCACATATGAAAGTATTAAGAAATTCAAAGCAACAACAGATAAGCCTTGTAATAATGAGCATAATTCTATTAAAATAGGATAACGCTTCACAGTGTCTACAGAAATAACATTGGCCGTCTTCAATCCCATGCCAACTGGTTTAGAGCAGTTTACTTTCCTAAGATTGCAAAGTATCCACATGGCAAAGTCCTTGAATCCAGGAGACCATGCTTTTCCTTGATGCTGACTTACCACCATGATCAACGTCTCCTCGCTGACAGCAGATTTTCTCTGCTCTCCAGGCTCTTTCTCTAAGTCTTAGTCAGTACAGCCTCACATCTGGCAGAAATCACCATCATGTCATGGTTCGCATCTGTGGCAACAATTAATCGTACACACTGATCATGTTATGCCCAGATTTCAAGATCCCCAAAGACCACCAGGGAGCCAAGTCCGATGCAAAAGCAAAGAGCCTTTATTCAAGCTTGAGCTTGGCTCTCTGCCTCCACCAACACAGCAGCAGGATGCAAAAAGAGAGTGAGTTTCAAAAGCACAATGATTTTATAGGGCTAGGGATCAGGAGGTGGGGGCATACTTGTTGCACGCCCCCTACTGGGGATGTGCCCGCAGCCAAGGTACATGCCCTTGCCGTAATCGAACCCGGGACCCTTCAGTCCGCAGTCCGACGCTCTATCCACTGAGCCAAACCGGTCTCGGCACAATTTGCTAATTCAAAGGGAGGGGTTGGTCTTTGTGATTTCAAGATGGCAGCCCTCAGGTAAGTTTACACATCATGCAGCCAACATGGTGGCTGCCAAGTCACACAGTCCAAAATGTCAGCTGTCTAAATTGTTCTTTGACAGAAAAGATGGCTTTTTTATTCTCATAATTCCCCCCTTTTCTTTATGAAAACTCTTTTCTTCAAACTCGGCTGACATTCATTGACATTCATGCTCTGCAGTGTCTAGGAGATTAATTTGCTGTTTGGTCAATGCAGTTTCAATTAACTCTTGGGTAATATATGGGATGATGTGACATCTCATCACTGTAGCTCATATTCAAAGGGGTGAAGAGGACACCATTGCTCTAGTTCATCAGAAAAAGGACCTCAATCCCAGGCCCCAGCTCACTCAGCACTAAAACTGCCAGTGCCTTAGGTTAGTTCCCCTTGTATTCCCATTGGCTGAATTAAGGGCGGTCTGAGTAACTGACACATTCTGTGGTTTTTCTTGGAAGAGGGGACACAGTTTCACAAGATGGAGGACACGACACAAAGTGGAGTCAGTCCCGCTCTGCCCTTTCAACCAAAATGTGAAGGGAAAAGTGTGAAGAACTCATAGTACATTATGAATATTGTGACATTTCTTTTGAGAACTGCTAAAATGAGAGTATCACTGGCTTGTTTTTATTCCCATCAGCAATAATTGCTCCTGGCATTGATATTGTCATGTAAAAACTCACTTAGCATTTGATAAAAATTTTGCAGTCAAAGAAAGAAAGCTCTGATAGTTCCTGAGAGCAGTGTATGTCCTAAGTTATTGCATCCAGACAGGTTTAAGACTCACAAAAAGATTTCCCAGAATGATACTTCTTACCAATCCAAACTAATGAGCACATCCAGGTCCTTGTGAGTGGAGCATGGCCAAGTCAAGTATGGGCTGAGAGGCCCTGTGAACAGAACTTCCTGATGGTACTTTGTTTCTTCAGTGACACCGTGATGGCACATTCAATGTTTCTTAAAATGACCATGAGACCAACATGTGACCAAACAGTGCACAGCAGAACTGAGGAGCAATTCTGAGCCTCTGTAGTTTGATATCATTTTGTTCTATTTTCAAACAATATTACTTAAAAGCACCATTCAAGTTGCATCAACTTGAGAACGTGATACAACCTGCTCGCCCTCTTTTGTCCATCTGGAGAATAATTGTTCTAACATTAGTAGCAAGAAAAGAATTTATTGAGAAATTATTGTAACAAGTGCTTTACCTGCATCATATTATTTCTTCTCAACAATCTTATTAAGTAGGTGCCATTATCATACCTGTTTCCCATTTTTATATCTTTCTGTTATATAACTTTGAGTAAAACACTTAATGTCTCTTTACCTCTACTTCCTCACCTGTGATAATTGCACATGGTTTTGGTAAGCAATAAGCAAGTTAATATATATGAGTGACCTTCTATAGTAGCCAACACCCCGTAATAGGCACTCAGGAAAATGGTAGTCTGTAGAGGGTCCCCTGAGTAGGCAGATGGGCATCCCTTAATTATGGTCAGCTGAACCCAGTGGCATAGGCAAAGCCACGCCCTGGGAACACACCTTGCCAAAAGGGGAAGGGTGTTGTCAGCTTGACAACATTCATTTCAGCGTGTGGTTTGGGGAAGTGGTTTTGATATCTAAACCCAGCCTAAAACCAGAAATGCTCAGGACCCACTCAAGAATGCAAATAATCTTTTGTCTTGACCTTTTGATGAAACTTTCTGGTATTTGGGATATAACATAAACTCGCTGGATTGGCTCTGGGTCCCTGTCTTTCCATCAGAACAGGATGGTGGTCCCATCTCTGTATCTTGTCTCTTTCCTTTATTTCTCAATCTTCAGCCGCCTCTATTCAGGAACTGGACCCACTCTCTAGTTGCGCTGGACGCAGAAAGAGAGAAATACCTACAGTAGTCACTTTATTATTGGTGTTGCTTCTATTTTTGCTGCTGTTCTTACTAATGAAATATCTGGTCTCACTGCTCCCTGGTAAAATATTAGTTGTTATTTCCATGTCCCTTTACATAGCAAGTTAATGTCTCTTCTCTCATTTCCAGCCCACTCCGTGAGGCAACCAGCAAATTTCCTGGTGCAATATAGAAATAGTGACTATTGGAACCAGAGTGTTACTTAGCTTAGCCTTTGTTCCAATTTTTCCACTGGCCTGCATTCTAGATGGATGAATTGGAGCAGAAATAGGAGGCAATTTTCTTTCATTATATCACATGCCTAAGGATTTTTTAGTCTTTTGAGAACATTGAAATCCTCTTCAAATTCAAAGTAATTCTCAATAAGAGGAATTATCCATGGAAAACATGGAAATTCTATGGATTATCAAACCAAATCAAACTATGATGGGTCCCCCTACAACTCTTTTGAGAATGGGAAAGCAAAAGTTGAAAAACTAGAGTGCTGGGATAGATGTGGGGACCAAAGTGAACCACCACCCTGGTATTTAAATAATAATAATAATAATAATAATAATAATAATAATAATAATATTGGCAGGTTGAAACCAAGCCATCATTTTACAGAAATTCCAACCTAAGACAAATACTTGGCAACAGAGGCAACTTTTCATATTTTAACTACTTGTCATTCTCATATCAAACCTGCAAGTCTATGTTTGTAAGCTGTTGCCTAGAAATTGGAAATGTTAAAGATGATGAATAAAGTTACCTTACAGGGAAGTCTGAGCCAATGCTGGCTTTGTTTCTGTTTAGTTTATCTTGCAGGCGTGTTAAGAATGGATTGCTGGCTCTTAAATATAGCTTATTTATCTGGCTGGTTATGCAGAAGTTGCTATTTTGGACTCCCTCTGAGTTTCTGGGTTTCTAATGGGAAGTTTAATAGCTCATTAACTGGAATACCCACTCATTTTTTTTCTAGCCTTACTTTCTGCTGTTGTAATGCATGCTGAGGAATTTGGAGACGTACCCTCATTTTAACAAATAATGCTGGATAAAGACCAATACTCAGTCCACAACACAAGAAAGCCCATAATGTTCTCATCTAATAAGTATTTATTAAGCCACTACCATGTGCCAGGCCAACTAAATTGTTTTAATGAGTTAGTTCTGGCCTACCTTAGATCTCTGGAAAGTAGGCACTATCTTATTTATCCTTGTTACTTCCTATAGGGTCTCTGACATGAAGCAACTCTTCAGTAATGTTTATAAAAGAACTATCCTATAACTAAACAGAACTCAGTATTGTTACTGGTATCAAAGAACAGGTACTCAAGAGAGGCTGCTAACATCCTCCTCAGCCCAAGAGAAATAATCCTCCATTGCTTGCCTGAGTAAGCAGGCAAATGTGCCTCTGTAGTTTTGCTGAGTTCCCACTTGTATTTAAAGCACTGTTTATGAGTGTTATTCTAATTCAGGTGCCATTAGTTTGAAAAAGCTCTTACCAGTTTCTGTACAGGAAGCTCCAAAAATATCAGCAACTGAATGATAATGGCTTCCATGGAGACTGGATGTCTTCAGAAACTTAAACATAACTCAAGAAAAAGAAGAAAAGTTACAGTGACACCTTTCTGGCCACTAGCCATCATCCTCTGGATAATAAGTACTGCAGTTTTAAATCTAGAATATCAAATGGAATAGTGGAATACAAGAATTGTGGTAACCTCCAAAGGTATCAATGTGTTATTTACAAGGAGACCCTACCTACCTTTCCAATCAACCCTCCTCAAAAAGAGCTTAAGGGAGTTATATATACAAAAGATGGAAGCGGAAGAAGGCAGAACACCAATTGGCTGTTAGGTGGATCTGGGCCTGAGCTCCTGGCAAGGACTGCACCCTGGGGCACTGAGCTGAAACCCAGGGCTGCCTGTGTGAGGGCCACGGACGTGAAATCCAGTGAGAAACACATCTATCTCCTAAAAAAACTAATGAGTGAGAATATGCATTTTAACAGATTCCTCCATTGATGGTGTGTGCTTATCTTGGAAGTAAGATTAAAAAAAAAAACAAAAAGCAGAGAGAGAGCTGCACCCAACTGTTATGGCTAATGAAACACATGTGCCCCCATCTCCTAGTCAGTGTCCTTCAGGAGGAGAGCACTGGGGCGGGGAGGGGGGACTTGGCATTTTCTCTTCTCATGTGGCATATCCCATGTCACAGAGTCCCAACTGCAGGCCAACTCAGAGATAAGGGCTTTCACAAGGGTTTTATAAAGTCCAAAATGATAAGTAACAGACGCACGGCCATTAATTCCTTTAGTCAAAGACTGCAAATGCTGTGTCTCCACGACACAGTGGGGGAGGTTATTACTTTGTATTTTAGACCTTTTCACCTATAACCTGGTTCCTGAGGGCTGCAACTGATCTCAGAGCTCAAAGTACGAACAAAGGAGAAACTCAAACCCAGCAGGGAAGGAAGGGGTGACCCGATAGAATGTATCATGCCTTCCTCTGACTACTGGGGGGAATCTAGTTTTATAGACGCGAGACAGATATTAGAGGGAAATTCTAGAGTAATAATCTGCTTTAATTTAAAGTCCATTTTAACATTAAATTTCATGAGCTGGATACTGTAGTCAATAACCTGTGTATAACCTCTGAATTCGCAGTGGCTCCATCCACTGGTAAATTTGTCCTAAGGTATCCTAGAATCTGACAATAAAATGAGTGTTCATTTTCTCAGGAGGAGCAACAAAAAGGGTGACAAAGAGGGCTAGGGGGCTCTGTCTGACATGCAGAGCCATGCCCATGCAGGCACACTTAAAGGGGAAATGTGTCCCAAAGGGCATTGCAGAGGGGTGTGTGTGTGTGTGTGTCTGTGTGTTCACACACAAATGAAAAGAAAGAGCGACACAGAGACTGAAGGGTAGGAAACTGTCTCTTGATATCATCAGTCCCTGATAAATTCTTCAGAGTCCTCAGCACAGCTTTCTATCTTCCCCAAGCAGAGGAGAAAGCCTTTATCACTTTCAAGGTGCATTTTTTTCACTCCCACCTCAAGGAGGAACTGTCCCAGGAAACATTTTCTCATAAAGCCCCATTATTCTAATTAGCATGGTTTCACTTTCACTTTCTAATAGGGTTTTCAAGGCAGGATCTTAAATGCTGACTTGAGAAATAGCCACATTAAACTTGGAGTCGTTTTTCCTCTCAATTCACCTACAAAAAAATTTTTAAAAAGAACCTTTATAAATTTTATTCTCATAGTATTGCCAGTACATAGATAACCAGAAATGAGACAAGGACTTATTTAAAAGAATTCTGATTTGTGGTAAATTTAAATACCTTCTGCCCACACAATTACAGTTGTCTAATGAGCTGGTTGGTCAGTCCATGCTGGGCTTTATAGGATCAAGATTGTTGTAACAAACGTTATGGAAGTTTGTTACTTTTTCAAAAAAAAATGTTTAAACTATGTTTATACAGTAATCATACATAATATGCTTATTATATTACTAGGAGGCTCAGTGCATAAATTTGTGCACCTTAAAAAGGAACTGTGGGCCACAAAGCTGCAGTGGGCATAGGTGTGGGTCTCAGCCCATCCTCCATGCCTCCATCTGGACTCTCCCACTGCAGACCCTGTCCCCTGTCTGCCGATAGCCCCACTCCTACTACCAATGTTCCCACACACTGATGGTGCTGGCCCTACTCACACCTGCTGATAGCACAGAGCGATTGGGGCAGAGCAATTGGGGCCAGAGCCGTCAGCGGACGTGAGTGGCAGCTGCTGCCCCAATCACCCCTCAGGAGCAGGGGTAGGTGGAGAAGTCCTCAAGGGCAATCAGAACTGGCAGCTGCTGCTCGCACCTGTTGATAGTGTTGAGCAATCTAGACTGGCACTGGGTACCAGCAGCACGTGCCAGCAGTGGCTCCGATACCGGCAGTGGGCTCAGGTGGACTGGCAGCAGCAGCAGGTGCCAGCACAGGGCAGGGCCAAGAAGTGTGGGAGCAAAGAATTTTTCAGTAACCACCAGAGGCTTTCCCCGGCACCCTCACTCACCTGTTCCACCATCCCGTCGCAGCCATCGCCCGCCATGTTCCAAACTCTGCCGCCTGCTGCTGACATCTGCCATGTTCCTCGCATGCCCCCTGGTGGTCAGTGCACATTCATAGTAGCCAGTTGTTTGGTTGTTCAGTTGTTTCACTATTCCATCTATTTGCATATTAGGGTTTTATATCTATATATATATATATATATATATACATATCTATATATATCTATACATATATATCTATATCTATATACACAGATATACACAGATATAGAGATATACATAGATACATAGAAATAGATATAGATATAGATATAGATATAGATATAGATATAGATATAGATATAGATATAGATATAGATTGCCAGAATAACCCTCCAAAGCAGGCAAAGAAAATATGATTATTTTACACATGAGGAAACTGAGCCCAGTTAGTGACATTGACTGTACAGAATAGCATAACTGGAATTACAACCCCTATCTCCTGACTCCTACTCCTGTGTGATTTCACTTCTAGAAGCTGCCTCCTTTGAATTCCATGTCAGGTATTGATGTGAGCTGTGACAGCCAAAACATTGCTCAATGCATCTGACATTCTCAGTGGGTAAAAATCCCCAGCCTTGTACATTATCTCTTATATTTTACCTGTGCCTTCTTAGTAACAAGTGAGACCTTTTTTAGAAGGGCACACACAGTTATCAAAGGGACAAAGCCCAGGCTCACACATGGTGAGGTTCTTAGCAGGCCTGGCCACTCTCCGTGGTGCTGTTCCGGGTGCTTGTTGATCTCCACAGAGTTGTCCTGGCTCCTGTTTGTTCCAGCACATAAGGTTGCAATCTACTTTCATAAATTTATTTTAAAGCCATGTTCTAGGTATATACCTTGCATCATATCAGTAAATCATAAAGAACCCTGGCTCCCAACGGCATGTATAAAGAGGTAAGTACCTCATTTCCTGAGTAAAAATAGGATGGCTTTAAAGGAAAGAGGAACTTGTTCAGGTGTTGAAAAATATGTAGAATTCAGATTAAATGTTCATGCAAAGCATGGAGAGGAAGAATATCAGCCAGAGAGGTAAATAAAATAGAACACATGGTTTCGATAAAGAAATGTGAAACTATTATATAATAGAATTTATCCAGAACCTCTTTTGAAACTTTTTTCCAGTAATGGGATTATTATACAATGAGTTTTACAATGTGCTATATTCTGTGTGATAACTTATTACTTTGAGGTGCTATAAATTTACTCCTTTCATGCTGCTAGCGGGGCAATGGGGTGTAATGACAAGGACATGGGAAGAGAAAGAGCCAGGCTCACATGATGGCTTTGTCATTTCCAATGTTTGACTTCGCACAAGTTATCTAAATTCACTATAAATGTTTCCCAATTGCTAAAAATAAAATTATAATAATTAATTTTTATATTAACCTTCTGATGCTTATCAGCATATTGGGATAATATTACCTGCCTAATGAGGTTGTAATGAGAATTACATTAGAAATGTGCCTAAGGCACCTTGCTCACACATTGCCAATATTCAATATATGTTAGTGTCTGCACTTCCCTGAATTCCAGAGAAATTGTCTATCTGTGCCCAGGATTTTCCTTTTGCATACTATATCCCTAATAATTGCATACATCTTAATTTTGGTTATTCATAATGACTTTAATTTATAGTGTGAGTTCTCTTTAGCCCACCAATTTGGTTTACCCTATTTCAATGTTCTTTAATCCCAATATTTAAAAAAACCTATGCAAGAAAATGATAAAGATGAAACTGATACCTCAGACCCCCTCACTTCTCCTAGCTTGACCCAAGATAGAAGACCCTCGAAGTAGACAATGTTCTGAGGCTTCTTCCCACAGGGCTTGGTTTGACCTATGGAGAATGATATGTTCATTGCACACTCTGAACCACTTAGGCCCCCATCCTTTCCATCCAGGGAGAGCCAAAGAGTAACAATGGTTCTTAGATCCTCGCTCTAATGGCAGGTTAGACTGGCAAACATGCAACTACAATATCTTCCAAAGCTCAGAATATTTAGGATATCTCTTTCTACTTCTTTCTACAAGAACAAGCTTTTTCAAGTCCCTTTCCCAAGGCAATGTATTGGAATGGAAGTATGGAGGGCTTATCTCTCACATGGTTTCTTCATGAGACTTAGGCAGCAGGCAGGGAAAATTCTAATGCATCCACTGTTTTATCTTAAGGATACACATTTGATAAATCAGAAAATTCACCCTGGAAAATGTGGTTCAATGGTTAGAGTGTCAGTCCATGCACCAAAGGGTTATGGGTTCAATTGCCAGTCAAGGGTACTTACCTGGATTGCACATCCGATCCCCACCTGGTCAGATGCAGGGGAGAGAGGGCAACCTATCAATGTGAGACACATCAATGTTTCTCTTTCTCACTCTTCCCCCCCCCCCTCTAAAAATCAATGGGGAAAAATATCGTTGGGTGAGGATTATCTAAATAAATACATAAATAAATAATTCACAAAATTCACCTGGCTGTTTTATTGACCAGTACAAAGTTGTAGACTGATGTGCAATATTGAGCTAAAACACATGTGCTTCCTCAACGCTGCACATTGGCACCAAGCAGGTTATTATTCCAGCTGCCAGGTCCGATCCTCACAGACAACTGGAGGAGTTATCTGCTGCACACCTTTTACCTGGTTAAGACTGGCTGCTTTCCAGTGAGCTTGGCAGAGATATCCTGGCCCTGTGCGGGGACAATGGAACTCATTGCCAAGGCACATTCTCTGTTTATGAAATTACGTTTGTATGGCACAAACGGCTTCTCTGCCATTCATTTAACAAACATGTTGTATGAATGCTCTCTACCAGGCACTGTTTCAGGATAAAGCAATAAACAAAGAATATAAAAATGTTGTTATTGAGGATGCTTACAGCATAGCTAGAGAGAGAGATGAATATATCAGTGTTCATTGTTATATTGGGTGAAAACAATGACAATTTAAATAAATATAGCAGTAAATGGAAGAGAGGTGTTGGGAAGTGAGGTAGGCAGTTACAATTTTATATATGGTGGTGGCCACAGAAGGCCTATCAAATAGGGGAACCTGAATATAGACCTCAAGGAAGTGGGGAATGAGCCAGAGAGATATCCCAGGGATGAGCAATAGGGTAGAGTTGTGAAGTGCAAAGGTCCTGGAGCAGAAGCAAGTTTGGTGAGTTTGAGAAACAAGGGAAGACTGTGCAGCTGGGGAAGATGGAGTGATTTGTAGAGTGAGAGAAGATAGATGAGTTTTTGAGTGAGAGTTCAGGGTCAGACTATGTCGGGCCTTGAAAATCATCAAAGGGAGTTTGAATTTATCTCTGGCTTAAGTGCGAGCAGAGAGGTGACATAAGAGGTCTTAAATTTAGGAAGTTAACTCTGGCTCTGTGTGTCCATTTATCATTTAGGAACCATATGTTCCAGTATCAAGCTTAAGGCCAAGTATTTGGAACACAAGTTGAACAGAATCTGGTCCCTTCTTTCAGAACACAGACTTTGCAATAGCTATTTATACTGGTTGCTATGAAAATGCATAAATGTCTTGTTTAATTCAGTCCATGGGCAACGACCATGCGTTGTAAGTGAGGCTGTAATTTTGTTCCACTGCTGAGTGCCTCTACCATTCCTATATATTATTGCTTTGTGTTTGCTTGGTGGCAAACTCATTTTTCACAGTCTTATCCATTACTTTCCCTAATCTGACTAATAACTCCTTTCTTATGGCTGAATCAAGGCTGGTATATATTCAACTAAAAGTGTGCTGTGGCAAGATACATTTAATCAGATCTCCAAAAGTCAATTTCTCTCTAAAGAAAAATGCAAATTACCCAAAGGAGCTATACTACTACTTTCAACTATAGGTTGCTTTATTGAGAAGGAAGCATGTTAAGGAGAACAAAAATCACTTCCTCTGCCCCCAACCTCCAAGTTGGCAGAATAAATGTTCTCAGGACAAAGTGGGAGTAAATTATCTGGTACAGGAGCCTCCCTAATAACTTTCAGAACACAAAGTCACTTCTTATTGTTTCTGTGTCTGTGACATAGTTTACAAATTCCCTTTCTCCAAAAGTAAAATAAGTGGGTGCATGTTTCATATCTGGTGTATTAGTCAGTCTTAGCTGCATAACAAGCTACCATAAATTCTCAGTGGCACACAAGAATCAGCATTACCTCTTCTCGAAGTTTCTATAGATCAGCTATTGTGCTCTTATTCATTCTGTGAGTTGTGCCCATGTCTATCAGCATTAGCTCTTATTCAAGTTTTTGTAGATCATCAGCTTGTGTGCTCTTATTCATGCTGTGAGTTGTGCCCATGTATGGAAAACAGGGCATGTACTTCTCACCAGAAGCTCCCAGAATATAGTGAGTTGAATATGACCCCCAACCCCAAATGACATGTGCATGCCCTAACCCCCTGAACCTGTGAAAGTGACCTTATTTGGAAAAGGGGTCTTTGCTGATACAATTAAGGAGATCCAGATGAGGTTCTGATTTTTAGTCCTTAAGTGACCAAAGATCCTTATAATTATGAGACATAAGAGAAGAAGATACATAGAGGACAAGGCCATGTGCAGGTGAGAGAGATTAGGGTGATGCAGCTGCAAGTCAAGGAACACTGGGACCACAAGACTGGGAGAGGCAGGAAGAGTCCTGCCTTAGAAACTTGAGTGGGAGTACAGCCCTGCTGATGACACCTTGATTCCAGACTTCTGGCCTCTGGAACAGGGAAAGGAAATGTTGCTGTTTTAAGCCATTCATTTTGTGGTAATTTGTTATAGCAACCACAGAAAACTAATCATGGAGTGATAAGTAGGAAATACAGATCTGAAGGCATAGTTTTAGAATTCACATGCTGACACATCTATCCAGCTTACATAAGCTAAAGAAAGTCATCAGGTCAAATCCAACATTTATATGGCTGGGAAATACACTGTTTCCAATGAGGGGGTGAAAACAAGTGATTTTTTTCTTAATAACATTCTAATCTACCACACTCTGTTTTGTTTCTTCGTTAGCATTTGCACACTAGATTGCAAAATTAGAATCCTTCTAATTCCAGAATTTCAAGAGACAACTCAGTACTCACCTGTGGATTACTGGATAGAGGAAACTATGTCCAAGATACAAAGGACTATGAATTAATCATCAAAAATGCAGTGGATCTGAGCTAGGCTCCAAGAGAGGAGATGGTAAAGATCTCTCCGCCTCAACTAGCCTCCCATTACTACACAGGTTTCTAATGCTGGAGATACAAAAGATATGCCATGCGTCTCTGTATTGTTACCTCTGGAGTTTGCACTAAATCCTAATGCTCTCTGGTCCAGGAAGGTTCAGCTGAGATGTGCTGAGAGGCCTGATTTTTAACTTTTTTCCTTTCACTCCATCTTTTTTAGAATGGGCCTTGGACACTTGTATCAGAATCCCCTAGTATGCTTACTACATCTGCAGATTCTTAGGTCTCACTTCTCACCCACTGAGACAGAATCTCTGGGCATTTTAGCATACATTGCAGAAAAAATTGATGTCCAGTTAACTATAAGCAGAACTGTTGCTTCTCCATTTATATGAAATTGCACCCTTCGACACCACCGAACAGCAGCTGTGAGAAGACCTCTTCCCGGTCAAAGCCAGGTCAAAAGACATGGGTGCATCATTCTAAGCCTTCATGGCAGGACATTTCTTTGAACTCTAGTGTTTTCTTTCCAAAATTTATGAGTAGTAAAATTCTATGTATACAATACATTTGATCCAGTGAGGACAACCATTGTCCCCTAGCCTTTCAGTGAAACTGACAATTCTCTGCTGTACTGAGCCACAGCTATGTGCCTGTTTACCACCCCAGACCTCACAGGCCCCTTGCTCTTCACCTTGATAACTGAAGATGGGATGGGAGCTGGAGAGAGTTTATCACACTCTCCTTTCTAGAGAAATCTAGATATGTTCATGCTGAAAGTATTTGGCTTTCACAACCCTCATGAAGACTTTTGCAGGCTCCTGGTATAAGCGTACAACATAATAGGTAAATGATTCATTTCTATAATAAAAACAACAACAACAGTGGCAACAACTAACCTTTTTCTGAGCACTTGCCACATGCCAGGCCCTGAGCTACACTTCCTCTCAGCCTTATCTCACTTTACTCTTGAACATCCCTGAGGATTAGATAATGTTACTGTTCCCTTTTTGCAGCTGAGAAACATGGGCTTATAAGATTATGTAGCTCATCCCAGTTCAATAACTTCAGGACTCGTTCTCCAAAGTCACATGCTCATTTTGCTCAGACCTCCCAGAATTCCCCCTGCTGAGGACCAAAGTAAAGTTTCTTGGCTTATTGTCAGACCAGGAATATTACCAGAGTTTTCCTGCTGGGAAGAGAAGATTTTGGAGACATAGTAAAACTCATTCCCTTGGCCCTTGGGCATCCCATTGCTTTGTCTTACCTGTGCATTTTCCTCACATTATTTACCCATCCATTATATTGACACAAACTTGAGTTCCTGGTGTCCAGTGGGAGAGCTCAACAGTATATAATATGTGGTGGTGGTAAAATAATGAGGAAAGTTAAGTAGAGTGTGGTGTTCATCAACGGTAATTGAAAAATTAAAGAATATAAAATTAATTCTTAAAAATGGGGGGAAGTGAGATAGATCGACCGAAGGACTTATATGCATGCATATAAACATAACCAATGGAGACAGAGAGTTGGGGGGTGAGGGCACGAGTGTGGGGAGAGATGGGGGATAAGGACACATATGTAATACCTTAATCAATAAAGAAAAAAATGAGGTTGGAGATGTTATTTTAAATAAGGTAGTCAGGGAAGGACCCCCTGATAAAGACATAGTCGAGCAAAGACCTGAAGGAAGTAGGAAGGGAGTCATGAAAATAGCCAGGGGATAAGTTTCCACTCCAAGGAAAGAGCCAGCACAAAGCAGAATCAAGAGATATGTGTGAAGATCTCAGAAACTGCTCCTGAAAAAAAAAAAAAAAAAAATATATATATATATATATATATATATATATATATATATCTCCTATCTAATAAAAGAGCAATATGCAAATTGACTATACCTCTAATCGAGCCGTGCCCACAGCCATGCCCATCAATCAGTCAATCAGGAGCAAATTATGCAAATAAACCCCAACCAAGATGGCTGCGGCCACTGAGAGCAGGAGGGAGGCTTGGGTTACCCCGGCAGTGGAGGAAGCCAAGCTTTCTGCTTGCCTTTGCTGGACTAGGCCTCCACTCAATGCTACAAAGTTTCAATTATAGAAGATATATCCCAACAGAAACGGCAACAGCCACAGAGCTGGAGAGAGAAGAGGCTAGGGTTGCCATGGCAATGGAGGAAGCCAAGCTTCTGCAACCCTAGTGCTTAGGCCTCCGCTCTAGGCTACAAAGTTTTAATTATAGAATTTAAATAAACTCAAACAGAAATGGCTGTTGCCACAGACCAACAGAAGGCTTGGCTCTGCTCCAGACTACAAAGTTTCAATTGTAGAACATAAATTAATCCCAGATACCAAGGCCTCCGCTTGGGTCTCTGGAGGCCACGGCCAGCCTGCAAACCACAATAGGCCCCTCACTCAGACCACCCCACACCCCAAGGGAACCCCCTTCCTCATCTGGGACACTCTTCAGGGCAAACCAGTTAGTCCCCACCCATGTATCAGGCCTCTATCTTATCCAATAAAAGAGTAATATGCAGATTGACCATCATTCCAACACACAAGAGGGCTGCCCCCAAGGGTCTAAGATTCTGCCCCCATGTGGACACAAGATGGCCACCACAAGATGGCCAGCAAGGGAGGGCCATTGGGGGGTTCCAGGCCTGCAAGAGGGGGCAGTTGGGGGTGATCAAGCCTGCAGGGGAGGGCAGTTAGGGGTGACCAGGCCAGCAGAGGAGGAAAGTTGGGGGCAAACAAACTGGCAGGGGAGCAGTTATACATCATTTAGGTTAGCAGGGTAGTGGTTAGGGGGTGATCAGGCTGGCAGGCAGAAGCGGTTAGGGGCAATCAGGGAGGGAGGCAGGCAAGCAGTTTGGAGCCAGCAGTCCTGGATTGTGAGAAGGATGTCTGACTGCCCATTTAGGTCCGATGCTAAACCCTTGAGGGGTCCCAGATTGGAGAGGGTGCAGGCTGGGCTGAGGGACATCCCCCTCTCCCATGCACCAGGCACACACACACACACACACACACACACACACACACACACGCACGCACACACACACACAGACACACACACACACACACACACACACACACACACACATATATATATATATATATATAGACATATGTGTGTATACATATCCTATATCATAAAACCTTAATATGCAAATTGAACAAAGGGCAGAACGACTGGTTGCTATGATGCCCACTGACCACCAGGGGGTAGACGCTCAATCAGGACGTTCCCACAGCGGGAGTGCTGCTCAGCCAGTAGCCATGTTTGCTGGTCCTTACTGCTGCCTCAGAGGCAGGAGAGGTTCCTGCCAACACCTCTGCGCTCCCCACAACTGGCGACCTCACAGCTGGCAGGATCATGGCCGGCAAGCGTAGCAGTGATGGCAGGAGCCTCTCCTGCCTTCATGGCAGTGCTAAGGATCCTTCAAGGGACATCTGACTGCAGGGAGCAGGCCTAAGCCAGCGGTGGACATTCCCCAAGGGGTCCCGGCTGGGCTGAGGGGCTACCCCTCCCATCGCACTGGGCCTCTAATATATGTGTATATGACATTAAATAACTGAATCTCTTGGAATCCACTCTTAATTTCAAAGATGTGGTGAGCACAAAGATTATTTCAAGATATTTTCAACATCTGTAATGTGTGAAAAGTTCTGTGATTTTTGTTGGGAACAAGCTACAAATTCTGCCTAAAGTAGAGTGACAATCCATGAACCAAGAAGTCCTCAGTTTGATTCATTGATGTTGTAATCACTGTCCCTCTCCCTTCCTCTCTCTCTCTTTTTTTAGAGTTTTCTTTTTTTAAATATATTTTATTGATTTTTTCAGGGAGAAAGAGAGAGAGATAGAAAGAAACATCGATCAGCTGCCTCTTGCACACCCCTTTCAGGGATGTGCTCACAGCTGAGGTACATACCTTTGACCAGATTTGAACGGGAACCTTTTAGTCCGCAGGCCGATGCTCTATCCACTGAGCCAAACCTGTTTTGGCCCTTCCTCTCTCTTTAAAATCAATAAAAACATATTGTTTTTTATTTAAAAACTGAATAAAAGTGAAGGTGTATATTTTTCCATCAAAATTTATAGACGACCCCCTTCACCTCTACCCTTAATTTCTATGCACGAACCCACATTAAGAATCCATGAGTTAGGTTGCTGTTTCCTTATCCAGGTAAGAGATGATGATGGCCTAGATGGCAGTAGGATTAGGAACACAATGAGGAAAACTCAAGTATTATGTAATCTGGCTACTTTTTAAAACCAAAATCCCAGGGCATAGACTGTCTGTCCAAATCTTACTTGTTCCTACAATTCACTGAGCATCTTTAAAGTCATGAACTAGTCACTGCCCTCTAAAAAGGCAGGAGATCTAGTCTAGTGAGCTAATTTGAGCACTGGGGTACTAACTTGATCTTCCTCACCATCTTCACAGTGCCTAGGACAGTTTTGAAACTGATTTGAAGTAGAATTTAAACCTTGCTTTCAGTCCTGGTCGTGTAACTTTAAAAAACAAATGGCTTGTCCCTTCTATAAAATGGAAGTCGCTGAGTTCATCCTCAAAGAACATCAGTGCAAGATAACTAACAAGGGGTGCTTATGTTTTGACCAAGCCAGGTTCAGCAGCAAAGAGGGGCACTGCGGTTGATTCATGCCTATAGGGACACCATTCTCCCAACCTAATAATAGGCAGCTCATGGTGTTGGTAAAGAGGATATTAGGAAATTCTCCTTAGAGAGAGTTCAAAGGGTAGATTGACTCTGACATGGACAATGATCCCTATAAATGTGCAAAGGATGGTGAGAGCGTAAGCTTGCTCAGGATTTTATTTGTGCATTCATCTTATATAATCTTATAGGAAAACACATCGTATCATTCTCTTTGATAATAAATTATCTTGTTTTATTTTGAGAAAAGATATGCTTATTTCAACTCCTTTGCCTCCAAACTTTGTGTGCCTAGGAATTTAAACATGACTTGAGAGAGGACAATTTTCTTTGCTATCTACTGAGACACTGGTAATTTTTTTATATAAAATGTCATTCTTATCACCAAGTTTGCACTTATTATAATTTAAAATGGGCAAGTCTTCCACACTCAAGAATGAAAAAGGATAAAATATATTGGAAAACTTGATAGACCCTTAACAATATCATTGCTGCCAGACATTAGTGCTGTAGTTTATAAATAATTCATCAATCACATTGCCTTGAATAGTTCTATCAAACTCCATTAGAAGAGGTGGCAAATTATTCTTCAGCACAATCATTTGTTTCCTCCATGGAAAAGAATATGCATCAATACGAATTGAAACTATAGCCAGGCAATCTGTTAGCGAAGTTTTGTAGATCAAAATCCGTGGCATACTTTGTGAAATTGCTTCGTACGCCACCACTGCATGGAGGCACTGTCCTTGTTAATTATTTTATTTTCTAGGTTTGGCAGTCAAGCTCAGATGTGGTTATGAAATTCTGCATCAGACTCAGTAAAATGTTTTAACAAAATCATAGTTGAATCAGCCCTTGCCAATTTGCTCAGTGAATAGAGCATCGGCCTATATAGACTGAAGGGTCGTGTGTTTGATTCTGGTCAAGGTCATGTACCTCAGTTACAAGCTCCTCCCCAGCCCAGACCTTGGTCAGGGCTCGTGTAGGAGGCAACCAATAGATGTGTTTATCTCACATAGATATTCCTCTGTGTCTTTCACTATGTCTTCCACTCTCTTAAAAAAAAATCAATGGAAAAAAATCATCCTCGGTGAGGATTTAAAATATATATATATATATTTGATTCAAAGTGCACAGAAAGTCAGTTATCTATATATATAAAAGGATAATATACAAAGTGTCCCCTTAAGAGTTTGACCAGGAGCCCGGGAGTTTGATTGCTCACTGAGATGTGCACTAACCACCAGGGGGTGGTATGGAACATGGCAGATGACCAGCAGCAGTAGTGGGGCATTGAGGGAGTGAAGGAAAGAGGAGGTGGAAAGGCAGGGAGGTGGCAGATGGGGGAAGCCAAGTGGAAGAAGGAGGTAGGGAGGCGGGATGAGAGAGGAACTGATTGGCCCTGATTTCCAGCCAGGAATTTCATGCACTGACCTCTAGTCTATCCTATCTAACAAATAGGGAATATGCAAATTGACCATCACGCCTTCACAAAGATGGTGGTGCCCATAGCCACAAGATGGAGGCACCCAGTCCCTTCAGCCCCTCTGGAGTCCACCAGTCCTTTCAGCCCCACTGGGAGGGCAGGGTGGCAGGTGTGCAATGCTGCCAGACCTGCCCTCAGTCCCCCAGAAGCCTAGGGCCAGCCCAAGGTGCAGGCAAGCCTCAGATGGCAGCTGCCTAGCCAATACCCAAAGCACAGGCAAGCCTTGGATGGTGGCAGCCCAGCCACTTAGGGCCTGACTCAAGGTGCAGGCAAGCCTAGATGTTGGCTGCCCAGCTGATGCCTGAGGCACAGGAAAGCCTCCAATGGTGGCTGCCTAGCTGCCCAGGGCCGCCCAAGGCTCAGGTTACCAGAGAGGCTGAGGCTTGACCTGCTGGCAGTTGCAGCAGCAGAGGTGTGATGGGCGTATTGCCTTCCCCTGATTGCTAGTTATCCACAATGGCTCCAGGACTGTGAGAGGGGCCAGACTGGACTGAGGGACACCCCCTACAGTCCCTGAATTTTCATGCACAAGGCCTCTAGTTTGACTAGTCTCCTGGTCAAACTCCTAAGGGGACACTTTGCATATTAGCTTTTTATGTATACTGATAATTGACTTTCTGTGCACTTCAATTCAACTACATTTTTTTTAAATCCTCACCCGAGGATGTTTTTTTTTTCCATTGATTTTTTTTTTTTGAGAGTGGAAGAGATAGGGAAAGGCTAATATGCAAAGTGTCCCCTCAGGAGTTCGACCAGGAGAGGGAGTTTAATCACTCACTGTGACATGTGCTGACCACCAGGCGGTGGCGTGGAAGGAAGGAAGGCCCGGCTGGCAGCCAGAAGGCCCCAATCAGCCCTGATCACTGGCCAGGCCTGGTTAAGTCTATAAGACAAGCAATTCTTTTACCACACTTGGTTTAGTGTATGAATCTGTTTTCTTACCTGGCCATTACAGAAATCATAGGTAGATTATGATGATAGATAGATGATAGATAGATAATAGATAGGTAGGTAGATAGATAGATAGATAGATAGATAGATAGTTAATTAGATAGAGAAGTGATGAAACTTGGAGGGAGAAAATGTTCTATTTATCCTTGAAAAACTAGCATTAAGATGTGATATGCAAAACACATCAAGAATAGTTAGTGACTATTGATCTCTCTAAACAGATATTATAGGTAGAGTTAGAGTCAAGTCCTAGAAGATGAAATAAGTGAAATGGATTCTTTCCTTGTCATTCTCAAATATCCACAATGACACCAAGCCAATGAAAGCATTTGATATGGGCATCACTGAAAGGTGCCAATTTAGCCTGACAGCAATGAATGAAAAGCAGCTAAAAAGTAACTGGAGCTAAACAGTCACTACTTTCTCTCCTAAGTGTCTGCATGTACATAACAATACTACAGTTTCAAGTAAATTTTTGTTGAATCAAAGCCCATGTGAGTGTTGAGTCCCTTATTTCCTAGAAGCCTAATTACATTGGAGGCAGCATCATAATGTACCTGAACCATTGAACTTAAATGAGAAGGACCCAGGCCATGATCCTGGTCAACTATTCTGTAACCTCAGATGTGTCACTCTGCCTCCCTAGTCAGCCATTGTGTTGTCCTGAAAAGGAGGCACCAGGAAGAGTGAATCTGCTGGATGTACTTTAGCTTTGAAATATGCAGAGGTCAAGAGTGTGAATTTGCAGCTAGGCCAAGCCTTCCACTTAAATAGCTTTGTCTATGAAATTCCTTAACTTCTTTAAGCCTCATTTCTTTCTTTATCTTGAAGTTAGGCTTAATTATAGTATTCACTTTACAGAAGTTAGTTTAGATACAGTACCCTGAAGCATAATGTGTACCCAATAAATAGTTCATGCTTTTTGGGTTGTTTTATAATAATGATGGGGCTGGGTAGTTTTTTAGCCAAAAGATGTTAAGGAAGAGCAATAAAGTGGGGGATCAAGTTATGTGACAGGAAGCTGTGCTGTGGTGAGCCCAGCATGCCACGTGGTGGTCCACATGCTGGGCCACAGAATCAGTCCATCCTGGGAGATCCTGGGAGAAAGAGGAACTATCCTACCAGTTCCCATTTGTAATACTATTTTCACTTAACTGTTCAGTAGGGGGCAGCAGAGTGAACCTGGGGAAAGAGCAGGAAGGAAGCAGAAAGCAATATCACTTTTGATACAAAGCTTTGAAGGGTATAGAATGGCTTAAAATCTTTTCATTTGTTGAACTTTTTAAAAATAAAACTTACTAATTGGGATGTCTCCTCTATATGTGCACCTTTCAATTCTATATTCATATGTTCCTGAGGACCTGACAAATTATGAGGTACCAGGATGCGGAGGCAGACTTATCCATAACTTATCTGGGAATGCAAACGCGCATGCGTGTGTTCGCCAGTCCTGCGCGGAGGGCCAGAGCCCCTAGGCCCTCTCAGTACTATTTCCTGACTCCAGAGGACAATGTGAACATCCGATAAGGAATGCAACCCCGGAATAGAGGAGAACAGGCCAAGTTTTCAAAGAGCAGGCGGTAAAATGTGAAACTGGTGATGTGGGGCCCCACATCTTGTAGAACCCTCAAGTCTGTGCCTTGAAATAAGGGTCTGTCACTTATTCTACAAGGTACTTGTTTTCAAGGGGAACCTTATGTAGAAAATGAAATAGAACTGAAACAGGAAAGCAGGATTTTCTCAAGATGCACTGCTTTGAAGCAAAGTAGTTTGTTGTTTGGGCCTGAGAGAAATTGGTCAGTATACAGAGTAGGATTTCCTTCAGCTGCTGTGATGGATCTATCTGATTTGACATAGCCTTAGCTAACATGTGCCTGAACATAAGGCAGGTATTTTTCTCAAAACTCACCATTCCAAAAATAAGGAATCTCCTTATATACATGCCCTTATAAGTTTCTTAATTACTTTATTTTAAACAAACAGGTATGATTTGGGGAAAACCTAACCTGAAAGATCTTCAATCAATTCTAGTTTGTATTTTTAAAGGCCCCTGTACAGAATTAATATCTTATATTTAATGTCCACTTGTCTGTATACACAGATTGTTTATTTCTGGACATATGACCCTTACACCTGCAAAGCTTCTGTGTCATAAATGGGCCTTTAAAATATCTTCAGAGTAAAATAGAGTGGATAGTGGCAGCGGGGAGGTCACAAACACGCCAGTGCAGAGTGAGTGGAGAAAATAGTGTCCTAACGTCACACAAAGAACACTGGTAGCCTGCATTAAAGTATCCAAAATGAGCAAATGCCTGCATTCCCAGCTGGCTGCATTAAGCTCAGACACAAAGACGACATGCTCTAGAAAACTGTTCGGTGACGCCAAGTGGTTCTAGGGATGACAAAGATGATGGGCCCCGAGTACACCATGCTTTCTTGGCTTGCTCAGCCGCAGACAGCTGTCTCCTCCAAGAATGCACCCTTCTGAAGACGGCCCCAAACCAGTGACTGATAAAGACTGGGTCCAAAGCGGGGCAACTCTAATGGGCCATGTGCATTCCAGAACTCCCCAATGGGTGTTCTTAATCCTGCTTCTCACTGCACTCTCCTTCCCATCAACAGAGGTTGATCCTTAATACACCCCCCCGCTCCCGAAACTCCAGCACAACATTTACTTCCAGAGGAACCAGCCTGCACGAGCAGGTTTGAGGGCAGAGATGGGGGAATCAAGGGTTCTGATGTAGACAGGTTGTGAACAAGGTATCTGTTGAGAGCCCAAGGGAGATGTCAAGGAAGCGATTCTATGTATGAACCTAGAGCTCAGGGGAAAGCTCGAGGCTAGAGATGCAGATTTGGGAGAAAACTTGTGGGTGGAATTTAAAGCCACTGGGACTATAGGAGAGCCCAAAGGGGCAAAGTATAAAGATGAAGAGGAACGTTTCAAGGCTTAAGCCCTATTTTTTCAAGGTCAGAGGAAAGAGAATCCTGCAAAGGGGATTGAAAAGGAGCAGCCAGTGCACAGAAGAAAAACTAGGGGAGTTGGATGTTCGGGAAACCAGCAGAGAAAGTGCTTCACAGAAGTGATCAGTCATGGTAATGTGCTGAGAGGCTGAGCAAGGTGAAGACAGAGAAGAAATTGTTAGATTTGGCAAGACAAAGTATTGCTAGCTTGACATGGGTAATTCAGTGGAATGGTCTGGATCAAAAGTCAGACTGGAATGTTTTTAAGATAGATTGGAAATAAAGAAATGGGAAAAGGGAGCATGAAGAATTCTTGTGCTAAAGGGGGAAAAGAGAAATGGGGTTCTGGCTAGGAGAAAGGGAGGGCTGAGGGGAAGCATTTTAAGGAAGACAATATTTCAGTATGGTTATAATCTTATTGGTGTGATCCTGTAGAGCAGTGGTTCTCAATCTTTCTAATGCCATGACCCTTTAATACAGTTCCTCATGTTGTGGTGACTCCCAACCATAAAATTATTTTCGTTGCTACTTCATAACTGTAATTTTGCTACTGTTATGAATTGTAATGTAAATATCTGCATTTTCTGATGGTCTTAGGTGACCCTGCTAGTGGTTCTCAACCTGTGGTTCACTGCTGTAGAGCCTAAGACCATCTGAAAATACAGATATTTACATTATGATTCATAACAGTAGCAAAATTACAGTTATGAAGTAGCAACAAAAATAATTTTATGGTTGGGCGTCACCAGAATATAAGGAACTATATTCACAAGATGAGGAACTGTATTAAAGGGTCGCAGCATTACAAAGGTTGAGAACCACTGCTGTAGAGAGCAAATAATCCTATCTAATAAAAGAGTAATATGCAAATTTGACTGTACCTACACTATAACCACAAGCCATGCCCACAGCCATGCCCACCAGCCAATCAGGAGCAGATTATGCAAATAAACCCCAACCAAGATGGCTGCCACCACTGAGAGCAGGAGGAATGCTTGGGTTTCTCTGGCAACAGAGGAAGCCAAGCTTTCAGCCTGCTATTGCCAGCCTAAGCCTCCACTCAATGCTACAAAGTTTCAATTATAAAAGATATAAAAATGACGGCAGCCACTGAGCTGGAGAGAACAGAGGCTTGGGTTTCCCTGGCAACAGAGAAAGCCAAGCTTTCCACATGCCATTGTTGGCCTAGGACTCCACTCTAGGCTACAAAGTTTCAAACAGAAATGGCTGCTGCCACAGAGCGAGCAGAAGGCTTGGCTCTGCTCCAGACTACAAAGTTTCAATTGTACATATAAATTAATCCCAGATTTTAGGGCCTCCACTTGGGTCGCTGGAGAGTGTGTCCAGCCTGCAAACCTCCACAGGCCCCTCACCCAGGCCACCCCTCACCCTAAGGGAACCCCCACCCTGATGTGGGACACTCTTCAGGGCAAACCAGCTGGCCCCCACCCATGCACCAGGCCTCTATCCTATCTAATAAAAAAGTAATATGCAGATTGACCATCACTCCAACACACAAGAGGGCTGCCCCCATGTGGTCAAAGATCTTGCCTCCATGTGGACAAAAGATGGCCACCACAAGATGGCCAGCAGAGGAGGGCCATTGGGAGGTTCCAGGCCCTGCAAGGGAGGACAGTTGTGGGTAATCAGGCCAGCAAGGGAGGGCAGTTGGGAGGTTTCAGGCCTGCATGGCAGGGCAGTTGTGGGCAATCAGGCCAGTAGGGGAGGGCAGTTGGGAAGGACCATTCCTGCAAGGGAGGGCAGTTGGGTGTAATCAAGCCTGCAGGGGAGGGTAGTAAGGGGTTACCAGCCCAGCAGAGGAGGGGAGTTGGGGGCAAACAGGCTGGCAGGGGAGCAGTTAGACATAATTTAGGCTGGCAAGGTAGTGGTTAGCAGGTGATCAGGCTGGCAGGCAGAAGCAGTTAGGGGCAATCATGGAGGCAGGCAGGTGAGCAGCTTGGAGCCAGCAGTCCTAGATTGTGAGAAGGATGTCTGGCTGCCCGTTTAGGCCTGATCCTACTGGGATCAGGCCTAAACGGGCAGTTGGACATCCCTCGAATGGTCCCAGATTGGAGAGGGTGCAGGCTGGACTAAGGGACGTCCCCCGCCCCCATGCATGAATTTCGTGTACCAGGCCTCTAGTTCTATATAATAAAAGCCTAATATGATAAATGTCCAGTTGGCCAGTCAGCCATTCAACCAATCAAATCATAATATGCTACTGATATGCTAAGGTCACTCAACTGCTCTCTGTGATGTGCACTGACCACCAGGGAGCAGACACTCCCACCAGTAGGTTAGCTTGCTGCTGGGGTCTGGCCAATCAGGACTGGGTAAGGGGGCCAGACACACCCTGGAGCCTTCCTGCAATCCCTCCTCAGCTAACCAACCTCCTGTGTTCTTCCCTGGCCCTGATCATGCACTTGTGGGGTTCCTCTGCCTAGCCTGTGCCTTCTTGCAATCTGGGCTGAGGGACCCCTTCCCCCCACCACCCTAGTGCACGAATTTCATACCCGAGCCTCTAGTAATAATAATAATGACACAAAATGGAAAGAGGGAAGTGACAGGAGGAGATTCCCAGAGTTGGAGTAGGTGAGAATGAAGGCCTCTGGGACAGATGGAGGGACCACATGTGAGAGGGGATGGCTCCTCCCCCACATCAGGAGAAAAGGAAAAAACAATGAGTGAGTTGTAAGCAGGGGTAGCTCTGGGATGAGACAGGAGGGTGTTGTTTTCTCAAAGAAATAAGCAGCAAGGTCATGGTTCAAGAGCAAGAAACTGATCTTGACTTTCTAACATCAACAGCATAGTTGTTTATTCCTTTGTCATCATCCCCATGTCCCTCTCTCTGAAGAGTGGACTTGGAGATGCTTCTCTCTAGCCACATCTCACTCTCCTTCCCTTTCCCTGCAGTCTATGTTTCTAGCTCACAATGGATCTCCCTGATTCCTTTTGTGTTGTTCATTTTTTTAAAATGAGCTCCCTCTCTGGGCGATGTAGTGTGACTCACAATCGTGCCATTTCCTCACAGCTGAGTCTGTTTCTCTTCAGTTTTCATGGCCCAATTATTTAGCTCCTTCTTCCATTTGCTGGGGCTGGTTTTATTCTTAGGCTTATGACAGGCTGTATTTGTCACTAACCAATGTTCCCCCCTGTTCAGAGTCAAATCCAAATGGGAATATCTAGATATTTAAAAAAAAAAAAAACTTGTTCAGCTCTCTAAATGTTTTCCCACTGGAGGCCACTGAGAAATTAGTTTCCCAGGGCACATGCCAGGCTTGAATCCTAACATACTCTCATGTTTGTCTGATGACAAGTCTGCAGTCATTTCTCACTGAGCATTGAATTTACGGCTCACTCTAATCTAGTAAGACCTTATCTTAACTTGATTACATCTGAGAGGAGACCCTATTTCCAAATAAGGTCATAGTCACAGGCACCAAGGGGTAGGACTTGAACATATCTTTCCAGGCATACAATTCAACCCATAACGTGTCCCCAGTATATATGAGACAAATAGGTTCAACCATATTTTATTTGGCCCAAACCCTACCCACCCACTTTCTGTGATCTAGCTCACTATCATTCAATGTCTGGCATGGTGACTGATGTCTTTCGTGAACTGTCTGACCAGGTCTGAGCCATGATCAGTACAGAAGTGGCAAGTATGCTTTCAGAAACTTCCAGAGCAATTTGACATTGCCATGACATCTCAGCAGGTTTTCATTGGACTTACCTTGTTCTAAAGGAAACAGGTGGGTTGAATGCTGTCTAACTTACATTGTGAGTCACATGTGGCATGAGCTGTATATTGGCCACAGCATGGGTAAGAAAGTTTTAAAAGTTTTGCTCACTACAGATCATTTGAGATGCACTTATGTGGCTAAAAGGCTGTGAATAGTCACAAATGGGGGGGAAAAAAAGTTGACCATCTTCCACTTTTCCCCATGCATTTTATGTAAACCCGAATCACCAACCCTTGGCTCCTAAACACAGAATTGTTGTCTAGAACTAATTATTCTAGAAATGTAAATATTTTCCCCTTTTTCTTTTTTTTAATATATTTGTATTGATTTCAGAGAGGAATGGAGAGGGAGAGGGAGAAACATCAATAATGAGAATCATCCATCAGCTGCCTCCTATATGGCCCCTACTGGAGATTAAGCCCACAACCTGGCATGTGTCCTGACCGGGAATCAAACCGTGACCTTCCGATTCATAGGTCGACCCTCAATAACTGAGCCACACCAGCTGGGCAAATTTTCCCTTTTTCTTTTTCTTTTTTTTTTTTAATAACACAATCTACATTAAACTTCCAGTAAAACTTACCAGGAAACAGAGTGTGTTCATTACAAACAACTTTGTGATTTTGTAGACATGGGCTGCTTTGTTTTAAGACACAGCATATCAAGTAGGAGCATTTTAAATGGCTTTAGTGACATAAAAGAATGTTTTCTAAAAGTGAAATATGGAGTTTGTTATGTTCTTTTGTTATTTCCACCTGCTGGACACATTTGCTATTGATGATGCTATGGATTTTCCTGCCTTTCCAACTTCTACTTCCGAATATTTGTTCATTACAGCAAAGACAATACCTCCAAGGAAGTTATCACTTTGAAAAACTGCTTTTTACATAGAAAAATCATACTAGTTAACTCATAGTGAGTTATTAGTCTGAGGGGGAAAAGAATAACATCAAAATCTAATATGAGCTTGCTTTTTAAAGAACGGTTGTATGTTGGACTTACGTTTGAATAGCAATTTTTGTTTGCTTTGTTATTTTATTCTGGTACTGTTTGACTTTTTAACAAAAATGTTTTCACTAAACTGGCTACAAATAAATATATAGATCAAACTGTGCAAAATGATATGAAAGATAGTAATCTTCTACCGTGCACCCCCTAATCCCCTAACAGCGACTCCAGAGACAGTTTGCTAGGTGTCCTTTCAGAAAGAGCCTTGAGGCGCGTATGTGTCCGGGCATTATGTATATGTCACCACACCACAGCAAAGGGCACCAGACTGTGCCTGCCCTTCACATCCTACTTGCTCTGAGTTTATCTTGGAGATCATTTCATGCCAGTAATGGCAGTATTCTAAGGTGACCCCAGCAAACCCGCCTATGTGCAGTCCCTCTTACATTGAGTAGGGAGGGCTGTCCTGAATACCAACAGGACATTGCAGAAATGAAGTACGATTTCCAAGACTAGCTCATAAATGCACTGTGGTTTCTTCCTTGATATTTCTGAGATCACTTACCTTAGGAGAAGTCAGCTGCCATATTGGAGGGCACTCAAGTAGCCCTAAGAGGCAAGGAATGGAAATATCCTGCCCATAACTATATGAGTGAGTCATTTTGGAAAGGGATCTTTCAGTCCCAAGAACGTCTTCAGATAACTGCAGTTCCAGTCAACATCGTATCTACACCCTCATGAGAGACTTTGAGTCAGAAATATCCAGCTAAGCTATTCCCAAACTCTGACCACAGATAATGTAAGATAATATATTACTCCTAGCTTTAAATCACTATATTTGGGTAATTTTAGATAACTAATATATATCATAATATGTATTTTTGTTAGTGATTGCAAAGGCTGGTAACAACAAAACTATCCTAAAGCACAATGACTTAAATAAGGGTTGTAAATTGTTAGCGATGTCAGGCCAGGCATCAGGAAAGCTCTGCGTCACATTCTTTTAGGTCCAGGTTCCTCTTCCTGCTGTGCCTTCCTCTGAGCACTGTCATCCTCTGTAAGATCAAAGCCAGCTGCTATCCTATCTATAGCCCAGCTCACAGAAAGGGGAAAACAAGGATGTTCAAGGCAAGCAAGCTTCATCTAAGGAAAATAGCAGGAAAGCGGCATTCATCTCATCTGGGAAGCAGTTCATCACATGGCCACCACACAAGCTACAAAGAAAGCTGGGAAATTATATTTTAATATGTTTTTTTTCTTGATAGTTATTACAGATAACTTCCATTTTCTCCACCTTTCTCCTCCTCCTAGCTGCTAACCCCGCCTTGCCAGGTCTTCATAACCCTATTGCCCATCTCCAGGGGCTATGCATATCCATACTTATAAAAGAGTAATGTGCTAATTAGCCCAGATGTCTTCCAGATGTCCTTCCTGACAAAGCTGGGCCGGGGAGAAGCCACCCACCTGCAGTCCCAGACACCTGTGGCTTCAACTGCAGCCTGGGTGAAGCCGCCCACCCCAGTCCCAGGCACCTCACCCAGCACTAACTTCCACGCTGCAGGTGCCACAGCAACCCAACATTGACTGCTGAGGGGGCTGCGATCAGACCCAGACAGAGGTCAGGAGAGAAAAGCAGGTCTGATTGCAGCCCCATGGTAGTCAGTGCTGAGTGTCAGTCCTGCAGTCAGTGAACATAGGGTCAATTAATATTAAGTAAACATAGAATCAATTAATATCTATTTGAGAATTGAGAATATAAAGTACAGTGTAGAGCAATTACTTATATTATTTCACATAAAACTCTTTTCAACTAAGATATTTTCCTTTATTTAAAATGTTTCTTTATTGTTGAAAGTATTGCAGATGTCCCTTCATTTTAGTTCCCCCCCCCCCATTGATCTCATCCACCCTGCACCACCCGCCCCTGCCAGGCCTTCGCCAGACTATTGTGTGTGTCCATTGGCTATTCCTGTCTAATTCATAAAAATCTAGAAAGATTTAGAGAAAAGAAAATAAAAGATATGCCAGGTAAATATTGAACAGAAGAGCTGAAGTTGCTGCATGAATACTGGATACAGGCTTAAAGACAAAACACAGCTCATGAGATAAAGTTAGTCACTGTAACATAACAAAAGGTTTCCTTCGCTAAAGAAATAAGATGGTTCCCAATACTTATACACATAATAGAACAGTGTGGGGGTTCAGAATGAGCCTCACCAGGATGCGTCTCAGTGGTATGCAGGTTTTTGAGCTAAGGGAAATTTTAGCTTCAGGCTCAAGTGAAAATTCTGCCCCTCCCTTTAACTACCTAAGAAAAAATTGAATTGGAGGCCTTGCCCATAATAAGAGATTATCCTATATAATAAAAGGCTAATTGCAAATCCACCAAACAGCAGAATGACCAGTCGCTATGACCCACACTGACCACCAGGGGAAAGATGCTCAATGCAGGAGCTATCCCCTAGTGGTCAGTGTGCTCCCACAGAGGGAGTTCCATTCAGCCAGAAATCAAGCTCATGGCTGGCTAGTGCAGCAGTGGTGGTGGGAGCCTCTCCCACCTCCACAGCAGCAATAAGGATGTCTGACTGATGGCTTAGGCCATAGGGAGCAGGCCTAAGCCATCAGTGACATCCCCTGAGGGCTCCTGAACTGTGAGAGAGTGCAATCTGGGCTGAGGGACCCCCTGAACTGCATGAATTTCATGCACCAGGCCTCTAGTCTATATAATAAAAGCCTAAGCAACCAGTATGATGGAATGACCAGAACAACTGGTCACTATGATGTGCACTGACCACCAGGGGGTAGATACTCAACACAGGAGCTATCCCCTGGTGGTCAGTGCACTCTCACAGAGGGAGCACTGCTCAGCCAGAAACCAGGCCCCCATCTCACGACAGCACTAAGGAGGAGCAAGCCAAGTGGTAAGGAACAGCTTGTGGGTGGTAAGGGGCAAGGGGTCCCGGACTACAAGAGGGATGTCTACTCCTGCTGGGGAGAGCAGGCCTAAGCTGGCAGTCAGACATCCCCCAAGGGGTCCTGGACTGTGAGAAGACACAGGCTGGGCTGAGGAACACATGCTCCCAGTGCACAAATATCAGGCCTGTAGTAAGTATATAAGTTCTTTGGTATATCTCTTTTTCCCCCCAACCCCACATTTAGGTATGTCAGTCTGTTCCAATCCTTCCTGCTTCAGGTCTTATTTTGTTGGTCAAATCCTTTTGTTCATTAGGTTCCACGTATAGGTGATATTTTTCTTTCTCAGTTTAGCTTATTTCATTAGCATAATATTTTTCAGGTACATTAGGCTGTCCCAAAGGGTAAGAGATCCCTTTTTTTACAGCTGCATAATATTCCATAGTGTAAATGTCCCACAGCTTTTTTATCCATTCATCTACCTATGGGCACTTGCATTGTTTCCAAATCTTAGCTATTGTAAATAATGCTGCTATGAAAGTAGGGGTGCATGTATTCTTTCTGTCTGGTGTTTTGGAATTTTTAGGATATATTCCCAGAAGTGGGATCACTGGGTCAAACAGAAGTTCCACTTTTAATTTTGTGAGCAAACTGCACACTGTTTTCCATAGTGGCTGCACAAATCTGCATTCCCACCAGCAGTGAACTAGTGTTCCCTTTTCTCCACATCTCACCAGCATTTGTTGTCTGCTGATTTTTTTATGATAGCCATTCTGACTATTTATGTGAGGTGATATCTCATTGTGGTTTTAGTTTGTATTTCTCTGATGATTAGTGACTTTGAGCATTTTTTATGCATCTCTTAGCCATTTGTATGTCCTTTTTGGAGAAATGTCTATTCAGGTCTTCTGCTCATTTTTTAATTGGATTGTTTTCTTCTGTTTGTTGAGTTGTACAATCACTTTATATATTTTGGATATTAACCCATTATCAGATATATCACTGGAAAATATGTTCTCTCATACACTGGGTTCCATTTTCAATTTGATTGTGGTTTCTTTTGCTTTGCAGAAGATTTTTATTTTGATGTAGTCCCATTTGTTTATTTTCTCATTAGTTTCCTTTGCCCTAGGAGATGTATCCATAAACATATTACTATATGAGATGTCTGAGATTTTGCTGCCTACGTTTCCTTCTAAGATTTTAATGGGTTCATGCCTTACATTTAAATAATTTGTCCACCTTGATTTTCTTCTTGTTTATGGTATAAGTTGATGGTGTAGTTTTTTTTTTTTTCATGTACTGGTCCAGTTTTCCCAGCAGCATTTGTTGAAGAGACTGTCTTTACTCCATTGTATGTTTTTGCTTCCTTTTTCAAATATTAATTGACCATAATGTTATGGGTCAATTTTGGGGTCTCTGTTCTGATCCATTGGTCTATATGCCTGTTCTTGTACCAGTACCAGACTCTTTTAGTTATAATGGCTTTGTAGTATAGTTTGATATCCAGTATTGTGCTCCCTCCTACTTTGTCCTTCTTTCTCAAGATTGCTGCAGCTATTCCGGGTCTTTAATAGTTTCCATATATATATATATTTGGAGTACTTGTTCAAGTGCTGTGAAGTATGCCATTAGTATTTTAAAAGGGATTGTATTGAATCTATGGATTGCTTTGGGTAGTATAGACATTTTAATTATGTTAATTCTTCCAATCCATGAATATGGTATACTCTCCCATTTGTTTGTATCTTCCTCTATTGCTTTTTTCAATGTTCTATAATTTTCCAAGTACAGGTTGTTTACCCCTTGGTTAAGCTTATTCCTAATTATGGGAACCCTTTTTCACTTCCCGCATGGTTCAAGGTTCTAGTTCAGGGTTCTGGTTCAGGGTTCTGGTTCAGGGTTTGGATTTCTGGAGAAGGCCACATAAATAAAAAGAGAATTAGAAATGCATTAATTTGGGAAATGAGGGCCAGGCAGTAGCTCAACTCTAGTGGAAGGACTAAGATTAAGATTATAGGATACACACATATGCCCTAGGCAGGAAATTCCAATAAAAGTCAATCAGTGAATTTACTTAGGATTAACAGGTGGGGAGTGCTTCAACTACCAATATCTAGTAATTAGCTCTGACCCTTTAGAGCAATTAAGGTTGACCAGCCCTCCGGATTCCCTGTTCACAGCTCTCTATCACTAAAATAATGATTGGCTTTGGCACTAGGTATCCTTTTTTTTTTTTTTTTTTTTTTTTTTTTTTTTTTTGCTTCAATGGTAATGGTATCGCTTTTTTAGTTTATCTTTCTGAGAGTTCATTATTGGTGTATAAAAATGCCATCAGTTTGTGAATGTTGATTTTGATCCTGCTACATTTCTGAATTTATTTGTTAATTCTAGTAGTTTCCTTGTGGAGTCTTTAGGGTTTTCTATGGACAGTATCATGTCATTTGTGAATAATGACAGTTTTACTTTCTCCTTTTCAATTTGAATGCCTTTTATCTCTTCTAGTCTGATTGCTATGGCTAGGACTTCCATTATTATGTTGAATAAAAGTGGTGATAGTAAACATTATTATCTTGTTCCTGTTCTTAAAGAAAATGCTTTTAGTTTTTGTCCAATGAGTATGATGTTGGTTGAAGGTTTGTCATATATGGCCTTTATTGTGTTGAGGTATGATTTTCACTTTACTGAAAGTTTTTATCAAAAGAGGGTTGTGGATTTTGTCAAATGCTTTTTCTGCATCTATTGATATGATCATGTGGTTTTTATCTTTCAATTTGATTTTGTGATATATCACATTTATTGATTTGTGAATATTGTATCAGCCTAGCATCCCTGAAATTAATCCCACCTGATCATGGTGTATGATCTTTTTAGTATATTGCTGGATCTGATTTTCTAATATTTTGTTCAGGATTTTAGCATCTGTGTTCATCAGGGATATTGTCCTGTTATTTTCTTTTTTTTTCTTCCTTCCTTTCTTCCTTTCTTCCTTTCTTCCTTTCTTTCCTTATTTATTTATTTATTTATTTATTTATTTATTTATTTATTTATAGTTTCTTTATCTGGTTTTGTAGTTAGATCAATGCTGGCTTTATAAAAAGAGTTTGGAAATGTTCCTTTTTCTTGAATTTTTTTGAAATAGTTTGAGGAGGGTAGGTGTTAGTTCTTCTTTGCATGTTTGGTAAAAGTCACCTATAAATCCATCTATTCAGGACTTTCATTTGCTGGAAGTTTTTTTAATTACTGCTTCAATTTCATTAGTTGTTATTAGCCTACTCATGTTTTCTGGTTCTTTCTGATAGAGTTTTGGAAGATTGTATGTTTCTAGGAATTTATCCATTTCACCCAAGTTGTCTAGTTTATTGGCACATAATTATTCGTAGTATTTGCTTATAATCCTTTGTATTCCTGTGGTGTCCATTGTTATTAATTTCTAATTTTGTTTATTTGAGTCATCTCTGTTGTTTCTTCATGGGTATGGACAAGGGTTCATCAATCTTGTTTATCTTTTCAAAGAATTAGCTCTTGAATTTATTGATCTTTTGTACTTCTTTTAAGTCTCTATGACATTTATTTCTCCTCTGATCTTTATTATTTCCTTTCTTCTACTTCCTCTGAGCTCTTCCTGCTGTTCTCTTTCTACTTCATTTAATTTTAGGGCTAGGTAGTTAATTAGTGCTTTTTCTTATTTCTTAATTTATACCTGTAGTACCATGAACTTCCCTCTTAGGACTGCTTTCGCCATGTCCAGTAGGTTTTGGATGGTTGTGTTTTCATTTTCATTTGTTTGCAGGAAGGTTTTAATTTCTTCCTTGAACTCATAGGTAACCCATCCATCTATACTAATAAAAGGGTAATATGCTAATTAGACGGGATGTCCTTCCTGACAAAGCTGGGGCCCGAGTGTCTGCAGCCAGCCTGGGGGAAGCCACCTGCGATCCTGGGTGCCTGTGGCCAGCCCAGAGGAAGCTAGCTCAGGTCCTGGTTACCTGCTGCCCGCTGGAGGGAGTGAAGTCTGGGTTCTGGGTGTGGGGGCTGAGGCATAGGCACTTAGAAGTGATCAGGCAAGCAGATAGGTGAGTGGTTAGGGGCAATCAGGCAGGTAGGCAGAGTGGTTAGGGGTGATCAGGCAGGCAGGCAGAAAAGTGAACAGTTAGGAGCCAGTGGACCCAAATTGCAAGAGGGATGTCCAACTGCTGGTTTAGGCCTGATCTGGCAGTTAGACAGCCCCTGCTTACAAGAGGGTGCATGCTGGGCTGAGGGATCGTTGCCCTGTCCATGGATTTTGTGCACCGAGCCTCTAGTTATGAATAACATGCTATTTGGCTTCCATGTATTTGAGTGATATTTAGTTTTTTTTATTGTAGTTGATTTCTAACTTCATGTCTTTATTATCCAAAAAGATGCTCGGTATGATATCAATCTTCTTGAGTTTGTATAGATTTGTTTTATGCCTAAACATGTGGTCCAACTTTGAGAATGTCCCATGTGCACTTGAGAAGAATGTATATTCTGTTGCTTTGGGGTGAAATGTTCTATAAATGTCAGTTAGATTGATCTGATCTAGTGTGTCATTTAAGGCCTCTGCTTCCTTGTTGATTTTTTTTTCTATAAGATCTATCTAGTGATGTTAATGGGGTGTTCAAGTCCTCCATTATGACTGTATTGTTGTCAATCTCTCCCTTAAAGTCCATCAAGAGTTTCTTAATTTACTTGGGTGCTCCTATATTGGGTGCATATTAGTTTACAAGGGTTATATTTTCTTGTTGAATCATTCCCTTTAGTAGTATGAAGTGTCTTTCTTTGTTTCTTGTTATGGCCTTTTTTTTGAAGTCTATTTTGTCTGATATGAGTATCGTTACTCCAGCTTTTTTTCCCCCATTTTCATGAGATATATATTTTTTATCACTTCACTCTCAGTCTGTGTGTATCTTTTGGTCTGAGTTGGTTCTTTTGTAGACAGCATACATATGGATCATGTTTTCTTGTCCGTTCAGTCATCACATGTCTTTTGACTGGAGCATTTAATCAACTTACAGATAAGGTTATTATTGATAAGTATTATTTATTGGCAGTTTTATTTTCTTTACCAGAGGCCTTGTGCATGAATTCATGCATCAATGGGATCCCTTGGCCTGGCCTACAGGCTAGGGCCAAAACCGGCTCTCTGACATCCTACAAGGGATCCCAGATTGCCAGAGGGCACAGGCCAGGCCAAGGGACCCCACCAGTGCACAGTTGAGGCTGAGGAGGGATGTAGAAAGTTGACCAGCCAGGGAGGGACCACCAGAGGACTCCAGGGCATGTCTGGCCCATCTTGCTCAGTCATGATGGTCCAGACCCCAGCAGCAAGCTAACCTACTGGTTGGAGCATCTGCCCTCTGGTGGTCGGTGCATGTCATATTGCCTGGTCGACAGGTCGACTGTCTGTCCCCTGGTGGTCAGTGCATGTCATAGTGAGTGATTGAGAGGCTTTAGCATATCATTAGCATATTATGCTTTGATTGGTTAAACAGACAACCAGATGACCAGACACAGCACATTAGACTTTTATTATATAAGATGTCTATGATCCTTTCTCCTTTTCTTCTTCTTAGAGTAGCCCCTTTAACATTTTGGCATTGCTGATTTGGTGGTAATGTAATCCTTTTACCTTTTTTGTTTGGAAAGTTTTGTGGGGTTTTTTTTTTACCTTTAATTTTATATGGTAGCTTCACTGGGAACAGTAGCCTTGGATTTAGGCCCTTGCTTTTCATTACTTTGAGTAATTTATACCACTGACTTCTGGCCTGAAGTGTTTCACTTGAGAAGTCAGTTGACATTCTAATGGAAGCTCCTTTGTATATACTTTTGTCTTTCTCTTACTGCTTTTAATATTCTTTCTTTGTCTTTAACATTTGCTAGTTTAATTATTATGTGTCCAGGTGTGGGTCTCTTTGGATTCATCTTGATTGGGACTCTCTGTGCCTCCTGAAGTTGTTTGACATTTCCTTCATTAGGTTGGGGAAGTTTTCTGTCATTATTTCTTTAAATAGATTCTATGTTCCTTGCTCCTCCTCTGCCCCTCTGGTATTCGTGTAATGTGGATGTTGTTATGTTTCATGTTGTTGAACTATGGTAGCATTTATCTCAGGTGAAACTGCAGTGTGAAACTTGATCCTGCTATTCTAGCTGCTGTTTATACTTGCTTGCTTAAAGCAAAAGGGTAGTTACTTTAGCTTCCAGATTGAGACATAAAAATTCACATAAATCTATTTGAGGACCAGAACCATAAAGGAGTAATTCTTGTTGACTCAGTGGCACCAGAAGTTGAGCTGTACCTTCGGCTTTTGTGATATAGAACTACATTCCCATGTCCAGCAGCATGTATGGTTAGAGATAAGAAGCAGGCAATAGGGTCAATCATAGTCTACTGGCACTTCCCTACCTCAGATACGACCCTGCAGACTGTTTTCAGAAATTAAACCAATGAAAATTTATGGTTCAGACCCTATAAAAGGACTGCCTACCCCCAGGATGGCACAGCCGTGAGTTTTAGGTCTCCACGCATGTGGTGTCCTCTGACAATCCTGGCCAGTTCAATAAATCCTTGCTACCTTATTACCAACTTAACTGCCTCTGTGGTCATTTGCAACTGATAGTATAAGTCGCCCGACAACAGTTATCCCAAAACTCCCTTAAGCTACCTTCCTGCTTTTTAGTTATTTTTTATATTTGCTGCTCTAGTTAGGTATTTATTTCTACCTTGTCTTCCAAATCACTGATCTGTCCTCTGCTTTATCCAATCTACTTTTAATCCCTTCCAGTGTGTTCTTCATGTCAGATAGATCATTCCTCATTTCTGTCTGGATCTTGTTAGTGGCTTATATTTCCCTTTTCATGCTGTTGTAACTTGCACTAAGTTATTTAAACATCTTTACAAGTATTGCTTTGAACTCTATTTCTGATAGGTTGCTTGCCTCCATCTCATTCAGTTCTTTTTTTTCCTGGAGATTCCTTCTTTTCTTTCATTGGGGATTGTTTCTTGTCTCCCAATTTTAGCTATCTCTTTGTATTTGCCTCTATGAATTAGATAGAACAGCTATGCCTAACAATCTTTTGGTGATGACCTTATGTAAAAAGTGTCTTGATGGGTCCAGTGGTATTTTCTCTTTGTTCACGTGAGTTGGATGCTCTAGGAATGCCCCTGGTGTGCATGTTTGGGTTCCTCTGTTCTAATTGGAAGTTGATTGTTGATGTGCCATTTATGGGAGGAATCTCCCCTACAACTTGCTGCCAGTGAGGTTCAACCCGAATGTTGTCATGCCAGCTGTACAGTGGTCAGAGACTCCTTAGCCTAGAGCAGTGATCGGCAACTGTTTTTGCTTGGTGTGTCAAAATTCACCGAAAAAAACAAGCCTAACTCAGGTGGCATGTCACTTCGAGAAAAAACCCACAATTTTGCGATATTTATAGTTTAAATAACAAAAATGTATAATTGTAATATATAACTGTATTTAATAAACCAAAAACTAATTATTTAACTTACCTGCTTAATGACTTCTTTTTTCATCTGTCAGTTGGTTTCTTTTGTTGGTCTTGATACTATTTAATTTGTGTGGAGTGCCGTGAACTAAGATAAGTGAGGAGGAGGGGGAATTCTTTAACTAACCTGCCTATTAGTGACTTTTTGTTGCTGAATTTCATTGGCTAAACCTTCAATTGAAGGCTGGTATTTTGTACACTTCAGCCCCAAACAAGCGCTACTAACTTCATCTGTCAATCTATTTCTTTTGTTGGTTTTGATATTATTTAACGCTGAGAATAAGGTCTCACAAAAGTACATGGAGAGAAAAATTGTGAGTAAAGCCATTGTTATATTTTTCAGGGTGCTAAAAGTGTCTGGTAATCAGTTCCAGGCACTCCAAATTTCCTGTTCATAGTGGCACTCCTCTTGAGTCTCCAAGCGGCACCTTTCCAGATTCTCAAGCTTTGACCTCAAGTCGACAAACACCTGAGCCCAGATGCTGTCTTGAAATTCTGCAAGTTGCATCTCCAAATCATCAATTTGCAGCCATTGGAAACCATTTAATTCCAAACTACTGTAGACTACATCAGGATACTTAATTATTTTTATGGTCTGTTTTAGGCTTCTAAATTGATTAAATCTACCACTGAACTGGTCAAGTAATGAGTCTAAAACATGTGGGTACTTTATATGCAAGGGTTCATTTTATTTTGTACAGCTGCACTGTCCTTCTCAAAATACTTTGTTACTCGAGGAAAAATACTTATAAGTTTTAGTTTCTACATCTCGCTTGAAAATTTTAAGTTTACTTTCCAAAGCTCTTATGTATCCAAACATAATGTTAATACTTTTGCCAAAACCTTGTAACTTTAAGTTCAGATTAATATGAACATAGGGATCTGTAAAATATATCAGGGTGTTTACCCACTTATCATCATTGAGCTGAGAAAAGATTCCCAGATCCTTATCCTCAAGAAATACCTTAATTTCTTCAAAGCACTCCACAAAGCACTCAAGAACTTTGCCTTGGCTCAGCCATCTTACATTATTGTACATCAGCAGTCCACTGTAGGTGGAATCAACCTCCAGTAAAAGTGCAGAAAATTCTTGCTTATGAAGGGGGCGAGCAGTTATTAAATTAACTATTTTGGAACAACTGACATTAAGTCGTTTAAGTCAGTGAATCCTGCCTTGGCACACAAAACCTCCTGATGGATAATACAATGAAAAGGCACAATCATATGTCCAATAGCTTCAGTAAACTATTTTACAAATCTGACTTTTTTCCCCACCATGTTTGGTGTCCCATCTGTTGTCACTGACACAACTTTAGTGATATCAATGCTTAGTTCACGGAATGTTTGCAAAAACAATCTTACATATTTCACTTCCTGATGTACTTGTTGGCACTGATACTAACTTTATCAACTCTTCTCTCATTGTGAGATCATCAGAATATTGACCAATAATGACCAATATGAGCACGTGATGTGACATCAGTAGTTTAATCAAGAGAGATAAAAAATATTTACAATTACTTATGTCTCTCTTTAATTGATGTTGTACATTTGTGTTCAGTCTCATTATTCAGTCTTTTATGATATTTCTACTGAGTCGTAACTCAGATATTCTCTTAATAATTGCATCTTTATTCTGCATATTGTGAAATAGAACTGGCGCACATCTTAGAAGAGTTTCTTTAATAAATTCTCCCTCACTGAGTGCTTTTCCATGCTGAGCTATGGAGTGAGCAATGCGCAAATTTGCAGATGTTACACTTGTAGAGCCTTTTATAAATTTAAGGATGGAATTAGATTGGCTCTTATAAAGGTGTGGCTGTCTGGAAATGTATTCCTTCCTTTCATCCTCATTTTTTTTTCAAGAGCTGGGAATGATTAGTTTCAAAATGTCTATTTATATTTCATGTTCTGCTTACTACCGTTTCAGTACATAGAACTCAAAATGATCTGCCACTTTTTTCTATAATGCCATACATTGCAGTCCATGTCTCTTGAAAAGGTTGGCTACTGCTACTACCACTTTCTTTACTTAATCTTGGTTTTTGTTTTTTAGTTCTCCGTCAGGAGGGCAGTGACAGAAGATAGAATTATAGATAGCCTGTTAGCCCTCCAGGCAATTAGGGATTAACTAGCCTAACTGACCACAAGATGGCACATGTAACTGTCTTTTAGGAAAGGGCAGGGTTAATAAGCAGAAATAGGGGTTAATAAGGATGCACAACAGTAATAGTGTTGAAATGGAGTTTGCACTATGCTGCAAAATGACATTCCTTATATAAATTGAGATGGCTGCCGCTATTTCTAATGGTGAGAAATGGCACCCATAGCACAGGCCCTCACCACTCCCAGACTCCCGCTCACTTATCTCAGTAATGACTGTCAATTAGAAATCCACAACACCCCAGAACAGTAGATTGGATGATGGTTGCTGTGGTTATGTGGTTGCTGGTAATGGCAATCACATGGCCCCCAGAGATGTGTCCCCAGTGGCATTCTGCTGCTCCCTGCTCCGCCGGCCGGAAATGAGGTCAAAGATCCCCTAACTGTCTAACCGGAAGTCCCAGAACTAGATGCTCTGTGCCAGAGTTCTGTTGTTTTGGCCTACAGACCTCTGGCACAGAGTGTCTACACTACACTATGCAAATGTTTCATCCTCGGCTATTGCATCTGGCCATGCAGTAGCCAAGGATGAAACATCCTTCTCAGCATGTGGCCCCATGCTTCTCTGTATGTGACCGTATGCATCCGCATGTCATTGAAAATAGCTATGCATGTCAGTGCTGACCCGTGTGTCATAGGATAGCCATCATGGGCCTAGAGGCTATAAATTTAGAACTACAAATCCTCATGTCCCATCTCAGACCTACATGATCAGATACATGGGGACATGGCCTAAGCATCTACTTTCCATCCTGTTTTTTGTAAGGATTGTAAAGCAGGAAACAAAACACACAGAGAGTCCAGGCAACTGGAGGAGGTTTTAATCTTGCACTCCTGGGCGAAATTCACTGGTCCGAGGGTGGGCCAGGGAAGTTCGCATAAAAAGGAAGCATCAGTATTTATTTTATACAGCAATTAGTGCGGGGAGGGCAGAGGGCATGGGAGGTGTGGAATTTTTGCCTCTGGCTGGGGGTCTCAAGAAGGCTAGGAAGGCGCCAGCTATCTCTGTATTTCTGTCACCATCTACCTTGCGGATGCATATATCAGCTCTGGACTCCCTCCACCCCTTTCTAACAGTTTTCAGGATTTTCTCTAGCCTGTCCTCAGTTGATTTTTCAGGGTGGTTCTTCTGTATTTTAGTTGTAATTCCAATTTGGCTCTAGGAGCATGTCTGTGAGTTTCCATTTACTCCACCACCATTTTTAAGTCCCTGCTGGGAAAGTTTTTATCTAAATCACCAGCCATGCAGCCAACAAAAAGTAGAAAGCATATTTCAGAAGGCCACCAACCTTCCCCAGCTTATAGTGGTTTAGCTGCATATACTTCTACTTAACCAATCATGATTGATGACCACCAGAGATTGGTCTCCTAGGCTTTTGTAACAAATTACTCTTAGAATGAATAATCTAGAAAGAAAAGTCAATGTTGCATTACAGCTGTGAGAAATCTACACTAAGTGATCAGGTAGTGCATAATTTGAATGCTTGTGGCCTTGGAAGTGAGAGAGAAAATGACCTGTACCTGGGCACAAACATGGCTCTATGCCAGGAGTGCAAAGTGTAAAATTCAAATCAATACATGTCACAATTTCTCAATATTTTTTTCACCTCATATTTGTTAAGTGTGCAAACTTCATAGTTTATCTATCTATGACCATGGTTCTCAAAGTGTGGCCCTTGGAAATCCATCTTCCCTGTCTGTAAATTTAGAACTACAAATCCTCATGTCCCACCCCAGACCTACATGATCAGAGACATGGGGACAGGGCCTAAGCATCTGTGTGGTTAACAAACATGGCAGGGGAGTCTGTTGTCTGCTAAAGTTTGAGAACTTCCAATGTGAGATGAAAACATCATACACCACTTACTAGCTCTAGCTATGAGAGCGTAGGCAAGTCACCAAAACTCTGCAAAATTGCTCATCCATGACATAGAAATAGGAATATTATTTATCATTGTTATGATGAATACTCAAAGTGCTAAAATGTATAAAGTAATAATAAGTAATAAAAATACTAAATATTATTGTTGTTCTTGTTATCTTTATTTTGCTAAATTTTAATTTCACCAGTTTGTGGTCCACAGTGAGGTCATGCCTTTTATTATACAAATAAAATTACTCATTACACAATGTCTTTCTTCCCTCCTTGGGTCTATTCCATCCTCCAGTCACTCAAATGCCCCAAAAATGCTTTCTGACATCTGGTGGTCAATGACTCAGCAGCTAGCTGCCAAATAGGCTGATTGAACACTTTATGTATATAAATGAATGTATAACAAGTCTACAGGAGTGTCAAGTAGAAACCCAAGTCCAACCACAATGGACAAATATTCTAAAAGTGTTTTGTTTTGTTTTGTTTTGATTTCTCACTTTTATGAAGCAATATGTTTGGTCATGGATAATTAGGAATAATAGCAAGAATTCCCAGTACTGGCATGGGTCCATCTAGGACCGTGGTGGGCAAACTGCAGCTCGTGAGCCACATGTGGCTCTTTGGCCCCTTAGTGTGGCTCTTCCACAAAATACCATGGCCTGGGCAAGTCTATTTTGAAGAAGTAGCATTAGAAGAAGTTTAAGTTTAAAAGATTTGGATTTCAATCGTTGTTTTGTTGATATTTGGCTCTGTTGACTAATGAGTTTGCCAACCACTGACCTAGGAGACCTGGAGACTGGGAGACATAACAGACGGGAATGTTCTGCCCCTCTGTAAAAATCCACATTCCTTCCTAGCATGACCTGTGACCATCAAGGCTGCCTCCCAAGAAGGTGACTTCAGGCACAATAAGCAGTGGAAGTTGGTTACAATCTTCCTTTACCAAAGCACTGTCTACAGTGAAGCATCTGTCCTTCTAGCTTTGACAATGAGTTAGAGGTCTGCGGGCCCTTCAGCTCTTCATGATAATAAAGATACCTGTTGCCAAAATTATTACCTGGATTTGAGAAATTAGTTATCTTTACACCCAGTCATATCAGGGCTATGGCTACTACTTTAAGACTTTGAATTTTGTATAGGCAATAAAATCTCTGACATTTCTCCTTAGCATTATTTTTTCTAATATATCTCCTCAGGCAAGGAAAACAAATGAGAAATAAATAAAGGGACTACTTCAAACTAAAGGAAACTATCAACCAAACAAAAGAATAACCTACTAAATTGAAGAAAATATTCACCAATGACACATTTGATAAGGGGTAAGCATCCAAATTTTTTTAAAGAACTGATAAAACTCAACATCAACAAAAAAGAACAATCCAATTGAAAATTGAGTAGAAAATCCAAATAGATACTTCTCCAAAGAGGACATATGAAAAGTCACGAATCACCCAAGAAATGCAAATTAAAACCACAATGAGATATCACCTCACATCCGTCAGAATGGTTAGCATCAACAAACAACAAGTGATGGTGAAGATATTAAGAAAATGGAACCCTCCTGATCTGTTAGTGGTAATGCAGATTGATGCAGCCACTGTGGAAAACAGTATGGAGTTACCTCAGAAAATTAAAAATGGAATTGCCTTATGACCCAGTGATTCCACTTTGGGAAGTTTATTAGAAGGATTTAAAATTCTAATTTGAAAGAATATCCATTGCAGTGTTATTTACAGCAGATATGGAAGCAACCCAAGTACCTATCAACATAGTGGATAAAAAAGTTTTGGCACATATATACAATGGAATACTACTCGACCATAAAAAGAACAAAATTTTACCATTTATGACACAGCATAGATCTCCTAGAGGGTATTATGCTTAGTGAAATAAGTCAGTCAGAAAAAGACAAATATCAGAGGAGAACCAAGATGGCGGCATAGGTCTTGGTTCTCCTCTGATACCTATCTTGCCGCCCCACACAGCAATTTCAAAACTACAACTTAACGAAAGAACAAACACCATCCAGAATCACCAGAAAGCTGGCTGAGTGAAAATTCCACAAATAAAAGAGAAGATAGGACACTGTGACTCAGAGGAGCGGCTGAGGACAGCGTTGAAGATACGTGCAGAGAGAGGTTTGGAGCGTGCGCCAGCAGATAAGGCAGGCGGCTGAAAACCCGGCTGGTTTTCTTGAATGGGGGAGACAAAGACGTCCCACTGCACTGATCCCCCAGCTCCGGGAGAAGTCCAGGGAACCCACAATCATACGGGATAAAAACTGGACAGTGGGAGGGCACGCCGAAGTTTGGGTGCTGCAGGGGCCTGCCAGCTTGTGGAAAAGGCGAGCTTGTGTGGAGTGCATGTGACCTTGGAAACAGTACAGCTGTGTGACCACACAGAGAGCACTTGTGACTTGCTCTCTCATTCGGGAAACCATCAGACTGCATTGTTTTGAGAACCTGGATGAGACATTGGGTATGCAGACTCATTTGGGGAGAGTCTGAATTCTCTGGCAGCTGGTGAAGCTCAGCAGCAGCTCTCTCTCAGAGGTGCTGGTGGCCATTGCCACCGGCACAGAGTCCCTGGGGCCACATAGGACAGAGCTGATGCTGCCTGTTTGGCCCGGGGACTCTGCCCATCCAACCTGAACACAGCTGAATGTCACAGACAATTGGCCTGGAGATCAACCCCTCCAAGTGCTAACAACAATTAACCTGTGCTTAACTTCAACAAGACTGTGCAACCCATATCCACCACAGGTAACTGGGGAGGCTGAGCCACTGTCCCTTGTAGGACATCTACCACAAAAAACTAATTGACCAACCCAGGGAAGCAACCACCATGCAGAGACATGGAAAGAAATCAGATGTGAAAGAAGTGGAGAAAAAAAATGACTGGATATGGAATTCAAAACCACGGTTATAGGGCTTCTCAAGAGGTTCCTAGAAAAGGCCAAGACCTACAAGGAAATAAACAAGACCTACAAGGAAATGAATGAGACCTACAAGGAAATGAACAACACCCTCAAGGATATGAACGAGACCCTCAAGGATATGAAGGAGACTCTCAAGGATATGAAAAAGGACCAACCAGAAATTAAGCATACACTGACTGAATTAAAAAATATTATACAAAGACCTAAAAGTACTTGAGAGTACCCCAAGAACCAAGTTAAAGATTTGAAATACAAAGAGGTAAAATCCACTCAGCGGGTAAATCAAGAAACCAAAAGAATTCAAAAAATTGAAGATAGTGTAAGGAGCCTCTGGGATAACCTCAAGCATACCAACATCCGAATTATAGGGGTGCCAGAAAAAGAGAGAGAGCAAGACAATGAAAACCTATTTGAAGCAATAGTGACCGAAAACTTCCCCTACCTGGTGAAAGAAATTGACTTAGGAGTCCAAGAAGTGCACCGAACCCCAATATATAGGAACCCTAAGAGGACCACACCAAGCCACATCATAATTAAAATGCCAAGAGCAAAATATAGAGAGAGAATATTAAAAGCAGCAAGAGAAAAACAGATGGTTACCTATAAGGGAGCACCCATACGATTGTCAGCGGATTTCTCAACAGAAATGATGCAGGCCAGACGGGAGTGGCAAGAAATATTCAAAGTGATGAATAGCAAGAATCTATAACCAAGATTACTCTATCCAGCAAAGCTATCATTCAGAATTGAAGATCAGATAAAGTGCTTCGCTGATAAGAAAAAGCTAAAGGAGTTCATCACCACCAAACCAACATTATATGAAATGCTGAAAGATATTCTTTAAGAAGAGGAAGAAGAAAAAGATAAAAGAATCTAAAATTCAAGTGATTTAATAATCTGATGAACAGGATAAACTGGTGAATGTAACAGAATCACGAACATAGAGAGGGAATGGACTGACAATTCTTGGAGAGAAAAGGGGTGTGGTAAGTGCAACAAGAGACTGGACAAAAATCATGCAACTATGGGAGATTATCATGGGGGGGGTGAGGGCAGAGGGTGGGATGGGTACCTTGTGGAGGGGAGCTATAGGGGAAAAAAGGGATCAATGTAATTAATAAACTGAACAATTAAGATTTTAAAAAAAGGAAAAAGACAAATATATGATTTCACTTATATATGAAATGTGAAGAACAAAATAAAGAAAACAGAAACAGACTCATAGATACAAAGAACAGACTGCCAGAGGGGAGGGAGGTTGGGGGACTGAGTGTAAAACATGAAGGGATTAAGATATAAAAATTTATTCTTACAGAACAGTCATGGGAATACAAAGTACAATATAGGGAATATAGTCTATATTATTATGGTAACTAGTAGGGGCCCAGTGCATGAAATTCGTGCACTGAGGATGGGTGATCCCTCAGCCCAACCTGCCCCCTCACACATGCTGGGAGCCCTCTGGCCAAGGCTTTAGGCCTTGGGTACCAGGCCATCGCCCTACAATGGGACAGATGGCTGGCTCCATCCCAGCCCTCCCCCAACCCTCAGGCCAGGGCCTTAGCCCCAGCCAGTTCGCCCTCGGCTAGCAGGGGCCTTGGCCACGCCCCCCTGCAGCCCTGGCCACCTCAGACACACACCCCTAATCCCCCCAGGCCCAGGCTGCCTCGGACATACACCCCGGGCTCCCCATGCCCCCACGCTTCTGATTGGTTGGTGGGCATGGCTGGTGGTTTTGGCTTGTGGGTGTAGTGAGGGTGCAATCAAATTTGCATATTACTCTTTTATTAGATAGGATGTATGGGACCAGGGCACTGAAAATATCAGAGGGACCACTTTGTAAAGTACATGATTGTCTAAATAATATGCTGTATTTAGCATACCTGAAACTAATACAGAATAATATTGAATGTAAACTGTAATTGAAAAAAAACAAAAATTTTTAAATGACCAACTTTTTTTCAGGCTTATAGATTGGGTGCACTGCCAGTTTTTAACGTATTTTTTTTCTTATTGAGATATAGTATTGTACTAATTTTAGGTGAGGAGTTTATAATGTTTATATTGTGAAATAGTTACCACAATAAGTGTAGTTACCCCATCATGCACATAGTTACAGTTTTTTTCTTTTTTATTGTGAGGAGAAATATTAAGATCTACTTTCTTATCAACTTTCAAATATGCAATACAGTGTTATTAACTACAGTCAACATACTGTACACAGCATCCCCAGGACTTATAACTGGAAGTTTGTACCTTTTGACCGTAGGGTGTCTTTCTATCTTAGTGCTTAGGGAGCCATAGCAGCAGGAAGAGATAAAAATTATCTTAAGCTCACGACATCCACTTCATAAGTGAGGCAGATAGAGCAGAGTGCACACATGCACAGAGGAGGAAGGTGGGTCTCCCATATGAATTTCTATCCCAAAGTCACCTGTAGGGCAAGGATAGCTCTGGCCCAGGCCAGCTTTCCAACCACGCTTCAAAAGTGTGGGAATATGTTGATTATCTCTTCAATATCTATCTCCACTGTACCCCCAAAAATCAGGTCCCTGATTTTTCTTTGGAGAATTCACTCCTTAGCCCTCTTCAGCCATGTGTTTCACCTCATGCCTTTATTTCCAGAGACTCTGATTGGCCTACGTCCGATTGGCTCAAGGATGAGCATCTGACCAGATGATAGCCACAGACATACAGGAAACTTCTGGAGAATGAGCAGCTCTGCTTTCTTAGCCCCTATAAAGTGGGGTGCGAGGAAGTGGGATCCTGGCTGCCATTAGAGAGAGAGGAGCAGCTAAACACAATACAGAGCCCGAAAAGGAAGGCAAGTCTGTAGATGGCAAACAGAGGAAACCATTCTGGTTCTGGTGACATGTGTGTGCCTTTCAGCCTCATCTGAAAATACCACAGCCTCAAGAGGAGTGGTTTTGAAGCCTGGTCCCTGACCAGCAGAGGCAGTATTAGCTGGGAACTGGTTAGAAACGCAAAGTGTGGGGTCCCCACTCTAGACTTCCTGAGCCAGAACTTTGCAGGGGCCCAATGATCTACATTTTCCAGAGGCCTCTGGGCGACTCGGTGCCCACTCAAGTTTGAGCAGCTCTGTTGTTGATGATACAGTAGAACGCAGATAGAACATCAGCTGTTGTAACTCGTGTACAATTATTCTAGAACTGTCAGTGCCAGAAGCCAATCTATACCTTTCTTAGTAAAGAATCTCTGAATTTGTATTTATAGTATTTATTCCAGCTTTCATCTTTTTAGTCAAATAGGTGAGAAATCAGAGGAGTTGTCTTAATTGGAATTCTTCCTTACATTTCCCAGCATAGTGACTTTTAAGATGACTCTCCTCCTCAGGACACCTCCATGAATGACAAAGAGACAAAACAAAGATGTTTTCTATACAAACTTCTCATTGTAGGGTGAGAACACCAAAGAGCCATCTCTTAAACCTCCCCAGCAGGCTAACATCCTCTGATCTGGTTCTTTCCATCATAGTTAGCTGTTGCAACTGAGTAATTAGACCAGCGATGATGGACTTAGGACACTGTTTCATGGAAGTTTTCAAACTTTTGTGTCTCAGTTTCCTCATCTGGGAAATGATGAAAGCGGTTCTAGTTTCTTTAGGTAACTGGTGTAGGGATTCAGTGAGAATTAGTTTGGAAAGGGCCCCGCACTTAGTAACTGCTCAGTGAACAGGATCCATTAAGAATAATATGGTTGATCTTTCCTGCTGTGGCACTGGCTACAGCAGCTCTTCACACCCAGCAGACTGCATGCGCAGACTCACGAGTCGCCCAGCCTCTGAGCTCCAGAATCCCCTGAATTTGCTCAGTCAGTCCCCCAAACTAAAGCAGCTCCAGCTAACAATTGAATGTAATCTGTCACTTCAGCTCCATATAAGAAGCTGTGTTCTCCCCTTTAAGACATTCCTTCTTTTTTTTAGTTATTTTATTTTTTTCTTTTTGTTTATTTTCAAAAAAAAAAAGATTTCAAGTATAATAATGTTACATGCAATACACATTAACATTTTAAGAAAAACTATTTTAAATATAGTAATGTTACATGCAATAAACATTATTTCAAGAAAATTATTTTAAATACTACAGGCCTGGTGCACAAAATTTGTGCACGGGGTGCAGGAGGTGAGATGTCCCTCAGCCCAGCCTGTACCCTCTCCAAACTGGGCCCTCTCGAGGGATGTACAAGTTCCCATTTAGGTCTGATCCCAGTAGAGAGAACATATTTGCCAAAGGTACATATGATAACGGTTTAATCTCCAAAATACATAGGAAACTCATATAAATTAACAGTAGGAAGACAAATAATCCAACTAAAAATAGGCAAAGGATCTACATAAATAACTTCTTCAAAGTGGGCATACAAATGGCCAAGAGACATATGAAAAAATGCTCAAAGTCACTGATCATCAGAGAGATGCAAATTCAAAAGACAATGAAGTATCACCTCACATCTGTCAGAATGGCTATCATCAACAAATCAACAGATGACAAGTGCTGGCAACCCTAGTGCACTGCTGATGGGAATGCAGACTGTGCACCACTATGGAAAACAATATGGAGTTCCTTTAAAAATTAAGAATGGAACTGCCATTTGACCCAATGATCCCACTTCTAGGAATATATCCTAAGAATGCTGAAACACCAATCAGAAAAAATATATTCACCCCTATGTTCATAACAGTGCTGGTTGCAATAGCTAAGATCTGGAAACAGCCCAAGTGTCCTTCACTAGATGAATGGATAAAAGAGCTGTGGTACATTTATATAATGGAAACCTATGCAGCTAAAAAAGAAGCATCTCTTACCCTTTGAGATAGCATGGAAGGTCCTGGAGAGTATTATGCTAATTGAAATAAGCCAGTCAGAGAAAGACCAGTATCACATGATCTCACTTAGATGTGAAACCTAATGAACAAAATAAACTGATGCAAAAAAATAGATCTAACGACATTGAAGCATGCAACAAACTGACTAATTTCAAAGGGAGAGGGTCCATGTAGGAAGAGATTAACCAAAGAATTTATATTCATACTAGTGACTTGTTGCAGAAAGATTCCTGCAAGAATAGAGCTTCCTGCGGCCTAAGGAAAGCTTTCTCCTTTCTCTGCTGCCTTGCTCCCTTCTCCACTACCTCACTCTCTCCCATCTCTGCTGCACTGCTCCTTTCCTTCTCCCCCGCCTCACTTGCTTACTTCTCTGCAGCTTTGCTCCCTTCTGCAGTGCTTGGCTTCTTTCTACCCCACCTTCTGCACATGGATATGCAAATTAACCATCATCTTGGTTGGATTAATTTGCATACTCGTTCTATTGGCTTGAGGGCATGGCTTGTGGGTGTAGCAAATGTATGGTCAATTTGCATATTACTCTTTTATTAAATAGGATATGCATAACCCATTGACAGACAATAGTGGGGTAGAAGGCCTGAGGAGGGGATGAGAATGTGGTGGAGGAAGTCCAAGGGGGGAAAGCAAGAGACATCTGTAATGCTTTCAATAATAAAAATAAATTTAAAAAATATTTTTTAAACAAGAAAAAAAGAGCAGGAAAAAGCATGTTTAAATAATTAAGTCTCATTCTAATAGAAAAAGACATGAGGTTAAAAATAATTATTTTTCCAGTGTTCTCCACCCTTTTGATTTTTTAAAATATCTTAAGGTAGTAATGTGTTTTGTTTTGTTTTGTTTGGGGAGGTCATTTTTTATTCCTTTCCTCGTTTTCCTCTCTTTTGGCAACCATCAGCTTTTCTTTATACCTATGGGTTTGCTTCTGTTTTATTCATTGATGTGTTTTTTTATTCACATATAAGTGAAATCATATGGTACTTGCCTTTCTCTGGCTTATTTCACTGAGAATAATACCCTCTAGGTCCAGCCATGTTGCCATAAATGGCAAGCTTTCATTTTTGTTATTGCTGAGTAATATTCCAATGTGTCTACATTGTACCATATCTTCTTTATCCATTTGTCTATTGCTGGACATCTAGACCACTTCTATATTCTCACTATTACTAGGATTGCTATAATGAACATAGGGGTGCATAATAAGTTAATGTTTAGAAATAAGTTATAAAAATGTTTATAAAGCATTATTGAGAATTTCTTTTTGTCAGACTTCATGCTGAGCACTTTACATTGAACAACTAAATTTTTTCCAACCATAAATCAATGAGGTATAGTAGTGTGATAGTAATAATAATGATGTTATTTATAATAATTGCAGCAAAATAATAGCATATGCACTTGGCACTATATCTAGTCTTACAAAATCTTATTAGCGAGGTTCTACCATAATCTCCATTCCGCAGATGGGTAAACTGAGGTGAAGAAAGGGTAACTATGTTTCCCAAAGCCACACAACTAGTCAGTGGCAGCGATGGAATTCAGGCCCTCAATTTCTCACCAACTCAAAACTATATAGATGTTACATCATAAAATGAAGATGCCAATGTTCAGTTTTTCTAGAAGCGTTGGGTAGCTCAACAATGCCGATATCATTGTTTTCTCCAAGCAAAATTGTACCAAATGGGAGATGCCAGTACGGGAGGGAGAGAGGTGGAAGCTCCCAATGAGCTACGTGGCCAGCCACGTGGCTGTAGGAAAATAAGGGGCCGTATCCAAAGTGAAGAATGACTCCATTATAATAGCTTTAAAAACTACAGTCAGCACCTTCCAGAAGACACTCAGTTGGATAATAATTTTTTTTAAGTGGAGGCTTTATAGCTTTCAATTATGTGACAAGTGGGTTACATTTAAAGGTATCGAAAAATATTATTCCACATGTAAGCTGAGCAGGCTGGTAGTTATAATGGGTCTGCATATAAATCTTTTTTGGAGCCCATGGGGGAGAAATACCTGTGAGCTGATTTCCAATGGGATCAGTCACAGGTGAGCAGCCGTCTAGTGACCAGAGGCAGAAGGGAGCCGATGTGACAACTGTCACTAACCTGACACCTGCTAGGTGTCTGCTCCTGGGGACAGTCTTTCCCAGCATTGGTCCTGGTTTTTACTAAAGTGTTCTAGTTGGAACCTTATTAACCCCATTTTATAAATGAAAGTGAAACAGGGAAATAGTAAAGGATTTTCCCAAGGTCTGGCTGCCTTTAGGTAAAGGGGCCAAACTCGGGTTCAAACTGAGGTCTGTGTTTTTGAGAGCCAGGGCATTTTCTTAAAGGGAAGCATAAGAGAAATCGTAGGGTTTTAAAGCTCAATTGCTGGGGAAATGACTATTTTCTTTGTACGATGTCATGTGTAGGCAGAGATGTAACTTTTTGTGGATGGGAGACAAGTTGAAGGCTTGCTGTTATGAGACTTCCTATGCAAAGACAAACTCACGAGAAAGACTAAGGCAAATCTCTTCTGGGTACCAAGTCAGGAGAAGCATTAGTGTGTTTATCTTCATATCTTGGGCTTTTATGCCAAGACTAGAGGCCCGGTGCATGAAATTCATGCACGGGGATGGAGAGGGTGTCCCTCAGCCCAGCTTGCACCCTCTCCAATCTGGGACACCTTGAGGATCGGGCCAAATGGGCAGTCAGACATCCTTCTCACAATGCAGGACTGCTGGCTCCAAACTGATCGCCTGCTGCCTTCCTGATTGCCCCTAATCACTTCTGCCTGCCATCCTGATCAACCCCTAACCACTACCCTGCCAGCCTAATTGATGTCTAACTGCTCCCCTGCCAGCCTGTTTGCCCCCAACTTCCCTCCTCTGCCAGCCTGGTCACCCCTAACTGCCCTTCCCTGATTGCCCCCAACTGCCCTCCCTTGCAGGACTGCTCCCTCCCAACTACCCTCCCCTGCTTGCCTGATCACCCACAACTGCCCTCCCTTGCAGGCCTGGAACCTCCCAATGGCCCTCCCCTGCAGGCCATCTTGTGGTGGCCATCTTGTGTCCACATGGAGGCAGGATCTTTGACTACATGGGGGCAGTTGTGTGTTGGAGTGATGGTCAATCTAATATTACTCTTTTATTAGACAGTATAGAGGCCTGGTGCATGGGTGGGGGCCGGCTGGTTTGCCCTGAAGGGTGTCCCGGATCAGGGTGGAGGTTCCCTTAGGGCATGGGGCAGCCTGGGTGAGGAGCCTATGGTGGTTTGCAGGCTGTCCATCCCCCCAGCGACCCAAGCGGAGACTCTGGGATCTTGAAATTAATTTATGTTCTACAATTGAAACTTTGTATCCTAGAGCACAGCCAAGCCTTCTGCTCAGTCCATGGTGATAGCCATTTCTGTTTGAAACTTTGTAGCCTACAGTGGAGGGCTAGGCACTAGAGCTGCAGAAGTTTAGATCTTCCATCACCCTGGCAACCCTAGCCTCTTCTCTCTCCAGCTCCATGGCTGTCTTTGGATTATGTATCTTTTATAATTGAAACTTTGTACCGTTGAGGCCTCGGCCAGCAAAGGCAGGTGGAAAGCTTGGCTTCCTCCATTGCCAGGGAAACCCAAGCCTCCCTCCTACTCTCAGTGGTGGCAGCCATCTTGGTTGGGGTTTATTTGTATAATTTGCTCCTGATTGGTTGGTGGGTGTGGCTTGTGGGTGTGGCAAAGGTATGGTCAAATTTGCATATTACTCTTTTATTAGATAGGATGGTGTAGAGTACATGCTCCATAAATACTCACTCAATTGGCTTGAATTTTGTTCCAGTTTCCAAACTCCATACATGGAGGTAAAGACATGGTAAGTTCCTTGACCGCTGGGAGAATGACATGTCTTTGGTACCCACTTTGCCCTCCAAAGCATAATGGTGAGCATGTACCTGCTCAAATCAGTTAAATTAATACAGGCCCCATCGAGAATGCTTTTGTAGTGAGCGTGAGTTTCAACGTCTGCATTTTGAGATGCCCTAAAGGACTGAGTTGGACATTGACACCAACCTAGACCAAAATTTTAGCTATTTTCCTGGACATTTTGAGTAATTATGATTGAGGGAATAAAGACTACTAGAAATTCAAATTTAAAAATAAGAATGTTTACTGCAAATCTACATAAAGAAGAAATAATGGAAGCCAAAAACAATAGTTCAACTCTACCACCTTCTTGGACTCTTAAAATTATAATTATTGCTGTATTCACTCTTATGTGCTTAGTAACTTGAACAAGTGGCCAGAAACTTATTTAGGAGATTCATCTTTTGAGGGGAGGGGTTAGGGATGTGTTTTTTATTTGTTTTCCTAGAACTGCTTTTTTTGTAATCACAGGATTCTAGTAACATAGGGAGTTTGGAGCAAAGGTTTCTCAGAAATCAGAGGGAGTCTGTAGATCATCTTAGCAGAGGAAGAGGACTATAGGAAGCAAAACAATGGTTCCACAAACATAACTGTTAGAGAGTGGGAATTTTTGAGCTCTATTCCCATTCCAGAGAGGCCGTGGACTATGCCCCAAATAGAGTTCTCAGTGCTGACATCAGGTCAGGACTTGAGATATGGTCTCATGGCCCCTTCCCAGCAGGTAGATCTTGCAAGATAGAACACTGTCAGCTTTCTGAAGAACAGGATGACCCTGTGAATAACATGTTTGTCAATGGCATGACTCTGATGTTACTTGGGAAAAACTGTTTTATCTTAGGTTGCTTGTTGTGCAAAAACAGGATGTGGTTAATGTGCTGAAAAGTGGTCTTACACAAAGGATCGGGGCTGCTCTCTGGTCTCCCTGTGTCAGGATGGCAGAGCAGTCTCCAGGCCGGCTAATAAAGGCTCCCTACATTTTAATTTGCTCTGGGCTCCGGTGGTTGTTCACTCATATCTACTCCACAACAATTACCATCTACAAATCCCCCAAGTGTGTGAATATGCTATCTTCCTATAGCCAAGGGATTTCACAGATGGTATTAAATTAAGGATCTTCAGATGGAAACGTTTTCCTGGATTATCCAGGTGGGCTAAGTTTAAGTAGCAGGGTCCTCTAAGATGGAGTCAGGGATGTGATGATGGAGCAGAGGTCAGAGGGATGAGTTTGCTGACTCAGAAGGTCACAAGAGCTGAGGGATGAAGGTGGCTTGGAGGCTGAAAAGGGACAGATTCTGCCCCAGAGCCTCTAGAGGGACTAGTGAGACTTCTGCACATAAATTTCACATGATACCCTGTGTTGTTTAAGCCAAGTTTGTAGCAATTCACTACAGCAGCCTCTGCCAAAGAGAAGGGCATTTCCCGTGTGAGCTTAAGGCATGTTCCAGCCAATCAGAAGCACATGTGTCATCTTTTTCTACTTATGATTTACCTTAGAATTCAGCACTGTTTCATTTTGGACAAGAAATTCCTTGTTGGGAGGGGGCTATACAGTGCATCATAGGATGTTAGCAGCATCCTTGGCCCAATAGATAGATGCCAATGGTAATCCTAACCCTTCATCCTGGTGATCAATAATGTCTCCAGACATGGAGGGAGGAAGGGTGGCAACTTGCCCTCAGGATGAGAGCCATGCTCCAGCTTGATCGTATTCTCCTTGACTATAAAATTTCTGGTGGCAGTGAGCAAGCCATCCTTCTCCTGTAATCCTAACTCATACATTCACCAAACCCTGAAACACAAAATATGCATTAGTCAGAGACATTTTGCTGCATGACACTAAGGCAAAAAATCCTCACCTCCATACTAGATGGAGTAATCTCATGGTTTGGACCAAGACATCAGGACAGTATTTATTTCTGGCTGAAATTCAGCTGATTACCCAAGGCAAGTTATTAATCTGCTCAGCCTCACCACCAACACCTTATGCCTGTTTCTCTCAGTAGACACCAAATAAGGTGTTTTAGCAAATTGAGTAAGGAGGCTTTATGCCCCCTCCTCTTCAATGGGGAAAGTTCATTAGGAACCCAGCTCATATCAATTTCTAGTTGAAATGTCCTGGGATGTGTTGGAATGAAGTGTGCAGAAGCTGAGTAAGGAGAGAGTGAGCTCCGTGCTTCTGGCTCCAAGATGTGGGTGCTGCTGGACATGGAAGCAAAAACCACCTCCACAAAGCCAGTTCTCCCTTCTCGGGGTTAACACGCCTGCCAAAGGATACCTGGGTTCAGGGGAAGTCAGATGAGAGCGAGAGACTATGATCAAAGGATAGGACAATGTCATAAACTGAATGTTTGTGTCTCCGAAAAATCCATACATTGACTCCCTGACTCCCAGTGTAATGGTATTTGAAGATGAGATGAAGCCAGTAGGGTGTGCTATTGTTTAAGCCATCCAGGCTCTGCTATCTTTTATAGGCACCTGAGCAGACTAAAACAGATGAGCTATCAAACCATCAACATTTAATTAAGAACTAAAAGTATACCAAAATATATTCTGAGTCTCTGGGGATAACACTCACGTCTCCACTGAATAGGAGAGGCATTTGAATTCTGTGCACGTGAACATGATGAGCTTGATTCTCACTAGCTGCACGATTGTGGGCATGTGTCTTTGTTGCTCTACTTTTTTGTTGCCATGTTAGAGTCAGAGTAGTGTCATCTGCCTTGGAAAGGCATTTTAAGAAGAGAATAGGATGTGAGAGAAATGGCAGCGAATAGGCCAACCTGTTGGGCACATCACTCCAGGGCCCAGCTGGAAATGCAAGGAAATTGGAGAACATTCACCTAGAATTTCCAACTGTGGTCCCGTTGAGCAGGTGACTTCTAACAAGGAGGAACAGAAGGCATCTAGAGACTGGTAGGAGGGCGAGATCGCTAGAGGTGGGGCGCCGGGGAGGAGGGAACTGAGCCTAGGATAGAACTGCTCCAGGACCACAGACACTGCCCAACAGCAGCAACCCGACCTGGGCACTTCAGGACCCTCGAAACTACAGGACCTAGAGAGGCCCCACTGGAGACTCTGTGGGCACCCACATCATCCTAGCAGCTGGGCAAGGCAGGGAGATTGCTGGTGGTGGGGGAGTGGGGGCTCCACAGTTTCCACTGCCTTTCTCCTTCTATCCTTTTTTTTCTCTTTATCGTTAAACCCAGAGGACAGGTATTTTCATTTGAAACCACACACCCAGGCATTAGTGCAGGGAGGGAGGCACAGACTTGAGGTGTCTGAGGACAAGGGAAGGAGGGTGAGGAGGGGCAGAGAGACTTGGAAAAGCAGTAGCTAGGAGGCCAGCATTGGATCACTCATAGGATTCCAAACCCAAATGGTCATTTTTCCTGGGAGGAGCTACCTCCTCCCAATACCCAGAGGGCAGGTGAAGGAAGCAAAACCCTCCCTCGGAGACACAGCCCACCACACCCTGCATCTTGTGTTTCTGCCACACCTTGCACTGTGAGCTTAGCTTCAGAAACAGGCTAAGCCAAGCTTAGGGGTCTGAACAGTCCCAAGGAGCCCTCAGGGACCCAACGGAAGGAGGAGCCATCCAACCCACTATTCTAGGAACCACTCAACAGTCTCCATTCAAGGACCTCTGACCAGCAAAGGGCAGAGTAATATTTGGGGCCACTCATGGACAAATAGCTCTGGGACAGAAAAAAAAAACCCCTCCTATTCCCTGAAAGTGAAACAGCATCAACCCCACCTAAAGCCCTGTCAGAAACAGACATGTGAGAGATTAGATTGAGAGCTGGCAGACAGGCAGAGGGCAGATGGGCCCCGCTTGCTTGCAGCCAAGGCCTGTGGAGGCAGACACAAGCAGACCAGTGGATCGCCTGGAGCTTCAAGCAGGTGCTAAATGTCAAAAGACAGTGCTGGACAGTGGTTGGCACCTAACAGGAAGCCCAAAGATGACAGAAGAGTGGGGTTCTAAGTCATCTCTCATCAGCATTAGAAAGAGCAAAGCAGAACTGACTATCCTCCATCTTGTAGAGCTGGGTCCTCAGCCTGACCCCTCCCCCCTACTGGGAGTGACCACAAGGATGCCAGAAATGTCCTAACTCCCCCAACCACCACCTAAGTGGACCAATGAAGCTCCGGGAACACAGCACAGGATGCTCCCTATGCATTGCTGTTGACCAATCAGGAAATAGTAGGGGATGGCTCAAACCTCAGAATGTGTTGGTCACTTCCTGACCATTGTGCTGTAAGACCCTGCAGAAAAACCCTGAAATAAAACCCTGACCAAAGTGACCAATCTCTGTAACCCATGTCACTTACCTAAGCGCACCCAAATGACTAGCCCTATATAATCTTTGTTCTCCTGGGGCTCGCTCTCTCTCATCCCACCTCTGCCTCGTAAGGAGACTGGGGGGGCCAAGCCCGGGCTTGAATAAACACTCTTTGCTTTTGTTTCAGACATAGCTCCCTGGTGGTCAATTTTTGGGGACTCCGAAATCTGAGCACAACATTTGGGGGCTCATCCAGGATCCCCAAATCCCACGAGGGACCCCAATCCGGAGAGTCTGACTGACCGCGATAGGTGTCTGTGTCACTGCGCCTTCTGTCCTGTGTGAGCTCGTTTCTGAAATTTGTAGTGCCCGAAACGGTCTAGGTGGACCCACTGGAGGACCACAGGTGGGAGGAGTTGGAGGACACTCCGATCCTCCTTCAGGAGGAACATGGAAACCCCTCACGAGGGTAGTGGGCTCCCCTCGAAACTCTGAGATGGGCCGGGTCGCTCCCGCCAGTTGGCGCACCGCCATCGTCTACATTTGGTTTTGCTTCCACGGAGTTGGAAGATTGTTTTTGAGTTTCTCTGTTTGTCTGTTTTCTGTGTTTTTCTGTTTTATTTTGTGGACTTACTGGATGGCCATTATGGGACAGACTCAGACTGCTCCTTTAAGTATTATGATTGATCATTTCAAAGAGGTTAAGGGAAGGGCTAGCAACCTCAGTGTGGAGGTACGAAAGAGCCGGTGGCAGACTTTCTGTTCCAGCGAGTGGCCAGCTTTCAACGTTGGGTGGCCACCAGAGGGGACTCTCAACATCCCCACCAACCGCCGAGGCAGGGAAGTCATCTCCCAGCCAAAACAGGGTCATCCTGACCAACTGCCTTACATTATTACTTGGCAGGACCTCATGGAGGACCTGCCCTCTTGGCTTAAGCACTTTCTAGCCCCGCACCCTCTAGAGCCGGAACCCATTCTTGCCTTGCAGAAAGTGGAGAAGAAGAAAGAGAAGAAAGTCACCATGCCATCAACTCAGGCTCCCCTCTACCCGGTTTTGCAGGGGGGAACTGGAGAAGAATTAATTTTTCCTTCCCCATATCTGCTCCTTAGGACACCAGAGAGATTTGATCCTTTCCTGTCGCGGGAAGCTGACGCAGTTCCAGGAGCGGCTAGGGGCAGAGTTCTGGGAGCAGCTGGGGGAGGAGTTATGGCAGGGATTAGGGGAGGAGTTCTGTTGGGGAGCCCACCTCTGACTAGACAAAGGCCTCAGAGGGAGCAGTCCACCCTGGCCGCTGAATCTACTATTAAGACTCTGAGGAGGAACTAAGATGGCGGCAGAGGCAAAACACCTATCTTGCCGTCATAATCAGCAATTTTAATACTACAACTTAACGAAAGAACAAACACCTTCCAGAATCACCAGAAAGCTCGCCGAGTGAAAATTCCACAAATAAAAGTGAAGATAAGACACTGTGACCCAGAGGAGCGGCAGCGGACGGCGTTGAAAGATTCGCCCGGAGAGAGGTTTGGAGTGCGCGCCGCGGAGAGGGCGGGCGGCTGGAAACCGGCCAGTTTTCTCGAACAGGGAGACAAAGGCGTCCCACTGGACTGATTCTCCAGCTCTGGGCGAAGTCCAGAGAACCCACTATCACACGGGGTGAAAACTGGACAGTGGGAGGGCACGCCGAAGCTCGGGGGCTGCCGGGTCTCCCAGCTTGTAGAAAGGCAGCTCACGCGAACAGCTCGGCTGCGTGAAGGTGCAGAGAGCACACCGCGACTTGTCTCTCATTCGGAAAACCATCAGACTGCTTTGTTTTATGATCCTGGGTGAGACATTGCGCATGCAGACTCATTTTGGGAAAGTCTGAATTCCCCGGCAACCGGCAGCCTGTGGAGCTCCTCAGCGGCTCTCTCAGAGGTGCTGGCAGCCATTGCCCCCGGCACAGAGTCCCTGGGGCCGCATAGGGCGGAGCTGACGCTATCTGCTTGGCCCGGAGACTCCGCCCACCCAACCTGAGCATAGCTGAGTTTCACAGACAATTGGCCTGGAGGTCAACCCTCCAAGTGCTAACAACGATTAACTGAACTTAACTTCAGCAAGACTGTGCAGCCCATATCCACCTCAGGTAACTGGGGAGGCTGAGCCACTGTCCCTTGTAGCACGTCTACCACACAAAGCTAATTGACCAACTCAGGGAAGCAGCCACCATGCAGCAACATGGAAAGAAATCAGATGTGAAAGAAATGGAGGAAAAAAAACGACTGGACATGGAATTCAGAACCACGGTTATAGGGTTTTTTAAGAGGTTCCAACAAAAGATCGAGGCCTATAAGGAAATAAGCAAGACCACAAAGGAAATGAGTGAGTCCTACAAGAAAATGAACAACACCCTCCAGGATATAAACGAGAGCTTCAAAGAAATTATTAAGACCAACGTGGAAATGAATGAAACCCTCAAGGATATAAAGCAGACTCTCAAGGATATGAAAAAGGACCAACCAGAAATTAAGCATACACTGACTGAAACAAAAAATATTATACAAAGACCTGAAAGTGCCCTGGAGCACCCCAAGAACCAAGTTAAAGATTTGAAATACAAAGAGGTAAAATCCACTCACTGAAAAAGCAAGAAATCAAAAGAATCCAAAAAATTGAAGATAGTGTAAGGGGCCTCTGGGACAACCTCAAGCATACCAACATCCGAATTATAGGGGTGCCAGAAAAAGCGAGAGGCCAAGACAATGAAAACCTATTTGAAGAAATAGTGACTGAAAACTTCCCACACCTGGTGAAAGAAATTGACTTAGGAGTCCAAGAAGTGCACCGAACCCCAATATATAGGAACCCTAAGAGGACCACGCCGAGGCACATCATAATTAAAATGCCAAGAGCAAAAGACAAAGAGAGAATATTAAAAGCAGCAAGAGAGAAACAGTTGGTTACCTATAAGGGAGCACCCATACGACTGTCAGCGGATTTCTCAACAGAAACGATGCAGGCCAGACGGGAGTGGCAAGAAATATTCAAAGTGATGAACAGCAAGAATCTACAACCAAGATTACTCTATCCAGCAAAGCTATCATTCAGAATTGAAGGTCAGATGAAGTGCTTCGCAGATAAGAAAAAGCTAAAGGAGTTCATCACCACCAAACCAACATTATATGAAATGCTGAAAGATATTCTTTAAGAAGAGGAAGAAGAAAAAGGTAAAAGTGCAAACTAGCAACAACAAATACACATCTATCAACAAATGAACATAAAAATCAAGTGAATTGATAGGCTGTTGAACAGGATAGACTGGTGAATATAACAGAGACATGGACGTAGAGAGGGAATGGACTGACAATTCTTGGGGAGAAAAGGGTTGTGGGAAGTGCAGCAAGAGACTGGACAAAAATCTAGCAACAATGGGAGAGGACAGTGGGGAGGGGGAGGTGAGGGTGGAGGGTGGGATAGGTACAGGGTGGAGGGAAGCTATAGGGGGATAAAAAGGGGAAACAATGTAATTAATAAACTGAACAATAAAGATTTTTTAAAAAAAAGACTCTGCCTTTGTGAGCCACAGGCCCCCCAGATGCGGATGGCAATCAGCCCCATCGTTATTGGCCTTTTGCCACTAGTGACCTCTACAACTGGAAGGCTCAGAATCCTAAATTCTCTAAGAAACCGGCAAGACTAATTGATTTGTTAGATTCTGTTCTTTTCACCCATCAGACTATTTGGGATGATTGTCAGCAGCTTTTGCAGCTCCTCTTCACCACCTAGGAGAGAAAGAGAATCCTTATTGAGGCCCAGAAGCTAGTTCCAGGCGTGGACAGGAATCCCACCACTAACCAGGCTCAAATAGACACCTCTTTCCCTCTAACTACACCTGAATGGGATTTCAACACAGCAGAAGGTAAGGAGAAGCTTCAAGTCTATCGCCAGACTCTAAGGGGGGGTCTCCGAATGGCTGCAAGAAATCCCACTAATTTGGCCAATGTAGGAATTGTTCAGCAGGAAAGGGATGAGACCCCAGCTGTCTTTTTAGAACAGATCATGGAGGCATACCGCACCTATACCCCCATGGATCCAGAAGCTCCTGAGAGTAAAGCAGCCGTAATCATGAGTTTCATGAACCAATTGGCTGTGGACATTAGAAAGAAGCTGTAGAGAGTAAATAAATAGATTAGGAGAAAAAAGTCTACAGGTCTTGCTAGAGGTATCCCAGAAGATGTACAACAACCGAGAGCCTCCTGAAGATAGGCAGGCTCACGCCATGGTGGCTGCCAGCAGTAAGCAAACCCGAGACCTGGCCAGAATTCTGCTGGCCACCACTGTGGACTCTCCCGGGGAACGGAACCGGCGCCTCTGGCAGCTGGCAGGCGACCAGGAAGAAGGTAAGAAGGCCACCAGGGAAGGGAGGCAGAGACTGCAGAAGGATCAGTGTGCTAACTGCAAGGAGATAGGGCATTGGGCCTGAGAATGTCCAAGGAAGGCGGGCAGGAAGGGAAGCAAGACTGACCAAGTGAAAGTCTTAGAGCTTGAAGAATTGAGTGATTAGGGGAGTCATGGTTTGGACCCCCTCCCCGAGCCCAGGGTAACTCTTAAAGAGTGGAGGGACCCCTGTTGACTTCCTTGTCGACACCGGAGCACAACATTCAGTCCTCTGCACACCTCAAGGGAAGCTAGCTAACAAGAAGTCCTGGATGCAAGGGGCAACTGGTATGAGCCAGATTTCATGGACTACCTGAAGAACAGTAGATCTAGGAACGGGCCGGGTATTCCACTCCTTTATGGTGATGCTGGAATGCCCCTACCCACTATTAGGACAGGACTTGTTGACCAAGATTGGAGCCCAGATAACTTTCAGACAAGGGGGGGCCTCGGTTCACCAACAGCAAGGGCCACCCCATTCAGGTTTTGACTCTGAGATTAGAGGACGAGTACCACCTCCACCAGGGGGCATCCCCAGTGGAAAGCAATATGGACAGATGGCTACAAGAATTCCCCACATCTTGAGCAGAGTCGGGGCGGGGGGTAGGACTGGCAGCTCACAGGGCCCCAACTCTGGTGAAACTAAAACCAGGAGAGTGCCCAATAAGAGTCAAGCAGTACCCTATGTCTCAGGAGGCCTGGAAGGGAATCCAATCTCACATCCGAAGACTGCGAAGCTTAGGGTTACTAGTTCTTTGCCAATCTGCTTGGAACACCCCCCTCCTGCCAGTCAGAAAGCCTCATATGAATGACTACCGACCAGTTCAGGACCTCCGGGAAGTACAGCACCTCTGGGAAGTAAATAAAAGAGTCATGGATATTCACTCAACTGTTTCCTACACATATACTCTTTTAAGCTCTTTGGTGCCCTCTAGAGTCTGGTATACCGTATCGGACTTGAAGGATGCCTTTTTCAGTCTGCCACTGGCACCTCAAAGCCAACCCTTGTTTGCCTTCAAATAGCAAGACCCAGAGGAGGGCAACAGTGGACAACTAACCTGATGCAATTGCCCCAAGGGTTCAAGAATTTGCCCACCATCTTCGACGAGGCACTGCACGAGAACCTAGATGAGTACAGGAGAGAACACCCTGGTCTCTCCCTCCTCCAATACTTAGATGACATCCTGATTGCTGCTGACATCCTTTAGCCTCTTTGTAGGTCAGCGTAAGGGAATAGCATAAAGGGTTTTAACGCAGGCTTTAGGCCCCTGGAGCCACCCAGTAGTGTACTTGCCTAAGAAACTGGATCCAGTAGCCGCTGGCTGGCCACCATGCCTAAGAATCATTGCAGCAACCATGATCTTAGTCAGGGACACCGACAAACTGACCCTGGGACAGGAAATCTGGGTCACAACTCTGCATGCTATTGAGGGAGTCCTAAAACAACCTCCTGTTAGATGGATGAGCAATGCACGTATAACCCACTATCAGAGCTTGCTGCTCAACCCTCCTAGAGTACAGTTCCATCCCAGTGCAATCCTCAACTCAGCTACCCTGCTGCCTGACCCCGACTTAGATACCCCACTACATGACTGTGCAGGAATCCTAGAGCAGGTACATGGACTTCAGAAGGACTTGACCAATCGGCCCCTCCCTGATGCAGAGGCCACCTGGTTCATGGACGGAAGCAGCTTCATGCGGGACGGGTACAGGTACGTGGGTGCAGCAGTGGTCACCAACACGGACACTGTGTGGGCAGAGGCCTTGCCACCTGGGACATCAGCTCAGTGAGCTGAACTCGTTGCACTCTCTAAGGCACTGACACTGGGGGCTAGGAAACAGCTTAACGTTTACACAGACAGCTGTTATGCATTTGCTACAGCTCATGTCCATGGGGCAATCTATCAGGAGAGAGGGCTATTGACAGCAGAGGGACTGACAATAAAAAATAAGCAGGAAATTCTCGACCTGCTTGCAGCCTTGTGGCTCCCTGCTAAGCTAGCCATTATCCACTGCCAAGGGCACCAGAAGGCAGATGACCCAGTGGCAAGAGGTAACCAAAAGGCTGATCAGGTAACCAAAGCAGCGGCCTTCACTTCAGTCCCCACCATGATCCTACAACTACCAGACCCCGGGGACCCAGTTTTACCAGATCAGCCCAGGCACTCCCCGGAGGAGCTGCAGTGGATCAGGAAGCTTCCCCTCGCCCAGAAAGTGAAGGGATGGTGGTACACACCAAACAAGGAACTCATACTACCGGACTGGCTTGGGGTCACAGTGTTAGAATGCATGCACCGGTCCACCCACCTAGGGGCCCGGAAATTAAAGGACTTAATCCAGCATGGCAGGATCAAGATTCACCAACAAGAGTCCAAAATAAATCAAATTGTAACCTCCTGTAAGACCTGCCAACTCACAAACACAAGAGCTGGGTCAGGTGGAGAAGGAACCAGGCTCAGGGGCACCAAACCGGGAGCACAATGGGAGGTCGACTTCACCAAATTAAACCAGGGAAGTATGGTTATAAATATCTTTTAGTGTTCATAGACATCTTCTCTGGTTGGGTAGAGGCGTACCCAAACAAGCATGAAACAGCCCAGACGATCGCCAAGAAGCTACTGGGAGACATTTTACCCAGGTATCGTTTTCCTGCTATGATAGGATCCGACAATGGACCAGCCTTTATTTCACAGGTAACACAGGCAATAGCCAAGGCTATAGGGGCAGATTGGAAGTTACATTGTGCTTATAGGCCCCAGAGTTCAGGGCAAGTAGAAAGAATGAATAGAACTCTAAAAGAGACCCTTACCAAATTAACCATGGAGACTGGCGGGGACTGGGTAGCTCTCCTTCCGTATGCCCTTTACCGGGTGAGGAACTCCCCTTACATCCTGGGTCTTACCCCTACGAGATCATGTTTGGCAGACCCTCCCCCCAATCATTCCTAACCTCAAAGCTGAGCTTCTTGCTGAGTTTGAAAATCGAGAAATATATTTCCTCTTAAGAGGACTACAGAGGGCACATGAGGACATTTGGCCACACCTCCACACCATTTACGAGGCTGGCACAACCCCAACACCTCATCAGTACAGTCCAGAAGACCGGGTGTTCATCAAGAGGCATCACCGGGAGACCCTCGAGCCACATTGGAAGGGCCCCTACATTGTCATGCTGACAACACCCACCACTTTCAAGGTAGACGATGTCACAACCTGGGTCCATCACACCCACGTCCACCCAGCCAACCCCTCCGCAATCCTGGAGGACTTCATCGCACAATGGAACATCGACTAAGACCAACGCAATCCGCTCAAGCTCAAGCTACGGCACACTTGCCCTGCCTGATGCTGGTAACCTTGCTTGCCATCACTCCTGCCACAGGTAGCCCACACACTCCCTATAATGTTACCTGGCAAATTATAGACACCAAATCGGGGGTGGTTCTCAGTCAGGCTTCTCAAGCCCATCCCAAAGGCACTTGGTTCCCTGAGCTGCGGGTGGACCTCCAGACTCTCTTTCCCAGAATCTACCCCCACCCGTACTATAAATCTGCTGCAATAGGCGCAGGGATTAAGGACTCAAAACCATTGAGGACCTCCTATTTCTATGTCTGCCCTGAGCCCTCACGAACTCGGTCTCAGGAAAAGAACCCTTGTGGAGGCACTGGAGACTATTTCTGTGCTTCCTGGTCATGTGTCTCAACTGGACACATTTGGTGGGAGGCCCCAAGAAAGGGTGACCTGATCACCGTTGGATGGCCACTTGCCCCACCTTGTCCCCGTTTTGGCCATAGCCACTGCAACCCCGTGAGCATTTCCTTCACGGGAGAAGGAAGGAAGGCTACCGGATGGGACACTGGGAAGACTTGGGGACTCTGATTTTATCAGTGCAGAGAAGTTGGAATGTTGTACCCTATTGACCCTGAAATGTTGTTCACCCTCTGGGTCCAGAACACTCCCCTCCACCATCACACCTCTTTGGCAGTAGGGCCCAACCAAATACTGGCTCCCTGGCCTCGGCCTACCACACCCAAAAGTGACCACGCCCAGAGGAACTTGGACCCCAGCATCACAGCCCTTTACCCCACTTACACCTATCATGGGGAGCCTGGCCCTGAGACATACCTTACCGTGTGAGGCAGACCCCCTTTGGAGCATGGTCATAGGGGCATATTGTGTTTTGAACGCCTCTAGGCCCGACCTAACCAAGTCTTGCTGGCTCTGTCTAGATGTCAAACCGCCGCATTATGAGGGCATCACGACTAAGGGCAATTATACAACAGCCTCGACTGCCAGCTCCTGCAGGTGGCAGCAAACTGCTGCAAGGCTAACCCTCCAGGCGGTAATAGGGCAGGGAACTTGCATAGGCAACATACCCTCTGAACAATGACATCTCTGTAACAAAACTCTGGCTACCCCTAGGGTGACAGCGTATCTTTTACCCCCAGTGCATGGTGGGCCTGTTCCAGTGGCCTCGCTCCTTGCGTCTACTCCTTAATCCTTAATTCCCAAAAGGAGGGCTTCTGCGTTCTTGTGCAGTTAATTCCCAAGTTAATATACCACTCAGGAGGAGAAGTACTTAACAAAGTAGGCGCCATTGATCCCTGAAGTAAAAGGGAGCCTATTACTGCCCTAACTATGGCAGCCCTCTTGGGACTAGGACTAGCAGGAACAGGAACTGGAATATCCTCACTTGTCATACAAGATAAGAACTATGGAGCCCTAAGAATGGCCATTGACTTAAACATAGAGATAATTGAAAAATCCATTAACCATTTGCAAGAATCCCTCACTTCCTTGTCTGAAGTAGTACTCCAGAACAGAAGAGGATTAGACTTACTATTCATGCAGCACGGGAAATCTATGTGCAGCCTTAGGGGAGGAACGTTGCTTTTATGTTGACTATTCAGGAGTTGTTAAAGAATCCATGGCCCTCATAAGGGAAGGACTGCAGAAGCAAAAGGTAGAGAGAGAGCAATCTCAGTCTTGATATGAATCCTTGTTTAACTGGTCCCCGTGGTTAACCACTTTTATTTCTGCCCTCATCAGACCCCTTGTAATCCTCCTAATGCTGTTGACTTTGGCTCTTGCATTATTAACAGACTAGTCCAATTTGTCAAGGAACGCATAGGGGCAGTTCAGTTAATGGTCTTACAAGCCCAATACCGGCCTCTAGCAACGGAGGACGAGGTAGAGATGCAGTCCGTCTCATGACTGAGCCGTAAGCTCCAAGACAAGAGGGGAATGAAAGAACAAAGCAGAACTGACTATCCTCCATCTTGTAGAGCTGGGTCCTCAGCCTGACCCCTCCCCGCTACTGGGAGTGACCACAGGAATGCCAGAAATGTCCTAACTCCCCCAACCTCCACCTGAGTGGACCAATGAAGCTCCTGAATGAGCTAAGGTCCTCATAAGGCTACACCACAGGATGCTCCCTATGCGTCGCTGTTGACCAATCGGGAAATAGTAGGGGATGGCTCAAACTTCAGAATGTGTTGGTCACTTCCTGACCGTTGTGCTGTAAGACCCTGCAGAAAAACCCTGAAATAAAACCCTGACCAAAGTGACCAATCTCTGTAACCCACATCACGTACCTAAGCCCACCCAAATGATTAGCCCTATATAACCTTTGTTCTCCTGGGGTTCTCTCTCTCTTGTCCTGCTCCTGCATCAGTAAAGAGGCTGGGGGAGCCAAGCCCGGGCTTGAATAAAGATTCTTTACTTTTGCATCGGACATAGCTCCCTGGTGGTCAATTTTTGGGGACCCCAAAATCTGGGCACAACACATTAAAACTCGGCTGGTTGTATTTTTTATCTATTTTTCTTTTGCACCTTTTTCTTCCTCAATTCTCTTTTTTCCTCCTATTTTCTTCTCCTTTTGTTGTATCACAAATCAGCAAGCTGGACAAGATGCCTAATGAGCTAATTAGGAGTCATCTTTATTGTGTGCAGGTTCAGAGCAGCTTACCTCTGTCAAATTCTGAACAAAAAAAGAAGGGGCATATTTCCTTTTTTATATCCTTCTAGTTCTTTGTATAAGACAGCTTGTAACCCTGAATATATATTATATCTAATCAAATACCTGTAATTCTATACAGACAACTTGTAACTTTGAGTACATATTATTTCTAATCAAACACCTGTAACCTTGGATGAACAAACACTTGGCAGAATATATAAATTAACAGAGTGCATCAGCCCCTTTATATGGCTAGCTTGCAAGGTCAGACAGTTAAGTTTATCTTTTCTATTCAAACAAAAAATAAAGTTATTTTGCAGTCTAAAAATAACAGAGTTGACCTTCAGAATAAGAGACTGTTTAAGAATAACAGAGTAGTTCAAACAGCAGTTTTTCCAAAGGAGGAACCACTATACTTCACTTTCTCCTTTTTAGTTTTTCCTTTCTTTTTTCTCTTCTTTTAATTCTTTATGATTTGAAGTATTACATGAGCCTCCTTCCCTCCCATTGACCTCTCTCCTGCCACCCCCACCTCAAAGCACAAGCCCTCATCCCTCTACTGTGTCCATTGGTTTTACTCATATGCTTGCATATAAGTCCTTTGCTTGATCTCTTACTCCCTCACCCCACGCCTTCCCTCATAAGTTGTACAGTCTGTTCGATTCTTCTATATATCTGGTTCTATTTTGGTTCATCAGTTTGGGTTGTTCATTATATCCCACAAATGAGTGAGATCATGTGATATTTATCTTTTTTCTGACTGGCTTTTTTTGCTTAGCATAATGCTCTCGAGTTCCATCCATGCTGTTGCAAATGGTAGAAATTCCTTCTTTTTCACAGCAGTGTAAAATTCCATGGTGTAGATGTACCACAGTTTTTTAATCCACTCGTCTGTTGATGGGTACTTAGGCTGTTTTCAAATCTTAGCTATTGTAAATTGTGCTGCTATAAATATAGAGGTTCTTACACCCTTTCTGCTGGGTGTTTCTGTTTTCTTTGGATGCATTTTTGAGGAAAAGCCATGCTGTTCTCTACAGTGGCTGCACCAGTCTGCATTCCCACCAGCAGTGCAAGAGGGCTCTTTTTTTCTCCACATCCTCTACAGCACCTGTTGTTTGTTGATTTGTTGATGATTGCCATTCTGACAGGTGTAAGATGAGACCTCATTGTTGTTTTGATTTGCATCTCTCAGATGATTAGTGACTTTGAGCATGTTTTCATGTCTCTTGGCCTTCATAGGTCCTCTTTCGAAAAGTGCCTATTTAGGTCCTTTGCCCATATCTGAGATAACAATGGCAAATATGTTCTCTCATGCAGTGGGCTTTCTTGTTGTTTTTGTAATGGTTTCTTTTGCTATGCAGAAGCTTTTATTTTGATGTAGCCCCATTTGTTATTTTCTCCTTAGTTTCTATTGCCCTAAGAACTGTATCAGTAAAAATACTGCTACAACATATGTCTGCTATTTAGCTACCTATGGAGTCTTCTAAGATTTTTATGGTTTCCCATCTTACATTTAAGTCCTTTATCCATTTTGAGTTTATTTTTGTGTATGGTATAAGTTGTTAGTCTGTTTTTATTTTTTGCATCTATCTGTTTAATTTTCCCATCACCATTTATTGAAGAGACTGTCTTGACTCCATTGTATGCTCTTGCCTCCTTTGTCAAATATTAATTGAGCATAATGGCTTGAGTCAATCTCTGGGTTCTCTGTTCTGTCCCACTGGTCTAATGTCTATTCTTGTACCAGAACCAGTCAGCTTTGTGAACAGTGGCTTTGTAATATAGCTTAATATCTGATATTGTGATCTCTCCAACATTGTTCTTCTTTCTCAAAATTGCTGCAGCTATTCTAGGTCTTTTTTTACTCCAGATAAATTTTTAGAGAGTTTGTTCTAGATCTTTGAAATATGCTGTTGGTATTTTAATGGGGATTGCATTGAATCTATAGATTGCTTTGGGTAGAATGGACATTTTAATGATGTTGATTCTACAAATACATGAACACAGTATATTCTTCCATTTGTTTATGTCTACCTCTATCTCTTTTTTCAGGATCTCCTACAATTTTCTGAGTACAAGTCCTTTACTTCCTTGTTTAAATTTATTCCTGGTATCTTAATTTTTTCTTGTAATGATCAATGGGGTTTTTTTTTTCTCTTTCTGTGAGTTCATTATTGGTGCATAAAAAATCCATAGATTTCTAGGTGTTAATTTTGTATCCTGCTACATTTTGATGGAATTTTTAGGGTTTTTGATGTACAATTTCATGTCATATATGAATAGTGACAATTTTACTTCTTCTTTTCCAATTTGGATGCCTTTTATTTTTCTTCTTGTCCGACCACTATGGCTAGCACTTCCACTACTATGTTGAACAGGAATGGGAAAAGAGGGCATCCCTGTCTTGGTTCTATTCTTAGGGGAAATGGTTTTAGTTTTTGCCTATTGACTATGATGTTGGATGTAGGTTTGTCATATAAATCTTTAATTTATAGATCATACCATTGATATATGATCCCACTATTTCCACTTTGTTAAGAGTTTTTATCAGAAGGGGGTGTTGAATTTTGTCAAATGCCTTTTCTGCATAAATTGATATGATTATATGATTTTTGTCTTTCAGTTTATGTGATGTATCACATTTATTGATTTGCAGATATTGTACTAGCCTTGCATCCATGAAATAAATCCCACTTGGTCATGGAATATGATCTTTCTAATGTAATGCTGGATTCAGTTTGCTAGAATTTTGTTAAGGATTTTAGCACCTATGTTCATCAGGGATATTGGCCTGTAATTCTTTTTCTTTTTAGTGTTTTTATCTGATTTGGATATTAGGGTAATGCTGATTTAATAGAAAGAGCTTGAAATTGTGCCTTCCTCTTGAATTTTTTGAAATCGTCTGAGGAGGATAGGTTTTAGTTCTTCTTTGAATGTTTGGTAAAACTCCTCTGTGAAGCCATCCAGTACAGGGCTTTTGTTTGCTGGAAGCTTTTTGATTGCTGTTTCAATTTCATCACTAGTTATCAGCCTACTAAGGTTTTTTTATTCTTCCTGATTGAGTTTTGGAAGCTTGTATTTTCTAGGAATATGTCCATTTCATCGAGGTTGTCTAGTTTGTTGGAGTAGAGTTGTTCATAGCATTTATTTTTTTACAATCCTTTTTATGTCTGTGGGGTCGGTTGTTACTTCCCTTCTTTCATTTCTGATTTTGTTTATTTGGGTCCTCTCTCTTTGCTTCTTGGTTAGCCTGGCTAGAGGTTCATCAATCTTGTTTATCCTTTCAAAGAACCAGCTCTTGGATTCATTGATCTTTTGTAGTGTGTGTGTGTGTGTGTGTGTGTGTGTGTGTGTGTGTGTGTGTGTGTTGTTTTTTGTTTTGTTTTGGTCTCTATGTTGTTTATTTCTGCTCTGATCTTTATTATTTTCTTCCTTCTGTTTACACTGGGATTTTCTTGTTGGTCTTTTCCTAATCCTGTAAGTTGCACGGTTAGATAATTTATTACCATTTTTTCTTGTTTTCTGAGGGAGGAGGCCTGTAGAGCTATGAGCTTCCCTCTCAGGACTGTTTTCATTGTGTCCCATAGATCTTTTATTTTTGTGTTTTCATTATTATTTGTTTCCAGGATGATTTTTATTTCTTCTTTGATCTCTTGGTAACCCAATCATTGTTTAATAGTATGTTATGTATCCTCCAAGTTATTGATTTTTTTTCATTGCTTGTATTGTAGTTGATTTCTAATTTTATGACATTGTGACCTGAGAATATGCTTTGTATGATTTATATTTTGTTGAATTTGAAGAGATTTTGCCTGTGTCCTAATATGTGGTCTATCTTTGAAAATGCCCCATGTGCACTTTCGGATGAAATGTTCTGAAGAGGTCAATTACTGGTAAGTCCATCTGATCTAGTGAGTCATTCATGCTTTCTATTTCTTTGCTGATTTTTGTTTAGAGGATTTATCCAGTGGTATCAGTGGGGTATTATAGTCCCCTACTATGATTGTATTGCTGTCAGTCTCTCCCTTGCTATCTTCCAGAAGGTGTTATTTTTATGTATTTGGGTGCTCTTGTATTGGGTGCATATATGTTTACCAGAGTTACTAGTATATCTACTTGTTGAATTGCTCCCTTTTTGAATTGCTCCCTTTAGCATTAAGAAGTAGCCGTCCTTATCTCTTGTTATGGCCTTTACTTAGAGATCTATTTTGTCAGATGTAAGTAGTGCTACCTCAGCTTTTTTTTTTTATCATTTCCATTTGCCTGAAAAAAAATTTTCTATCCCTTCACTATCAGTCTATGTGAATCCTTTGTTCTGAGGTGGGTCTCTTGTAGACAGCATGTATATGGATCATGTTTTCTTATCTATTCAGCTACCCTATGTCTTTTGATTGGAGCACTTAATCCATTTACATTTAAAAGTTAGTATTGGTGAGTACTTGTTTGTTGCTATTTTTATCCTATGTTTGTGTTTCTTCTTGCCTTTCTATTTCTTTTTACATCAGTCCTTTTAGCATTTCTTGCATTCATAATTTGTGATAATAAACTCTAGTAGCGCTTTTTTGTCTGAAGCTTCTGATTCCCTCTTCAATTTTGGATTCAGTCTTTTGCTTTTCATCACTTTGTATATTTCATTCCAGTCCATTCTGGCCTGATGTGTTTCTGTTGAGAAATCAGTTGATATTCTCATGGGAAATTTCTTGTAGGTAACTTTCTGTCTCTCTCTGACAGCCTTTAAGATTCTTACTTTGTCATTGATATTTGCCAGTTTAATTATGATGTGTCTTGGTGTTGATCTTTTTTGATTCATCTTGTTTGGAACTCTATGTGCTTCTTGGATTTGTGTGGTTTTTTTCTTCCCAGCATCAGGGAAGTTTTCTGTCATTATTTCTTCTTTTTTTCTCCTGATTTTTTAAAAAATTGATCTTCCTTATCTTCTTTATTCATTTGTTATTATTCTAATTTCTTTTGTTTGTATATCTTATGTAACCACAGGTAAGAGGAACTGATCTGGGTTGGAAATCTGTGCTTCCATGGACTGTGCAGAGGACTCACGCACTTGGCCTGCTGAGAGATTGGAGTGTCAAATAGTGTTGCTTTTTTTATCTCTTTTTATTTGGTGTAGTGGTGAGCCGGTGCAAGGGAACAAGGCAGAGCTAAGGCATTGTGACTATGTCTTCAGGTTGGGCTACTGTCTTAGAGAGAGAGAAGTGTGTCCTGGGACCTTTTGGCTTCATTAGGGAGAAAGAAAGCCTATCTCCCCAGTGAGTTCAGCCAGCACAGCATAGGGAAGGAGAGGAGGTGGCCATACCCCTTCCTACAAGCAACGGACAACACCTCAACACATGTTGTTGTAAACTACTATAGCCAGAACCCGGACACCCCCACAGAGAAAAGTTCCATGGGAAAAGAAAAGGGTGGGTTTTAAGGTCCTCTGCTCACTTTTTAATTGGGTCATTTGTTTGGTGTTAATTTTTATGAGTTCTTTATGTATTTTGAAAAGTAAATCTTTGTCAGAACTACTATTTGCAAATATCATCTCCCATTTGGTTGGCTGCCTCTTTGTCTTGTTGTCAGTTTATTTTGCTGTGCAAAAGCTTTTTAATTTAATATAGCCCCATTAATTTACTTTTCTTTCCATTGGGGTCAAGTTCATAAAATGTTCTATACAACCAAGTCCATAAGTTTGGCACCTATATTTTCTTCTATCTCACTTATTGTTTTGGGCCTTAGATTTAAGTCTTTGATCCATTTTGAATTAAATTTTGTAAATGGGGAACAAACTGTAATCCAGTTTCATTCATTTGCATGTGGCTTTCCAGATTTCCCAGCACCATTTATTGAAGAGACTATCTTTATTCATTATATGTTCTGGCACCTTTGCCGACAAATATATGCCCATATACCAGTGGTTTTATAGCTGGGCTCTCTATTCTGTTGCATTGATCTCTGTATCTCTTTCTCTGCCAATACCATGTTGTTTTGATTATTATAGCTCTGTAGTCTAATTTGAAGTCAGGTAGTGTGATACCTCCAGCTTTATTTTTTTTTTCAGGACTGCCTTGTCTATTAGGGTCTTTTGTAATTCCATACAAATATGATGATTCTAATTCTTTTTTTTTAATGACATTGGAATTTTGATGGGGATTGTATTAAATCTGTATATTGCTTTGAGAAATATGGCCATTTTACTCTGTTGATTTTTCCAATCCATTGAAAATGGGATATTTGTCCATTTTGTTGTATCTTAATAATGATTTGTAATTTTCAGTATATAGGTTTTTCACATTCAGTGTTATGTTTATTTCTAGGTATTTTATTCTCTATGTTACTATTGCAAAAGGAATTGTGTGGTTTATTTCATTTCTTTTTATGACTTCATGTTGTTAGTATACAGAAGAGAAAAAAAGTGAGCAAGGAATAGAAAACCTGCTTGAAAAAAATAATGACAGAAAACATCCTAACCTGATAAAGAAAAAAAAATCACACCATTTCAGGCAGTGTAGAGAATCCCCACCAAGATGAACCCTAAAAGAACCACACCCTAGCATATCATAATTAAAATGTTGAAGTTAAGGCTGAGACCGGTTTGGCTCAGTGGATAGAGCGTCGGACTGTGGACTGAAGGGTCCCAGGTTCGATTCTGGCAAGGGCATATACCTTAGCTGTGGGCACATCCCCAGTAGCGTGCGTGCAGGAGGCAGCTGATCAATGTCTCTTTCTCATAGATGTTTCTGACTTTCTATCCCTCTCCCTTCTGCTCTGTAAAAAATCAATAAAAATATATTTTTTTAAAAAATGTTGAAGTTAAGAACATGAGAGAATTTTAAGGCAGGCAAGAAAGAGATAGTCAGTTACCTACAAGGGAAATCCCATAAGGCTGACAGCTGATTATTCAACAGAAACACTGCAAGCCACAAGTAAATGACATGAAGGATCTAAAACAAAGACTACTCTATCCATTCAAAATTGAGGGTAAAATAAAGAGTTTCCCAGACAAAAAAGAAAGCTAGGTTGTATCACCACCAAACCAGCATTGCTAGAAATGCTAAAGGGACTGCTTTAAGAAGAAAGAGAAACATAGGCATAAAGAAAAAATGGCAAAAAAAAATAAATACCTATCAATAATAACCTTAAATGTGAAGGGATTAAATGCTCCAAACAAAAGACAAATGATAGCTGAATAAATAAGAAAACATTACTCATATATATGCTATCTACAATAGACCCACCTCAGAGCAAAAGACTCACATAGGATGAAAGTGAAGGCATGCAGGGGGAGGGGACTTCCATGCAAATGGAAAGGAAAACTCTCAGAGCAATATGTATATCTGACAAAATAGATTTCAAAACAAAGGCCATGACAAGAGACAAAGAAGGTCACTGCATACTACTAAAGGGATCAATTCAACAAGAGAATAGAACCCTAGAAAATATATATTCACCCAATATATGAGTACATAAACATATTTTTAAAACTCTAGAAAGTCTTTAAGAGAGAGAAAGACAGCAATATAGTCACAGTAGTGGTCTTTAATACCCCAGTGACAACATTGGACAAAAAAAAATCAACAAGAAAATAGCAACTTTAAATGATATACTAGATCAGAAGTATTTAACTTACATTTAGAGGACATTAAACCCTAAAACTATAGCATATACATTTTTCTCAAGTGTATCATGGAACACTTTTAAAGATAGACCACATGTTAGGACACAAAAGTTCAAGGAGATTGAAATCATAGCATGCATTTTCTCAGGTCACAATGGCATGAAACTAGAAATCAACTACAATAAAAATGTTCAAAACATTCAAAAACATTGAGGCTAAATAGCATGTTATTAAACAGTGAATGGCTTAGAAATAAGATTAAGGAAGATATCAAAAATTTCTTGGAAGCAAATGAAAATGAACACACAACAACCCCAAGTCTTTGTGATGCAGCGAAAGCAGTCCTAAGAGAGAAGTTGCAGTCCTACTTAAAAGAAAGAAAGAAAAAGAAAAATCTGTAATAAGCTATCTTACACTACAACTAAAAGATCCAGAAAGAGAACTACAAGACAAGCCCATGTAAATAGAAGGAAGGAAATAATGATGATCAGAGAGGAAATAAATGACAGATTCTAAAAAAAAAAAAAAAATCAATAAAACCAAGAGCTGGTTCTTTAAAAGATGAACCACTTGCCAGACTCATAAAGAAACAGAGACAACCCAAATAAATAATTTAGAGGTGAAAGAGGTGAAGCAACAACTGACATCACAGATATACAAAAGATTGTAAAAAAATACTATGAACAATTCTGTGCCAATAAATTGTACAACCTGAGTGAAATGAACAGATTGCTAGAATCTCAATCAGAACTGAAAACCAGAACAAGCCAATGACAACTAATGAATTGAAGCAGAAATACAAAAAAAATCCCAGCAAGCAAAAGTCCTGGACTAGTTGACTTCACAGGCAAGTTTTACCAAAATTCAAAGAATAATTGAGAGCTATCCTCCTCAAACTATTCCAAAAAATTTAAGAGGAAGGAAGACTTTCAAGCTCTTTTAATAAGGCTAACAATATTCTAATTCCAAAAACCACACAAAGACACTACAAATAAAAATAAAATAACAGGTCAACATCCCTGATGAACACAGATGCTAAAATAGTCAACAAAATATTAACAAATCAAATTCAATATATTAAGGAGATCATACACTGTGGCTACGTGGGTTCTATTACAGGGATGCGAGGTTGATACAATATTCACAAATCAATAAATGGGACACACACTATAAACAAAATAAAGGTTAAAATCACATGATCGCCAAAACCGGTTTGGCTCAGTGGATAGAGTGTCAGCCTGCGGACTGAAATGTCCCGGGTTCAATTCTGGTCAAGGGCATGTACCTTGGTTGCAGGCACTTTCCCAGTGGGGGCTGTGCAAGAGGCAGCTGATCAATATTTCTCTCTCATTGATGTTTCTGATTTTCTATCTCTCTCCCTTTCTCTCTGTAAAAAATCAATAAAATAAAATATTTTTTTTAAAATCACATGATTATATCAATAGGCACAGAAAAAGAATTTGACAAAATCCATCACCCAATTTTCCTAAAACTCTCAGCAAGTGGGAATAGAGAGATCATATCTCAACATAATAAAGGCCATATATGACAAACTTAAAGCTGCCAGAACCAGCCGGCATTGCAGGTCCTGAAGGTAGGGCTGGGGGGGTTAAGAAATAAAGAAAGACTTTAAAAGAGGGGCTTCAGGAGGACTGCAGCTCTGATGGAACTGCAGCAAGTTTATTAAGTGCACTAGCCTTTTTATACACTGGGTTTCGGCGTTCCTCCAAGTGACCCTCTCCCATGACATGGCCAGAAGCCAGTCCCTCAAGGCGTACTGAGAACATTTTTACCAGGCAAGATATCTGGCTGTTTTCAGCTATCAAGGACATTTCTTGCAAATCCTTATCTTGCATGCACAGTTAAACAGAAGGGCTGTGTTCCACCTTATCCCTGATTGACCCGGCAGCTTTAGGGGAGAACAGGCAGGCGTCCCTACCCTTGCTCTATCCCCTCATGCTCTCCTGGCCAGGTGGGATTTCGGCTTCCCACATAAAGCCAACAGCATACTCCATAGCCAAAAACTAAAGGTATTTCTCGTAAGAATAAGAACAAGACAGGGAAGTCTGCTTTCAACACTAGAGGCCCGATGCACAAAATTTGTGCACAGTGTGTGTGTGTGTGTGTGTGTGTGTGTGTGTGTGTGTGTGTGTGTGAAGGGTGTCCTTCAGACCAGCCTGCACCCTCTCCAATCTGGGACCCCTCTGACAATCAGTTTAGGACGGATCCCGCCCACAGGGATAGGGCCTAAACTGGTAGTCAGACATCCCTCTCACAATTCAGGACTGCTGGCTCCTAACTGCTCACCTGCCTGCCTGCCTAATTGCTTCTAACTGCTTCTGCCTGCCAGCCTGATCTCTCTCAACTGCCCTCCCCTGCCAGCCTGATGGCCCCCATTGTCCTCCCCTACCAACCTGGTCACCCCCAATGGTCCTCTTCTGCCAGCCCGATCACCCCCAACTGCCATCCTCTAAAGGCCTGGTAATTCCCAACTGCCCTCCCCTGCAGGTCATCTTGTGGTGGCCATCTTGTGATGACATGAGGGCACAAGGGCCACCAAGGCTTTTATTAGTATAGATAGTATTGGAAGTCCTAGGCACAGTAATCAGGCTAGAAGAAAAAATCAAAACATCAAATTGGAAAGGAGGAAGTAAAATTTTCATTCTTTGCAGATGGCATGATATTGTACATAGAAAACTCTAAAAATTACACCAAAAAACTACTAGATTTATAAATGAATTAGGAAAAGTAGCAGGACATAAAATTAACATCTGAAAATCAATAGCATTTTTATACATCAATAATGAACTCTCAGAGAAATTAAGAAAATCTAACTTACCATTATAACAACAACAACAACATAAAAGATATCCTGGAATAAACTTAACCAAGTAGATAAAAGACCTGTACTTGGAAAAAAGAAATAAAGAAAAATACAAACAAGTAGAATCATATTCCACATTCACAGATTATAAGAATTAACATTATTAAATAAAATGCCCATGACCCAAAGCAATCTAACAATTCCTATTAAAATACCAATGGCATATTTCACAGATCTAAAACAAATATTACGAATATTTATATGGAACCCAAAAAGACCCTGAATAGACACATAAATCTTGAGGAGAACAAAGTTGGAGGGATCACTGTACTGGATATCAAACTATACTACAAAGCCATTGTAATCAAAACAGTTTGGTAGTGGCAGAAGAACAGGTATATAGATGTATGGAACAGAACAGAGACCCCAGAAATTGACCCAAACCATTGCACTCAATATTTTACAAGGAGGCAAGAGCATACAATGGAATAAAACCATCAATTTACACCATATAAGAATAAACTCAAAATGTATAAAAGACTTAAATGTAAGGCATGAAACCATAAAAATCCTTGATGAAAGCATAGGCAGTAAAATCTCACCAGTGAATTTATTCGCATATATGGATAGCCCATGGACAGACAATAATGTGGGAAAGACCTGGGGAGGGGGCAGGATCTAGATGGAGGTCAATGTGTGTGTGTGGGCGGGGGGAGAACATCTGTAAAACTTTTAACAATAAAGATAAAAAAATTTAAATCTCAGACCTTTTATGTGTGAGATTTTGGCTGATACATCTCCTAGGTCAAGAGAAACAAAAAGAAATAGTCAAATGGGACTATATCAAACTAAAAAGCTTCTGCCCAGCAAAAGAAACCATTTTCAAAAATGAAAAGGGAGACCTCTGTATGGGAGAACATATTTGCCAATGATACATTTGATTAGGGGTTAATTTCAAAAATATATAAAGAACTCATACAATTCAACAAAAGGAAGACAATCCAACTTTAAAATGGGTAAAGGACCCACTTCTCCACAGAGGTCATACAGGGATGGCCAATAGGCATATAAAAAATTCTCATCACTAGTCATCAGAGAGGTACATATTAAAACCTCGCAACTGCCAGAATGGCCTCTGCCAGCACTTGTCTTGGAGAAAGCTGCCTCTCTAGCTCTCACATTTTAGTTTCTCCCTATATGTCCCTGGGGCTGTTCAAGCTGCGGCGGCCTGAGCGCTGGAGCTCAGAGTGAGTGAGTCTCAGTTTTTGCGTGGGCCGTTAGAGGAATTCTTGGAATGTCCTTTGTCTCACTCAGTAACAATGCCTGCCGTTTTCAATGCCAGAAGTTATGGGGACTTCTCTCCCTGGCATTGGGACCCAGGGCTGTGAGGCTTGGTATAGGTCCCCTTGCTCCTCAGAGGGGACCTCCACAGCCGAGATAGCTCGTTTTATTTTTAATACCACATGGGCGTGTGAAGCCTGCGTATTGCACGTTTCCACCCTCCTACCATTCTCAACCTGGCTTCTTCTGTGTGTCTTTGTAATAGGACTTCTGTTCAGCTGGACTTACTGGTTCTCAGAGATGGTCACTCTGTAGTTAAGTTGTAATGTTGATATGATCATGGGAGGAGGTGAGCACAGCCTTTACTGGCTCTGCCATCTTGATCAGAAGCCCCCTAGACATTCTTTTATGGTTGTGCAGCAGTGCGTTATAAGAGGTTTCATAATTAATTTAACCAACCCCCTCCTGATGGATGGGTAAGTGGCATCCAATGTTTTGCTATTATAAACAACACTAGGAGGAATATTGCTGTCATTCACAAATCTGTTCTTCATAGACAGGCTTGATCCAGTTCTTCCTGGTTCTAATCCTCCCTAAGCTTTCTTCATGAGGGTACATGTTTTTCAACAATGTCTATATTATGGGGGGTTCCATAGTCATCATTTTTTAAAAACTCAAACAAAATGGCCTACTTTATCACAGCCATGATGATAAAAAATCATAGGGATCCTGATTTCAACATAGTACTGTTGGCCAGAGAGGACAAATTTAATTCAGTTGTTGGCTTGAGTCATAGCTATAGCCCGTTGTACCCATGTAAACCCAGATAACACATTTGAACGTTCAGTTAATGTCACTCTGGAATACCATGCTACTCCGAGCTCACATCATGCGGTGAAAGCATCAGTCTGAGAAGGAATAGCAGGAACTGCTTATACATCATCTGATTGTCTTCTGCATGCAGTAAACAGAGATCAAGTTGTAGAAAGGCAGTGCCCTGGTGTTGTATAGCAGCTCATCATTAAACTGTATATCCAGAATCACACCTTGAGTGGACTACGTGGGACCCTCATTAAATGCATTCAGTGAGCACACTAGTCAAACTCTACTAAGTGAGCCTCGGTTTTGGAAAATGGACTTATAATGCCTACCTCATAGGATTGTTTCAAGTCCATGGAATGTAGTGGTTTCTCAATACAGTCTTTCAACAGTGGTAGAAGAATAGTAGAAATAATAGTAGAGTTGTTATTGTCCTTGTAGCTATTGCTATTGTGTCTGTGCAATAGTAATAGTGCTCATTGTGTATGTATAATAATAGCAGTTTAGAGAAGAAGTTTGTATTGATCATTATTGTAGTAGAGATTGTCTTGTGGCTATCGTTGACATTAACTGCTGTTAATGCTGTTACATTAGAAGTTGTGGCGGTAGAATTTGGGGAAAGCTCAAGTTAGATTCTCTGTTTAGTATTTCTTTATAACTGTCATACTAAAGTCCACAACTTACTATTTTGAACACCAGGTAAAAGTCAGAATCCTGCTTTAGAATTTGAACTGGAGATCCAGGTGCTTTATTTTATGGATTAGATTTAATATTTTTTCCATGTAATTTTTTTAATTTTTATTTTTTACATATGTGTCCTTATTCCCCCATTAGCCTCCACCCCCACTCATGCCCCACTCCCCTGTTGTCTGTATCCATTGATTAGGCTCATATGCATGCATACAAATCCCTCTGTTGGTATCTCCCCCTACTCCCACTGACCTCCAACTTCCCTGAGGTTTAGCATTGACTCCATTGTATGTTCTGATCGACATTACTCAGTCTCTGGATCTGTTCTTGTTAATCAGTCTATCCCATTAATTATATTCCACAAATGAGTGAGATCATGTGATATTTACCTTTTTCTGCCTGGCTTATTTCACTTATCATAATGCTCTCCATTTCCATCCATTTTGTTGCAAATGGTAGGAGCTCCTTCTTTTTTACCGCAGCATAGCATTCCATTTTGCAGATGTACCATAGTTTTTTAATCCACTCATCTTCTCATGGGCATTTAGGCTGTTTCCAAATCTTAGCTATGGTGACTTGTGCTGCTATGAACATAGGGTGCACATATGCTTTCTGATTCATGTTTCCAGTTTCTTGGGATATGTTCCTAGATGTGGGATCATTGGGTCAAATGGGAGTTCCATTTTTAGTTTTTTGAGAAAACTCCATACTGTTCTCGACAGTGACTGCACCAGTCTGCATTCGCACCAGCAGTGCAAAAGAGATCCTTTTTCTCTGCATCAACACTTGTCGTTTGTTGATTTGTTGATAGCCATTCTGATAGATGTGAGATGGTACAGAATTGTTTTGATTTGCATATTTCTTATGATTACTGACTTTGAGCAGGTTTTCATATGTCTCTTGGCCTTCCTTCTGTCCTTTTTTGAAAAGTGTCTATTTAGGTCCATTGCCCATTTTTTGATTGGATTGTTTATCTTTCTTTTGATAAGTTGTATGTGTTCCCTGTAAATTTTGGAGATTAAACCCTTGTCTGTGGTGACATTGGCAAATATGTTCTCCCATGCAGTGAGAATTCTGGTTGTTTTGTTGATGGTTTCTTTTGCTGTGCAAAGCTTTTGATTTTAATGTAGTCCCATTTGTTTATTTTCTCTTTAGTTTCCATTGCCCTAGGAGCAGTATCAGTGAAGAAGTGCCTTCGGCATATATCTGAGATTTTGCTGCCTGTGGATTCCTCTAGTATTTTTATGGTTTCCTGTCTTATGTTTAAGTCCTTTATCCATTTTGAGTTTATTTTTGTGTATGGTGTAAGTTGGTGGTCTAGTTTCATTTTTTTTTGCATGTATCTGTTTAAATTTCCCAACACCATTTGTTGAAGAGACTGTTTTGACTCCATTGTATGTTCATGCCTTCTTTGTCAAATATTAATTGGGCATAGTGGTTTGGGTCGATTTCTGGATTCTCTATTCTATTCCACTGATCTATATGTCAGTTCTTGTGCCAGTATCAGGCTATTTTAAGAACAGTGTCTTTGTAATACAGCTTGAAATCTGGAATTGATATCCCACCTACTTTGCTTGTCTTTCTCAGGATTGCTGCAGCTATTTAGGGTCTTTTTTTATTCTGGATGAATTTTTGGAAAGTTCTTTCTAGGTCTGTGAAATATGCCATTGGTATTTTAATGGGAAGTGCATTGAATTTATAGATTGCTTTGAGTAGTATGGACATTTCGATGGTGTTGATTCTACCAATTCATAAATATGATATGTTCTTCCATCTGTTATGTCTTCCTCTATCTCTTTTTTCAGTGTCCTGTAGTTTTCCACATATAAGTCTTTTACCTCCTTAGTTAAGTTTGTTCCTAGGTATCTTAAGTTTTTTGGTGCATTGGTAAATGGGATTGCTTTTTCAGTCTCTCTTTCTGTAAATTCACTATTGGTGTATAGAAATGCCATAGATTTCTTGGCATTAATTTTGTATCCTGCTACATTGTCAAATTCATTTATTAAGTCTAATAATTTTTTGATGGAGTCGTTAAGGTTTTCTATGTACAGAATGATGTCATCTGCAAATACGGATAGTTTTACTTCCTTTCTAATTTGGATGACTTTTATTTCTTCTTCTTGTCTGATCGCAATGACTAGTACTTCCAGCACTATGTTGAATAGAAGTGGTGAGAGTGGGCATCCCTATCTTGTTCATAGGGGAAATGGTTTTAGTTTTTGCCCATTAAGTATGATATTGGCTGTGGGTTTGTTATATATGACCTTTATTATGTTGCGGTATGATCCTTCTATTCCCACCTTGCTGAGAGTTTTTATTAAAAATGGGTGTTGGATTTTGTCAAATGCTTTTTCTGCATCAATTGATATGATTTTTATCTCTCAATTTTTTACGTGATGTATTAAATTTATTGATTTGCAAATATTGTACCATCCTTGCATCCCTGGGATAAATCCTACTTGGTCATGGTGTATGTTATTTCTGATGTACTGCTGGATTCAATTTGCTAGAATTTTGTTGAGGATTTTGGCATCTATGTTCATGAGGGATATTGGCCTATAATTCTATTTCATTGTATTATCTGTATCTGGTTTTGGTATTAGGGTGATGCTGGCTTCATAGGAGGAGCTTGAAAGTGTTCCTTCCTCTTGAATTTTTTGGAATAGTCTGAGGAGGATAGGTTTTGATTCATCCTTGAATGTTTGGTAAAATTCTCCTGTGAAGCCATTTGGCCCTGGGCTTTTGTTTGCTGGAAGCTTTTTGATGACTGCTTCAATTTCTTCCATAGTTATCAGCCTATTGAGATTTTTAGAATCTTCTTGAATCAGTTTTGGAAGGTTTTATTTTTCCAGAAGTATGTCCATTTCCTCCAGGTTGTGTAATTTGTTAGAATAGAGTTGTTCATGGTATTTTTAAAAAATCCTTTGTATTTCTGTGGAGTCTGTTGTTATTTCACCTCTTTCATTTCTGATTTTGTTTATTTGGGTCCTCTCTCTTGATTCTTGATGAGCCTGGCTAGAGGTTCATCAATCTTGTTTATCCTTTCAAAGAACCAGCTCTTGGTTTTGTTGATCTTTTGGGTTTTTTTGTTTGTTTGTTTGTTGTTTTTTGGTCTTTATGTCATTCATTTCTGCTCTGATTTTTATTATTTTCTTCTTTCTGCTCACTCTAGACTTTTCTTATTGCTCTCTTTCTAATTCTTTGAGTTGTTGAGTTAGATGATTTATTACCATTTTTTTCTTATTTTTTGAGGTAGGCCTGTAGAACTATAAACTTTCCTCTCAGGACTTCTTTCAATGTGTGCCATAGCATTTGTATTGTGTTTTTTTATTGACATTAGTCTTCAGGATGTTTTTAATTTCTTGTTTTATCTCATTGATGACCCAATCATTGTTTAATAGCATACTATTCAGCTTGCAAGTATTTGAATTTTTTTGGATTGTTTTATTGTGGTTTATTTCTAATATTATGCCATTGTGGTGTGAGAAAATGCTTTATATGATTTCAGTCTTTTTTAATTTGGGGAGACTTTTCTTGTGACCCAATATGTGGTCTATTTTTTAAAAATGTCCCATGTGCACTTGATAAAAATGTATATTCTATGGCTTTGGGGTGAAATGCTCTGAATACATCAACTAGGTCCATCTGATCTATTGAGTCATTTAGAATTTCTGTTTCTTTGCTGATATTTTGTCTAGAGGATTTATTTCAGTGGTGGATTAAACTCCCCTACTATGATTGTATTGTTGTCGATCTCTCCCTTGATATCTTTCAGGAGTTCTTTTATGTATTTGGATGCTTCTGCATTGAGTGCATATATGCTTTCCAGAGTTATATGTTCTTGCTGAATTGCCCACTTTAGTATTACGTAGTGGCCTTCCCTATCTTTTGCTATGGTCTTGACTTTGAAGTCTATTTTATCAGCTATAAGTATTGCAACCCCAGCTTATTTCTCATTTCCATTTGCTTGAAAAATGTTTTTCCATCTCTTCACTCTCAGTCTGTCATGAATCCTTTGCTCTGAGATGGGTCTCTTGTAAACAGCACATATAATGGTCATGTTTTCTTATCAGCTACCCAATGTCTTTTGATTGATGCATTTAATCCATTTATGTTTAATGTTATTATTGACAAGTATATGTTTATTGTCATATTTTTCCTTAGTGTTTGTGTTTCTTCTTGCCTTTATCTTTCTTCTTTTTACAGCAGTCCTTTTTTCATTTCTTGCATTGCTGGATTGGTAGTGATAAACTCTCTTAGTTTTTGTCTGTGAAGCTCCTGATTCCACCTTTAATTTTGAATGATAGCCTTGCTGAGTATATAATTCTTGGATTCAGTTCCTTGCTTTGCATCACTTTGTATATTTCATTCCATTCCCTTCTGGCCTGATATGTTTCTGTTAAGAAATCAGTTGATATTCTAATAGGAGATCCCTTACAGGTAACTTTCTGTCTCTCTTTGGCAGCCTTTAAGATTCTTACTTTGTCATTTGTGTTCGCCAATTTAATTATGATGTGTCTTGGTGTCGGACTTTTGGTGTTCAACTTGTTTGGGACTCTATGTACTTCTTGAACTTGCATAGTTTTTTTCTTGCCAATATCAGGAAAGTTTTCTGTCATCATTTCTTCAAATGGGTTTTCTATTCTTTGCTTCTCTTTCTCTCCTTCTTGAATCTTTATTATGTGAATATTGTTTCATTTTGTGTTGTCCAAAAGCTCCCTTTGGCTCTCCTCTTGCTTTTTAAGTCTTCTTTCTAGTTGCTTCTGTGTTTGTGTTTTTTCCTACCTTGTTTTCTAATTTGCTGATTTGGTCCTCAGTCTCTTCTAGTCTACTGTTTAAGCCTTCCATTGTGTTCTTTATTGCAGCTATGTCTTTCTTCACCTCCTCTTGGTTTATTTTCATGTTGGTGACGTTCTCATTCAGCTCCTTATAGTTCTCATTGAGTTGTGTGTATTTGTCATTGAATTGTGTGTATTTGTCATCCAGTCATTTAAACATACTTAAAACCATTACTCTGAATACTTTCTCTGATAAGCTGCTATCCTCATTTTCATTTAACTCCCTTTCTGGTGATTCCTATTTTTCTTTCCTTTGGGGATTGTTTTTTTTTTTGTCTTCCCATATTTTCCTGTAATCTTTTCATTGTAGATCCAATTGCTTTGCTACTCAGGTTATTTTGGGGATGGTGCTACTGGTATAATCTCTCAGCTCTCTTGGGCTTGTTAATCTAGTGTAGCTCCCTGCTTGAGCTATTTGGGTTCTCTTGATGTAGGCTTGTGAGCTGGAGAGGCACAACTGTGTTGTTTAGAAGCTGGATGCCTGTGGAGGGAAGTGTCCCTATTTTTGCTGTTTTGCACCCTTAATTAAGATCACACGTGCCCAGTGGGGACTCATATTGGCACCAAGGAACCATTTGTCAGGGTGATATGGCTCAGGGGGCCTGCACTCTGGAAAGGTATTACTGTGGTGCTCAGAGTTCTGTAGTTGTGGGGTGGGAGACTCAGCTTTTGCTGTTGCACCTGTGATGGATAGGCACTTACTCCCAGTGGCAGCTCCCAGGAGCACCCATGGTAAGTTTGCCAGCGAGGCACACTGAAGCACTCTGAAGGGCTCTGACAGTATAGCTGCATAATTGAGGTGCTTGGGGACAGGTATCCAGGATAAGTGAATTCAAAATTTCTACTGCTGGGGGGAGTACTCCGCTGTTTGTTCAAGGTTGTACCCAGAGAGAGCTCACAGTGGCTCCCACAAGTGCCCTGTGGGTAGATGAGCTCAGGGCACCTTCCTGTTGGAACTTCGCATTTGTGGTGGTGCATTTGCCGGGCACAGTGCTCTGATGCATTCTGAGGGGTCCTGGCACTGAGGTTGAGCCACTGGGGTGAATGTAGGCAGTTATTCAGGAAGAAGGAATTCAAAATTTCTACTGTGGGGCAGGGCGCCCTTGTCTGTATAAAATCACACCCTCTGGGGCTCCCAGTGGCTCCCAGCCACTGCCTAAGGAGTGGAATGCCCTGGCTGCTTGTGGGCTAGAAACGCGCTAATGTGATCCAGAGTTCTGCCCCTGGGGAGGGGGAGGTTGCACTTACTGCTGCCAAGCTGCACCTTAAGAGGTGGAGATCTCAGGGTTCGTGGGTCTGCAGCTGGAACAGCAGTATTTTGGCTGGAGTGGCTGCTAGGTCCAGGGCAGTTCCATCGCCTGTCTGGGTGGTGGTGCTTATGAGTTCCTGGCCCAGCTGTATTCATCCTGGAGTTCAGAGGTTAGCACTTTTTCTTCTTTCACACAGAGAGAAGTTGGAGACATCAGAATGGGTCCTGTGACTTCCAGGCCACTGCAGGAACCGATGCAGGGGAAGGGACTAACAAGTGTCAGGAGCCACACAGAGAATGGTGGAATCAGGCCCCAAGCATTGCAGCCAGAACCAGTCTCAAGATCCATGTGCTTCTATGAAGATACTAATCCTTGCTTTTCCATTGAAGGAGGAGAGTACAAAGTCACATTTACTTGTAGTTCAAATCATAGCCTTGGCTGTCAGTTGCCCTTGAACTCATAGAAAGTCTAGTATTAGGTTGAAACTATAGAAGTGAACATTTGTTTAAAGAATGAAATGAAAATAAAGTTTGTAACACTAATGCTTTATATTTCATTTTACTATTTTCTTTCTTTTTAAAAAAATATATGTTATTGATTTTTTTACAGAGAGAAAGGGCGAGAGATAGAGAATTAGAAACATCAATCAGCTGCCTCCTGCACATTCCTTACTGGGGATGTGCCTGCCACCAAGGTACATGCCCTTGACCGGAATCGAACCTGGGACCCTTCAGTCTGCAGGCTGATGCTCTATCCACTGAGCCAAAATAGTTAGGGCTGCTATTTGCTTTCTTGACAAAATGATTTCCTTTTGCAAAACATGTGTGACTAACTTTTTAAAGAAGAGGAAGTAAAAGTTAACATGTGCATACACAGGCAATCAATTGTAATTCTCATGAATATAACAAGTGGGTCACATCCAAGGTTACGTTTTCAAGTCCTGTGTATGGACTTATTCATTGACCCCTGCCACACACTGATTTAATAGCAATCATACTGATAAATTACAACACATATCATTTTTTTCATTAAGGATCAGTCACCCACTAGAGATGCTCAGAATAAAATTAATTTTTATGACCATTCTCAGATAACCATTCTGAAGGAGAAAATAATTATCAAACCTTACAAGAAGGTTTGCAGAACTACCACATAATCCTTTCATTTGTAAAGTTTAAATATAAGCTTCCTCCAATTTATCTGCAGTGATTCAACATTCGAAATAGTACTAAGCAATGGCACCAATGTTTGTTCAATGTATTAAGTGCCACATACTGTGCGGGGCTTTTCTCTTATTTTGTTGCATCAGTCTATGATAGTGGTTTTGACCTGGGCATGATTTGGCCCCAAGGAGATATATAGCAATGCCCTGTGACATTTTTTGGTTGTTACAACTGTAGGGAGCCAATGATATTTAGTGGGTATAAGTCATATATATTCCTAAGCACCATACTATGCTCAAGACAAACATCACTACAAAGAATTATGTGACTCAAGATGTCAATACCACTGAAGCTGAGAGATATGATTTGGATTAATATTTCTTTTCACTCAATTGTTCATCCTTTTAGTCATTCATCAAATATTTACTGAGCAACTACTCTGTGGCATGCTCTATACTAGCCCCTGAGAATATCCAGAAGAAAAAGGTACTTTCTTTGCAGTAAGAAATGTGGAGCATATACACACGTTCTCAACAAGCATCTCAGGCATCATCTATATTGTAAGTCTAGAGCATTTCCAAAATGCAGGTTCCTGGGGCACATATTGCAACTCCTGATCTAGAATATCTCAGGATAAGATACAGAAATTACATTCACTTCTTCTCTTTTTAAATTTTTAAAAAATATATTGAAAATGCTACCTATGTAATAATGCATGTAAGCATTATTAATGATACAATGAAATGTAAACAATGATATGGGATATCAGAAATTTTAAAAATAAACTTAATACACAAAATCTAATTGACTTTCATTCTATTCCACCTGTTTAACATATAGCAATCCTTCTGAGTAAATGTTGCTCATGTTGACACTGATTTCAGATAAGCAGTGCTAATAACCAGTTATCTAAGAACTGACATCCAGAAAGTAGAAGACCTCGCGCAGGGTCACATGGCTGGGATGTGGCAGAGTGAGGACTTGAGCCTCACAGAGACTATAGTATTCGCATTCCCGCCATAAATTGGTCCCATCCAATTTCCCTGACCCCTCTCCCTCTCTCCCTGACCCAACTGTCCAGTTAATTACACATCTGCATCTCCTTTTTTCTCAACAGCAACTCATCAGAGACTCTTATGCAACTATCCTAAGTGAAAAACCCAGAGTCAGGATCTTTATCTGAATAATAGATTTTCAATTAATTTGTTATAAGTAGAGATAAATTAATATTTCTGAAGATAAATTGCTACTATTTACAATTCCTGCCTATCTTCTTAAGATGATATAACTCAAGGAAAGGTTTATATCTGGTTCTGAAGGTGACAAGGCACATAAATAGCTGACAGTACCCCAAATTACTTCTAGTACATTCCCCAGATGACTCTAATACTCCTAAAGTTTAAGGCTCACTTTACAGGTGGGGAGAGGGGCATGTAACCAAGTAAATTAAGGTGTAACTAGCCAAATGTTAAAATAAGTACATAAATAAAATGCTTATCTAGATTTTATTTAGCTTTCAACAGTGAAATAATTTTTGGCTGGCCTAGAATGCAATGATATTCTAAAATATTCATGAAATAATTGTTCTCTAATTGTTTCTAAGCATAAAACTTTTCCTTTCCCATCTAGATTGAATCCTTTAGGGCAGTGGTTCTCAACCTTTCTAATGCCACCACCCTTTAATACAGTTCCTCATGTTGTGCTGACCCCCAACCATAAAATTATTTTTGTTGCTACTTCATAACTGTAATTTTGCGACTGTTATGAACCATAATGTAAATATCTGTGTTTTCTGATGGTTTTATGCAACCTGCTAGCGGTTCTCAACCTGTGGATCGTGACCCACAGGTCAAGAACCGCTGCTGTAGAGCCTAAGACCATCAGAAACACAGATATTTACATTACAATTCATATCAGTAGCAAAATTACAGTTATGAAGTAGCAACGAAAATAATTTTATGGTTGAGGATCACCAAAACACGAGGAACTGTATTAAAGGGTCGCGGCATTAGAAAGGTTGAGAACCATTGTTATAGGAGATCATGATTTTGTATTCCTTGGAGTAATCAAGCTAGTCTACTTAAGGCTCAGTCAGCCAGTAATTGGGATCCAGCTGACCATTTAAAAGAAACAAGGTTTTCCTTCTGTTAAGGTACAGGCAGAAAAAAATAAAGACAGAATAATATTGAAACAAAAAAGTGTATTTTCTGAACACCAAGATAAATAGTAGGTTGTTATTTATATCTAAAATATGAATCCACCTGGTCTAGTGGCTTTAAGGTGACGAGCCTAAACTCAGTATTTAAGAAGTCCTTTTACTACAATGGATTTTTCTCCTTTTGAGGGTTTGCTAAAGCAAACATAACGGAATCAACCACCATTTTCTTCAACAGAATTATCACCAGTCTATCCATCTTATTCTCATCTGTCATGGTGAAGATCACAATGGCTCAGATCACCCTCTCTGTCACCATGACCTATGGTTGAAGTGTGCACCTGAAGCCTATATAATGTTATTAAGCAATGTCACCCCGATACATTCAGTAAAAAAATTAAAATGCATACTTAAAGGGTAATAAAAAGAACACAAAACCAGTGAACTTCCCTGAGCTGCCCCCTGAGAAGCAGAGGAGACCAGTTCCTGCCTCAGGTGACTCAAGTCAGTTTCTTAGTGTAAGTCAATTTCCGAGAATGGGCTCTGGTGTTCACAATGGCTCCTGCATTTCCAGAAAAAACCTCCCTAACCGTCCACAGTGTGAAGATCTGGGAGCTGGCAATGCATCTTTTCTCTCCTGTAGGTGATGGGGGATAAGGGGAAGTTCACTTCAAGGGGAGCATTAGAGGTTGGCAACAGCTGAGACTGCTAACATGACAATCAGTATAGAAACTAAGAAGGTGCCATGGATTTGAGGTCAAGGAACAGAAAGCATGGGAATACATCTGTGTCCTGAGACCCTGCTCCATAGTCACTTGGGATTTATAAGAGATTGTTCTAAATGTAGGTCCACTTATTAGTGTACAAGTCAGGGTGAACACTCTACCCTGAGCCTCAGGATAGCGAATGCCAACACTTGTGTTTGGATATGTGGGTGTTTGTCATGTTAGTAGTCTCATATAGGAGATAACAGATCATGTAGATATCAAGAAGATAACCTGCCATCTCAAAGAAAAATCTTTGTCAAGAAGACACCTTGTGCTAAGAGCAAGTTGGGCAAGTGCTATGGTCGTGAGGGCCCTGACACAGAAAAAACTGAACTGTTTTGAAGTTGCCACCATGATTTGCTCAGATCAATTTCACCTTGACAGGTCAGTTATGCTTTTCACACAGACACTTCAAATAGGTGATGAGGCAATGATTCTATCTGATCCACACAGGGAGAGAATTCACTTGGTGTATCCCTCTATGAATTTGGAAAGTCAAATATAAGTACCAGTGATGTCAGAAAAGGACATGTGTGTCACAAGAAAAAAAATCTGTCACTGTGTAGAATGATGAATGTTTACTAGACACTGTGGTGGTCATTGCACAACATAAATACATATCAAGCCATTATATTACACACCTGTAACTAATATAATGTTATAGGTTTATTCCACCTCAAAAAAGGAAGAGAACATGTAAAATAGTGTTTTTTAATAATTTAATATTTTGCAATGCTTTAGTTTGTTTACCTACTGCATAAGCAATCTCAAATTAACTCAAACTATTTCAAAACAATTCCTTCCACCACCATCTACCAACACCCCCAGTCCCAGCCCAGTGCACATAAGATTTGAGCACAAAAGATAGAGTCAATGCAAATTGAACAATTGTGGGTATGGTACGCATGCAAATAAGGAATCCAACCAGGAAGCAATTTGCATTTTATGAACTGCCTATGGCTACAGTTCTCAGACCGATGAGATGTTCTAACATTTTTTTCTCATAGTAATGAGGCAAAAATGAGAAGTAGTACAAAAGGCAGGCTTTTGGTGCAACTTTTCAGGTGTTTGATCAGGCTTAGAAATGTTTTATTAAAAGATGTTCAATCAGAGTCCATAATTTTGAAACGGGTAGATGATTTTCCAAAGCAAATAACATATGCTACTATTTCCCTTCCTTGTTCATCATAGGACTCAAATACCAGCATTTATGTTCATAGGTAGCTGGTCTACACAATGGGTGTGACAAACTGGAAATTACTGTGTTTGGTATTTTGTGATTGCTAGTGAGCAGTGTTCAAAGTGGTTGTTTAGATGGCTGAAATGTTTAGAGTGAACAAGTTAGGAGAGGACATGATACATGCACATGCGAGGCAAAACCACAGGAGGAACGTGGACTTGACCTTTGTTCAGGGTCTCCCTGGGAGCAGTTTTGCTAGATATGCGGTAATGCTAAGATGAAGGGTAATCCTTTAAAGCAAAATGGGTTTATTGGACAAATGTTTATTTCAATTTTCCAAGTACTGCCCAGATGTCCATGTTGCTATACTGGCTAAAAACCTTGCTTAAAACCATCAGGTGGACATATATATCTTCTTGAGATTCCTTCTAGGGGAATGAGAGCTCAGAGTGAAGGGCTCAGGAGTGACTCCTGGTCTTTTGAAGCAGCAAGAACTGAAGTAACCATCACTCAAGCTTGTACAGAAAAGTCCCCTCGCCTCATCTTTGACCTCAGAAACTGATATTTCTCAGTTTTACCACAATTTCTTATTTGCTGTTTTTACTCATGAGGTTCCAAGTAATTACTGAATAACTGCCACACAAGAGGAGATGAACCTTGGAAATGATCACCTGGGGGCTACCCTGTAAGAATGGTATTTCTGAATAAAATGTGTGAAACGTGCACACAGATGGAACATTACTTTTTATGCATCAAGACGTCAACCAAATCAGGATCAATTGGCATAAAATGTCTTTGAAATAACAGTATTTGTGATTTATTCTCTTCTCCTATATTTCAAGCTAATTATCTTTAAGATGAAAAACTAAAAAGACTTCCTCTGTGTTTGAAGTTCAGCCCTATCACATTAGGCAGATTATAGATGTCGCTTCTTGCTAATGGAACTGAGATCCAGCAATTATTTAAAAATTAATAGCAACTGCCTTTGTAGTATTTTACTTTTTGACAAACTTTACTATTCATGGATTCCTTATAGGCTTATAATTGTTCTCTCTATGAAACCAGCTTTGCCCACCACCAAACCAGTCACCTCAGCATAAGATCAGAAAAGAAAAATCAAGACTTTAAATCTTGTCTTTTTTATGCTAGATGAGTAATGTATACAAAACCTCTGACATATGTCCACAATTATTAAGGTATTAAATTATAGTGCCTTAAAGCTGAGCTCTAGGATAAATTAAATATGAGATATAATAGAAGCTTTGTGCTGCTATTTACTATTTGAGCAAGTTTCTTATCTCCTTCAGCCTATTTTCTGATCAGTAAATTTAGGATAATAAAACTTAATTCTACCAATCCATGAACACAGTATATGCTTCCATTTGTTTGTATCTGCCTCTCTTTCTTTTTAAAATGTCCTGTGGTTTCGGGAGTACTGGTATTTTACGCCCTTAATTAAGTTTATTCCTAGGTACCGTAATTTTTTTGTTGTAATGGTAAATGGGATTTTTTATTTTTAGTTTCTCTTTTTGAGAGCTTATTATTGGTGTATAAAAATGCCATTAATTTGTGGATGTTAATTTTGTATCCTGTTACTTTTCCAAATTCATTTATTAAATCTAGTAAATTTTTTGGTGGAGTCTTTAGAGCTTTCTACATATGCTATCATGTCATCCTACCTAATAAAAGAGCAATTTGCAAATTGACCATACCTCCACTACACCCACAAGCCACACCCACCAGTCATTCAGGAGTGAATATGCAAAAAAAAAAAAAAGCCAACCAAGATGGCTGCAGCCACAAAGAGCAGGAGGGAGGCTTGGGTTTCTCCAGCAATGGAGGAAGCCAAGCTCTTCACCTGCCCTTGCCAGCCCAGGGCTCCACTAAATGCTACAAAGTTTCAATTAAAGAAGATACATAAATCCAAACAGAAATGACAGCAGCCATGGAGCTGGAGAGAGAAGGAGGCTAGGGTTGCCCCCGGTGACAGAGGAAGCCAAGCTTCTGCAGCCCTGGCCCCTCCACTTAAGGCTACAAAGTTTCAGTTATAGATGATAAATAAAACTCTCAACAAAAATGGCTTGGCTCTGCTCCAGGCTATAAAGTTTCAATTCTAGAAGATAAATAAATCCAAGATACCAGGGCCTCCACTTAGGTCATCAGGGGGCATGACCAGCCTGCAAACTACCACAGGCCCCTCGCCCAGAGCATCACACATCCCAAGGGAACCCCCAACCTGATCCAAGACACCCTTCAGGGCAAACCAGCTGGCCCCCACCCATGCACCAGGCTTCTATCCTATCTAATAAAAGAGTAATATGCAGATTTACCATCACTCCAACACACAAGATGGCTGTCCCCCTGTGGTCAAAGATCCTGCCCCCATGAGAACACAAGATGGACACCACAAGATGTCCAGCAGAAGAGGGCAGTTGGGAGGGACCAGGCCTGCAAGGGAGGGCAGCTGGGAGCGATCAAGCCTGCAGGGGAGGGCAGTTAGGGGTGATGAGGCCAGCAGAGGAGGGAAGTTGGGGGTGATCGGGCCTGCAGGGGAGGGCAGTTAGAGGTGACCAGGCCTTAAGGAGAGTGCAGTTAGGGGCAAACAGGCTGGCAGGGGAGCAGTTAGGCATCAATCAGGCTGGCAGGGGAGCGATTAGAGGATGATCAGGCTGGCAGGCAAAAGTGATTAGGGGCAATCAGAAAGTCAGGCAGGTGAATAGTTGGGAGCCAGCAGTCCTAGATTGTGAGAGGGATGTCCGACAGGTGGGATCGGGCCTAAACAGGCAGTTGGTCATTTCTCGAAGTGTCCCAGATTGGAGAGGGTGCAGGCTGGGCTGAGGCACATCCCCCCCTCCCCGCCCCATGCACAAATTTCATGCACTGGGCCTCTAGTCTATAAATAATGAGTTTCACTTCCTCCTTTCCAATTTTGATGCCTTTGATTTTTTCTTCTTGTCTGATCACTGTGACTAATACTTCCACTACTATGGTGAAAGCAGTAGAGAGAAGAAAGCAGACTTCCCTGTCTTTTTCCTGTTCTCTTCTTTTACTTTAAATTTAAATCTTTATTGTTAAGAGTATTGTAGACAAGCCCCTATTATCCCCATTGACCCCTAGCCCACACCAGCCCCCACCTCAGGCCTTCTCCACATATATGTATACAAGGTCTTTGGTTACTTTCTTCTCACACACCCATCCTTCCCTCTAAGATTTGATAGCTTTTCCTTGCTTTTTTGTCTCTTAATTATTTTATTTATCCATTTATTTTTTCATTAGATTCCTCATATAAGTGAGAGCATGTGATATTTTTCTTTCTGTAGCTGTTTTATTTTGTGTAGCATAATAATCTCCAGGTCCATCCATGCTGTCACATGGCTAAGATCTCTTTCTTTTTTACAGCCATTTAGTATTCCATTTATATATATCCTATAAAATAAAAGCCTAATATGCTAAGTGTCAGGTCATCCAGTCATCTGTTCAACCAATCAAAGCATAATATGCTAATGATATGCTAAGGCCACTCAACCACTTGCTTCACTTGCACTGACCACCAAGGGGCAGATGCTCTGACTGGTAGGTTATCTTGCTGCTGGGATCCAGCCCATCGGGACTGAGGGATATGGGCTGGGCATACCCTGGAGTCTTCCTGCAGTCCCTCCCCAGCTAGCCAACCTCCCACATCCCTTTCCAGCCCTGATGGTGCACCAGTGGGGTCCTTTGGCCTGGCCTGCAATCTGGGACCCCTCAAGGGATGTTAGAGAGCTGGTTTCAACACAATCCCACAGGCCAGGCCAAGGGACCACCACACTGGTACATGAATTTGTGCACCAGGCCTCAAGTTTTTAAATAATTCTTTATTGTTGAAAGTATTACATATATCCTCTTTTTTCCCCCAGTGACCCTTTCCAGCCCATTCCCACCTCCCAGGTGCAGGCCCTCACCACCCCATTGTCTGTGTCCATGGACCGTGCATATGTGCATACAAGGTCTTTGGTTATTTATCTCCCACCCACACACCTTCCCCTGGCTTCCCTCCGAGATTCAGAACTCTGTTCCATGCTTCCATGTCTCCAGATCCATTCCATTCATCAGTTTATTTTTACTTCGATTTCACATATGAGTAAGATCATGTAGTACTTGTCTTTGTTCAACTAACTTATTTCACTCAGCATGATACGCTCCAGGTTTCTCCATTCTGTCTGAAAGATAATAGATTCTTCTTTTTTATTGCTACATAGTATTCCATGGTATAAATGTACCACAGCTTTTTTATCCACTCATCTGCTGGTGGGCATTTGGACTGTTTCCATATATTAGTTATTGTAAATTGTGCTGCTGTGGACATAAGGGTGCATGCATTCTTTCTGATTGGCATCTTGGATTTCTTAAGATATATTCCTAGAAGTGGGATCACTGGGTCAAATGGTAGTTCTATATTTAATTTCTTGAGGGAACCCCATACTGTTTTCCATACTGGTTGCATTAGTCTGCATGCCCACCAGCAGTGCACTAGGGTTCCCTTTTCTCCACATCCTTGCCTGCACTTTTGTTGATTTGTTGACGGTAGCCATTCTGACAGGTGTGAGGTGATACTTCATTGTTATTTTAATTTGTATCTCTCTGATGATCAGTGATTTTGAGCATTTTTTCATGTTTCTTGGCCATCTGTATGTCCTCTTTAGAGAAGTGTCTATTTAGGTCCTTTGCCTATTTTTTAATTGGATTGTTTGTCTTCCTTTTGTTAAGTTGTGTGAATTCCTTATATATTTTGAATATTAACCATTCATCAGATGTGTCATTACCAAATATGTTCTCCCATGCAGTGGGCTCTCTTTTCACTTTTTTGATGGTTTCTTTTGCTGTGCATAGCTTTTTATTTTGATGTAGTCCCATTTGTTTATATTCTCCTTAGTTTCCTTTGCCCTAACAGTGGTCAGCAAACTCATTAGTCAACAGAAACAAATATCAACAGTACAACGATTGAAATTTCTTTTGAAAGAAAAAATTTTTTAATTTAAACTTCTTCTAACACCACTTCTTCAAAATAGACTTGCCCAGGCCGTGGTATTTTGTGGAAGAGGCACACTCAAGGGGCCAAAGGGCTGCATGTGGCTCGTGAGCTGCAGTTTGCTGACCACAATCCTAGGAGATGTATTCATAGATACATTGCTATGAGAGATGTCTGAGATTTTTCTGTCTATTGTTTCTTCTAGGATTTTTATGATTTCACAACTTACATTTAACTCTTTTATCCATTTTGAGTTTATTCTTTGTGTGGTGTAATTTGATGGTGTAGTTTCATTTTTTGCATGTATCTGTCCAATTTTCCCCACACCATTTACTGATGAAATGGTCTTGACTTCACTGCATCTCTTGCCTCCTTTGGCAAATATTAATTGAGCATAATGGCTTGAGTAGATTTCTAGGGTCTCTGTTCTATTCCATTGATCTACATGCCTGTTGTTATGCCAGTACCAGCCTGTTTGATTATGATGGCTTTGTAGTATAACTTGAAATGTAGTATTGTGATTTCTCCAACTTTTTTCTTCTTTCTTGAGATTTCTGTGGCTAGTCTGGGTCTTTTTTGGCTCCATATAACTTTTTGGAGTATTTGTTCTAGATATGTGAAATATGCCATTGATATTTTAATAGGGATTATATTGAATGTGTAGATTGCCTTGGATAGTATGGACATGTTAATGATATTGATTCTACAAATCCATGAATACAGTATATTCTTCCACTTAATTATATCTTTTTCTATCTCTTTTTTAAATGTCCTGTGGTTTAACAACTATAGGTCTTTTGTTTCCTTGGTTAAGATTATTCCCAAATATTTTAATCTTTTTTTCAATGGTAAATGGGATTGTTTGTTTCATTTCTATTTCTTAGAATTCATTATTGATGTACAAAAATTCATCAATTTTGGGGTGTTGATTTTCTATCCTGCTATATTGCCAAATTCATATATTAAATCTCGTCATTTTTTGTGGAGTCTTTGGGATTTCCTGTGTACAATACCATGTCATTTGCAAATAATGAAAGTTTTACATAATCCTTTACAATTTGGATGCCTTTTATTTTTTTTTCTTGTCTCATCACTGTGGCTAGGACATCCAGTACTATCTCTATATGTAAAACCCTAATATGCAAGTAGACTGAACAGCAGAACAACTGACCAAATTGTCACTATAACGTGTGCTGACCACCAGAGGGGGCAGCAGCAGGTGGCAGAGCATGGAATATTGTGGGCATTGACCATAGCAGGATGGTGGAGCAGGTGACCAGGCATGCCAGACCAAAGTGGGGCACTAGTCACTGTCATCAGGGCAAGCTTCTGGTGGTTACTGAAAATTCTTTCCTCCAGCACATTGCAATTCCCCTGGGTGCTTGCACCTGCTGCCAGCCTCAGAGCTGCCACTTGCACCTGGCACCAACCTCAATCATGCCTCAGACCATCTCCAATTCCCCCTGAGGGGTGATCAGGGCCAGCAGCCATTCATATGCAAAAGCCTCTGTGCACAGCTTGGGTGGGGGAGGGTCTCAGGGTGGAGCAAACAGCAATGGCTTCCTGTCAGCCCTGTCCTAAGAGGCCTCCAAGTCTTAGTGTCCCATGATAATCACTGCAAACACCTCTGAGAGAAAGCTGCCTTTTGAGTTCCTGCCTGATGCTAGACAGTCCAGTTTCTCCCCATATGAGTCTGGGCCCCAGAGTCTCACCTGGAGCTGGAGTCCACATCAGTCAGGAGCTGTGTCTCCCTCTGGATTGAGAAAGACAGCTGTGTCCTCAGTTGCCAGCCTTCTCTGCACATGCACCTCCGTACCTCCTCAGAGTCTCAGTGTGCTTTTCTCTCTCCTTCTAGTTGTAGAATTTCCACTCAGCCAGTCTTCAGGATTATATCCGTTTTGTCTTTTATTTATAGTTTTGAAGCGGTTGTGCAAGGCAGCAAGTTCAGGTGTTTACCTATGCCTCCATCTTGGTTTCTCTGAATTCACTCTTTTGTGTCTGATATATTTATATTAGTCCTTTTCATATTTGTAAATAGAAATACTGAGAGGCTTTAAGTTAATACTGTAACTATTTTCTTGATGGTAAGTGTAATCGCTCATGAAAATTTTTTTAAAGAATGAAGAAAAAGTGCCCTATCTCTTCAGTTTAAAGATAAGTGCAGTGAATATATTAATGCAGTTCATGCAGACAGTATCCTATACAGGCATATGGATGGGCTGACCAACTGATTATTTTTAGTGGGAATCATAACATTATACCTGCACCATCCAGTGTGGTAGCCACTAGCCATATGTGGCTACACAGCATTTGAAATGTGGATAGTCTTTTTTTTTTTAAGATATACTCCAGATTCTTGGGAGAACTAAGATGGCGGCAAAGGTGAAACACCTATCTTGCCGTCATAATCAGCAATTTTAATACTACAACTTAACGAAAGAACAAACACCTTCCAGAATCATCAGAACGCTCGCCGAGTGAAAATTCCACAAATAAAAGTGAAGATAAGACACTGTGACTCGGAGGTGCGGCGGCGAACAGCGTTGAAAGATTCGCGTGGAGAGGGCGGGCGGCTGGAAACCAGCCAGTTTTCTCGGACAGGGAGACAAAGGCGTCCCACTGGACTGATTCTCCAGCTCTGGGCGAAGTCCAGGGAACCCACTATCACACGGGGTGAAAACTGGACAGTGGAGGGCACGCCGAAGCTCGGGTGCTGCCGGGTCTGCCGGCTTGTGGAGACGGCAGCTCTCGTGCGAACAGCTCGGCTGCGTGATGGCGCAGAGAGCGCACTGCGACTTGTCTCTCATTCGGAAAACCGTCAGTCTGCTTTGTTTTACGACCCTGGGTGAGACATTGCGCATGCAAAGTCATTTGGGGACAGTCTGAATTCCCGGGCAGCCGGTGGAGCTCCACAGCGGCTCTCTCTCAGAGGTGCTGGCAGCCATTGCCCCCAGCACAGAGCCCCTGGGGCTGCATAGGGCGGAGCTAACGCTGTCTGCTTGGCCCGGAGACTCCGCCCATCCAACCTGAGCACAGCTGAGCTTCACAGACAATTGGCCTGGAGGTCAAACCCTCCTAGAGCTAACAACAAAAAGCTGGGTTTAAATTCAAAAACACTGAATACAACCCATAAAGGATTGCAGTAAGAGTACCCACCTCAGGTAACTGGGGAGACTGAGCCACTGTCCCTTTGAGGATAGCTACCACATAAAGCAGCCACTATGCAGAGACATGGAAAGAAATCAGGTGTGAAAGAAATGGAGGAGAAAAGACGACAAGACATAGAGTTCAAAACCACGGTTATAAGGCTTTTCAAGAGGCTCCTGCAAAAGGCCGATCAACTTAATGAGAATTACCAGGAAATAAACAAGACCAACCAGCAAATGAATGAGAATTACAAGAAGATGAATGATACTTACAAGGAAATGAATCAGACCCTCAGGGAAATGAACAAGACCTCTGAGGATACGAACCAGACCCTCACAGATAAAAAAAAGGACCAACTGGAAATCAAGCATACACAGACTGAAATAAAAAATATTACACAAAGTCCTAAAAGCAGTCCAGAGGGCCACAAGAACCAAGTCAAAGATTTGAAATACAAAGAAGCAAAATCCACTCAGCTGGAAAAGCAAGAAACAAAAAGAATTCAGATAATTGAAGATAGCATAAGGGACCTCTGGGACAACCTCAAGCAAGCCAACATCCGAATTATTGGGGTGCCAGAAAAAGAGAGAGAGCAAGTTAATGAAAACCTACTTGAAGAAATAGTGACTGAAAACTTTCCCCACATGGTGAAAGAAACTGACTTAAAAGCCCAAGAAGTACACAGAACCCCAAAATATAGGAATCTAAAGAGGACCACACCAAGACATATAATAATTAAAATGCCAAGAGCAAAAGATAAAGAGAGAATATTAAAAGCAGCAAGAGAAAAACAGTTGGTTACCTACAGGGGAGCACCCATACGATTGTCAGCAGATTTCTCAACAGAAACGATGCAGGCCAGACGCGAGTGGCAAGAAATATTCAAAATAATGAAGAGCAAGAATCTACAGCCAAGATTACTCTATCCAGCAAAGCTATCATTCAGAATTGAGGATCAGATAAAGTGCTTCGCAGATAAGAAAAAGCTAAAGGAGTTCATCACCACCAAACCAGTATTATATGAAATGCTGAAAGATATTCTTTAAGAAGAGGAAAAAGAAAAAGGTAAAAATATCAATTATCAACAACAAATACACATCTATCAACAAATGAACATAAAAATCAAGTGAATTGATAGGCTGATGAACAAGATAAACTGGTGACTATAACAGAAACATGGACATAGAGAGAGAATGGACTGACAATTCTTGGGGAGAAAAGTGTTGTTGGAAGTACAGCAAGAGATTGGACAAAAATCTTGCAACAATGGGAGAGGACATCGCGGAGGGGGAAGTGAGGGGGGAGGGTGGGATAGGTACAGGGTGGAGGGAAGATATAGGGGGATAAAAAAAGGGGAAACAATGTAATTAATAAACTGAACAATAAAAAAAGAAAGAAAAAAAAGATATACTCCAGACTGAGATTTATTATGAAAAAACATATTACATATTTTATTTATAATTTTAAAGTTGATTACATGTTTAAAATGAAAATATGATGGATTAAATAAATTATTAAAATTGAGCCATTTTAACTTTTTAAAAATAAACATGGTTTCCAGAACATTTAAAATGACTTATGTGACTCAAATCTGTGTCTCATAATATTTCTATTTAACAAAGCTAATATATGCTGTTTTATATTCTTTTTCCCTGAAGAGTATATCATAGGCAATTTTGCATGCCATAAAGAGTTGCTCAAGATTATCATTTTTAATAGTAATATAATATTTTATCATTTGGATGCTATAATTTGTACTGTTTTAGAAACCTTTTTTCATGATACTTAGTTTCTCTTAGATTCTATTGTTCACTTAGAAACATTTAATGACAACCTAACTGTTCCTTGTTCATTTGCTCATTTCTTCATTCATTCACTTTTTTTCTTCCTTTTTCCTTCTTGTATACATTTACCAAATATTGTTGAAGATTCTAATAAGCCTTTTAATGTAATGATGAAGACTCGTTTCCACTGGGCTGGATGGCATGGGTTAAATCCTGTCCCTGTCACCTAGCCACTGGATAACTTTAAGCAAGTTACTTAACACCGGATTTCCTCAGTATAACAGAAAGGTTATAGCTGTCCTTACCACATTTATTGTTATGAGGATTAAATAGGATGCCATTAATTTTAGGAACTGTTTTGAACAATACCTAGCACATTGTAAGTATTATTTTATTATTATCAATGTCTTCTTCTTAGTACCAGGCTAGCAGGGAAGACTGACACTGGACAATTCACTATAGTAGTAATTGTGCTAAGTGTTATGAAATCTCTGAGAGATAAACTAATTAATAAGAGATGTGCACTGTCCTCAAGTAATTCACCATCAGGTAGGGGATAAAGACATGGAAACAAATAATAGCAATGCCATTGGTTAAGTACTAATCAGAGTTATGTTCAAATAGCTACAGAACAAGAAATAGTGGATTCACTGCCAGATTTTTTATAGGGGCTATGTTCTCTCAGCTAAACCTGGGAGGTGGATTAATTTTAACTCATCATTTGATCATTGTAAGATTCATATTAATATTATTCAGCAAATAAAATACCATCCATTGTCCTCAGCTGATTGGGAATAGCTGGCTATATTTTCTAAAGGCAAGTCCGTTAGTATCTTCATCAACTGACACTTAGGCATGGATGATACTTCAGCAAACAGAGGCTTGACTTTTACAATAGAAGTGTGAGCAGAGTGCCAATTTAGTGCAGAATTGCTTGGTGTATTTATCTGATTATCAAGCAAAATAATAAAATGCATTAACAAAACAGTCCAAAATGTTATTCACTGAAGTAGAAAGCCTTTCCTTACAACGAAAACGAACTGAAGATTTAAACTACGAGCACAAGAGAACTGGTGGAAGTTTGCAAATGCATCTAACTTGGAGAGACAATGATCCTGCTTTAGAATGAGAAAGATAAATGTAATGATCGAATTTGATGAAAGGACAACTTACTCACATTATCCAATCTAAGCATAATGTTGAGACCACTGTGTTTCTAAGCCTTCTTTTCTAGTAATAAGAGCTATACTTAAAGCAACTTTTATTCAAGCCCGTGTCTGCCAGATTATCAGTCAATTTACTTGGCAAGAACAATTTGACTAAAGGCTTGGCTTTTGTCAGGAGAAACTACATCACTGAACTAGGAAGCTTCTTGACAGCTTGGGCCATCTTTGTCCTCTTTTCACGTCATGTCTGTGGTGCGTTAATGAGTAGTCAACTCAGAAACAAATTGAAGAAATGCCTGGTCATGAAAGGTGTGAAGATTTTTATAGAAAGCTTGTCAAATAGTACATCTTTGACATTACTTTGTCATTCAACTAATGATGATAAGGATTTCATTTATTTATTTTTCACCTTTTCATTGGAAAGTTGAGATGTTTACAAATCCAGATTAATGACAATAGTAGTTAGCTATACCTGCTCATAAATTTATTTGTGTTAGTGTATTTTGACAGGTGGAATGTGTTGAATATCCAACTCCTACCATATGCATTTCTCTTTTTTTCCAATTTATAATAATAAAAAAGGATGTGGGAAGTGACATACTCATTTTATAATTTTTTTTGTGTTTTCATTTATTTTGTAGACTCATTTCCAATTTATGCTGCCAGCTTTGCTATGATTTATAGTTATAACTTTGTTGTGTTTGAATACATATTTATATATGCATAAAAATGCTCTGATTGATGTCAGCTGATATGTCTCAAAATTAAAATCCTATGTTATTTGCAAGTATTTAATACACTAAAGACATTTTAAATACAAACGTTTGGGACAGATACAAATTTCTCTTAAGGCAATGCCGGAGTAATAAAATACAGCGTGTGTAATTTGTCAAGCCATGTCACCAAGCCATCTTGTGTTGATTTGATGTCTCACTCACCCCCAGATAAAAGAGAGTCAGGTCCAGCAGTTCAGGCACAGTTAGCAATCTCTGGAGACATTTTTGATTATCACCAGTCAGAGGTCCGTACTAGGCGTCTAGTGAGTAGAGAGGCCAGGGATGCTGCTCAACATTCTACAATACACAAGGCAGCCCCAGTCTAACAAAGAGTTCCCTGCCCCAGGCTGTTTATGGTGCCAAGGACGAGAAACCCTAATCTAGTCTGAATGATGTAAATGCCTTCATGCCCTTAGGTGTGAACATCCACAGTTCTCTAACATTAACCCTGTCAGAGTTGCCCCAACAACATTTCAGTCATTAATTTGAGGAATGCACCCCTCTCTGGCATGATCCTGAGAAGATAAGGGGAGTGAGCTGATCCAATCTGCACCTTCACTGTACATGTGTACACTTGTACACACACATACACACACACACACACACACACACACACACACACACACACACTCACTTACTTTGTGAACCTCAACCTCTCTCTCACAGACATCCAGAAGCCCAAAGGTTGCTGCAGTTATTCTGACTTGACAGCTTGCTCCTGCCCTGTTGGTTCATTGTGGTTTTAATGAACCCCAGGAGAGAAGCGATGGGGAACAGGGCAGGTGAAATGGCACCCTAGTGAGGAGTGGCTTGCTTTCCAGGTGAGCTGCGATTCTTGCCTCGCTGAACTGGGAGCACCGGCTTTCCCAACCTTTGTGGTGAGACCCTCATGTAGATGAGTGATGTGAATTCCCTTTCAAGAGGCCTGCCTTTCTCTGGCCTCCGTTCCAGTGGCTTTCAGGGCAGGGACCATGAAAGCGAAATGAGACAGATTCAGTAATTCTGTGTTCTGGCAACTAATTCCGCAGCCTGTTGCAGACACATCTTCTTTTCCCCACACGGGGCATATATGTGAGTCTTCCTTTGAAAAGCACCAAGGGAGCTGAGGAGGTTTCACACTCTGCATATTTAGAGGGGAAAAAATTCTAGAGGAAATGAAGCGTTGTCCTGTGGCTGCCGATTCTCACTCAAAACACCTTAATTTCTGTTCCTGGGTGTCAATCACTCAACATACAAATATTTCCAGCATGTGCAGCATTCCTGTGGAACTGTTAATAAAAGAGAGACAAAATTCTTCTACGGTGAATTCCTCAAAAAGTCTGAGTGATAGTTGACATGATTTTACACAAGAGTGAACTCATGACGGACGGACCTCACAACTAGTTAAAGTGATGACACAGACGGTGGCGGTCCAGAGAGAGACAGTGGTGCCTGGCAATCCTGCCTCTACCCCCATCCCTGCCCCCAGCCACGCTTCAAACAGACTCTACATGTGCCATGTCTGAGTACAGACGTGGCCTCATAAATCTTTTCCACAGAGAAATGCTATCAGCACTCCAGGGGAGTTGGTGCCTGAGTCGGACTCTATTTTTCATCCTTGGACTATGGATTCTGGGAAGTCAGTGATTTAGAGAGAATAGACTAATTGGTAGGTGGGATTTTGATAGCGAGAAAGAATTTTTAGGTCCAGCAGTGACACCGTTAAAATCAAGGTGATAGGAAAGTATTCAGAGATTTCAAAAGCATGTGAGCAGGATTCTGGTGCCTTGTTAAAATAAGTGGAACAGTCATTAGAGAAGCTGCTGGTTTGAGGGAAAAGATAGAATGTAATTTGAGAATTACATACCCCCTTCTTTATCCTTCCCCACATCTTGGAATTCCCTCTCCATTTCATCTTCTCACTGTTTCATTTTTTCCACTTTTCTTCCCATTTCTCTTACCTTCTCTCTCTGACATCACCCATTCCTAACACTAAGACTATTGAAAAGAGAAGTAAAATATGAAGAAAGAAGCATCTCCTTGTCTTCCTGAAAGAATTTTGCAATTTATTACCAATTTCTGCTCCTGCAAATGTAATTCCATATTAGCTTGAGTGATTTCATGTCTCAGTTCACCAATAATTATAATGATATTGTTCATAGCTAACTTTTGACTCCCCTAAAACTCAACTATGAATAGCCTATTGTTTACTGGAAGCCCTACCAACAATATAAACACTGGATTAATAGTTGATTTGTATGTTATGTGTATTATATGCTGTATTCTTGCAATAGATAAGCTAGAGAAAATAAAATTTTATTGAGGAAATCTTAAGGATGATGAAATACATTTGTAGTAAGCTATAGTATTCCATATGCTAGATATACATACATAGCTTCATTTCATCTTCAGAACCACTGTTTGTGGAGAGATACTATTGACCTCCCCTTTTTGCAAAAACGATTTAGTGATGTGACTTGCCCAAGGTCACCTTGCTCAGACACACAGGCTTCCTGGCTCTGAGTCCATGCTGTTTGTTACTAATAACATTACTCACCCTAATAGAGAAAAGTAATTTAAACAACAATTATCAGGACAGGGAATACAGATGTATTTAAGGAACAGTGAGAAAGTCTGCTGTGTGTGTACAGGGATGTATGAAGTGTGCGTGAGTGTGTGCGTGTTCATATTTTCCTGTTCTTGTCCTGCTCAGAGTTTGGAAAGAAAAAAAAGGCTATAAATCTGCTGGATGAAGGACCCACTCATGGGTCCATGTGGAAAAGAGCTCACTGACAGTTCGGAGGAGACAAACATCAGAAATGAGCTTGTGTAGCAGCATACTCAATCACTTGGTTACATTATTGTTTCTGAAAAATTCTATTCTAGACGTGATCCATTTGACATGGCCCCCCATTCTTTATCTCCCAAGAATTAGAAAAGTATATTTGTCTGTTTTTCTATCACAATTGTGACTCATTAAATCCCTCCTACAGGGGACATACTCACACCTTCATTTCCTCTGTGCAAGGATGAACTCAATAAGGTAGGGTTGACCCTGAAAAACACAGATTGAACTGCACAGGTCCACGTATATGCAAATTTTTTCAGTAAATATGTGCAATTCTACAAATGTATTTTATCCTCCTTAAGATTTCCTCAACACAAGGTGTTTTTCTGCAGCTTATTTATTGCAAGAATACAGCATGTGATACACATAACATGAAAATCAACTGTTAATAAAGTGGTTATGTTATTGGTGAGGCTTCCTGTAATAGGCTATTTGTAGTTGAGTTTTGGGGGAGTCAAAAGTGGTATGTAACTGTGTGGGGAATTGGTACTCCTGAACCCCACCACCCAACCCTGTCGTTCAAGAGTCAGCTGTGACATCATGGGGTTCCTTCCCCAGCAAACAGGGAGCTCTGAGAAGTGGCCTTCCTTCTAGCACATGTGTCACAGTTGCATTTACTCTGTGAGCCCTCCTGATGCCTGAAGGGGTCACCCCAACTTTTTACTTTGACAACAGCACAACCATATGAAGTCTAATCACACACATAAAACATTGAAAATGTCCACATATCAAGCTGAAAATAGAAGTCAGACTATAATAGAAAAAGGAAGCTTAAAATTAAATGCTGCCAGCTTCCATTTGCTGTCAGCTCATGGTTTAATTCAAGCGCTCTTATCATGAGAATGCTGGGTCAAGAATCCTTCCTCTGGAGTCCTGGGGAACACAATCACCCTTGTCCAGCACCAGTCAGCTTGTTTGGGGGCCATTCCTGTTGCTTTAATTAGGAGACAAAATTTAATGCTGTAAATTCATAGAGAGTCACTCTTAATTTCTGTATAATCCATCACACTCTGAGCCGGTGTGTGGCAGCTCCTTTTAATAAAGGATTTTGCAAAGCACCTGCTGTGGCTAAAACACTTTATCATCTTTGCTAGCTCCAAGAGTTCTAGCATTATGTCGTGTTTGACTCAAAAAAAAGTATTATAAGCCCTGGAATTAGAAACCCATCAATGGAACTAGCTGATTTCCATTGCCCGTGAAGCTATCCATATACTAAGGAATAAAACTTGGTAAGTTTTCATTTTAACAAAAAACTATAACAGGACCAGGGATGCTTGTCTGAAACAAATAATTCCCACATTTCTGGATGCTATTGAATAATGGTCTCTCATCCATGAATTAATTATAAAACTAGAAATACTCTAAGAATATCAAAATGCATCCCCCACGCTCCCTTTTAATAACTTTTTATTTCATCAACTCTGACCTTAAAGGATGGAAGCAGAGTATTCGTGAGCCAATTTTTAAAACACCGCCCCAGCTGCAGCACCTGGAAGGCCTTCAGGGCGCGCTCCGTCCCAAGCGTGGTCCTGGTGTGACCAGCTCAATTAAAGAGTCAAGTTTAGGGGTGACTTTTAGGGGGAAATCTGTTCCTAACAATACTTTTTCAAGGAGCATATGTAAAACTTCCCCACTCATTCCCAGCTAAGTAACATTTCCTTGAGTCTCTCAGCCCAATTCCATGAGTCTTAGATGTTTTTCTATTTAATCCAATGGTCATTTTTGGATTTGTATTGCAATTCAATCCTAGTTGTGTTGTTTTTTTTCTCTTTTCCCCATTAGTGTCCATTCCTGAATCTCATCAACATTAAAAGAGCATCTCTTGTCTCCAGTTGATACCCAGCTCATGAACAAAGCAGTCCTGTCATACTCAAGCTTTAGAATGGCTTTTCTTGACTCCAAGGAGAGGACTACCCCTCACCACATACCCCTGGGGAGAAGTCAAGGCCAGTGCTGTACTTGCTGAACTTCTCTTATTAGTGGGTGGCAAGGCTGAGTCTGAGAGGAGGCTGGTTCTTATGAAGTGCTGCAGGGAGGTAGCACCCTCTTCTCCCTAGTTTTAGCACATAGAATCCATCCAGATAGCTCTTCAGCTATGGCCTTAGCCACAACTCTTGAATAAGGACAACTTCCTATGCACCAAAGCATCATTATGGTTCTTTACATATGCTCTTCTCAGCAAACAATAAGTCTGTCCATACACACAGGGAGGGGATTTTCAGGGTATGTACATGGTGGGGGTTGGAGCAGGAATCTGTGTGGTTTGGGGGACATTTTAAAATTCTGCCTAGTACTGGTTTTTCGCATTTCTGAGCTCATACAGCAGTTAGCCTCTTAGAACCTCCCACAGCAATGGCAGTCTATACTCAGGAGTCAGGGGGCAAGAAGCAGGGAGGCATTGCTCCCCCCTAACAATCAGTAATTTGTGTGGTCAAAGAAGCCACACACTCTCATTTTTGACAACTTAATATGATCATCCATTCAGTTCTGAGAGCATCATTCAGGCTGGCCAGGTTCCCAAGCGACTGGTCAGTAAGCCAGCTGCATCACTAGCATTGAACACACAGTATAACTATCAGGCAAACTAAAACAGTGGTATTGGCAGAGGAAACTGCAAAAAGTATTTAAAGAAGAGTTTTGGAATCAGAGAGAGAATGTTTAATTTGTTCAAGTTTTTTAATTGCTCAAAGCCTCAATTTCTTAATATTTAAAGCAGGGATAATTTCAATCACTACATGGTATCATTTCTGAGGAATAAATACAACAACATAAGTCAAACCTTTTGCACAGAACCTTACAACAACATTTCTTGGTAATCCAACGTTACTGCACAATCTAGCATTTCTTACTTTATAGCTGGGGTTTGATTATTAATTCATTTGGACTCTACTACAGACTGCTTCATACCAGGACTGGAAAGTAATCAGTTAACACTCAATTTTCCTGTTGTGAGACCTGTTTGTTGGAAAGGGCTCCGTTTTCCTGCCCTGAACTCTGCGACCTTAGGAGTAATCTTAGGATCTTGGAAGCTCAATACTTGTCAAATATTTTCTAACACATAGTTTCACGCTTCCTCGGCTAAATATGATACATCTTAGGATGCTCTTTTGTAAGGGATTTACTCCACTCATAAATATATGTTTTTGTTTTGTTGCTTAATCCACACCTGAGAATATTTTTTCCATTGATTTTTAGAGAGAATGGAAGGGAGAGCAAGAGAGAGAGAGAGAATTAATGCAAGAGTGTCACATCGATTTGTTGCCTTGCACACGCATCCCAACCGGGGCTAGGGATTTAACCTGCAACCCAGGTATGTGCCCTGGACTGGGAATCACTCTTTGTTCTGCAGTTCAAAGCTCCAAACATAAGCTAGGGCTCATAAATATATTTTAAGTTGGGATGAGAATATTATATTGTCTTGGATGTATTATTTCTCAAATATCAATATGCAAGTTTTCAGTCATGCAGATGTCTGGTGATGAAAATAGGAATCGTATCTGTACTTCAATGAGGGAAATAATAGCCTTTTCACAAAATAGTGCTGAGAAAACTAGATATCCTCATGCAAAACTAGTGTTTTATCCTACAGCGGTAGCCTTGATAATGTCCTGCTCTCTAGAACCTGTAAATGTTAGTTTATTAAGAAAAAGGCTCTTTGTAGGTGTGATTGAGGACTTTGATATGTGGAGATTATTTTGAATTATCAGGGTGGGCCCAAAACATAATCACAAGTGACTTTATAAGGGGGAGGCAGAAGAAGACTTGACACAGTCAGAAAACTTAAGGCATGTGAACAGTAAGATAGAGTGTGAAGTGATGCAATCACAAGCCAAGGAATGCCAGCAGCATTCCAGAAGCTAGAAGAGGAAAGAAATGCATTCTCCCTTTGCACCTCCAGAGGAATCAAAACCCTGGTTACTCCTTGATTACTTCAGAACAAAAGATTCACACAGGATGAGGGAAAGGATGGAAAAATATATTTCATGCAGATAAAAGGAAAAAAACTGGAATAGCAATATTCATATCTGACAAAATAAATTCAAAACAAAGGCCATAACAAGAAATAATAAAGGCCACTTCATAATTCAAAATGGTCGATATAGCAAGAGTGTATAACCCTGGTAAATATATATATACCAAATATAGGAGTACCTAAATATATATTTTAAAAACTTCTGGAGTACTTTAAGGGAGAGATCAACAGTAATACAGTCATAGTAGAGGACTTTAACACCCTGCTGACTTCACTGGATAAATCTTCCAGATGAAAAATTAACAAGGAAGTGGAGACTCTCAGTTATACACTAGACCAGATGGATTTAATTGACATTTATAGAACATTTCATCACAAAGCTGTAGAATACACATTCTTTTCAAGTGCACATGGGAAACTCTCAAAATAGACCACATGTTAGGACACAAAACAAGTTTCTACAAGTTCAAGAAGATTGAAAGCATATCAAGCCTCTTGTCTGATCACAATAAAATTAGAAATCAGCCATAGTAAAAACACTCAAATACATGGAGGCTAGATGACATGTTATTAAGTAATGAATGAGATACCAATGAAATCAAAGAAGGGGAAAAAACTTCCTGGAAACAAATGAAAATGAACACACAACAACCCAAAATCTATAGGACAAAGGGAAAAAAGTCCTGAGAGGGAGGTTTATAGCACTACAGTCCTAACTCAAGAAATAATATTTTTAAATATATTTTATTGATTTTTTACAGAGAGGAAGGGAGAGGGATAGAAAGTCAGAAACATCAATGAGAGAGAGACATCGATCAGCTGCCTCTTGCACACCCCCTACTGGGGATGTGCCCGCAGCCAAGGTACATGCCCTTGACCAGAATCAAGCCTGGGACTTTTCAGTCCACAGGCTGATGCTCTATCCACTGAGCCAAACCGGTCTCAGCAAGAAATAATATTTTAATAAACTTCTAACAACAAGAAAAGCCCAAAATAAGCAGAAGAAAGGAAATAATATAAATAATAGGATAAAAGTGACATGGAGACTAAAAAAACAAACAAATGAATAAAACAAAAAAATGAAACCCAAGAGCTGGTTTTTTTAAAAGATAAATGATTGAAAAACCTTTAGCCAGCTTTATCAGGAAACAAAGAGAGAGAATGCAAATAAATAAAATCAGAAGCAAAAGAAGTGAAGTAACAACTGAAAACACAGAAATACAAAGGATTGTAAGAAAATACTATGGGCAACTATATGCCAACAAGCTGTACAATGTGGATGAAATGGACATATTTTTAGAAAAATATTATCTTCCAAAATTGAGTCAGGAAGAATCAGAAAACCTGAATAGGTTAATGACAACTGATGAAATTGAAACAGCAATCAAATACTCCCTGATTCCTCTAGCCGTTTTTGCTCAGTGTCAGAATGTTGACCTACAGATTGAGGATTTGCAGGTTTGATATTCATTAAGAACATGTACTGTGATTGCAGACTGGATCCCTGGCCCCAGTCCAGGTATACATGGGAGCAACCAGTCATGTGTCTCCCTGGCATTGATGTTTCTCTCTCTTTCTGTCTCCCACCCTCCCTTCCATTCATTCTAAAAAAAATTAACAGGAAAAAACGTCAAGTAAGGATTAACAAAAAGCAAAAGCCCTCATCAGTATGGCTTCACAGTTTACCAAGCATTCAGAGAGGTAATAACCCTTTCATCCTCAAACTATTCCAAAATTCTAAGAGGAAGGAATCCAACTTCTTTTTACAAGGTCAGCATTATCCTAACTCCAAAACCAGATGAAGACACTTCAAAGAAAGAGAATTACAGGCCAATATCCCTGATGAGCATAAATGTTAAAATCCTTGACAAAATATTAGCAAATCAGATCCAGGAATATATTAAAAAGATCATACACCATAGCCAAGTGGGATTTACTTAGGAATAAACTTAACCAAGGAGATAAGAGACTTATACTCAGAAAACTGTAGGACATTGTAAAAAGAGATAGAGAGGAAGAAATAAACAAGTGAAAGAATATACCATGTTCATGAATTGCTAGAATTAACATCATTAAAATGTACGTACTACCTAAAGCAATCTATAGATTCAATGTAATTTCTTTTGAAATACCAACAGCATATTTCACAGGTCTAAAACAAATACTCCAAAAATGTATATGGAACTAAAAAGACCCAGAATAGTTGCAGCAATCTTGAGAAAAAAGAACAAAGTTGGAGGGGTCTCAATACCAGATATCAAGTTAGACTACAAAGCCATTGTGTTCAAAACAACCTGGTACTGACACAAAAACAGGCATATAGATCAATAAAACAGAACAGAGACCCCAGAAATCAACCCAAGTCATTATGCTCAATTAATATTTGACAAAAGAAGCAAGAGCATACAATAAAGACAGTCTCTTCAATAAATGTTGTTGGGAAAATTAGACAGGTACATGGAAAAAAAATGAAGCTATACTACCCATTTAGACCATACACAAGAATAAACTCAAAATGGATAAAATATTTAAATGTAAATCATGAAACCATAAAACTCCTAGAATAAACCATGGGCATAAAATTCTCAGACATCTCTATAGCAATATGTTTACCGATATATCTCTTAGGTCAAGGAAAACCAAAGAGAAAATAAACAAAAGGGACTACATCAAAATAATAAAAACTTCTGCACACTTAATGAAATCATCATCAAAATGAAAATGGAGCCCACTTTATTGGAGAACATATTTGGCAATGATATACCTGATGAAGGGGTAATATCTAAAATATATAAGGAACTCATACAACTTAACAAAAAGAAGACATTAAAAATGGGCAAAGGACCTAAAGTGGAGATACTGATGGCCAAGAGACATATGAAAAACTGCTCAAAGTCACTGGTTATCAGAGAGATTAAGATAAAAATGACAATGAGGTATCAACTCACAACTGCTAGAATGGCTGTCATCAATGACAAGTGCTGGTGAGGATGTGGAGAAAGGGGAACCACAGTGCACTGCTAGTGTGCTATGCAGACTGCTGCAGCCATTAAGAAAAACAGCGTGGAGTTTTCTCAAAGACATTGAAAATGGGACTGCCATTTGACCCAGTGGGCTCACTTCTAGAAATACATCCTAAGAAATCCAAAAATATCAGAAAGAATATTTGCACTTGACCGGCATGGCTCAGTGGTTGAGTGCTGACTTAAGAAGCAGGAGGTCAATTCACAGTCAGGGCAAATGCCTGGTTTGTGGGCTCAATCCCCAGATTGGGGCATGCAGGAGCACCTGATCAATGATTATCTCTCATCATTGATTTTTCTATATTTTTCTCCCTCTCACTTCTCTGAAATCAATTTAAAACACACACACACACACACACACACACACACACACACACACACACACACACACGAATAGCAGCACAAATTATAAAAGTTAAGATCTGAAAACAGTCCTAGTTTTCATCAGTAGATGAGTGGATAAAGAAACTGTGGTACATTTACATAATGGAATAATATGCAGCTGTATAAAAGAAGGATCTCTTACCCTTTGAGACAGCCTGGAGGGACCTGGAGAGTATTACACTAAGTGAAATAAGCCAGTCAGAGCAAGACAAGTGTCACATGATCTCACTCATATGTGGAATCTAATGAACAAAATAGTTCCAGAGACATAGAAGCAAGAAACAGAATGATGAATTTCAGAGGAAAGGTGAGGGTGGGTGGTTCTGGTGGGGAGAGATTAACCAAATAACTTACATGCATATATGCACAATCCATGGACACAGACAATTGAGATGTCCCAGGGGAGGGCAGGTGTAGAGTAATAGGGCATCACTGGGGGTAGGGAGGAAGGTGGATATTTGTAACACTTTCAACAATAAAGATACATTTTTAAAAAGAAAAGAGCCGAAACCATTTTGGCTCAGTGGATAGAGCGTCAGCCTGCGGACTGAAAGGTCCCGGTTTCGATTCTGGTCAAGGGCATGTACCTTGGCTGCGGGCACGTCCCCAGTAGGGAGTGTGCAGGAGGCAGCTGATCAATGTTTCTCTCTCATTGATGTTTCTGACTTTCTATCCCTCTCCTTTTCTCTCTGTAAAAAAATCAATAAAATATATTTTTTAAAAAGAAAAAGAAAAAGAAAAAAGAAAAAAATTGCTATCTTGTTCCCTTTCTCCTAAATGTTTTCCTTCTTGGTATCCACCGGCTTAAATTCTTTTTGGAGACTTCCACTCCTGGTATTATGGAATATACACACTTTTCCTTATTTATCCCTGTCAGTACAAATAAAAACTCTGGAAAAACATGGCAAAAGTATGACATAAAGAAGAAGGCCAACTCGCCACAGAGCTTGTGATCCAGGGAACAATAAGGCAGTGAGTTCTGGGCTTTTCTTCCTATCTCATCTGCATCTTAGACTGCATGCTGGAGAAAGCAATACTTGGGAACGCCAATGGGTGTGCACAAGGAAATCCAAGGCCCATATGTTTTCACTAGAGAAGTTCACCATATACTTAAAGGGAATTACCATCACCTCTAAATAATCTCTCCCAGAAACCAGAAGATGAGGAACACTTTCCTATTTATTTTATGAAGCTAGTATCATTCTAATACCAAGCCGACAAAGGCAGTAGAAAAAAATGAACCTACATATCATCATTCATGAAGGCAGAACAGAAGTCCTTTTAGAACATTTATGAATGGAATTTAGTACTATGTGAAAAGAAATATTTATGATGACCAACTGTGGTTTATTCCAGGAACTTAAGATTGTTATAGTATTCAAATATCAATCAATATAATTCACCCTATTACAGGTTAAAGAAAAAAAAAGGACAAAATTATATCAATCATTGTGGGGGAAAGCATTTGACAACATTCAATACTTATAAAAACCTTGTGATAAAACCCTCAGAAAAAAAAGGAGCAGAGGTAAACTCTCTCGGTTTGATAAAGAGCACCTACAAAAACCCTGCAACTATATGGTGAAAGACTAAAAGTGTGTCCCCTACCATCAGAACCAAGCAAGGAACCAAGCCCTCATCATTCTATTTAGCATAGCACTAGAAATTTTAGTCAGTGTAATAATGAAAGAAAATATAAGGAAAGACAAGTATCAGAAAGGAAGAAATAAGATTGCTTCTTTTTGCATAGAAAATTTTCTACATAGAAAATCCCAAAAATGTACAAAAAACAAACTCCTAGATCATAGAACTTCCAAGTGAGTTCAGTGAGGTCTCAGAATGCTTGATCAACATAATAAAATATTTCTATATACCAGCAATAGACACATGGAAAATAAAATTTGAAATGCAATACCATTAAAATTATTCCAAAAACATAAAATACTTAAATATGAATCTATCGAAACCTGTATAGAATATGAATGAAAATTATACAATGTTGATAAAGGAAATAAAAACACCTAAACAAGTGGAGAGATATTCCATGTTCATAGATTTGAAGACACTAATTAGTAAAAGTCAATTTTTCTAAAATTAGTATAGGGTGTCCCAAAAAGATGTATACACACTTTACAGCAGATAGCTCAATTGATGTTTCTTTCTTTTCAGATTTAACCCATTGGAATTAATTATTCAAAATGTGTATACATATTTTGGGGCACCCTATATATACGCTTAACACAATCATATTTCTATAGATAGGCAAGAATACTCCGAAATATATAGAGACAATGGAATTAAAATAGTTAAAAACAATTCTGATAAAGTAGAAGGAATTGTGCTAACAATTTTAAAATTTTTTGTATAGTGATCATGACTATATGGTGGAGGGATAGACACATAGATAGATGGAATAAAACAGTGAATCCACATACATGGCCAACTGACTTTTTACAATGTGCAAACACAATTCAATGGAGAAAGGGTTGTCTTTTCAGCACATAGTTTGCATTTTAAGCAAAAAATAACTTTGAATTAAAACTCACACATTATATAAAAAATAATTCAGAATGGATCATCAACCTAAATGAAAAGTATAAAACTATAAAACTTATAGAAGACAGCCTGGGACAAATGAAATGGTTTAATGAAAGGTTGTCATACATAACACAAAAAGCATGACCTATTCAAGAAAATAGTAATAAATTGGATCTCATTAGAATTTTAAAACTTATTCTGTGAAAGATCCAGTTAAGAGGTTAGCTACAGACTAGGATAAAATATTTATAAACCATGTATTTGACAAAGGATCTCATATTTAGAATATTAAAAACAAAGAATCTCATATTTAGAACATTAAAAACAAACACTGGTAAAGTACTGAAGAGGATATTGGATCTCACATACATTACCTGTGGAATGTAAAATGGTACAGCCACACTCAAAAAATAATTTGTCAGTTTCAAAAAACCCATATTCATTTACCATATGTCCCAACAATTGTACTCCTAGGCATTTGTACCATAGAAATGAAAACCTAAGGGTCACACAAAAATTTATATATGATTGTGCATGGCTACTTTATTTGCAGTAGCTGAAACCTGGAAACAATCTGTACCTTCATAGGGGAATGGCTAAACAAACTGCGGTCTTCTCATTCCGTGTAATACTACTCAGCAATAAAAGGAAAAAAACATTGACACATGAACTTAGATGGATCTCAAGGGCTTTGTGCTGAATTTTTATAGAGATAGAAAGTGTATCAGTAGTTGCCAAGAGTTAAGAATGATGGATGTCTGGGGTAGTGATGTCATTAAAAAGAATAATGTGAGGGAGATCTTTGTGGTAATGGCATAGTTTATATATAAAACTAGACACATAAACATTGTACCAAGGCTATGTTCTCTTGGTGTGAAATTGTGCTCTAATTATGTAAAACAGAACCAGTGGGTGATCTGGATGAAAGGAATGCGTCTCTCTGTGTTATATTTGTAAGTCCTCTAATTATCTATAATAATAAAAGTGTTAATATGCTAAATAGACCAGATGGACAAACGACCTTCCTGACAAAGCCAGGCTGCGAGAGCTGAGCCCCTTGCATGAATTTCATGCATCAGGCCTCTAGTCTATATATATAAAAGCCTAAGCAACTGTTACAACTGGATGACCACATGACCAGATGACTGGCTGGTAGATATGACATGCACTGACCACCAGGGAGCAGATGCTCAATGAAGGAGCTGCCCCCTGGTGGTTAGTGTGCTCTCATAGCCTATCTCCCCCTGCCAGCCAACCTCCCATGGTCCCTCCCCCCAGACTGGGCGAGACAGCCCCTATTGGCCCCTGTCACCGACCAGGGCAAGGGACCCACCGGTGCACAAATTCGTGCACCGGGCCTCTAATCCTATATGATAAAAGTATGATATGCAAATAAACCCAATGGCAGAACAGTCACTATGACACACACTGACTACCAGGGGAGGCAGATGCTTAACACAGGAGCTGCTCCATGATGGTCAGTGTACTCCCATAGGGGGAGCAAAGCTCAGCCAGAAGCCGAGCTCAAGGCTGGTAAGTGCAGCAGTGGTGGCGGGAGCCTCTCCCACTTCCACTGCAGGAGGGGACAGTAAAGGAGTAAAGGAACGATGGGCTCAGACTGTGAGAGCCCCGGACTGCAAGAGGGATGTCTGACTGCTGGCTTATGCCCAAAGAGATCAGGTCTAAGCCAGCAGGCGGATATCCCCCTAAGGGTTCTGGACTGTGAGAGGGTGCAGCCTGGGCTAAGGAACCGCCCCCTCCAGTGCACAAATCTTGTGCACCAGGCTTCTAGTTTCTAAATAAAAGGTTTCAAAAGCAAACCCAAGGTGAACCATTCACCCTGGTGAGACTAGATTTTCAACATGCCATTATCACATAGTTTAAAATAATTCTGATAAATAAGAATAAAGTAAAAGGAATAATGATATCAATTTTAAGATTTGTTGTATGGTAATCATGACTATATGTTTGGTGGAGGGATAGACACATAAATAGATGGAATAAAACAGAGAATCCAGAAATAGACTCCCATATACAATGGTCACTGTCATTTAAGAATTAAATTTTGTGGGAATGATCTTCCTCTCCTTCAAAACATCTTAGATTCTAATGTCCTCTTTAGTATCTTGGGAGTGTCTGGACAACTAAATTTCAGATAAAATTGGAAGATAAAAACAGCAGAAAAATTGAAGCTGATGTGCGGTAGTACCTTAACCTCTAATTAGATGCGCAGAGAGGTATTCTGAATGACTGAATCAATGTACCTACTGAACACATCTGATGTAGAAAGGCAACTCTAGCAACTGACCCGTGCCACCCACAGATATTACAAAGGTCAGAGGAAAACAAAAGCAAAGGAAACTTTTTTGTTTCTTGACCCTTTCCAGGTTTTGTTTGTTTGTTTGTTTTAAAATATATTTTTGACCTGTTTTTTAACTGTGAACCAAAGAGTTACTATATTTTTACATATTCATTGAAAATTTTAAAAATGTCTAAAACATTACACATGATCAAATGTCCAATTTTATCATTAGGTACTTTTACCCACAAAGGCTTGACTCTGATTCAGTAAAGCAACATCTGCTAGGATCCTTTCATGGGGATGACATAAAACCGCTCTTCGTTTATAATTTGTCCTTCTGATACTTTCATTCCAAATGCAGTCATTAGAACTGATTTGATATTGCTCGTGGTAACACAATACTGCCTATCTTTTTAAAAAGACATTTTCAGAAACTTAAAGGAAATTATCCTTTTTTAAAGAAAGATCATAAGAAAGTAGAATGAAAATATTTATTGAAAAAAACATTTGGCTTATAGGCTCTTAGAGATATGTCTCTTTTTCTCCCTGGCCCTGATTGGTCTTTTTTTTTCTTTTTTCTTTTTCTTTTTTCTGAACCATTGCCTGGAGCAGTGCCAGCTTTAAGGGACGTCTTTCTCCACCATGAAGAAACCTCTGCCTGGCCAAGGAAATCCTGTGTTTGGCAATCAGGTCAGAAGGCAATGGGTCATCACTTGCATCGGTGCAAAACCAGAAGCCATTTCTCCTGGGCCCTGCTGGTTTCTCCTTTTAGCCATGAAAACAAACTCCTCTGTCTAATAGCATCCTGCTGGTTCCTATTTTCTGCTAGAGACAGCGTCTCGGCAATTGGGATAACGCTCCATTAAATGCTGAGACACGTACTTTTTGTTTTATCAGTCTTGCTGACTGTACTTCACATAATGTCATAATGTCTTTTTCACTAAAATCAATTAGTAGCTTACCAATTTTCCAGTTAAGTAACTCTCATTTAAATTTATTTACTTTCTAAGAACTCAAACTCCTAGTTCTAGACAGTCTTACATAATTACAAAGTTGATTATAGCACTAGGTGTCAAATCTGTCTCCTTTTCACTTCTAACATAACCATCCTGATATGGCTTTACTTTTACAATAGCTTCCCTGGGGGTGGGGTCTGCACAAGCTTTAAGGCCTTGAGGATGATGTGTGCTTTCTGCATTAACATTTTCTCTTGGACTGGCCTGTGGGACAGGGCCAAAACCGGCTCTCCAACATCCTCCAAGGGATCCTGATTTACAAGAGGGCACCCAGCAGCAAGTTAACCTACGGATCAGAGTGTCTGCCCCCTGGTGGTCAGTGCACATCATAGCGAGTGGTTGAGTGGCCTTAGCATATCATTAGCATATTACACTTTATTTTTTTATCTTTATTGTTCAGTTTATTAATTACATTGTTTCCCCTTTTTTATCCCCCTATATCTCCCCTCTACCCTGTACCTATCCCACCCTCCGCCCTCACCTCCCCCTCCCCAATGTACTCTCCCATTGTTGCAAGATTTTTGTCCAATCTCTTGCTGTACTTCCCACAACCCTTTTCTCTCCAAGAATTGTCAGTCCATTCCCTCTCTATGTCCATGTTTCTGTTATAGTCACCAGTTCATCCTGTTCATCAGACTATCAATTCACTTGATTTTTATGTCCATTTGTTGATAGATGTGTATTTGTTGTTCATAATTTATATTTTTACCTTTTTCTTCTTCCTCTTCTTAAAGAATATCTTTCAGCATTTCATATAATATTGGTTTGGTGGTGATGAACTCCTTTAGCTTTTTCTTATCTGCGAAGCACTTTATCTGATCCTGAATTCTGAATGATAGCGTTGCTGGATAGAGTAATCTTGGCTGTAGATTCTTGCTCTTCATTATTTTGAATATTTCTTGCCACTCGCGTCTGGCCTGCATCGTTTCTGTTGAGAAATCTGCTGACAATCGTATGGGTGCTCCCCTGTAGGTAACCAACTGTTTTTCTCTTGCTGCTTTTAATATTCTCTCTTTATCTTTTGCTCTTGGCATTTTAATTATGATATGTCTTGGTGTGGTCCTGTTTAGATTCCTATATTTTGGGGTTCTGTGTACTTCTTGGGCTTTTAAGTCAGTTTCTTTCACCAGGCGGGGGAAGTTTTCAGTCACTATTTCTTCAAGTAGGTTTTCATTAACTTGCTCTCTCTCTTTTTCTGGCACCCCAATAATTCGGATGTTGGCATGCTTGAGGTTGTCCCAGAGGCCCCTTACACTATCTTCAATTATCTGAATTCTTTTTGTTTCTTGCTTTTCCAGCCGAGTGGATTTTGCTTCTTTGTATTTCAAATCTTTGACTTGGTTCTTGTGGCCCTCTGGACTGCTTTTAGGACTTTGTGTAATACTTTTTTATTTCAGTCTGTGTATGCTTGATTTCTAGTTGGTCCTTTTTCATATCCGTGAGGGTCTCGTTCATATCCTCAGAGGTCTTGTTCATTTCCTTGAGGGTCTCATTCATTTCCTTGTAAGTCTCATCCATTTCCTAGTTGGTATTGTTTATTTCCTCGTAATTCTCATTAAGTTCATCGGCCTTTTCTAGGAGCCTCTTGAAAAGCCTTATAACCGTGGTTTTGAACTCTATGTCTTGTCGTCTTTTCTCCTCCATTTCTTTCACACCTGATTTCTTTCCATATCTCTGCATGGTGGCTGCTTTATGTGGTAGATATCCTCAAAGGGACAGTGGCTCAGTCTCCCCAGTTACCTGAGGTGGGTACTCTTACTGCAATCCTTTATGGGTTGTACAGTATTTCTGAATTTAAACCCAGCTTGTTATTGTTAGCCCTAGGAGGGTTTGACCTCCAGACCAATTGGCTGTGAAGGGAGACTGTGTTCAGGTTGGATGGGCAGAGTCTCTGAGCTGTGCAGGCAGCTTCAGCATCAGCTACGTCCTATGTGGAGCTCGTGCGCATGGGTCTCTGTTGGATGGGGATGGCTGCCGACACCTCCAAGAGAAAGCCGCTACTCTCTTCCCCTTGCCATACAACTCTGCCTCTCCCCAAATGTGTCTGCACACCCAAAGTCTAGCCCAGGGTTGTAAAATAGATGGTTTCCGGGACCAGGAGACAAGTTTCCAGGGGGCAAGTCGTGGGTTTGTACAACACTTGCACGCAAACTTCTTTTCCCAGCCTCCGGGTTTCTCCTCAGACTAGGAGACCTCTGCTACACCCCGCTTCCAGGGTGTGTCCGCCAGACCTCGGACCTCGCCTGGCACTGGGAAATCCGTGTAGTGGGATGTCTCCACCCTCCCCGTTGGCGAAATCCAGCCGGGGTTGCTGCTCCAGCCCTACAGCCCGCGCCCGCTACCAGGACGGCTCCTAACCTGTTTCCGTCTTCAAGGCTGCACTCCCGCCGCTCCTCTGAGTCTCAGTGTCCCACCTTTACTCTTATTAGTGGAGTTTTCACTCAGCCAGCTTTCTGGCAATTCTGGGTGATGTCTGTTCTGCTGTTATGTTGTAGTTCTTAAATCGTTGCGCAGGGCAGAACAATAGGTGTTTACCTATGCCGCCATCTTGGTGTTCCTCAGCATATTACACTTTAATTGGTTGAACGGACAACTGGAGGACTAGACACTTAGCATATTAGACTTTTATTATGTAAAATATATATTAATGAACTTGTCTCAAAGGAGGACATTGTAAAGAAGAAACTTAAAATCACACATTGTCCTCCCTTTCATATATGAGATCTATGCATGTATTTTTATTAAAATTGGCTTATATTAGATAGTTTCAATATAAACCAATACCATTTCAATGTCTCTATAACAATAAGCCTAGAGATGCCATAACATATTTATCTATCCCCTCTTTTATAAGATTTTATATTTTGAAATAGTTTGACTCACAGAAATTACAATAATAGTAGCGTTTATTTATATGTAACTTTTGCCCGATTTTCCAATAATAATATCTTACGTCACAGTGTTGGCATCTGTTAAACCTCCTTTCTTATTTGAGTTAATATTTTTCTTTTTCTTGATATGATGAGCAATTTGGAACTATATCCTTGACATAATGAATATTATTTTATCATATTCTGATTCCTACTATGACTTCTATTTTATCTGCTAGTCAACCTATTAGGTTCAAAATGCATGTCCTGGCTCCTTCTTGTATGTCATGGTTCAAATGTCAGTTTGTAAAGCCTAGCAGTGCCCTTCTCTCTACCCCAGCTGTATGTCACAGATGACAGCAGTCTGTGCTCAGTGTGGTTGGGGTGGGCAGGAAGGGGGAAACATGCCTTGTTATTGCAGAATGGTGACAGAAGACAGGGTTTTCTGCACTAACACACCTGGAGGTGTCACCTTGTTCCTGTAGAGGGGATGAAGCCCAAGTTCACCCACATGCCCTGCAAGGGTGGACAGACTCACTGTGTGAGAGGAGCATGACCCCCCACTGCAGTACCCACTGGTGTAAAGAGTGGCTACAGAGGGTGTTCTCTCAAACAGGCAGATATGGTTAAAGGTTCATGCACTCTTGGGTTGCCCCTTTTTTTAGTAATTCATGCAAAAGAAAGCAGCTTTTTAGGGAACCTATTTTTTGTTTTGCACCCTTTGGCATTCCTGGGTTGCAGGCTTCTTAAACACCCCAGCTGGGTACACAGGACACACACACACACACACACACACACACACACACACACACACACACACAAACACCAAAAACAAAAACCAGGACCTCATGCTGGTTCTTTAAGTCTTAAGGTCCCCAGCCACTCTGCTTTCACCACCATCGAGGCTTCTGCGGTAACTGATGTGCTGTGCCCAGGGATCTCGTGATTGGCAGCAGTAAATGGGATGCACTTTGCCCATAACCTAGATACAGCCCCTTCGGATGGTTGTGTAGTCTTTCTAATTTTTTGCTCTTATGAACAATTCTGTGATTTATATTCTTCCCATGCCACTTGACCTCTTAATTCCTAAATTCTTATTAGTAGAAATCTTGAGTTAAGAAACACTATACTCCTATGGCTCCTGATATGCAATACATGCAGTGTACCCCTAACCTTGCCACTGCTGTCTAGTGTTCTCTTTCATTTTAATATCAGTCACACTGATACACAGGAGACTGTTCAACCCCAAATAGTCATCAAAAACTGCAACATTGGCCTTTCTGTATTTATTCTTTTGTAAATTATTATACCTTTTGTACACTTTTCTATTGAGGTGTTCATTTTTTGAAGACTGGTTTGTAAAAGCTTGGTTTAGGTGGTGATTGATGTTTTGCCTGCCAGTAAAGCTGTAAATATGGTTACCAATGTGACCTTCAGTTTGGTTTGTGTGATTTTGCCACGTACAGGTTTTGCTTTTATGTAGTCAAATCTATTAATTTTTTGAAATATTTTTCTGTTGAGTAGATTGGCCTCCCAGGCCATACTCTCAGCTCGAGCAGAATGCTCCGCACTTCGGACCCCTTTTGGCATTTGAGATGAAAGGAGGGAAAAGAGAAACCAACACATGACTCTTTAAACCACAGGAAGATGAATGGAGTAACAAGTTGGGGAAATGTGTCACACTTGCCTTCTGTCTCATCAGAAGTCAAATAAAAGCCCTCCAAAATCACACTGAAATCTTGATCTACTTCCCTCTCTCTGACTACAGCCAAGTGTGTACATTACCCAACCAGAGCCATCCACATTGCTTTTCTGCAGGCAAAGTCCCTTTCCCATGAGTATATCAGACACATCATCTTTTAAAGATCCCTCCCATCCCTGCTCTTCAGCTGTGCTCAAGTAGTGAATCAGAAAGACAGTGATTGAAATAGCACATGGCAGCATCAAATACCATTTTTTCTGACTTTGACAGATGTCACTAACTTGTTCTCAAGCTGAGACTTAGTGGTTCCACTGCAGTGTCTCTATTGTGGCATTAAGAATCAGTTTGGGTCTTCTGTCAGATAGATGGGACTCATAAATATTTAAATATTCCGAAGTATTATCCTGATTCCTATTTCAGCCATGCCACTGACCTGACCTGAGCAGTTCACTCAATTGATCTGTGTGAGAGTATTCAACAGAGAAGCTATGGATTATTTTTTATGTTTTCTTTCCAGTTACTGCAATGTTAAAATAGCAAGGGCTATTTTATGATGGTCTCTGAATGGCTATAAAATACTAAGTGTTGGAAAAAACAAAGGTGAAGATGAAATTCAAAAAGAGGGCAGCCAAGTTCAGACCCAACCTGAACTATGGAGACTAGGATTTCGGGTTTGGAAGTAGAAGACCAAAGCTCACTTGCTTGCTCCCATTCCCTGATCATTAATTGCAGCCATTTAGTTAATTATTCAGTGTCTTAAACTATTTTTTCCAAAGATAAATTGAAATTATATTTACTTGTTAAGAAATATTTTAGACACTTCATTTTTCCATTAACAGATGTAATCATCACTAAAAATTTTACTTCTGTATGCAGTCAACATGTCTTAGCCAGATATAATAAGAGCAAAATGTGAAGAAGTTAGTGAAACACCATGTGAAGATGATAGGTACCTTATTTCTTTTCTTTAATAAATCTTTATTGTTCAGATTATTACAATTTTTCCTCTTTTTCCCCCATAGCTCCCCTCCACCCAATTTCTACCCCACTCTCTGCCTTTACAACCCCCTTCCCACCACTGTCCTTCCTCATCCATAGGTGTACGATTTTTTGTCCAGTTTCTTCCCACACCCCACACACTCCTTTCCTCCTGAGAATTATCAGTCCACTCCCTTTCTATGCCCCTGATTCCATTATATTCACCAGTTTATTCTGTTCATTAGATTTTTATTCACTTGATTTTTAGATTCACTAGTTGATAGATATGTATTTGTTGTTCATAATTTTTATCCTTACCTTTTTCTTCTTCTTCCTCTTCTTAAAGAACACCTTTCAGCACTTCATATAATACTGGTTTCGCAGTGATGAACTTCTTAGCTTTTTCTTATCTGTGAAGCTCTTTATCTGACCTTCAATTCTGAATGATAGCCTTGCTGGGTACAGTAATCTTGGTTGTAGGTTCTTGCTATTCATTACTTTGAAGATTTCTTGCCACTCCAGTCTGGCCTGCATAGTTTCTGTTGAGAAATCAGCTGACAATAATGTGAGTGCTCCCTTGTAGGTAATTAACTGTTTTTCTCTTGCTGCTTTTAATATTCTCTCTTTGTCTTTTGCTCTTGGCATTTTAATTATGATGTGTCTTGGTGTGGTCCTCTTTGGATTCCTTTAGTTTGGGGTTCTATGCACTTCCTGGACTTGTAAGTCTATTTCTTTCACCAGATGGAGGAAGTTTTCAGTATCATACAGGTTTTCTTTGAACAGGTTTTCAATATCTTGCTCTCTCTCTTCTTCTGGCACCCCTATGATTCTGATGTTGGTATGCTTGAAGTTGTCCCACAGAGGCTTCTTACACTATCTTTAAATTTTTAGATTCTTCTATTCCAGTTGAGTGTTTTTTGCTTCTTCGTATTTCAAATCTTTGACTTAATTCTTGCATTCCTCTAGTCTACTGTTGGGTCTCTGTATAATATTTTTTATTTCAGTCAGTGTATATTTGATTTTTAGTTGGTCCTTTTTCATATTCTCGAGGGTCTCACTAAATTTATTGGCCTTTTCTAGAAAATTCTTGAAAAACTTTGTAACAGTGGTTTTGAACTCTATATCGTCATTTATTTTCCTCCATTTTTTTCATTTGTGATCTGTTTCTTTGTCTCTGCATTTTCGCTGCTTCCCTGAGTTGGTAGGGTAGCTTTGTGTGCTAGGTGTCCTATAAGGCCCAGTTACCTGAGGTGGACACTCTAAGTACACACCTTCGTGGACTGTGTATACAGCCTTGTTGTAGTTAATTCTTGATTGTTGTTGGTATCACTGGGAAAAATTGACCTCCAGACCACTTGACTATGAGGATCAACTGTGTCTACATCAGAAGAACTTCTGTGCTGAAGACAGCCTCATAAGACAAGAGTTGCAAAAATGCAAAAGCCTCTGAGCTCAGCTTGGATAGGGCAGAGTCTCAGGACTGAGCAGACAGTCTTGACTTCCCATGAGCCCTGCTCTACTAGGCCCCTGGGTCTCAGTGTCCCTTGGTAATCACTGCAAGCACCTCTGAGAGGGAGCCGCCCTCAAGTTTCACCTACTGCCAGATAGTCCAGTTTCTCCCCCAATGAATCTGGATTCCCAGATTCTCTCCCACAACTATAGTTCAGCGCAATAGGGAGTTTCTGTTTCCCTCCCACTAGGGAAAACCAGTGGCACAGTCAACAGTCAGTCCTCTCTGCGCACACTCGTGCACAAGCCTCCACAGCTCTGCCTTTCATGGCTCCCCTGAGTTTCTACCTGACAGTCTATATTCCCCCCATATGAGCCTGGGTCCCCAGGGTCTCTCCCAGAATGGGGTCCAGTGCAGTCAGGAGCCTTTGTCTCCTTCCTGCTAGAGAAAGCCAGCCAGGCACTCAGCCGTCCGTCCTCTCCACACGGGTGTCTCCATCCCTCAGTCTTTTGCGGCTCTGATTCTCTGTGTGCTTCTCTCTTTCCTTCTAGTTGTAGAATTTCCACTCAACCAGTTTTCCTATGGTTCTGGATGATGTCCATTTTGTCTTTCAGTTGTAGTTTTGAAATTGTTGTGTGAGGCAGCAGTTTAGCTGTTTACCTATGCCGCCATCTTGGTTTCTCTGTCTTAAACTATTTTGATAACTCCTCATTAAGAGAGTAAATGATGATAATTAAAGAGTAGGACAGAGACTCTACTCACACAGAGAAGAGGCCCAAATTAACAACATGAAGACAGTAGTTCGCATTCTTGACATATAACCAGGCTATGAATATCCCCAGCACCAGACAGAAAAGGAAAAAGCAAAAGTTGAACTTGCAGGACCCATCATAGGGATTAGACATTTGTGTTCAAAGCAAAAAATCAATATTACCAAGACTTCTCACCATACTTCAGTAGCTGTTCATCAATTATTTAAGGGGTTCTTTTGTTCAAAGCTTCTTTGTAACTTGAAATGATCACTTCTTTGCATGTGACTGCAAGATGGGGCTTACTTTACAAGACAAACTTGAATAAAAGGTGTTTGGAAGAATGTGCTGTTTTTCTCATCTCAGGTCAGAGGCAGGTCAGGAGGCCTGCAAGCTGTTCATCTTTCAAGTGCTACTCCAGCTTCCCTGATGGGTATCATGGGCCAGGACACCCACTTGTTCATGAGGTGAGGGCAGCATCTGCAACATCCTACCACACCGACAACCAAGGCCAAAGGGAGGCTATGCTCCTTGAATTTCTTGCTGAGTTTGCTCTCTCTCTACTTTTTCAGAGTTCTTGTTGAGTTGGAAACAAGGAGAAAATATTGAGATCCAGTCCTAAATGGCCCCATTTTCTGTCAGTTGTGTCAACTTAAAACTTGCATTTAAGTTTTGAGGCAATGCTCCACTGTGTGGTTCTCTTTCTGTATGAGGTGACTTTGCAGACTACAAATTCTCATAAGAGGCACAACTTTATCAAGAGCTTATTAACTGGTTTTTCTGCAACCAGATCCCAGGCCCACACAGGGCAGGGCAGGGAGACAGCACTGGATGTACGAAATAGGAATATTTGTCTCCCACAGCTAGGCTCCATGCCCAGGCAGGGGGACCACGCTGAATTTGACCCCAGGCATGCATCCTTGGGGAGACTGTTTTCTGTGACCAGATCCTGGTCCCACACAGGGCAGGGAGGCAGCACTCAATTTGAACCTGGATGTGAGAAGCAGTGGAATTTTTTTCCCACAACTGGGCTCTGTGCCCAGACAGGAAGGCTGTGCTGAATTTGAGCATAGGTGCGCGATCTTGGGAAGATTCTTTTCTGCAACCAGATCCTGCACCCACACAGGGAGACATTGTTGAATTTGAGCCTGGGGGTGCAAACCTGGGTAGTTTGCTTCCCACGACCAGACCCTGCACCCTAGCAGAGACTCTACACTGAATTTGAACCTGGACATGCGAACCCAGAGAGTTTGTTTCCCTCACAAAGGCTCCATGCCCAGGCAGAGAGGGGCTGAATTTGAAACAAGGTACGCAAACTTGGGGAGATTGTTTTCCACAACCAAATTCCGCACCCACATGGGGAGACAGCACTGAATTTAAGCCTGGGGGCATGAACCCCGGGGAGTTTGTTTCCCAAGACCAAACCCTGCACCTAAGCAGAGAGGCTGTGATGAGTTTGAACCTGAACATGAGAACTCTGGGAGTTTGTTCCCTGAGACCAGACCCGTACAACCACAAGGGGACAGTGCTGAATTTGAGTATGGGTGCACGGACATGGGGAATTTGTTTCCTGCAGTGCACATCCAAGAGACCAGACACCACACCCACACTGAGCAGCAATGCCACCTGACTTTGATTTAGAGTAAGCGCACACATAGGCTGTTTTCTGCAGGGCAAGAGCTGACCTCCTGCCAACACAGTGCAACTATGCAAACCAGTCTCCCAAACAGATCAGGGACTCTGAATCTCTATGCAAGAGGCTGCAAAGAGCACCAGTGACTACACTCTCTTTCTCATTGCATGTGCCTAGGATCCCTAATTCCCAGTACATTCACACTAAGAGCCAGTGACTCCAATTCCTGGCACTTGCGCACACAGGGACCCTGATTCAAGATGCATACACAAGGCCACACTAAGCACCTGTGACTCTAATCTGGGGCAAGCGAGGCTCCCACCAACCCATAGCAGCTGCACGTCATGGTGTCAGAGCTCTTCAGTGACACTTTGGGGTGCAAAACTCCCACTGCACATGGCCCAGGCCCCCGAAAATAAATATTTGAACCTTCTGGTGATAGTCAGAATGGGGAGACAATGAAACAATCCCCAGAGAAAAGAAAAGAAGGAATCGCCAAGAAAAGAAATAAGTAAAATAGAAGCACGCAACATGACAGAAAAAAGAATTCAGAGTAATGGTCATACAGTACATACACTGGAAGGATGAGAAAATCAACAACCTATGCAAAAATCAAGAAGAAATGAAAAATGATATAGCTACAATCAAAAACACCATGGAAGGCTTCAACAGTAGACTGGACGAAGCAGAAGACCAAATTAGTGAATTAGAAGATAAAGTACAAAAACAAACCCATTCTGAACAGCAACTAGAGGAAAAAATTAAAAAGCAGGAGGAGAGTCTAAGGGAGCTTTGGAACAATGCAAAACAAAATAACATATGTATAATATGGCTGCCAGGAGGACAAGATGAACAGCAAGGATTAGAAAATTTATTTGAAGAAATAATGACAGAAAACATCCCTGATATGGGGAAGAAAAAAGTTACACAAGTACAGAGTATCAACCAAAATGAATTTCAGGCAACCCACACTAAGACACACCATAATTACAATGGCAAATGTTCACAACAAAGAGAATGTTAAAGGCTGCAAGAGAGAGACAGAGAGTTACCTACAAAGGATCTCCCATCAGATTTTCAAATAATTTCTCAACAGAAACACAACAAGCTAGAAGGGAATGGAAGAAGATATACAAAGTGATGCAAAGCAAGGATATGGATCCAAGAATACAATATCCAGCAAGACTATCAATCAGAATTGAAGGGGAAATCAGGAGCTTTGCAGACAAAATAAAAGGCTAAGCAAGTTTATTACTACCAAGCTAGCAATGCAGGAAATGCTAAAGGGAATGCTGTAAAAAGAATAAATAAAAAGGTAAGAAGGAACACAGGCTCAAAAAATGGCTACAAACAAGTATATTTCAATAATAACTTTAAAGATAAATGGACTTAATGCTCCAATAAAAAGACATTGAGTGGCTGAATGGATTTAAAAAAAAACACATAACACATACATATGCTGTCTACAAGAGACCCTCCTCAAAACAAGGGACTCACAAAGACTAAAAGTGAAGGGATAGAAAAATATCTTCCAGGCAAATAGATATGAAAAAAAGCTGGGATAGAAATACTTATTTCAGACAAAAGAGACATCAAATGACATATAGACAAAAAATAAAAATAAAAAGATCAATGAAACCAAGAGCTGGTTCTTTGAAAGGATAAACAAGATTGATGAACCTCTAGCCAATCTCAGAGAGGAAGCAAAGAGAGAGGACCCAAATAAACAAAATCAGAAATGAAAGAGATAAAATAATAGCAGAGCCCTCAGAAATACAAAGGATTTTTAAAAAATACTATGAACAACTCTATTCCAACAAACTAGACAAACCAGGTACATGGATTGGTAGAATCAACATAATCAAAATATCCATACTACCCAAAGCAATCTATAGGTTCAATGCAATCCCCATTAAAATATAAATGGCATATTTCACAGACCTAGAAGGAACTCTTCAAAAATTCATCTGGAATATAAAAAGACCCCGAATAGCTGCAAAAATCCTGAGAAAAAAGAATAAAGTAGGTGGGATCTCAATACCAGATATCAAGCTGGATTACAAAGTCACTGTTCTCAAAACAGCCTGGTACTGTCACAAGAACAGACATATAGACCAATGGAATGGAATCAAGAACCCAGAAGTCGACCCAAACCACTATGCCCAATTAATATGCCACAAAGAAGGCATGAAGATACAATGGAGTCAAGACAGTCTCTTCAATAAATGGTGCTGGGAAAATTGGACAGATACATGCAAAAAAAATGAAACTAGACCACCAATTTACACCATACACAAAAATAAACTCAAAATGGATAAAGGACTTAAACATAAGACAGGAAACCATAAAAATACTAGAGGAATCCACAGGCAGCAAAATCTCAGACAAATGCAAAAGAAACTTCTTCACTGATACTGCTCCTTAGGCAATGGAAAATAAAGAGAAAATAAACAAACTAGACTATATCAAAATAAAAAGAAAGCTTTTGCACAGCAAAAGAAATCCAACAAGAAAGCCCACTACATAGGAGAACATATTTGCCAATGTTATTACCGATAAGGGTTTAATCTCCAACATTTACAAGGAACTCATACAGCTTAACAAAAGAAAGTTAAACAACCCAATCAAAAAATGGGCAATGAACCTAAATAAATACTTTTCAAAAGAAGACAGAAGGAAGGCCAAGAAACATATGAAAACATGCTCAAAGTTACTAATTATCCCAGAGATGCAAATCAAAATGACAGTGCAGCACTATCTCACACTTGTCAGCTTGGCTATCATCAACAAACTCAAGTGCTGGTGAAGATGAGGAGAAAAAGGAGCACTGGTGCACTGCTGGTGGGAATGCAGACTGGTACAGCCACTGTGGAGAACAGTATGGAGTTTCCTCAAAAACCTAAAAATGGAACTTCCATTTGACCCTGCGATCCCAGTTCTAGGAATATATCCCAAGAAGCTAGAAACATCAATCAGAAAGGATATATGCACCCCTATGTTCATAGCAGCACAATTTACCATAGCTAAGATCTGGAAACAGCCTAAATACCCATCAGCAGATGAGTGGATTAAAAAACGTAGTACATCTACACAATGGAATACTATGCTGCACTAAAAAAGAAGGAATTCCTACTATTTGCACAACATGGATGGAATTAGAGAGCATTATGCTAAGTGAAATAAGTCAGTCAGACAAAGATAAATATCACATGATCTCACTCATCTATGACAAATAATGAACAACATAAACTGATGAACAAAAACAGATCCAGAGACAGAGAAGCATCCATCAGACTGTCAAACCTCAGAAGGTAGGGGAGGGTGGGGATAAGAGGGAGAGATCAATCAAAGGACTTGTATGCATGCATATAAGCCTAACCAGAGGTCACAGACAGCAGGGGGTGGGGATATGAGTGGAGGGAGGGTTGGGAAGGTAATGGGGGATGAGGACAAATATGTAATACCTTAATCAATAAAGAATTTTTTTAAAAAAAGAGACCCTTGGAGGAAGCCTGGTACCTTGCTTGGTCATGTAGTTCATGGCAGTCTCTCTAGGTGATGAATGAAGGTTGCTTTCCTGAGAGATGGCAAGGGGGAAAAAAGGAGTTTATTAACTGCCAGTCACCAAGCTAAAAGTATTTTTTACACAAAATTCTTTTTTAAACTCCTGTAAGGAATACGGACATTTTAATGATATTGATCCTACCAATCGTGAATATAGTATATCCTTCCATTTGTTTATATCTATATTTTTTTCAAAGCCTTATAGTTTTCAGAGTGCATGTGTTTTAACTCCTTGGTTAAGTTTATTCCTTAGTATCTTAATTTTTTTATTCCAATGGTAAATGGGATTTATTTATGTATTTTTTTTTTAGTTTCTCTTTCTGAGAGATCACTGTTGGAATATAAAAATGCTATGGATTTTTGGCTGTTCATTTTGTATCCTGCTATGTTTCCAAATTAATTTGTTAAATCTGGTAGTTTTTTTTAAGGAATCTTTAGGGTTTTCTATGTACAATATCATGTCATTTGTGAATAATGAGAGTTTTACTTCCTCCTTTCCAATTTGGATGCCTTTTATTTCTTCTTCTTGTCTGATCACTATGGCTAGGACTTCCAGTACAATGTTGAACAAGAGTGGTGATAGAGGGCATCCTGACTTATTCCTGCTCTTAGGGGAAATGGTTTTAGTTTTTGCCCACTGAGTATTATGTTGACTATAGGTTTGTCATATAAAACTTTTATTATGTTGAAGTATGATCCCTCTATTCCCACTTTGCTGAAAGGTTTCATAAAAAATGGGTGTTGAATATTGTTGAATGCTTTTTCTGCATCAATTGATATGCGCATGTGATTTTTGTCTTGCGATTTGTTTATGTGCTGTATCACTTTTATTGATTTGCAAATAATGGACCATCTTTGCATCCCCAGAATAAATTCCACTTAGTCATGATGTATAATCTTTTTAATGTATTGCTGGACTCAATTTACTAAAATTTTGTTGAGGATTTTAGCATCTGTTCATCAGGGATATTGACCTATAGTTCTCTTTCTTTGTCATGTCTTTATTTTGTTTTGGAATTAGGGTAATACCAGCCTCATAGATAGAGTTTGGAAGTGTTCTTTCCTCTTAAATTTTTTGGGGGTAGTATAAGTAGGATGGGTTTTAGTTCTTCTTTGAATATTTAATAAAACTCTCCTGTGAATCTGTCTGGACCATCGCTCTTCTTTGCTGGGAGTTTTTGTTTTTCTGCTCCAATTTCATCAGTAGTTATAGGCCTATGCAGGTTTTCTGATTCTTCCTGATTGAGTTTTAGACAGTTGTATTTTTCTAGGAATATTTCCATTTCCAGGTTGTCCCATTTGTTGTAATAAAGTTATTCATAGTATTTTTTTTACAATTCTTTGTATTTCTATGGTGCCTATTGATACTTTATCTCTTCATTTCTGATTTTTTAAATTTGTATCCTCTCTCTTTGTTTCCTGGTTAGTCTGGCTAGAGGTTCATCAATTCTATTTATCCTTTTGAAGAACCAGCTCTTGGTTTAATTGATCTTTTGTATATTTTTTGGCTCTATGTCATTTACTTCTGCTCTTATCTTTATTATTTCATTATTTCCTTCCTTCTACTTTTTCTGGGATTTTCTTGTTGATCTCTTCATAATTCTTTAAGTTATAGTGTTAGATAACTTAACAGTTTTTCTTGTGTTTTTTTTAAGGTAGATCTGTAGTGCTATGCAGTCCATATTACTGAAAGCAATCTAGAGATTCAAAGCTATCCCTATTAAAATACCAATGGCATATTTCACAGGACTAGAACAAAAAATCCAAAAATTTAGATGAGACCAAAAAAGACCCTTAATAGCTGCATCAATCTTCAGAAATAAAAACAAAGTTGGGGGAATCATAATATCAGATATCAAGTTATATTACAAAGCCACTGTGCTCAAAACATTCTGGTACTGGCACAAGAACAGGCATATAGACCAATGAAATAGAACAAGACCTCAGAAATCAACCCAAGCCACTATGCTCAATTAATATTTAACAAAGGAGGCAAGAGCATATAATGGAGCAGAAGCAGTCTCTTCAACAAATGCTGTTGGGAAAATTGGACAGGTACATGCAAAAAGAAAATGAAACTAGACACCAAATTACACCATACACAAGAATAAACTCAAAATGGATAAAAGATTTAAATGTAAGTCATGAAACCATAGAAATCCTAGAAGAAACCATAGGCACCAAAATCTCAAACATCTCTTATAGCAATATAAACATATTGCTATATATATGATATATCTCTTAGGACAGTGGTCAGCAACCTCATTTGTCAACAAAGTCAAATACCAACAGTACAACAATTGAAATTTCTTTCTTTTGAGAGCCAAATTTTTTAACTTAAACTTCTTCTAATGCCACTTCTTCAAAACAGACTTGCCCAGGCTGTGGTATTTTGTGGAAGATCCACACTCAAGGGGCCAAAGAGCCGCATGTGGCTCACGAGCTGCAGTTTTCCCACCACTGTCCTAGGACAATAGAAAATAAACAAATGTGATTACATAAATATATAAAGCACAGCAAAATAATAAGAAAGCCCACTACATGAGAGAACATATTTACCAGTGATACATCTGATAAGGGGTTAATCTCCAAAATATACAGGGAACTCACACAACTTAAAGAAGACAATTAATCCAATTTAAAAATGGGCAAAGGAGGAGAGGATAGAAAAAAATGGCAGCGGAACAGAAGGATGCAATCTGAATTGTGTCCCAGAGCAGACAGAGGGAGCAGTTGAGGGTCACGCAGGGAGTGTTTATTGGCGAGTTGGGGGAAAGCTGTGCTCCTGGAGAAGGTAAGGGACTGCTGGACTGGCCTCCCCTGACTGAGCAGCCCCAGTGCTGCTGGGTTCTCTCACAGAGCCACCAGCTCGGAGGCGGACCACACCATCTTGAAGGGGAAGGGCCTGAAAGTATACAGCTGCAGTACCCACTGGATGGCTGAGACCCCCCCAGAACACCGGTGCCCAGTTAGCTTGGGCACACAGATTCGAAAGAGCTCTGTGCGCCGGCACGGAAAGGTCAGATTTCCCCTGGGGTTACTTTGGGCAGGAGACCAAGGGAGTTGGCAAAGCCGGGAGATCTGAGCCTGGAATAAAGTCCGTGACTGTTGGAGCTGGTAAACATGGAAGAGGGCCCTCGGAGCTGGTGGCAGAGGGAATTCCTATAAAGCAACCCATTTGGACCTGACAAGAGGAGGGAAGCCCAAAAGTTGTGGGAGGGTCCTGGCTGCTAAACCCAAGAGGGAAAGGAGATTTTCGCAGATATACATGCAGAACCTGAGTTTGAGCACTTGCGTTTTTTCCTCTCCTAATCCAAGCTTCTGAGAGCTAAACCAGGATCGTGGGATCCCCTGGTGGGGGATAGCCTGGGAGACCACAAGATATGGAGCCTGGAGATAAAAGTCAGCAGTCACCATTAGCGAGGCAGCTCTGGGGGCAGCCCATCCCCACAAATCAGTATTGAATACCACAGGGATAGCAGGATTTTAGTTCAGGCTAAAGAAGAGCAATAGACCCAGAGGTCAACCTAGAAACACTGCCACCCAGGGGCTGAATCACAAATTGACTCTTGTGTAACACAAAGTAAGGAATTAATTTTATTTTCTCTTTATTCTACTTTGGGATTAGTGTTCTACAGTCTAATTCATCTACCCTTTAGTATCTTTTACTCTACCTCAACTTCACCTTTATGCCACCACTCTCTTGCTAACCTTTCTCTATTTAGTTCCTTGTTTCCCTTACACTTTTCCTGCTTTTGATTTACCTTATTCTTTCTTTTTACCCCCTATTTAAATTTCACCCCACTTATATATCTAATCTCCAGCTACCAACTCCAAATCCATACATACCTCTTGCTTCTCTGACTTTACTATCTTATATTGTTTTTCTCTCTGTCCTGTTGTTGTTAACTTGACTGTTGATTATATTGATTTTTTATGCAGGTTTGTGTGATTGGTTTGCTTATTCTTTTCTTTTGGTTTGTTTTGTGGGGTTTTTTTATGTTGTTTTTTTGCTTTGTTGTTCTCGTTTGCATTGTTTTTTGATAGATTTTTGCTTCTTTGTTCTCTCATCTCCTTTGTTACCTCATAGTTGTATGTACTTAGTATCAATCTCCAGGTACTTGCTGCTGGCTTTTGTTCAGATTAGTGGCTGTCCTATAGGAGTTTTCACCCCACATTTGTAGTTTATTCCCCTTTTATTTATTTTTTTCACTTCTTCCCCTTTTCCCACTATTATTTTGGAATTCCTGTCTTTCTGTGTGTGTGTATGTGTGTGTGTGTGTGTGTTTTCTCTTTCTTCTTTCTCACCTATCTCTGAATTTGCCTTTCTCTGGTGATCACCTTTATTTGGAGTTACCCATAGTGTGAATACATTTCTATTAAGTGCCTGATGCATTGCACCTGGTTGTGTTGTATTTTGTGCCTTTAAATCAATGCAGGAGAGTGAGAACTACATAACCAGACACAGAGAGAAGAGAGACCATGGAGAGACAAAGATACAGCCTACATATGAAAGAAAAACAAGACTCACCAGGAAAGGAGGTAAACGAAATGGAAGCTAGCAACCTGTCACAGAAAGGATTCAGAGAAATGGTCATAAGGTGGCTGAAAAGAATGGAAGACAAACTTGACAATATCAGTAAGAACCAAGAAGAAATGAAGAAGAACCAAGAAGAAATAAAAAGTGACATCGCTGAAGTAAAGAACTCAATAGAAAGTATCAAGAGTAGACTAGAAGAGGCAGAGGACCGCATCAGTGAGCTAGAAGAGAAGATAGAAAAAAATACCCAAGTAGAGCAGCTTCTAAAAATATTTAAAAGAAGGAGGAGAGCCTAATGGAACTTTGGGACTACATGAAACAAAACAACATCCATATAATAGGGCTTCCAGAATGACAGGAAACTGAGCAAGGAATAGAAAACCTGTTAGAAGAAATAATGGCAGAAAACTTCCCTGATATAGGAAAGAAAAAATCCACACAAATCCAAGAAGCTCACAGAGTCCCAAGCAAAATGAACCCCAAAAGACCTATGCCAAGGCACATTATAAGTAAATTGGCAAACTTCAAAGACAAAGTAAGAATCTCAAAAGTCACCAGAGAGAGACAGAAAGTCACCTACAAAGGAACCCCATCAGACTAACAAGTGAATTCTCAACAGAAACATATCAGGCCAGAGGCAATGGAACGAAATATACAAAGTCATGCAAAGGAAGGGTCTTCATCCTAGAATACTGTACCCAGCAAGGCTATCAATCAAAACTGAAGGTCAAATCAGAAGCTTCACAGGCAAAAAAAGGTCTAAGGGAATTCATTACCACCAAACCAGCAATGCAGCAAATGCTAAAGAGTCTGCTGTAAAAAGAAATAGGAAGTGAAGAAGGAGCACAGGGGTAAAGAAGAAAAATGGCAACAAATAAGTACCTATCAATAATAACTTTAAATGTAAGTGGATTAAATGATCCAATCAAAAGACATAGGGTAATGGACTGGATAAAAATCATGACCCATGTATTGGCTGTTTACAAGAAACCAACCTCAAAAAAAAAAAAAAAAAGACGCACACAGACTGAGGGTGATAGGATGGAAAAAGGTTCTTCAGGCAAATGGAAATGGAAAAAAAAAGCTGGGGTAGCAATACTTATATTGAACAAATTAGATCTCAAAGTGAAGGACATAACAAGAGACAAAGAAGGCCACTTCATAATACTAAAGGGAGCAATCCAACAAGAAAAAATAACTCTGGTAAAAATATACACACCCAATACAGGAGCACCCAAATACATAAAAAAACTCCTGGATGAATACAAGGGAGAGATATGCAGCATACAATCATAGTAGGAGACTTTAATACCCCACTATCACCATTGGACAAATCCTCTAAACAAAAAATCAGCAAAGAAACATCAATCCTCAATGACTCATTAGACCAGATGGAATTAATTGACATCTTCAGACCATTTCATCCCAAAGCCACAGAATATACATTCTTTTCAAGTGCCCATGGGTCATTCTCAAAGATAGACCATGAGTTGGGTCATAGGCAAAGTCTCTCCAAATACAAGAAGATAGAAATCATATCAAGCATATTCTCAGATCACAGTGGTATAAAGCTGGAAATCAAATACAATAAAAATAATCCAAAGAAATCAAACACATGGAGACTAAACAGCATGCTATTAGACAATGACTGGGTTACCAGAGAGATCAAGGAAGAAATAGAAAACATCATAAAAACAAATGACAACAATAGCACAACAATCCAAAATCTATGGGACACAGTGAAAGCAGTTCTGAGAGGGAAGTTCATAGCTCTACAATCCTACTGAAAACTAGAAGCAGCAGCAATAAATTATCTAACCCAACAACTCAAAGAGTTAGAAAGAAAGCAACAAGAAAAGCCCAGTGTAAGCAGAAGGAAGGAAATAGTAAAGATCAGAGCAGAAATAAATGACATAGAGACCAAAGAAACAATACAGAAGATCAACAAAACCAAGAGCTGGTTCTTTGAAAGGATAAACAAGATTGATGAACCTCTAGCCAGACTCACCAAGAAGCAAAGAGAGAGGACCCTAATAAATAAAATCAGAAATGAAAGAGTTGAAATGACAACAGACCCCATTGAAATACAAAGGACTGTTAAAAAAATACTATGAACAACTCTATTCCAACAAACTGGACAACCTGGAGGAAATGGATATATTCCTATAAAAATATAACCTCCCAAAACTCAATCAGGAAGAATCTAAATAGCTCAATAGACCAATAACTATGTGAGAAATTGAAGCAGTCATCATAAAGCTTCCAGCAAACAAAAGCCCAGGGCCAAATGGATTCACAGGGGAGTTTTACCAAACATTCAAGGGAGAACTAAAACCTATCCTCCTCAGACTATTCCAGAAAATTCAAGAGGATGGAACACTTCCAAACTCCTATGAAGCTAGCATCACCCTAATACCAAAACCAGATAAAGACGACACAATGAAAGAGAATTACAGGCCAATATCCCTCATGAATATAGATGCCAAAATCTTCAATAAAATCCTAGCAAATCGGATCCAGCAGCACATCAGAAAGATCATACACCATGACCAAGTAGGATTTATCCCAGGAATGCAAGGATGGTACAATATCTGCAAATCAATAAATGTGATATATCACATAATCAAATTGAGAGACAAAAGTCACATAGTCATATCAATTGATGCAGAAAAAAGCATTTGACAAAATCCAACACCCTTTCTTGACAACAACAAAAAAACTCTCAACAAGGTAGGAATAGAAGGATCATACCTCAACATAATAAAAGGCATATATGAGAAATCCACAGCAAACATCATACTTAATGGGCAAAAACTACAACCATTTCACCTAAGAACAGGAACAAGACAGGGATACCCACTCTCACCACGCCTGTTCGACATAGTACTGGAAGTATTAGCCATTGCAATTAGACAAGAAGAAGAAATAAAAGGCATTCAAATTGGAAAAAAAGTAAAGCTATCCTTATTTGCAAATGACATGATATTGTGCATAAAAAAAAAACGAAAAACTCCATAAAAAACTAATAGACTTAATAAATGAGTTCAGCAATGCAGCGAGCTATAAAATTAATGCCAAGAAATCTATGGCATTTCTATACACTAATAGTGAACTTACAGAAAGACTAAAAAAGCAATCCCATTTACCATCACACCAAAAAAGTTAAGATACATAGGAATAAACTTAACTAAGGAGGTAAAAGACCTATTCACCGAAAACTACGGGACACTAAAAAAAGAGATAGAGGAAGATGTAAACAGGTGGAAGAACATACCATGTTCATGGATTGGGAGACTCAACATCATTAAAATGTCCATACTTCCCAAAGCAATTTATAAATTTAATGCACTCCCCATTAAAATACCAATGGCATATTTCACAGACCTAGAAAGAACTCTCCAAAAATTCATCTGGAACAAAAAAAGTACCCGAATAAGCACAGCAATCCTGAGAAAGAAGCACAAAGTCGGTGGGATTTCAATACCAGATTTCAAGCTATGTGACAAAGCTACTGTTCTCAAAATAGCCTGGTATTGGCACAAGAACAGACATATAGACCAATGGAATAGAATAGAGAATCCAAATATCAAACCAAACCACTATGCTCAATTAATATTTGACAAAGGAGGCATGAACATAAAATGGAGTCAAGACAGTCTCTTCAATAAATGGTGTTGGGAAAATTGGACAGATACATGCAAAAAAATGAAACTAGACCACCAACTTATACCATACACAAAAATAAACTCAAAATGGATACAGGACTTAAACATAAGATGGGAAACCATAAAAACATTAGAGGAATCTACAGGAAGAAAAATCTCAGACATATGCATAAAGAACTTCTTCAATGATACTGCTCCTAGGGCAATGGAAGCTAAAGAGAAAATAAACAAATGGGACTACATCAAAATCAAAAGCTTTTGCACAGCTAAAGAAACCATCAACAAAACAACAAGAAAACCCACTGTATGGGAAAACATATTTGCAAATGTTATCAGTGATAAAGGTTTAATCCCAAGCATCTACAGGCAACTCACACAACTCAATAAAAGGAGGACAAATGATCCAATAAAAAACTGGGCAACAGACCTAAATAGAATCTTCTCAAAAGAAGACAAAAGGAAGGTCCAGAGACATATGAAAACCTGCTCAAAGTCACTAATTATCCGAGAGATGCAAATCAAAACGACTATGCAGTACATCTCACACCTGTCAGAATGGCTTACATCAACAAATCAACAAACGACAAGTGCTGGCGAGGATGCGGAGAAAAAGTAACTCTCGTGCACTGCTGGTGGGATTGTAGACTAGTGCAGCCACTGTGGAGAACAGTATGGAGTTTCCTCAAAAAACTAAAAATGGAGCTCCCATTCGACCCAGTGATCCCACTTCTAGGAATATACCCCAAGATACTAGAAATGCAAATTAGAAAGGATATATGTACCCCTATGTTCATAGCAGCACAATTTACCATAACTAAGATTTGGAAACAACCTAAGTGCCCATCAGCAGATGAGTGGATTGAAAAACTATGGTACATTTACACAATGGAATACTACGATGGGGTAAAACAGAAGGAGCTCCTACCATTTCTAACAACATGGATGGATTTGGAGAGCATTATGCTAAGTGAAATTAGCTAGGCAGAGAAAGACAAATATCACATGATCTCACTCATTTGAGGAATATAATGAATGACATAGACTGATGAACAAGAATGGATCCAGAGACTGAGAAAAGTCTATTAGAATGTCAAACCTCAGGGTAAGTGGCAGGTGGTGGTAGTAAGGGGGAAAGACAATATATCTGAGCTCTTGAACTAAGTTAAGTAATTTGTGTTTTTACATCCCTGACAAAGTTTATATAAAGTTATAAATAAATTGGCAGCTAGTTTGAGATTGAATTAACATGGCCTAGAGCTTGTCATCTCCTATGGACACCAGTCCTTAGACTAGGCTCTCCTTAACCTCCCGTGACACCATAATACCCTTACATGATATTATTCTACAACATCATTATAATATTTGATATTTGACAACAGCATATTATACAATTATCTCAAATAAACTTACAAACTCATTCTTTGAATGTTGGGCAGCAATTTTAAAAAGGATAGGAAAGGAATTAATCCCTTTCAGAAGGAATTAAGGCACTGGGAAGGCATCCTAGCATTCTATATTGGCCCCTATTGCCCTTTTGCCAAGAGGGACCCTCTTCTTATTATCCAAATACACACAGCTGATGCGTGAACTTTCAGTTCAAGCTGTGGCTGAAGTCTCTGGGCAGCTGGCACCATGGATCTGTATCTCGACCAATGGTGTGAGCTGGGCCCTCTCTGGAGAAGAAACCTGGGTCACTCAAGATATGTGATCAGTACCGGGACCCCGCCAGCAGGCGAGGGGACCCCAAGGCAGGTGCTGGATGTGGAGGCCACAGGGGCATAGACTACAAAGGAGACAGAACTGAACCTCACATCACCCTGTTTGGCCCCAGAGGATGGCTGGTTAGCCAGAGACGGGTAAGATTCCTCAGGGAAGGAACAATCTAAGACAGGCACAGTCGCAGAGGGGCCAACAGGAGAGAACTAAAAGGTCAACAGAGGTGGGGCACAGACCCTCATCCACAAATCTTGCAGGGGCTTGAATTCTCACCCCTCCTGAGGGAGGTCTCCTACCCCCACGGCTGCTTCGCCTCCCACGCACAACTCAGACCGGGACCCAGGTGGCAGACAGAGACTTGGCCAGCATTAGCTGCTCTATATCTAAATTCAGTTTATTACCAGGAATGCTCAGAACCTACTCAAAAATGCAAATACTCCTTTCCACTAGTATTTACAGGGTAAACTAAAATTTCTGCTTGAATATTAAAATTGACAGTAAAATAGTAATCAAGTTTTCAGATTAATTTAAATTGGCCAAGTGAAATAAGTGAATACTCAAGAAAATTTAAGTGTATTGGACAAAAAGCTTTTCCTAAAACATTAACTAAAATATCTATTAGTAGTTCATCTCACTGTAAAATTGCCTAACATCCAAAGAACCTAAAGCAGTCATATTTGTGTGCAAAAAATTAAAATTTAAAATTACCAAGACTGCAATATAAAATTTCCAAAAGCCCCCATTAATCAAAAAAGGGGGGGCAGTGGGGGTAATATCATGTAACGAAAAATATCCTGTAAGTAAAATACATCTAGAAAATTCTTACTCCAGAAAAGCAAATTCCATTTGTAAAACCAACTGCAGGACACCCATGAAAAAACACACATCGTGTCAAAATAAGCCAAAGGAAAATCATTTAGGCAAAATTAAAAAGAATCCCAAGTCTATTTTGCAGAGAGGATCCCTTTGTTAACTTTTGGTCGAGAATGTGTTTGTGTGTTTTCAGAGAACAACTCCAAGATCATGTGGGTTCCTGCGACTGTGAGGAACTGACAGGTCTGTTCCAGTCACGAGGATGGTCCAGAGATGGGGGACGCTGACGACACCTTGCCATGCTAGCAGTTGGCAGCTGTGCATGGCTGCAGGCGGCCCAGGACCAAACCAGAGAGGATGGATCTTGCATTGCCACGATGTGTCCACCATCCGGATACCATTGCTGACATGTACACATGAAGAACTATTTGACACTGAAACTGGGACTCAGAACAGTTGGACATTGAATCTGAGACTGAAACATATTTTGTTCTTATACATTTATTTCTAGTATGCAGAGGCAAGATATTTTTGAAGAAAAGAAACAGGGGAGAGTGATTGATATAGAGGCAGGGAGGCATTGAACAGGCTGTCAAGTTACAGGGGGAAGGCTTGGGTGGATGGGAGGTGAATGCCAGGGGAGATCTACCGAAGGACTTGTATGCATGCATATGAGCATAACCAATGAATGAAAGACACTGGGGCGGGGAGGGGGGTGGGTGGGGACATGTGCTGGGGGGTAAGGGAGGCTGGGGGGAGGATAATGGGGAGGGGGTAAAGGAAAACATGCACTACTATTTATTAAATATAAGTTATACTGCAAAAAAAATCAATAAAAATTAAATGTTAAAAAAAACTATGGTACATTTACACAATGGAATACTACGCTGCAGTAATAAAGAAGGAGCTCCTACCATTTGTAACAACATGGATGGTTTTGGAGAGCATTATGCTAAGTGAAATTAGCCAGGCAGAGAAAGACAAATATCACATGATCTCACTCATTTGAGGAATATAATGAATGACATAGACTGATAAACAAGAATGGATCCAGAGACTGAGAAAAGTCCATCAGAATGTCAAACCTCAGGAGAACAACTCCAAGGAACTGACGGATCTGTTCCAGTCACGAGGACGGTCCAGAGATGGGGGACACTGATGACACCTTGCCATGCTAGCAGTCGGCAGCTGTGCATGTCTGCAGGCAGCCCAAGACCAAACCAGAGAGGATGGATCTTGCATTGTCATGATGTGTCCACCATCTGGATACCATTGCTGACATGTACACATAAAGAATTATTTGACATTGAAACTGGGACTCAGAAGAGTTGGACATTGAATCTGAGACTGAAACATTTTTTGTTCTTATACACATTTATTTCTAGTATGCAGAGGCAAGATATTTTTGAAGAAAAGAAACAGGGGAGAGTGATTGATATAGAGGCAGGGAGGCATTGAACAGGCTGTCAAGCTACAGGGGGAAGGCTTGGGTGGATGGGAGGTGAATGCTGGGGGAGATCAACCAAAGGACTTGTATGCATGCATATGAGCATAACCAATGAATGAAAGACACTGGGGCGGGGAGGAGGGTGGGTGGGGACATGTGCTGGGGGGTAGGGGAGGCTGAGGGGAGGATAATGGGGAGGGGGAAAGGAAAACATGTAATACTATTAAATATAAGTTATACTGCAAAAAAATCAATAAAAATATATTAAATTGAAAAAAATTAGAAACTAACCTCTCAAAGGCAGGGGAGGATGGGTGGAAAGAGATCAACCAATGATCTTGCTTGTATGTATGCATAACCTGTGCACACAGAAAATGGGGTGGTGAGGGCCTGGGGATGGTATGAAGAAGTTAATGGGGGAAAAGGAGGACCTATGTAATACTTTCAACAATAAAGATTTTTTATATATTTTATTGATTTTTTATAGAGCAGAAGGGAGAGGGATAGAAAGTCAGAAACATCGATGAGAGAGAGACATCGATCAGCTGCCTCTTGCATGCCCCCTACTGGGGATGTGCCCGCAGCCAAGGTACATGCCCTTTCCGGAATCGAACCCGGGACCCTTCAGTCCGCAGTCTGACGCTCTATCCACTGAGCCAAACTGGTCTCGGCCAATAAAGATTTTTTAAATGGCATCCATGAAGAAGAAAAGCTCCTGTGAGGTATGTATATCATTTTGCCTATTTCATAAAGCTCTGGAGGGTGTTTGCCTCGACACCTGAACTTGGTCACTATCCCACAGTGCTCCCAGGAACTCATGAAGATCTCCATGTCCTGCCACCATTGGAACAGGAATGAGCAGTCCTCTCTGTAAAATATCAGAGAGTATTTAGGCCTTGAGGACCATGTGGCTCTGCTGAGAGAACCCACCTGCTGTTGTGCTACCAAAGCAGCAAAGATGACACATGAACAAACCATGGCTGTGTCCCTATGAACCTGTCTGCAGAAACGGCAGGACAGTCCCGACTTACAGCTGCAGTCTGGCATCCCCCCGATGCAGCTCTTACTAATGATTGGTCTATTCCAGAGAGACCCGAAGTGGTGAAGTCAGCACTGGGTTCATCCTTGGTCAGTGGGTCCTAAACAGTACATCACAAAGAATTCTGTGCACACATTTTTCCAATCCTTGAGAATTTATGTATGAAATAGGTATTTCCACTGACACTTTCAGTAGTCACGTATCACCCTTGATCATCAACACATTCTTTCCAAAAAGTCCACAGTGTGGACAAAGTTCAAATGAGGGAGCTGGCCCAGTAGTCATCCTGTTGGACTGGGAGTTCAGACTCTGTTGGGGCTGCTGTCTCCTCTACCTCTGATGGTGTCAGCCTGGGGGAACAGGGCTTACTGTTGCTGCAGCATTTCTCCAAAGACCTCGGACACCCATGTGGCATGCTGGGCTGTCCGCCTGTGCAGGCTCTAAGCAGAGGCTCCACAGAGCAGGGCTGGGCTCTGTCCACACACAGCGGTGCATCCAACCTGAGAGCTGTTTCTGGTCCAAGTCCAACTGCTGAGCAGTTCAATTCTTTTTCATTTTACCCCAAGCCAATATTCTCCTTTAATGAGTAAAAATGCAGCTACTCTTTTAAGTTCATGTTGAAACTCAACAGTGTGTATTTTACTCAATTATAAAACACTGTCAGCATGACTTTCCTCCTGGGTCTACTGGCAAAGAGTTCAGGTGCTGGGCATACACAGTGACCTGAGGGGGCAGACCCTGGCCGGGTCGCGATGCTAGCCCGTTGTCCTGACACTGAGAATGCAGAGCAGTGTATTAAGAAATGCTCGAAAGAAGGTAAATCTGCAACTTTCTTTTTTCATGATTCCTCATTGTGTAACTTCCAGTAGTAACTACTGTGTGAGTATGGGCAGGTTTTATCTTACTGGGTCCTAAATTCTCTTCTATGCAATAAGAATATTCATAAGCCCTTCCAGGTTGAGAAGAAAACTGGACTTGTGTGTATGAGGGTAGACAACTTCCCCAATAATTTAGTGGGGTCTTGGGAAGGTTCATGGAGTGTTTATTGAATGTGATGTGTGAACAGAGTTCCGCCTCTCCAAGGACAGACACTAGGCAGGTGTCCTTGGGAAAGAGCTGAAAACCTGGACTGAGGGACACCTGCAGGAACTGAGAGGCCCCCGATCTTTCAGGGAGACCCAGCTGAGCTGATGGCTCTTGCTGGGCAGCTCAGGCCTGCAAGTGTAAGAATGGAAGTATCTGGGGTGTTGAGACCACCAGGGCCAAAGTTAGGGGCCTAATGCCAGCAGCACTGAAAACCTCCTAACTCTTTTGGTATCTCTGCTTTAAATTCTGGAAAACATAGAAGAGTGTCCTCTCTACTTCCCAAGAGAAAAGGACTAGAAATTATAACATTGAAATGCTCCTCATGAAAGCCCCATTTCAGGGCTAACTTGCAAAAGAAGCAAACAGTATGCTTCGGAGCAATAATGGATGCAGTGGCTGCTTTGATACCTGCCATTTTCCCAAATGGACCATTTATCCCCTGGAAGTAGTTTACACCTTGGAAATGTGCCTCAAGATGAGGCAGTATCATTTCAACTTGCTTTTATTTGGGGGACGAGATCTGATGTGTGGGCAAGGACTAAGGCGTTGTTTCATGTACTATAAAATGTTATTTTTTTTAACTCTCTCTCCTTGCAATGGGGTGGGGAGGGGTCTTATACTGAAGACAGCAGAGTATGCATAAAGCATCCTAAATGCACCTAAACTTAATTAATCTCCCTAGATGTTATCTCCTTAATGCTATATAAGTTTGGAGAGGAAAGTAAAATAGTAATCTATATTTAGGTCTGAAGTTTTCCATATAGTTCAGATCCCCATCATTAAATGTTATTTTTAAAGTTATTTTTCACTTTTGCATTTGAAATTTGCAAGGCTATAATGTTAACACAAGGCAATAAAATAATCACAAAAATGTATATGCCATAAGCCATCAGCAGAATGAACTCTTTACTTACTAATATCAAAGTAACAATTCTGGTAAGTATCCAGTCAGTCAAATTCAAACAAAACTTAGTGAACAAATGGATAGCATCTATTTTGATTCCTTTTGCAAGAATATAATTAAATATATGCAATTGTTACTATTATAAACATAGGGCTATTTTCCCATAATGGTGAGAGTATAGGGATTACTAAAAGTACAAAAATATGTTTCTGGCGTTTCTCAATATATAAAACACCTTCCCCAGGTCATATAGCAGTATGTGTGTTCTTATAACATTATGTATTTAAAATCTGGGTCAATTCTTTCACCTGCAGTCTACTTCCTCACAAAGCTTCTGGGAATATGTGGGACACGACTGCTGCAAAATCATCAAACCAGAAAAAGATGAATCAGGCTTTACTTCCAATTAAAGAAATAAAATGACTAACAAGCAGGGAAAGAGCTATGTTAAGAGTAAATCACTTAAAGTCTAAAAATTCAGCATTTCAAGATTCCTGTCTAGAAGTTAAAATATTTTAATATGATTGACAAGTTGGATCTAAGAAGTCACTCTGGATCTAAATAGAGACTATTTCACATTTTACTTTATTTTTGAAATACATTTTTATTAATTTCAGAGAAGAAGGGAGAGGAATAGAGAGATAGAAACACAGATTAGCTGCCTCCTGCACGCTCCCTACAGGGGTTCGAGCCCACAACCTGGGCATGTGCCCTAATCAGGAATCGAATTGTGACCTCCTGGTTCATAGGTGAATGCTCAACCACTGGGCCACACCGGCTGAGCCTATTTCACATTTTAAATGGTTTACCTCTGTGACTACACGTTGGCCATAGAAAGCCCAGGAGGTTTTCTTTCTTTGTGAATATCTCACAAAAAAGCTTTGGCAATAAAACGTCAGAGTTGCTGTGCTTCCTTAGCACTCAGCACAATGGTGCATTGAAGTTAAATACCACATTTCAGTTCTGCTAACTTAACTTAAAATAGAAAACATTTCAATCATCAAAAGCGGAACAAAATGCACACACAATAACACCAGCAAGTCCTGCTATTTTTCAAGGTTTATAAAATAAGTCTTCATCACTAGTGAATCAGCGTTCATTATCCTACATCTGCAAATAGGTTTTGTTGCTTAGATCCCTTTCAAACTACTTTAATACAAGGGCTAATGGAACAGGTCAAAGAGGAGAGAGGATGCCAAGAGGAACTTATATCCACACTAGAGGCCTGGTGCATGAAATTCGTGCACAGAGGGCAGGGGGTATCCCTCCACCCAGCCTGCTTCCTCGCCAATCTGGGATCCCTCGAGGGAGGTCCAACTGCCCATTTAGGCCATATTCTGGTAGGATTGAGCCTAAACAGGCAGTCAGACATCCCTCTCACAATCCAGGACTGCTAGCTCCAAACTGCTCGCCTGCCTGCCTTCCTAATTGCCCATAACCGCTTCTGCCTGCCTGCCTGATCACCTTCTAACCACTCCCCTGCCAGCCTGATTGATGCCTAACTGCTCCCCTGCCAGCCTGTTTGACCCTAACTGCCCTCTCCTGCTGGCCTGGTCATCCCTAACTGCCCTCCCCTATGGGCCTGGTCACCCGTAACTGCCCTCCCCTACAGGCCTGGTGCCCCCTACAACTGCCCTCCCTTGCAGGCTTGGTCCCTCCCAATTGCCCTCTCCTGCTGGCCATCTTGTGGTGGCCATATTTGAGCACATAGGGGCAGGATCTTTGACCACATGGAGGCAGCCATCTTGTGTGTTAGAGTGATGGTCAATCAGCATATTAATCTTTTATTAGATAGGATAGAGGCCTGATGCATGGGTAGGGGCTAGTTGGTTTGCCCTGAGGGGTGTCCCAGGTCAGCGTGGAGGTTCCCTTGGGGTGTGGAGCTGCCTGAGTGAGGTGCCTGTGGTGGTTTGCAGGCCAGCTATGTCCCCCAGTGACCCAAGAGGAGGCCCTGGTACCTGGGATTAATTTATCTCCTACAATTGAAACTTTGTAGCCTGGAGTGGAGCCAGGCCTCCTCCTCACTCCATGACCACAGCCATTTCTCTTGGGATATTTACCTTCTATAACTGAAACTTTATAGCCTTAAGCAGAGGACAAGGCAGACTAGGGCTGGCAGAAAGCTTGGCTTCCTCCATCGCCAGGGGAAACCCTAGCCTCCTCCTCTCTCCAGCTCCATGGCTGCCACCATTTCTATTGGGATATATGTATCTTCTATAATTGAAACTTTGTAGCATTGAGTGGAGGCCTGAGTTCACCAAGGTGTGCAGAAAGCTTGGCATCCTCCATTACCCGGGAAACCCAAGTCTTTCTTCTGCTCTCTGTGGCTGCAGCCATCTTGGTTGGTGGTTAATTTGCATATCACTCCTGATTGGCTGGTTGGGCGTGGCTGGTGGGGGTGGCTTGTGGGCATAGCAGAGGTATGGTCATTTGCATATTTCTCTTTTATTAGATAGGATTCCCTTTGTAAAGGCTGCTAGTCCTCCAGGGGCAGCCCATTCAGTGGCTGGTGCATTGCTTGTTTCCCGGGCTCCATGGAGCTGGTGCATTCCTCGTTCCCCGGGCTCTGTGGACGAGCACTCCCGGAGCACCAGCAGGCCGTCACTTGTGCAGCAGCCCCTGTCACAATTCAATGTAACAAAATGATGAAGCAGAGATGGGGCAGAGGTGGGAAACTGAGTGCACTCTTCACAGCACACATAGGCCAAGATGAAGTTGATGAAATCCAAGACAGTTTCCCAGAAGGAGGCCAGGGTGGTGATCTAAGCAAGAAGTTCTGCCTGCTGTTGCTCCTCTGAGATGGAAGCCCCTCCCTTTGCTAGTGGGTGGCCTAAAACAAATTAAACAGTGAGCAATCAATGCCCCATACCCCCAGAACATACTCCTTCCTGCCCACACCTCCACACCCCTGGCTGCCACTGTGTGCAGGTTAGCAGGTTGTACCTTCACCCATAACCAGAGTCCCCAAATCAGCTCTGCAATCCTCCTTTACGCTTCCTGCTGGTAGGTTGCAAAGATAACATGCACAAAGTTTCCCACATGTGCTATTATGTGGCCTCGCTTTGTATTTGTGGAGCTACAAAAATCCCATGCAAGGCCCATGGGGCTAACTCACAGGTGCTGAGCGTGCTTTGTCAATGGTGTTGGAATTTTGTCTAATGAATGCTGATGAAAATCAGCATATGTCAAGACCAAAATGTTGCCTTGTTATTTTTTAATGTTGTTAATTTGCATTTTTTAAAGAAATTATTTTATAAAACTGTTGTAGCTACTGGAAAGATACACCCATTGAAAAGTTTGTTGTTGCCCTGGCTGGTTTGGCTCAGTGGATAGAGCATCGGCCTGTGGACTGAAAGGCCCCAGGTTCAATTCCGGTCAAGGGCACACACCTGGGTTGCAGGCTCGATCCTCAGTGGGGGGCATGCAGGAGACAACCAATAAATGATTCTCTCTCATCATTGATGTTTCTATCTTTCTCTCCATTTATATATATATTTGTGGGAGTTTTTATTCGAAACACCCCAGGCTCATCACTTAAAATCTAAGAAGCAGACCAGAAGTTTCTATAGTTTGATTTTTTTAGATAAGAAATTTTACAGGTTAATCAATATACCAGCTAGAAGGAAAAGGCAGGAGAACCAAGATGGCGGCATAGGTAAAACACCTATCTTGCCGTCATACACAGCAATTTTAAAACTACAACTTAACGAAAAAACAAACACCTTCCAGAATCACCAGAAAGCTGGCCGAGTGAAAATTCCACAAATAAAAGTGAAGATAAGACACTGTGACTTGGAGGAGCGGCGGTGAACAGCATTGATGATACACGTCGAGAGAGGTTTGGAGGGTGTGCCAGCAGATAAGGCAGGCGGCTGAAAACCGGCTAGTTTTCTCGAACTGGGAGACAAAGGCGTCCCACTGGACTGATTCTCCAGCTCTGGGAGAAGTCCAGGGAACCCACTATAACATGGGGTAAAAACTAGACAGTGGGAGGGCACACTGAAGCTTGGGTGCTGCAGGGGTCTGCCGGCTTGTGGAGAAGGCGAGCTTGTGCGGATTTCTCGTGACCTTGGGAACAGCACAGCTGCATGACCCTGACCGCTTAGAGAGCACTCGCGACTTGCTCTCTCATTCGGGAAACCATCAGACTGCTTTGTTTTACAACCCTGGGTGAGACCTTGGGTGTGCAGACTCATTTGGGGAGAGTCTGAATTCCCTGGCAGCCAGTGGAGCTAGGCAGCGGCTCTCTCTCAGAGGTGCTGGCAGCCATTGCCCCCGGCACAGAGTCCCTGGGGCCGCATAGGGTAGAGCTGACGCTGTCTGCTTGGCCCGGAGACCCCTCCCATCCAACCTGAGCACAGCTGAACTTCACAGACAATTGGCCTGGAGGTCAACCCCTCCAAGTGCTAACAACGATTAACCTGAGCTTAACTTCAGCAAGACTGTGCAACCCATATCCACCTCAGATAACTGGGGAGGCCGAGCCACTGTCCCTTGTAGGACAACTACCACAAAAAGCTAATTGACCAACTCAGGGAAGCAGCCACCATGCAGAGACATGGAAAGAAATCAGATTTGAAAGAAATGGAGGGAAAAAAATGACTGGACATGGAATTCAAAACCACGGTTATAGAGCTTTTCAAGAGGCTCCTAGAAAAGGTTGAGACCTATAAGGAAATAAGCAAGATCAGCAAGGAAATGAATGAGACCCTCAAGGATATGAATGAGACCTGCAAGGAAATGATCAAGACCAACGTGGAAATGAATGAGTCCTACAAGGAAATGAAGGAGACCCTCAAGGATATGAAGGAGACTCTCAAGGATATGAAAAAGGACCAACCAGAAATTAAGCATACACTGACTGAAATAAAAAATATTATACAAAGACCTAAAAGTACTCTAGAGCACCCCAAGAACCAAGTTAAAGATTTGAAATACAAAGAGGTAAAATCCACTCAGCTGAAAAAGCAAGAAACCAAAAGAATCCAAAAAATTGAAGATAGTGTAAGGGGCCTCTGGGACAACCTCAAGCATACCAACATCCGAATTATAGGGGTGCCAGAAAAAGAGAGAGAGCAAGACAATGAAAACCTATTTGAAGAAATAGTGACTGAAAACTTCCCACACCTGGTGAATGAAATAGACTTAGGAGTCCAAGAAGCGCACCGAACCCCAATATATAGGAACCCTAAGAGGACCACACCAAGGCACATCATAATTAAAATGCCAAGAGCAAAAGACAAAAAGAGAATATTAAAAGCAGCAAGAGAAAAACAGTTAGTTACCTATAAGAGAACACCCATACGATTGTCAGCGGATTTCTCAACAGAAATGATGCAGACCAGACGGGAGTGGCAAGAAATATTCAAAGTGATGAATAGCAAGAATCTACAACCAAGATTACTCTATCCAGCAAAGCTATCATTCAGAATTGAAGGTCAGATAAAGTGCTTCGCTGATAAGAAAAAGCTAAAGGAGTTCATCACCACCAAACCAATATTATATGAAATGCTGAAAGATATTCTTTAAGAAGAGGAAGAAGAAAAAGATAAAAGTGTAAATTATGAACAACAAACTCACATCTATCAACAAATGAATCTAAAAATCAAGTGAATTAATAAGCTGATGAACAGGATAAACTGGTGAATGTAACAGAATCACGGACATAGAGAGGGAATGGACTGACAATTCTTGGGGAGAAAAGGGGTGTGGGAAGTGCAGCAAGAGACTGGACAAAAATCATGCAACTATGGGAGAGGACAGTGGAGGGGGGTGAGAGTGGGGGGTGGGATGGGTACCAGGTGGAGGGGACTAGTGGGGGGAAAAAGGGAACAATGTAATTAATAAACTGAACAATAAAGATAATTTTTTAAAAAGAAAAAAAGAAAAGGCAAAAACCTTAGGACTTTAATATGCCTCCACCTGGAAAATATTTTCGAAGTAAATTATGTTATTTGATAGCATATTCAACATGGTTGGTCTTTAGATCCAATCAGATTTTATTCAAACCCCAGCTTCCCGATTAACTGGTGGAGAGGCCTTTGTTCGTGCATCTGCAATAGAACGGCTCTCAGGTTCGTGCTGGAACACTGCAGTGAAGGGAGCAAACACCCAGCCATCCTCATGGAGCCGCCCGGAGCAGAGCTGGCTCCCTTTCCTCTTGGGCCTCACGGTAAGCATGCTCAGCTGCACAGGCTTCGCAGTCACTGTCACAAGCTCTGAACTCCACCTTCATACACAAAAGCAGCATAGACAACATGATATTGACCAATGGTCATGGCTTCGTTCCAATAAAATTTTATTTATGGACACAGAAATTTGGATTTCATAGAATTTTTATGTGTTGTGAAATATTATGTTCCTTCTTTCATACTCGTTCGACCACTAAAAAATGTACAACCCCCTTTTAGCTCAGAGGCCATACAAAAAGAGGCCAAGGGCTGTGCTGGACTGCCAAGCCATAACTTGCTGACTTCTTTCCTAAAGGAAAGTACTGAACAAACAGGCAAATAAATGGTCTGTCAGAAGGTGACATGTGCTATGGCGGACAGTCGATCAGTATGAGGAAGGCAGACTGTTGTCCAGAGGGTTGTCAGAAAAGATGTCAGGAGGCACCTGCAGGAGGGGTGGGAGTGCTAGCTCTGCAGGAAGAGCCTTCCAGGTGGAGAGAGAGGTGACTGCAGGGAGCCCCCGTCCATGCACAGGATGTAGCCTCTCCCTGACTGTGGCTCAAAGATGACACAGGACCGCATGGCCAGATGCAACTTAACGGAATCGCTTTGACTGAAATGAGGAAAGGAAAATCCAGCAGAACTTTTGACAAATAGGACGAAGGATGTGACAGAAAGAGGAATCAGTCTTTGGCTCGAAAATCCTGACTGAGTTGGTCATTCCCTGAGATGGGGAGGACTGTCTTTCTTCACTTCATCTGCTAAGTGTGAAACTGCACCTGCTCGCCTCCACTGGAGTGAAGAGTGAAGGAGACAGTGACCTGAAGAGCGAGGCCCAGTGCCTGGCATGCGGGTGACACTGAGAAATGGCTCTTTCCAGACCCCATCATCTCTATATGACCTAACAGTGTTTACAGCTCAGAGCTGACCTACATCTAGGATGTAACTCTCAAAAGCATCCACCTTACGGAAGCTCCATTCTCCATGCCCAGCTCATTTTGGAGCCCATCTACACTGAAGGGTAGAGAAGATTCTTTAGGATTTATTTTCCTGTAAAATTTTGATTTTGCTGACTGTATAAGGAAGGTCCATGTGACTTTGAAATGCTGGGGATCATAGTGCTAGCATGCCAATATCAGCTCCCCGGTCCTGTGACAGGGGACCGAGTATTTCATGCTCTGGCCATAGAGAAGAGGGAAGACCAGACTCAGGGGGGAAAAGCCATCTCAGCAGGACCTGGAAAGACAGGGGAATTTTAGAAGAAGGAGTGGGGGTGAAGAAAAAAACATTGAGCATGGACACACAGCCTACTGGGTGGAAATGAAGGCTTCTCCCAAAATGCTTATACTTTGTAATTTCCACCTATTACCTAGGGACCCATTAAAGGTCTTTCATCAGAGAAGAATTTGGGCGGGAAGGTAACTCAGGTGGCACAGAAAGCAGAGGAGAAGCCAAATAAAGGGGAGAACAGTGGACAGGTGGGGAGCTTGGAGAAATAGTACTTCCTGTACCCAGCTTGTTCATCAGAAGCACCCCAACAACTCTGCTAGTGTGGCTTTCTAGGCCCAACACAGGCTGATTGTCACAGAATATCCTAGGAGTGGGGCTCAAAACAGGGCACTTCTAACAAGTTCCCAAGATGATTTTTCTACAGCAATGGATACCTACTATTAATATTATAATAGTATAGTAGCAAAAGAGGATGAAGATGGCCCAAGGTGACGACAGCCCAGGAGACAGAGAGAAAGGGATCCACCTGTTAAAGGGCCACTGGAGACAATACCAGGAGGACTTGGTCATCTTAGGTTGAATGGTGAGGTTGACAGAGATGTTGAAGAATGCCCTTGTTGCTTAAATTCCTAACTCCTACCTCTGACTGTCCAATGTAAAATACTGGAAACATTTAGACAGCAGAAACTTTGAAGTTCAAACCGAAGTAGGTAGGATGCTTGCAAAGAGCTACTGAAAATATAGACTATTCTCTAGTGCAGAAGCCGTCAATCTCAGCACTAATGACCCTGGGACCAGATGACTGTCAGATATCCCCTTAAAGGCAAAAAGCCCCTGATTGACAACTACTGCTCTAAAGATATAGTTCTTCACCCTTAGTAGATGTCGTAAAAGTCTGAAAGTTCTTAAAATTCAATATGATTTACTTCTGTTTTCAAATAACAGACAGGCCTGGCAGATGGCTGGCCTTGGTGCTAAGCGGTCATCAGGCACTTACTGAGGCACCGAGAAGGCAGTGCAACTCAGAATTAAGAAGACAATAATGGGGGAGAACTTAAGATGGCGCCATAGGTGAGCACCTATCTAGCTGTCCACGCAACAATTCTGAAACTACAACTTAGCAACGAAACAGACAACACCCAGAAATCGCCGGAGAGCTGGCTGTGGGGAAATCCCGGCGCATGAGAGTAAAGGCGGTGACTCGGGAGCAGCGGTGTGCAGCTTTGAGGTTCGGAGCGCGAGAGAGCGGTGAGGGACGGGCGGCAGACAGCCGGCCGGCTGGTTTTCTCCTGCGAGGAGGGCGGAGGTCTCCCACAGCACCGACCCCCCAGTTCCAGGCGAGCTCCCAGGTCGGGGAAAGGAGGATCCCCGGCGCGGCTGAGGTCTGTGTGTTTGGGGAGAGTGCACGAGTAAATTGGAGTGCGCAACCGGGCAGAGAACGCGGGCAGAGAACGCGCAACTACTTGCTTGGAGACCACCATACTGCTTTGTTTTACATCCCTGAGTGAGTCTTTGACTGTGCAGACTCAGTTAGGGAGAGGCAGAGTTGTCTGGCAACGGGGAGACTAGAGGTGGATTTACATAGCCACCCAACACCGAGACCCGTGAGCCGCACAGATAAGCACAGATAAGCTGACGCCACGAGCCCCATAGACCTGAAATGGGGAGGGAGCCAGGAGGGACGAACGTAAGCCCGACGGACCCCGCCAATTAGACGCAAACTCCGTGCCAAGCAGGGCGGGCCCAAGCCCGACACTGCGCCCCCAATAGACGCAAACTGCTTGCCAAGCAGGGCGGACTTAAGCTTGACGCTGCGCGCCCTTTAGACGCAAACTGCTCGCCAAGCAGGGCGGACCTAGGGCTGAAGCTGCGCGCTGCAAAGGAAGCTGAGCCACGGGTTCCTTAGAGGATACAGGATACCTATCACACACCGCTAAGGAACCACTCAGGAAAACAGCAACAATGCAGAGAAAAGGAAAGAACTCAGCTGTGAAAGAAATGGAGGAAAAAAGACGATTAGACATAGAGTTTAAAACCACAGTAATTAGGTTTATGAAGAGACTACTAGATAAGGCGGATAAAATTAATGAGAACTATGCCAAAATAAATAACACTTATAAAGAAATGAACAATGCTTACAAGGATATGATAAAAGACCAACTAGAAATTAAGCATATACTGACTGAAACAAAAAATATTATACAAAGACCTAAAAGCAGTCCAGACGACCGCAAAAACCAAGTCAAAGATTTGCAAAACAAAAAGGCAAAATCCACTCAGCTGGAAAAGCAGAAAGCCAAAAGAGTCCAAAAAATTGAAGATAGTATAAGGGGCCTCTGGGACAACCTCAAACATACCAACATCAGAATTATAGGGGTGCCAGAAAAAGAGAGAGAGCAAGATAATGAAAACCTACTAGAAAAAATAGTGACTGAAAACTTCCCCCACCTGGTGAAAGAAATTGACCTGAAAACCCAAGAAGTGCACAGAACCCCAAAATAGAGGAATCTAAAGAGGACCACACCAAGGCACATCATAATTAAGATGCCAAGAGCAAAAGATAAAGAGAGAATATTAAAAGCAGCAAGAGAGAAACAGATGGTTACCTATGAAGGAGCACCCATACGACTGTCAGCGGATTTCTCAACAGAAACGATGCAGGCCAGACGGGAGTGGCAAGAAATATTCAAAGTGATGAACAGCAAGAATCTACAACCAAGATTGCTCTATCCAGCAAAGCTGTCATTCAGAATTGAAGGTCAGATAAAGTGCTTCACAGATAAGAAAGAGCTGAAGGAGTTCATCACCGCCAAACCAACACTATATGAAATGCTGAAAGGTATTATTTGAGAAGAGGAAGAAGAAACAGGTAAAAATGTACATTTCGAACAATGGGTAAACATCTATCAAATGAATCTAAAAATCAAGTGAATTGGCAACCATAGGATCAGGATAAAATGAGGAATAGAACTGAATCATGGACATGGAGAGGGAATGGACTGATAATGCTTGGTGAGGGGAAGGGTGCGGGAAGTACAGCAAGAGACTGGACAGGGGTCATGCAACTATGGGAGAGGACAGAGGGTGGGGGAGGTGAGGGCGTAGAGTGGGATGGGTACTGGGCGGAGGGGAGCTATTGGGGAAAAATGTAAGTAATAAACTGAACAATAAAGCTATTAAAAATTTTAAAAAAAAGAAACAAACAAAAAAAATAATAAAATTAAAAAAAAAACTAAAAAAAAAAAAAAAAGAAGACAATAATGGAGGTGGGAGTGCAGAGACAGTTACATTTCCCCACGAGAAGAAATCACCGCACCATCTCTCGGGACCTTGAAAATCAGATGGGTAAAATAAAGTGAATGCCAACCTTTATGCTCAGGAAGGGCCAGATGACTGCTTCGGAACCTTTCCTTCTCATTTCCATACCATTACCTAAGGCTGTTAATGTCTCAACTGCTTACTCTTTTCTTATTTGCATTTAAAGAAAAATAAAACTGACATAGGTGTCTTACTGTAGACAAGCCTACCTTTTAGCCCTTCCTTGTTTCGATGCTGTAGTGGATGAACCACCTAAAGAAAGTGGGAACTATGTTGTTAGTAGCTGATACCCCTCCCCCAGGGAGGCCACAGCTCACCTGTGGTGTAAGGTCAGCATTGATTTTTAAGAAGCAGAAACCGTTTCTGTGGGCACCACACTCTGCACAGAAGCTGGCCACAGCTCCACAAATGAGTTACTGCATCTGCATAAGATCCATAAAAGACATAAAATGTTTTATGCAGTGCTAGTCACACTGACTTGGATTAATAAAGGAAACAAAGTTTTACGACTTTGAGATTATTCTCAGGTGGCATATAACTAAAAAAAAAAAAAAAGGCAGTTAAGTATCATGATAGCTTAGGGAACTGTATTATGTTTCTACCACTTTCTGAAGAGCCAAATGAAATGTCACTTCCGTTGAGGATTTAGCCAGAGCAAACTCATCTCCCTCACACATGCAGCCAAAATGGCCCTGAAGGTTTGCTTCCTGCAAACGCCCTCCCTGGCTGCACATAAACAGAGAGGGAGTGCTGTGGCAAGAGGCTGCTTAGAAACATTCTTTTTTGGAACATGTCTTGTTTCATATTTAAATGTAAAAATCAATATAAGTATAATCTTCTGAAATGTTATTTCTTAGTCTACAAGAAATACAGTGAAGGAAAAAGTTTTTCATTGATGGATGTATGACCCTAGGTCAGTGGTTCACAAACTCATTAGTCAACAGATTCAAATATCAACAGTACAACAATTGAAATTTCTTTTGAGAGCCAAATTTTTTAAACTTCTTCTAATACCACTTCTTCAGAATAGACTCACCCAGACCATGGTATTTTGTGGAAGAGCCACACTCAAGGAGCCAAAGAGCCGCATGTGACTCATGAGCCACAGTTTGCCCACCACTGCCCTAGGTCCTCAGTAACTCCAAAATTTTTATTTAGGAAGGCGTTAGGGACATGGCTAAAAGGGGTTGCTGGGAAAAAGACAATGGAATTCTTTTAAGGTGAGGTGTGCTTAGTAAGCACACTGAGTTTACATAGGAATTGGATTGGGATTGGCTTAGAGGTGGAGCCCTAGAAATGATGGGAGTGTTAACCTCCTTCCTTTACCAACAATGTCTCCATGACCTCCAACTGCCCTGGATATAAAATATTACATCAGCTTATTTGTCCTAGTCACTGTCCAATATAATCCATATAGATAAAAGGCTAATAGACAAAGTGTCCCCTCAGGAGTTCAACCCGGAGACTGGGAGTTCGATTGCTCTCTGTGACATACGCTGACCACCAGAGGGCAGCACGAAATGAAGGAAGGCCCCAGCCAGCAGCCAGCAGCTGGGGAAGGGAAGCCCCCACCAGCAGCCAGAAGGCCCTGATTGGCCCTGATCCCCTGCCAGGTCTAGGGACCCTACAAATTTCATTCACTGGGCCTCTAGTCTGACATAAAGAGTTATGTTGGGGAAAGGACATTCCAGAAAGGCCAAAGTCACAGATGCAAGTTTGCCTAAATAATCAAATGGCCAGATAACAGCAGGGGGAAACCATGGCTAATAGCACTGAGGTTGCACCATGTGGCTGCTTTGTCTATACTTGCCTTTGTAGTTTTGACTTTATTGCCACTGCTACAGGCCCAACCTGAGTCATCTGGCAGCACTTTGCAATCCTCTCCTTCCAAACAGGGATCCATGTGACACCACCACTTCTGAACCACGATGGAAGCTGGAAAACAAAGACCGAATAATGGGTGTGACACTGCTTCTTCCTGCAAATGTGGACAGCATGAAGCTCAACACAGAGGAGCACACTGAGCTCACTGACACAGTGGAGTTAGTGAGATCTCACGCTTCAGTGCAGGCCTTCCTCGGTCTGAATCTGGCTGTGACACTTTTTACAAGTGACATTGGGCTTATTATTTTACTCCTCTCCACATCATTTTCTTCAGCTGTAAAATGGGGGTGAAAATAGAAGCTTGCCACAGGACGTCAAGGATAAAGCTAATTCATGTGAGTCTTGGCTGGCTTTGTTCTTATGTTCTCAGAAGTTCTTTGTTTTTATGTTCTCAGAAGGTGATAGTTATTTCTGTGGTCCTCATCTTTGGTGGTAGGTTGTATGTTGATGGTGCAAAGTTATGTTTAATGGTTTTTTTGATGTTGTTGTTTTTTAGATTTACATTTTTAATTTTTTTGTTGATTAAGGTATTACATGTGTCCATATCTCCCACTGCCCCCCACCCCACTCCCATACATGCCCTTTTTCTGTTGTCAATAGCAAAGACTAACAGCAGTCAACATTTCCAACCCACACCGTGCTCGTGTCCTCATCCTCCCCAGCTAGCGCTGAGCACTGCAACACGGGCAGGGCCCAATAGCCCCTCAATGCCCACATTCTAGACTAGCCAGCTCACCTGTTAATTAATTTCCTTTTACCTCACCAAGCCTGTAAGGATTGAAAAATAAAAGCATTTGTATTTTAAGCCCATGGAGCAGAAAGTAGTACCTCAGTTCTCTGGGTTTAGAAGCAGAAGAAGAAAAGTGAAGGAAGTACCATCAATTGGCTGGATATTCCCACAGAATCAAAGGACAAAAGGATTGTGACTGATTTTTAAGGGTGAGCCCAGCCAATAGGCTAGTACAGGACAGGGTGCTGGGGCCAGGAAGCTGAGAGGGTAGGGAGAGAAATAGAGAGGATCTTAGCCCTATTTTTCTTGTTGAAACAGCAACGCTAATAAGAAACATCCTCCATTGGATTTCACTTAAACTATTACTGCCTGAGAAGTTTGAAATTCAAGTTCAAGCAAATCTTTATAGATCCTTTTCTTGAGGGCCTGGCATACTAATTGGGATTGGTGGAGGTAGGATTCAGTTCATTTCAATATAGCTGTACTTCTGAAGTTAAAAATTATCTTCTTGCATTCTACAGAGAAAACTGAGGCCCAGAGATACTGAATTGTCCCAAGTCACATTGTTTGAAGAGAGTCAAGCAACACTGAATGAAGGAGTCTGACCCTGCACCCATGCTCCAACCTGGTAATACAGGTGGGCGAAAGCAAGTCTACAGGTGTGAGTACATGAAACAGAGCTTATTCTTGTATTGCTATTTATTAATTACTGTATTATTTCCCACATGAACTGTATGCTTCCCTTTGCCTACCGCTGTATACAGCTGCTCCCTCACACCAGGGATCTCTAGGAAAACAAGCCCTAGTGTGGAATCAGGGATGAAAGTAGGTGACCCAGTACATGCAAATGCAAGCTCCTCTGTCAGGCGACTCTAGGGCAGTATGATGAGGGCACAGCACAGTTTCATTATCAGCTGCGGTGGCCAGACCCTGCATTTACCCTGAAGCAGAAAAGTGGCCACCATTCTTGGTTTTGGCCAAATCCTGAGCTCCTATCCCATCAGTCTCATCAAAACCAATAACCTAAGTAAGGCTGTTTTGTAATTTAGGATAACCACTTGCTAGTTAAATCAGAAGGCACCAACACTGAGAACGAATGCAGCTGAATGGGTTATTTTTTCTGAGAGAGAGACTGCCAGTGGACACATTCGGAGAACCTGAGAACATGTATTCTTTTCAGCCCCAGATATCACAATACTCTCATCTTCAAACTAGATGGAGTTTTGTCATTTCAGAGCACTTTTACCTAATGTTCCTCTTTTGATTGTCTCAGCAACCCTCAGAAGCAGGAAGCGGAAGCAGAAGATTCCAGGAATAAACACCAGAGCTCTCAGTACATGAGTTAAATGAGAGAGGAGGTATTAGATTCTGGTGCTCTCTCTCCACCCATCTGTCTCCTATGCCACACTATACAACAGCTTAGATTAACAAGTGCTCCCCAGTGTCTGGCCAAGTTTGTGGAGCTGCCACTGAGTCATTATTCCTGAATGCCCTGGGTTGGTCCCAAGTGGATATATAAAGACAAGAGATGGTTCTCAACCCTCAAGTTAAAATACCATCTGCAGGGCTGGAGAAGCTCCATACATGTTGACAGAGCTTGGTTATATTTATACAGAGTGAAAGCTGAATCTGAAATACTTTATCTTATCTTTGAAATGGTTCCCAAGACCGTGGCTATCACTCAGCAGGGGACTCTATACTCTTCAGAGGAATCAGCCACGTGGACGAGTCAGAAGAACCCTTGATGAGCACGTGGTCAGTGACCTGTCCTGTGGGGCAGGAGGAGCGGTGGGACAGTGAGTGGCCACCCGGGAAGCCAGCAGACCATGTGGCCGAAGGGAGTCAGCAAGCCCATGCTGGGCACTCAGCCAGGGAGGATGGTCTAGAAAGCCACCTCCAGGGGCTCCGAGGCCGGGTTGAGGTTGAACCGGGTTCTCTAAGCGGAGGGAGCCAGGGACAGTGTGTGAGGATGGCAGGGCAGTGAGCCAGGAAACCTGCACCTAAGCAGAGTCTGCCTGGCAAGGCAGTAGGAAAGGATGCGGGCAGAAAGGGGTGTGAAAGAGAAGAACAGGTGAAGCGTGAATCTTAGAAGAGTCAACAGGCAGAGGACTGTCAGAGCACGTTAGAGTCCAAAACGGGCGAGTGCAGGGAGGACTCTGGGAATGAATTCTTTGCAGAGGAAAGAGTGCATCACATCATCTCCACTTCACGGCAGAGAAATGTCAGTACTTCCTACTGACTCCTGGGGCCCAAGAACACTCTCATGCCAGCCCCTAGCAAAGCCGCTGGAGGAGAAGAAACGATGAATTGATTCAAGCATTCATCACAGAAAAAATATGCCAGTTAACTACAGAAAAGAATATTGTTTTCCTAGTATTTTGTTTAAAGATTTACAATGAATTTAAGTAAATAAAAGAAGGAAGTATATATGATTAAGCTCTTATGAGATTATTTACCAGTTTTCTTTCATTTGATTGGAAAATATGAAGTGACTTTCCAGCAACAGACTCGCAGAGCATCCGTAAAAGAGCGAGCTGCCCTGGACGGAACGTGTTTTCACTGCAGAAGCCCTGTCCTGCCTCTAGCAGAGTGCACGGAGGGCAGTGCCCGAGCAGGTGCCTGCTCCCCGCCGGAGCTTCATGTGCAAGACTTGGAGCAAATGTTCTCTCAGAAAAGACAGACATAAGCGCCACCACAGGAGCCAAAATGAAAGCTGCACATTCTTTTGTGAATTAGCACATTCCTTTATGAATTAAGGATTGACTAAGGAGCTCACAACTAGGTGCGGACCAACCAAGAGTGTGCCCTGGGGGTGAGCAGGGGATTGAACAGCCTGGGCTGAAGCTCTGGGCACACTGAGCGGAGCCAGGCTGAGGCGAGGGACGGACAGGAGTAGGGTTCCACTCAAACAATCGCAGAGCACCACCCCCTTACCTGAGCCTGTCCCCACAGGAAATAAATCTGTAGGAGGCATACTTTTTTTTCTGTTGATACCATACCATACTTTAAATGAGAATGGCTTGCCACTTCTATTTTTTAAAATTATTTTAAAAGCCTCATGCCTTCCTTTCTTATGAAATCATAAAGATGCCAATCTGTAATAAGTTTCAAATTTTATGCAGAAAGGAAGAAAAAGACAGTGAAACCGTGGTTTTGTGGAAGTGACTGGTACTTTCTACAAATGCTCCAGGGGAAAAAGGAATGTGTCCAATCAGATAGTTTGCTTCTGTTGCATTTTCTTTGTTCTCTGGTGGATCAAGTCCATTGAGGGTTTGGGTTGTTTTCTATCCCTTATCTCAACTATCACCCCATTAAACACATCTTACAATATGTGTTTATATAGCTGCTTAGATAAGCCCACCTTTGACTAAAACCAACAGCGAACAGGCTCGCTACTCAAGGGTCGGCCTCCCATTCTTTGACTTAGCTCAGTTGTATTTACACATAGTTAAGGCTTTTCTAAAGAAAGATATATTTTCACACGGACACATGGACAGGAAGATGCAGAACACATCTTCCCGGGTTATATATCATCTGGAAAATGGGAGAAGCCACCCGAATACTCTCTGAGGTTCTGTGTTTCTGCTTTAGTTATTTTGCTGTCACCATTGTTATTTCAAGACACTCACAATCTTCTCCAAAAAATTAAGCCATTTATCAATTTTTAGGATTGCTAGGTGGCAAGCCCTGCCAATGTGTATTTCTTTTTTTCAGACAAAAAGCCATGCCAACCTGACAGGTAACAAGCAAACACAGTCATGACAGCACTACGATGTTGCCGTGGAAATCTTACCTGTTCCCACTCCACAATCACTGTTCTCACTTCACACTGTGCACGGAGCACTGAGGGGCGTGGTGGGACACAGAGCCGAATCCTTTGTGATCAGGTCTGTCCTCCTCAGCCAAGTGCCCCTCACAAAAAAAATATATCCCTGGAGTAAGGACTTCTACGGCAGGGTTTCTTGACCTTGGCACTATTGACATTTGGGGCCAATAATCCATTATAATAAGAGACTATCCTATGCCTTGTTAGATGACAGTAGCACCCTCCCCAATGACAGTAACACCCTCTACCCCAGGGTAACAACCCAAGTGTCTCAAGACATTGTCGGATACATTGTTGAGAAACATTATTTGTGGTTATTAGATACTAGAGGCCCAGTGCACGACATTCATGTACTCAGGGGTAAGGGGGATGCAGGGGGTTCCTCAGACCAGCCTGCACCCTTTCGCAATCCAGGAGCTCTCAGGGGATGTCTGACTAACAGCTTAGGCCTGCTCCTCAGGCCTAAGCTGGCAGTTGGACATCCTTAGAGCTGCCACAGAGGCAGGAGAGGCTCCTGCCACCATTGCTGCACTTGTCAGCCATGAGCCATGGGCAGCTCCTGTGTTGATGTTAAGTGTCTGCTCCCTGGTGGGCAGTGCACATCATAATGACCGATCATTCCTCCATTTGCTCGATTTGCATATTTGCCTTTCATTATACAGGATACTCAGCCCAAATGAAAGGCTTAGCTATTCATCAGAGCTCATTAAACTGGGGCTCATTAAAAGACGCCTACTCCATGGTAGACACCAAGCCCCACAGCCCCTGGTCTTCCTCCATGCCCCCACCGTGGGCAATGCCACAAGCCTAATGCTTGGAAACCTATGCTCTCAGAAAAATTGGGCTGTTTTAATGAACTTTGTTCATAGCATTTCATGCATTTTTTTTATTGGCACCCCCTGCTTCATCCAATCCAGAATACAAATTCCCAGCAGGTAGCAATTAAATTTTAAAATGTGATTGTATCTAAGACCTCTAATACCCATGGCTCTGTTTACACTTCCAGGCTTGGCCCTTGCCATGTCCAAGCCAGACTGTGCTTCTTCCACCTCCCAAGGAGGCCCCACTCATTCCCATGTGCTTCACATGGTTGTGCTGCCCAGATTCCTCCAACTCTGGTGAAGTCTCACTACTGCTCCTCTGCTCTGCCCAGAGCCCTTCAGCGACTAGAATTTAATTGTCCATCTTCTGAGTAAAGTGTGGGCTTCTTGAAAGCAGGACCTGAGTCTAATTACCATCTTTCCCTGGCATCTAGGACATGCCAGGCACCGAGGTGCTAAATTAAAAGTTGATTAATGAACTCACACATGCAAGACACATTCGTCCAGCTCACAAAGTTCTGTTGCAAAGTACACCTTGCTGGCATTCACCTGATGACAGGAGAAAGCCCAGAACCCTGCTAAATCGTAAGTGCCAGGGAAACCACACGCAATGAGAAACCCCTGGGAAATCACAGCTGTAAGACAGACCTGGATCTCACACAGTCGGAGCTATAGACATCACTTCCAGTGCGAACAGTAACCCTCATCCCAAAGCAAATGAGTTCCAACATCTGAGAAAAACTTAGGTATTATCAAAGAAAGAAAAAAGTTGCCCTGGCTGGTTTGGCTTAGTGGATAGAGCATCGGCCTGCAGACTGAAGGGTCCCCAAGTTCGATAACAGTCAAGGGCACATGCCCAGGTTGCAGGCTCGATCCCCAGTAAGGGGTGTGCAAGAGGCAGCCAATCAATGATTACCTCTCATCATTGATGTTTCTATCTCCCTCTCCCATCCTCTCTGAAATCAATAAAAATATTTTTAAAAAGTTTATAAAGTAACTGCCTCCCATTCTTAAGCCTGTCTTATTAATCTTTTTAAACTCACTGTTTAGAAAGCATTCCCTTTGAAAATATAAATTAAGCTTCATTGTTCTACTCATTTATCTCACTTTATCATAAAACCACTCAGCATGATCCCTGTAGAGCTGTATTTTGATAAATGTGTAGAATGCAGTTCCCACCACTGATCAGTCTGTGTGTGCCAGCAGAAGATTCAAAGGGGAAAATGCTGGCCAGCTAAACAATTGTCTACTTCAGGACCCAAGTAAGCATGCTTCAATCAAGTATTCCTAGACCTCCCAAATCCCAAATGTGTATTAAAGACACATTTCAATAAATCAGGGAGATTCATAAATTCATTATAACTAAAAAGCTTGATTGGTGGAGCAGCTAATTATTCTCCCTGCTTAACTTATGAAAACTATAATTTTATGTAAAAGTAATGAAAAATGAGGTGTGGATTAATAAACATGCATGAAGCTGTTCCACTTTCTATGCCAACATAATTAGTGCCTGCTCCAACATGTTTCTCACCTTTGTTTTAATTTAAATGTAAATTGAAATGAATTTTATATTCCAGATCTTCTCTATTCTTATTGACAAATAAGATCAGAGGAAACTATCAGCAGAGAACAGGTCTTTCCACAAGCCAATTAGCAGCATGATACTGCATAATTATTATGGGATAAAGATTAAGCAGGTAAAACTAACAAGCCCTAATGGAAATATATTCAGATAAGGACTAGAAGATTAGGGGGATGTGAAGACAGAAATATATCCTAACTAAAGCCTGAACTACAACTTCCTACCTCCTCAGTGACTTTGATCCAGTAAACATTTATTGAGCACCAATTGTTTGCCAGGCAATGCCAGGTGCAGGGAACACAAATACACAGGCAAAATCACAACCCACCTTTCAGAGTATGGGTGTTCTCTGGCCACAAATGTTGCTCTTAAGTTATATATTTACATAAAACTTGCCCTGCACTAGGCACATCTAGTCAAAAGTTTCCATTTAAATTGGTACTAGTCATATTTCAAATGCTCAGTTTGAATTAGTCACACTTCAAATAATCAGTAGCCACATGTGGTTACTCACTACCAATTGTCCTGGACACACACACCTGCATCATAACATGTGGATGCAGAGATGCAGAGGAGAACATGTGCATCATCACAGAAGGTTCTGCTGCACACACTCAGCTCAGACACCCAATAATCGGTCCCCATCACCTCCTGACCATATGACATTAGGGAAATCAGCCAGTTAGCCAATGAGGCTGCTGATTTGCCACAGACACAACCAAAACATCCTTTCAGTATAAGAATGGCTGTATACATTATGGCCTATCCATTGACTAAAGCAGGTTGGATTAAGAAGTATCCAATGTGATACCATTTGTGTACAACACATTCATATAAAAATCTACCACATTTTCCACAAATATATCTTAAACACACATATATACAGAAAAATATATTGTCCAAACAGATAAATGTAGCCTTAAGGTGGTGGCCAAAGAGCATTTTGCCCAAATATAAAACAAGCTAGTTTAGGGTAAGGTATTAATGTTCCCTTTACTAAGAGAAAGATGCTAATAGTAATTGCCATGCCATTTCTATTTTCCAGGTACCAACACTTTGAGTATTGCCCTGGCCAGGTGGCTCCATTAATTGGAGTGTTGCTCATACACCAACAGGAGGTGGGTTCGATTCCTGGTTAGGGCAAGACCGAGGTTGTAGGTTCAATACCCTGCTGGGGTACATATAGGAGGCAATAGATCCACGTTGCTCTCTCACATCGATGTTTCTCTCTCTCTCTTCCTCCCTCTCTCCCTCCCACTTCCTGTCTCTCTAAAATCAATAAACATATCCTTAAGTGAGGATTAAAATAAAAATACTTGGATTGTTGTAAAACATGATTTAGATATATAAGACTTAGTAGCCAAGGATAGATTTTATTCTTCAAACAGCTAGAAGTCACCAAAATGTTGTTTCAAGAATAACAGTGACATGATCAGTTCTGTTTTTTAGAAGCATCTTTCTTGCTACAGAGAGGGGAATGGAACCTGGGGGGTAGTAAGCTCGGCAGGATGTGGTGCTGACCCCTAGACTGTGGGGGTGACAGTGGGGTGGAGAAAAATGGACTGACCTGAGAGAGCAAGGAGACAGAATGGCTATGACTTGGCTTCAGTTGATGGAGGAAATACATAATACACTGTCCCCGTTGGGGATATAGGAATTTAGCAAATTACTTTTAAGTGCATTTTTAGTGTTAAAAATCTTTACCTTTTTTTTTCCACAGGTACACAATCCTTTACCTAGAATCCCCAAATCCAAAAAGCTCTGAAAATGAAAAGGATTTCTGTAAGATGACAGCAAAACCTGACTTGAATTAGCATGAAGCTCTTCATCCTACTTGTCCCATTCTGCATGACTATCCATACACCTCACTGTAGAAATATTAATATCTGTGATTACGGGGTGCAATTAGAGAAGACAGAGGGTTTGTTATGTAATAGATGGTATATGCACTATGTTACCTTCATAAAAATCTATGACACCTGAATTTGGCAGCACATTTGGCTCTCAGGGTTTCTAACAAGGAAACGAAGAAGGAAAATTTTCCATGTTCCCTCTCCAGCTTTAGAGTAACTGAGATTATGCTGATACAGCACCACTGGTGAGCAAACAGCCCATAAAGATGTGCCTGGATGATAGAAGTGAAAAAGTCAGCTATTATTTTCTATTGTGCAATAGATCTACAGTTAAGAATATGGCCCTACTGGTTTGGCTCAGTGGATAGAGCATCAGCCTGCGAAATGAAGGGTCCTAGGTTCAATTCCAGTCAAGGGCATGTACCTTGGTTGCAGGCACATCCCCATTAGGGATTGCGCAAGAGGCAGCTGATCGATATTTCTCTCTCATTGATGTTTCTAACTATCTATCCCTCTCTCTTCCTCTTTAAAAAAGTCAATAAAATATATATTTTTAAATGAATATGTTTGTGTCCATGTCCTTGTATGGGTGCATATGTACTTTAACTGCCAACCTTTACATGTGCATCAGATAAGACTGGAAGAGTTCATTTTCTGGGAAGCTTCAGGGCACTGTAGAGAAACTCTGCAAGACTTAAGCTCATCGCTGTTCTCCTGGGAACTCATGTTTCTAACAAGGTGTCCCCTGGGAAAAGGCATGACATCAAAAGGAATCATTCACTCTGCTAGGCTTCGCATTCTGCTAGGATTTGGAGTCAACAAATGAATAATACACAATCCCACACTGTTCTCTAAGAAGTTGCACCAAAGAAGATGCTTTATAATGTTTGCTAAAATAATAATAAACTAGAAATTAAGAAAATATTTGCTTATAACATTAACATAAGGTGAGAAAACCAGGCTGACTCTAGAGTTTGAGAACAGAAAGAAGAGTGTCTAAGGAAGCAGATGGGATAGTGGGTCAGAAGAAATCAAAGCACATCTTCCTGACTGTCCAGTAATGAAACTCCCCACTGGTACCTCTTAAGAGACATCATTACTAACCTACCTTACTAATTATGAAATTTGTGGAGTTATATTTACATTCACTTTTGAGGAAACACTGATCTAGAATAAACCTAGTTTTCTTTGCATTGCAAAGACAGTAAAGTTGGGAGATTCTTGATAGTTGTAGGCCCTTCCGGCAATATTAGATAAACAGACCAGAAAGGTCTTACCTTCAACACAGGAAGGCTGAGCCCGAGTGGTGCCGGCAACCTGTCCTGGGAAGCATGAACACTTGACTGTTTGTGATCGCTCTTCTGTGTGGTTTTTGTTACAGCATCTGTGCATAGCAACCACCTCACAGGTCCCCTGCTTGACTTGATGCTGACCTGGCAGGTAATGGGGGAGAAAAACAGACCGGGGGCTGTTATGAGGAAAAGACACCACCAAGAACAAGAATGATACCATGGCTACATTTCCAACTTCTTATGCTGCCTAAGAATCTTTGCAACTTTTTATTTTGGTGCAATTTCACATGCAAACTAGAGGCCCAGTGCAAGAAATCATGCACAGTTGAGGCCTGGCAGGTGATCAGGGCCAGGCCGATCAGAGCTCAAAGGCCCTGGCAGAGTCAGGGGAGGAAGCAATAGTCACTGGGCTGGGTGCAGAAGGAACAGACTCCAAATGCGATGCTGCCCTTAGCACCTCACCATCTCATGGTTCCCCACCTTCCCCCTCCTTCTTCCCTCAGTGCTGCAACACCACTGGCAGCCTGCTGACTGGGAGAGGAGTGGAGAGAGAGGCCAGAAGAGGTTTCAGTCCCAGGAGGCAGCAAATCAATGATTCTCTATCATCATTGATACTTCTATCTCTATTTCTATGTCTGAAATCAATCAAATATATATATATATATATATATATATATATATATATATATATATGTATATAAATGCAAGGTTTTTAGAAGAAGAAAGGTGGAGCAAGGGAGCTATTGACAGTGGGCATTTGAGATCTTGCTCACATTTCAGATAGGATAACATAAGGTGGTCCTCAGGGGGTGACAGGTGAGGAGTGGTAGTGAGTGCAACAGGGCACTGCAGGCTAAGGAATGGGCTGTAATGACTGGGAATGTCTGTGACAATGACATCAAGTGTATGTTGGAGATATCACTGGCATCATTCATCTCCAAGGGGCTTTGATTCTGAACAGGAGGAGAAACATGGAGATCAGTGGGCCTTTCTTAGCCTAGAAGGTGAGGCGGGTGGCAAGAGTGGGCTGCCCTGCTTCCCTACAAATGTAAACACACAGTGTAACTGCACACGGATGTCAGTCAGTGGCCAAATCAATGCCCAGTCAGCCCTGGTGGCTGCTTCTCTCTGGCTGTGCTGCAATGCTACTGGCCGGGGAGGTTGAATTCAGGACCCCAAGCATACATAGTATACGAAGGGGCGGGCAGGAAGCCAGAAGCTGAAAGTCGGAGCTAAGGCGGCCCTGCAGCACGTTGTCCACCATGGAGCTAGACAGGGAGCAGTAGCTGGTGTGACTGACTTTGAAGTCAGAGGGGCTGCACTTCCTACATGTCACCAGTGAGTCCCCACAAGCCTGTGGCACACCAGGCAGGCTGGGTGGAGCCTGCAGAGGCCTATCCCTCCTGGAGTTGTTCTTCCAAGTGTGCCAGCATCAGCTACTTTTCCCCCCAATTTATTTATTTTTATTAGAAAGAAAGCTTTGGGCTTGTGGTTCCTGGGATCCCTGGTCCATAGCATGTGCTTCCATGCCTCACTGTGCCTCCCTCCCCGTCCTCCTGCATTGAGCATCTGGCCCCTGGTGGTCAGTGCTCATCATTTCGACTGGTTGACTGGTTGTTCTGCTGTAATGGTCACCGGGCTTTTATTATATAGGCTATATATAACAATGTCAGAGGAGGGAGGTAAGGGCAAGATGACAGAGCAGAAAGATCTTGGGCTCACCTCCTCCCACCAACACATCAAAACTAACTATTCTCTACAACCGAGAATATAGAGAAAAAGCCATATTGAGATAGGTAAGGGATCAGCAGAGAGGCATTCCAGAGTGAGAGAGATATCACAACCTAGAGGCTGCCTGGAGGAGTGAAGCATCTGACCCACCTCATGCTCTCCAGCGTAGGGACCTGCTCCAGGAAGAAGAGCCTCTAACATTGGTTGTAAGAACCAGCAAGACTTGTGTTCCAGAAACTGAGGGCTCTGGGAAAGTGAGCACCCTCTCTCCCAGGATCTGTGCACAAGTCAGTCTGAATCAAAGCACAGGGGTCGTTCGTGAAAGAGATATATTTACTAATTTTAGGATGACAGCTGGAGGTATTTGGTGGGCTCTCTTTGGGAATGAAGGCAATAGTGAGTGGCTTTCTCTCCTTGTTTATTTTGTTTGCTCTCTGCTCTCCAGCCTGCCTGACACTCTCCATTACGTTGCTAACTATTCCACCCAGCATTCCCCTGAGGACCTACCCAGCCAACCACCTCTCAAAGCACTCTGCTCCCGCCCTAGAACTCAGTGGCAGCACAGGAGGCCTAGAAAGTGGGGGCTCTGTCCCCCTCTCTTGGAGATGGCTAGGAACATCCCCAAAGTGGGGTTGAGGGGCCATACCCTGCGCACTAATGTACCCACAATAGTGGTGACCAGGCCTCAGCCATCCACCCTGGAGGCTGCTCTGTACACCAGCAACAGTGGCAACAGGACAGGCCAGAGGCTAGCCCAACCACCCACTACTCCTCAGCAGGCCAAGCCATCAGACAAATGAGCTGCAGACCAACCCACCAAACACAGTGCCCTCAACCACTGAAGCCAAAGCACAACAAGAGCATACATAGCCCACACAGGGGATGCCCTGGAAAACCGTGTCCTGGTGACCAGGGGGTTGTGCTACTTGCCCCAGGACACCTTATACATAAGGTTACTCTTCCAATACCGTGAGACATACCTAATACACAGAAACAGAGTCTTAGGCCAAATGAGGAGACACAACATTTCTTCCAAATTAGAAAACAAGATAAAACACTAAATGAGGTGGAGACAGGCAATCAGCCGGATAAAAAGTTCAAAGTAATGGTCATAAGAGTGCTCACCAAACTTAGGAGATGAGTGTATAAAGACAGGGAGAACTTCAACAAAGATAAAAACATCAGAACTAAATAATACAATAATTAAAGAAAAATATACTAGAGAATATCAATAGCAAATATGAGGCAGAAGAACAGGTCAGTGACATGGTAGACAAAATAGTGGAAATCACCAAATTGGAAAACCAAAAATAACTACATTTTAAAAATGAAGATAGTGTAAGGGACCTCTGAGACAAAATTAGGCATTCTACCATTGGCATTATAGAGTCCCAGGAGAAGAGAGGGAAAAAGGACAGAAAGAAAAACTTCCCTAACCTAGCAAAGGAAGTAGGCATCCAAGTCTAAGAAGCACTGGAACATTCTCCAAGATAGACCACATTAGGCCGCAGATAATTATATATATATATATATATATATATATATATATATATATATATATATATATATATATGGCTAATATATGGCTAATATGCTAAGTGGCCCTCCTACTGTCCAGCCAGTCACTATGATGCACACTGACCATCAGGAGCAGTCACTCAACACAGGAGCTGCCAAGTTGCAGTGACGGCAGCAGTGGTTCTTGGATGATGCACCCCAAAATGAGAGAGGAAGAAGCCCGATTCCTCATGGGGCCGCATGATTCCACCTTCAGCCATGGGTGATGTTGTTGCTGGGGCACTGTTGGGCGCGAATCTGGTTTACTGCACATTTGCATTCGTGTTCCACACCCTGTACGATGGCAACTTTGCAAAGTGCCCTCTGGCACTCCAGAACCCCATGGGGGATATGCGAGAGCCAGTTTTGGCCCAATCCCCACAGGTCAGGTGGAGGGTCCCACCTGCTGGAGGGACCCCGCTCACTCTGCAGATGCCAGGGAGGGATGGTGGGAAGTTGGCTCCAGAGTGTGTCTGGCCAGTTTCACCCAGTCCCACCCCACCAGCCACCTTCCAATTAATTTCCTTCCAATGTGCATGAATCCATGCACCACATCACTAGTTTAAGAATAAAATAATACCAAGTGTCTTCTCAGACCACAATGGTATGAAACTAGAAGCCAATGATGGTTTCAAAAATGAAAAAGCACAAACACATGGAGCTAAACAATATGCTGCTTAATGATTAATGGGTTAACAAAGAAATCAAAGGAAAAGAAAAATATCTTAAGACAAATGAAAGTGAGAACACAACATTCTAAAATCTATGGAACACAGCAAAAACAGTTCTAAGACTGAAATTCATAGTGACACATTCTGACCTCAAGAAATAAGAAAAATCTAGCCCAAACCAGTTTGGCTCAGTGGATAGAGTGTTAGCCTTGCGGACTGAAAGGTCCCGGGTTCGATTTTGGTCAGGGGCATGTACCTTGGCTGCGGGCACATCCTCAGTAGGGGGTGTGCAAGAGGCAGCTGATTGATGTTTCTCTCTCATCGATGTTTCTGACTTTCTATCCTTCTCCCTTCCTCTCTGTAAAAAATCAGTAAAATATATTTAAAAAAGAAGAAATAAGAAAAATCTCAAATAACAAATGTAACGTTACACCTAAGACAACTAAGGAAAAAAGAAAAAAAAAACAAAGCCAAAAGTTATTAGAAAGAAGGACATAATAAAGATCAGAGCAGAAATAAATGTAATACAGACCTAAGAAAACAATAGAAAAGATCAATGAAACTAGAGCTGGTTATTTTGGGAAAAAAATTGATAAATTTTTAGCCAGAATCATAAAGAAAAAAGAGAAAGGACTCAAATAAATAAAATGGGAAATAAAGTGGGAAAGTTTCAACTGACACCATGGGAATACAAGGAATCATAAGAGATTACTACAAATTATACTGTCACTATTTGCAGATGACATAATACTATATATAGAAAACCCTAAGAAACTCCACCAAAAACTATGAGAATTAAAAAAATAATTCATCAAAGTTGAAGAACACAAAATTAACATAAGAAATCAGTTGTGGCCCTAGCCGGTTTGGCTCAATGGATAGAGCATCAGCCTGTGGACTGAAGGGCTGAAGGGTCCTAAGTTCAATTCAGGTCAAAGGCACATGCTGGTGTTTGGGCTCAATTCCCAGTGTAGGGTGTGTAGGAGGCAGCTGATCAATGATTCTTTCTCATCATTTATGTTTCTATCTCTCTCTCCCTCTCCCTGAAATTAATATAAATTTTTTTTAAGAAAAGGAATCAGTTGTTGCCTGGCCAGTGTGGGTCAGTGATTGAGCATTGACCCAAGAACCAAGAGGTCACTGGTTCAATTCCAGTGGGGGAGGGGGTATGGGAAGCAGCCAATCATTGTTTTCTCCCATCAATATTTATATCTCTATCCTTCATTCTTTTCTCTCTGAAATCAATAAAAACATATTTTTAAAAAATAAATCAGTTATATTTTTATACACTAACTAGAGGCCTGGTGTTCAAAATTTGTGCACTGGGGGAGGGTGTCCCGCAGCCCAGCCTGCACCCTTTCTAATCTGGGACCCCTCGGGGATGTCCGACTGCCAGTTTAGGCCCTAACCCTGCAGGATTGAGCTTAAACTGGCAGTCAGACATCCCTCTCAGAATCTGGGACTGCTGTCTCCTAACAACTCACCTGCCTGGCTGCCTGATTGCCCCTAAATACTCAGCCTGCCAGCCTGATAGCCCCCTAACGGCTCCCCTGCCAGCCTGATTGACACCTAACTGCTCCCCTGCCAGCCCAATCACCCCCAACTTCCCTTATCTGCAGGCCCAGTCCCCCACAACTGCCCTCCCCTGCAGGCCTGGTCACCCCCAACTTTTCTCCCCTGCCAGCCATCTTGTGATGATGTGAGAGTGGCCATCTTGTGAAAACATGGAGGTGGCCATCTTGTGACAATGTTGGGGTGTCCATTTTTTGGCAGCCATCTTGTGATGACATGGGGGAAACAATCTTGTGATGACATGGGGGTTGCCATCTTGTGGTGGCCATCTTGTGACATGAGGGTGTGAGGGTCAATTTGCATATTACCTTTTTATTTTATTTTTTTACCTTTATTGTTCAGTTTATTAATTGCTTTGTTCCCTTTTTTCCCCCTATAGTTCCCCTCCACCGGGTACCCATCCCACCCGCCAACCTTGCCCCCCTCCACTGTCCTCTCCCATAGTTGCATGATTTTTGTCCAGTCTCTTGCTGCACTTCCCACACTCCCTTTCTCCCCAAGAGTTGTCAGTCCATTCCCTCTCTATGTCCGTGTTTCTGTTACATTCACCAGTTCATCCTGTTCATCAGCTTATTAATTCACTTGATAGGTGTGTATTTGTTGTTCCTAATTTAAACTTTTATCTTTTTCTTCTTCCTCTTCTTAAATAATATCTTTCAGCATTTCATATAATATTGGTTTGGTGGTGATGAACTCCTTTAGCTTTTTCTTATCAGCGAAGCACTTTATCTGGCCTTCAATTCTGAATGATAGCTTTGTTGGATAGAGTAATCTTGGTTGTAGATTCTTGCTGTTCATCACTTTGAATATTTCTTGCCACTCCCATCTGGCCTGCATTGTTTCTGTTGAGAAATCCGCTGACAATCTTATGGGTGCTCCCTTATAGGTAACCAACTGTTTCTCTCTTGCTGCTTTTATTATTCTCTCTTTGTCTTTTGCTCTTGGCATTTTAATTATGATGTGCCTTGGTGTGGTCCTCTTAGGCTTTCTATATATTGGGGTTCAGTGAGCTTCTTGGACTCCTAAGTCCATTTCTTTCACCAGGTGTGGGAAGTTTTCAGTCACTATTTCTTCAAATAGGTTTTCATTGTCTTGGCCTCTCACTTTTTCTAGCACCCCTATAATTCGGATGTTGGTATGCTTGAGGTTGTCCCAGAGGCCCCTTACACTATCTTCAATTTTTTGAATTCTTTTGGTTTCTTGCTTTTTCAGCTGAGTGGACTTTACCTCTTTGTATTTCAAATCTTTAACTTGGTTCTTGGGGTGCTCCAGAGCACTTTTAGGTCTTTGTATAATATTTTTTATTTCAGTCAGTGTATGCTTAATTTCTGGTTGGTCTTTTTCATATACTTGAGAGTCTCCTTTATATCCTTGAGGGTCTCCTTCATTTCCACGTTCGTCTTGATCATTTCCTTGCAGGTCTCGTTCATATCCTTGTAGGACTCATTCATTTCCTTTGTGGTCTCGCTTATTTCCTTATAGGCCTCGAACTTTCATTGGAGCCTCTTGAGAAGCCCTGTAACCATGGTTTTGAATTCCATGTCCAGCCGTTTTTTTTTCCTCCATTTCTTTCACATCTGATTTCTTTCCATGTTGCTGCATGGTGGCTGCTTCCCTACGTTGGTCAATTAGCTTTGTGTGGTAGACTTCCTACTAGGGACAGTAGCTCAACCTCCCCAGTTAACTGAGGTGGATATGGGTTGCACAGTCTTGCTGAAGTTAAGCTCAGGTTAATCGTTGTTAGCACTTGGAGGGGTTGACCTCCAGGCCAATTGTCTGTGAAGTTCAGCTGTGCTCAGGTTGGATGGGCGGAGTCTCCGGGCCAAGCAGACAGCATTAGCTCTGCCCTATGTGGCCCAGGGACTCTGTGCCGGGGGTAATGGCTGCCAGCATCTCTGAGAGAGAAACACTGCCGAGCTCCACCAGCTGCCGGGGAATTCAGACTCTCCCCAAATGAGTCTACACGCCCAATGTCTCACCCAGGGTCGTAAAACAAAGCAGACTGACGGTTTTCCAAATGAGAAAGCAAGTCGCAGAGCGCTCTGCGCGTGGTCACGCAGCTGAGCTGTTCGCACAAGCTGCCTTCTCCACAAGCCGGGAGACCCCTGCAGCGCCCGAGTTTCGGCGTGCCCTCCCACTGTCCAGTTTTCACCCCGTATGGTAGTGGGTTCCCTGGACTTTGCCCAAAGCTGGAGAATCAGTCCAGTGGGACGTCTTTGTCTCCCCTTTCGAGAAAACTGGCCGGTTTTCAGCCGCCCACCCTCTCCACTGGCGCGCTCTCCAAACCTCTCTCTGTGTGAATCTTTCAACGCTGTCCGCCGCCGCTCTTCCAAGTCACAGTGTCTTAACTTCATTTTTATTTGTGGAATTTTCACTCAGCGCGCTTTCTGGTGATTCTGGAAGGTGTTTGTTCTTTCGTTAAGTTGTAGTATTAAAATTGTTGAGGATGACGGCAAGATAGGTGTTTTACCTATGCCGCCATCTTGGTTCCTCATATTACCTTTTTATTATATAGGATAACAAACCATTGGGAAGAGCAATCAAGGAAAAAATCTCATTTACAATTGCATCCAAAAAAATGCGCAGGAATAAATTCAACCAAGGAGGTAAAAGACTGGAAACTATAAGATATTGAAGAAAGAAACTGGGAACACAAATAAGTGAAAAGGTACACCATGCTTACAGTATTGTTAAATGTCTGAACTGCCCACAAAGCATTTATAGGGTCAACGCAATCCCTATTAAAATACTAATGGCATTTTTCATAGAACTAGAACAAATAATCTTAAAATTTAAATCGAATACAAAAGAACTCAAATTGCTAAAGCAATTTTGAAAAAGAATAACAAAGTTGGAGGTGTCATACTCACTGATTTTATACTACAAAGCTATAGTCATCAAAACAGTCTGATACTGGCAAAAAAAAAGTAGACACATAAATCAATGAAACAAGATAAATAGCTCAGAAATGAACCCACTCCCACATGGTCAATTAATCTATGACAAAGGAGGCAAGAACATACAATGGAGGGAAGACATCTATTCAATAAATGGTGTGGAGAAAACTAGACAGTTATATGCAAAAACATGAAAGTAGACCACATTCTTACACTATTTAAAAAATAAACTCAAAATGGATTAAAGACTTATATGCAAGATAAGATACCATCAACTCCTAGAATAAAACATAAATTCTTTTATATCAATCTTAGTAATAATTTTCTGTGTAAGTCTCCCCAAGCAAGGGCAATGAAACCAATTATAAACAAATGAGACTGCATTAAACTAAAGAAATTTTGCAAAGGGAAGGAAACTATCAACAAAATTTAAAAGGCATCCCACTGAATGGCAGAATACATTTGCAATTTTTATGCATGCAACAAAGGTTTAATATCCAAAATATATAATGAACTCATACAAGTCGACATTTTAAAAAATTGATTTAAAATTAGAGGGCCTGAATAGACATTTCCCCAAAGAAGATATACAGATGGCCAACAGACACATGAAAAGATGCTCAACATCCCTAACCGTCAGGAAATGTAAAGCAAATCCCAATGAAATCATCTCACACCTGTCAGGTTGGCTATTTATTTTTAAAGGGTGTTGTTGAGAATCTAGAGAAAAGGAAACCCTCACGTACTGATAGTGGGAATACAGATTGTTGCATCCACTATGGAAAACAGTATGGAGGTTCCCCACATAGGACTGCCATATGACCCAGCAATTCCACTTCTGGCTACTTATCAAAAATAAAAATAAAAATAAAAATAATTCAAAAATACATGCACACTCTGTTCACTGCAGCATCATTTAAAATAGCCAAGAAATGGAAGCAACCTCAGTGACCACTGATAGATGAACAGATAAAGAAGATGTGGTACACACACACACATACACACAGTGGAATATTACTCAGCCATAAAAAAGAATGAAATCTTAACATTTGTAACAATATGAATGGAGCATTATGCTAAGTTAATTCAGACACAGAAAGAGACATACTATATGATTTCATTAATATGTGGAATCCAAAAAATAAACAAACAAAACAAAGACAGACTCATAGACAGAGAACAGACTGATAGGTGCTGAGGTGAAGGGGATGGGCAGAAGAGTGAGAAACATGGAAGTGATTAAAAGCTACAAATTTCCAGTTATAAAATCAGTAAGTCACAGACTATAATGTAAGACATAGGGAATAGAGTCAATAATATTAAAATAACCTTGTAGAGTGTTGGGTGGGTATTAGACTTATTGTGGTGATCACCTTATTAGGTATATAAATGCTGAATGAACATATTGTACAACTTAAACTAATGTAATATTGTATATTAGCTATATTTTAATTTTTAAAACTTTTTAAAGAAAGAATTCACATTGAGGAAGATGATACTTAAGTGATCATTTGATCATTTCTTTTTCCAGCATGCATTTTTTAGGGTTGTTTGATATTTTTATACATGCTATGTTTTTTCATATAAAAACAACAAAGGGCCGAGACCGGTTTGGCTCAGTGGATAGAGCGTCGGACTGCGGACTGCGGGGTCCCGGGTTCGATTCCGGCAAGGGCATGTACCTTGGCTGCGGGCACATCCCCAGTAGGGGGCGTGCAAGAGGCAGCTGATCAATGTCTCTCTCTCATCGATGTTTCTGACTTTCTATCCCTCTCCCTTCTGCTCTGTAAAAAATCAATAAAATATATTTTAAAAAATAAAATAAAAAATAAAAACAACAAAGGTTTGAACATTTTTTTAAAGCTCTCAAGAATAGTGCAAATAACTTCAATGAGCCTGTGGTAGAAAGAAAATCAACCCCCAAAAGATTCAACCAATGGTTATGTTATATTACTTACATGGCACAGATTTTGCAGATATCATTAAGGTTACTACTTGATTTTAATAAAGATAAATCAGTCATACAGTGAAAGACAAATACCATATGATTTCACTTGTATGTGGGATCTAAAAAACAAAATAAATGAAGAAAATAGAAACTCAGAGATGCAGAGAACAAAATGACAGTTGCTAGGTCAGAGTGAGTTGGGGGCATGGTGAAAAGGGGGAAGGGATTAAGAAGTACAATGACCAGGTATAAACAGAGTCATGGGAATGTAAAGCAGTGTGGAGAACACAGTTAATAACAGAGCAACACCTACATGTGTTGTCAGAGAGGTCCTGAACTTCACTTTGTAACAGGGAGCAGGTTGTTTAATTTATATCATAATTTATATTACTTAGGGGTCTCTTGCTATAACAACAGAAACTGATCTGAGCCAAATTAATCCAAAGAGAATTTTTTGGAAAAGGAGACTGCAGAACCAAGAGAAAAATTATCTTAATAAGTGAAATGTTCCTCGTGGCTGGCCCTGAATGAATCATTCCATTGTATGAGTCTGTCATACTGCTCAGGCAAGGTCAGATGTGAAACCACTATCTCAGCCCCCAACCATCCTGCCTCCTAGTATCCATAGCTTTGTGCAGTCCCTTCCCACATGGAAACAGCTTGGTCTTTATGATCAAGGGCAGGCAGTAGAAGCGATGGTACTCACTTCCAAGACTGGGTGGCCACTCAGTGCACCTCAGATCATGCCCTCTGGGGAAAGCATGGCATTAGAGGCCCTGGAGAGAGGCTTGTGTGTCAAGAAACTAAGGTCTGCAGCCAACATCTGAGAAGTGAACTGGTAAGCAGACTGCCTTCCCCACTGGCCAGTGCTGCTCTATGGTGGCTGTCACTGCCACATTAGGTTATAAAAGATGGCAGCACACTCACTTTCCTGCTCACCATTCACTCTGTGGAAACCATGTTGTGTGAGCTCTATAGAGGCCGCTGGGCCCACAACTTAAGTCTACTGCCATCAGTCAGTCATCTGAGTGAATTAGAGGTGCAACCTACCACCATCCTCCCCTGAGTCTTCAAAGACCGCACCACCAGTGACAGCTCAACTGGAATCCAACCAATGAGGCAGGCCCACCCCACTGAGCCACTCCCAGTTTCCGGATGCTCACAGTCCATGTGAAATAGCTTGTGGATTGTTTTAAGTTTCTAGCACTTCAGTTAATTTGTTGCATGACAACAAATAACTAAACTATCAACTCTGGCTACACCAAGATGCAGGGACTGAGATTTGCTCTGATAAAAACAACATAAACAGGAGTGCAGATGAGACAAGGTTTAGAAATGATTAATAAAAAAGCAACCTTTTTGAGCACCCTCAAGCTTCTCAGATACACCATTTACATATAAATGATTTTGTGAATTACAAGCAATCACATCACTCATTAGAAGAGGTTTCTGCAGGGTTTCCCACTGGGAAAGGCTTTCCTTGGCTCCTGTTGTTTGGTAATGTGCTTCACATACCAGTTTAAAAATATTCCTTAATTCTGACTTTTCATCCATAAAGGGAGGCCTTCCACAAAATAAGCTTTATGTTATTCTGATTTTTTTCTGACCCTTCCATGTCATACTATCTTAAATATTGGTGGGAGCACAATTCAGTGACTGGTGAAAACAAATACTAAGGGGAAGTTCCATTTGTAAAACATATAAGAGAAGAACCAGTACCCAGAGAAGCAACCCCAGTGTGAGAGGTTCAACCTGCTGCACAAGAAAGCATAAATGTGGAAGAAGTAATCCTACATAATAAAAGAATAATATACTAAGTGTCTGATTGTCTAGTTCAACCAATCAAAGCACAATATGCTAATAATATGCTAAGGTCACTCAATAGCTCACTATGATGTTCACTGACAACCAGGGGCCAGATGCTCCAACTGGAAGGTTAGCTTTGCTGCTGGGGTCTGGCTGATCGGGACTGAGCAAGCTAGGCCAGACATGCCCTGGAACCCTCCTATAGTCCCTCCCCAGCTGGCCAACCTCCTGTGCTCCTCCCTAGCCTCAATCATACACCAGTGGGGTCCCTCGGCTTCGCCTGGGCCCTCTTGCAATCTGGTACCCCTCAGGGGGGATGTTGAAGAGCTGGTTCTGGCATGATCCTGGAAGCGTAAAAGGCTAATATGCAATTTGACCAAATGGCAAAATGACTGGTCACTATGACATGCACTGACCACAGGGGGTAGATGATCAATACAGGAGCTGCCCCTGGTGATCAGTGCACTGCCACAGGAGGAGAGCCGCTCAGCCAGAAGCCAGGCTCATGGCTGGCGAGCCCAGCAGCAGTGGCGGGAGCCTCTCCCACCTCCATGGCAGTGCTGAGCCATCTCCCAAGGGCTTCCATATTGTGAGAAGGTCCAGGCCAAGCTGAGGAACCCTCACCCCCAAGTGCATGAATTTTGTGCACTGAGCCTCTAGTTAAAATATAAACTTAATCAAATGTTCACAACAAGACTGTTGATTTTCCATAGGTAGTTGTATGCAACTGTAAAAAAAAAATGTAATAGTAATTCCAATGTCAGTAGTGACCCAGGGCTTTAGCTTTTAGCTTTGAAGATACTTTTCTGACCTCCACTTGCAAATAAGCACTTCAGGTAACATTCCTGACAGCTGACTAGCCACATGGGAGCAGCAGGAATTCATCCCTGGTCCTGTCTCACCGACAGCCCTCCCTGCGGCCACTGTCTCAGTTTGCTCAAACTGCAATAACAAAATAAAGACCAAGTGGCTCAAATGACAGGTAATTAATTTTTCATCATTTTGGTGGGTGGATGCTGAGATCAATATACTGCCAATTCTGAGGGAGAACCAAGATGGCGGCATAGGTAAACACCTATTGTGCTGCCCTGCGCAACAATTCCAAAACTACAACATAACAACAAAACAAACATCATCCAGAATCACCGGAAAGCTGGCTGAGTGAAAATTCCACAAATAAAAGCAAAGGAGGGACACTGAGACTCAGAAGAGTGGTGGAGCGCAGAGGTTCGGAGCCATGGGCGCGCGCAGGCTGTAGGGCCAGCAGCAGAAACCCCAGCTGGATTTCTCCAATGGGGAGGGCGGAGACGTCCCACTGCACAGATTCCACAGTGCCGGGCGAGGTCCGAGGTCCGGGGTACGCACCCTAAAAGCCGGGCGCGGCAGAGGTCTCTGAGTTTGAGGAGAGCACGCATAGCTTGGAAGAGCAGTTTTCCGTGTAAAGTGCGCGACAGCACAGGCGCGCGACTTGCTCCCTAGTGACTTGTTCCCTGGTTCGGGAGACCACTGGACTGCTTTGTTTTACAACACTGAGCGAGACTTTGGGTGTGCAGACTCATTTGGGGAGAGGCAGAGTTGTCTGGCAACAGGTGGAGACCAGCAGCGGCTTTCTCTTGGTGGTGCCTGCAGCCATTACCACCCAACACAGAGACTCGCGTGCCGCATAGGGCGTAGCTGATGCTGACACTGCCTGCTCAGCTCAAAGACTCCGCCCATCCAACCTGAACACAGTTTCCCTACACAGCCAATTGGCCTGGAGGTCAAACCCTCCTAGGGCTAACAACAATTATCTGGGCTTAAATTCAAAAATACTGTACAACCCATAAAGGAATGCAGTAAGAGTATCCACCTCAAGTAACTGGGGAGGCTGAGCCACTGTCCCTTAGTGGACATCTACCACATAAAGCTAATCGACCAACTCAGGAAAGCAGCCACCATGCGGAGACATGGAAAGATATCAGGTGTGAAAGAAATGGAGGAAAAAATAGGACTAGACATAGAGTTCAAAACCACGGTTATAAGGCTTTTCAAGAGGCTCCTAGAAAAGACTGATGAACTTAATGAGAACTACGAGGAAATGAACAAGACCTATGAGGAAATGAATAAGACCTACAAGAAAATGAATGAGACCTACAAGGAAATGAATGAGACCTATAAAGAAATGAACAAGACCTATGAGGATATGAACGAGACCCTCAAGGATATGAAAAAAGGATCAACTAGAAATCAAGCATTCACTGACTGAAATAAAAAATATTACACAAAGTCCTAAAAGCAGTCCAGAGGGCCACAAGAACCAAGTCAAAGATTTGAAATACAAAGAAGCAATATCCACTCAGCCGGAAAAGCAAGAAACAAAAAGAATCCAGATAATTGAAGATAGTGTAAGGGGCCTCTGGGAAAACCTCAAGCATACCAACATCCGAATTATAGGGGTGCCAGAAAAAGAGAGAGAGCAAGATAATGAAAACCTACTTGAAGAAATAGTGACCGAAAACTTCCCACACCTGGTGAAAGATACTGACTTAAAAGCCCAAGAAGTACACAGAACCCCAAAATATAGGAATCTAAAGAGGACCACACCAAGACACATCATAATCAAAATTCCAAGAGCAAAAGACAAAGAGAGAATATTAAAAGCAGCCCGAGAAAAACAGTTAGTTGCCTATAAGGGAGCACCCATACGATTGTCAGCGGATTTCTCAACAGAAACAATGCAGGCCAGACGGGAGTGGCAAGAAATATTCAAAGTGATGAATAGCAAGAATCTACAACCAAGATTACTCTATCCAGCAAAGCTATCATTCAGAATTGAAGGTCAGATGAAGTGCTTCGCAGATAAGAAAAAGCTAAAGGAGTTCATCACCACCAAACCAATATTATATGAAATGCTGAAAGATATTCTTTAAGAAGAGGAAGAAGAAAAAGGTAAAATATAAATTATGAACAACAAATACACATCTATCAACAAGTGAACATAAAAATCAAGTGAATTGATAGGCTGATGAACAGGATAAACTGGTGAATATAACAGAAACATGGACATAGAGAGGGAATGGACTGACAATTCTTGGGGAGAAAAGGGTTGTGGGAAGTGCAGCAAGAGACTGGACAAAAATCTTGAAACAATAGGAGAGGACAGTGTGGGTGGTGAGGGCGGAGGGTGGGATGGGGACAGGGTGGAGGGGAGTTATAGGGGGATAAAAAAGAGGAAACAATGTAATTAATAAACTGAACAATAAAGATTTAAAAAAAAAGATACTGCCAATTCTGTTCCTGGTGAGGGCCCTCTTCCTGGCTCTCAGCCGCCACCTTCTAACTTGTCTGCACACAGATATAGTGCTCTGGGTCACTTCCCCTTTTTGGTAAGGACACCGGCACTATCAGATTCATGACCTCATTTAACCTTTATCACCTCTTCACAGACCCTGTCTCCAAATACAGTCATATTAGGATTAGGCCTTCAACATATGAGTTTGGGGCAGGAGTGGGGACACAAACATTCAGTCCATAATTGCCATCATGCCTTAATTAGATTTTAAATGACCCCAGGGAATCTAAAATGAAAGCAGCTTTAAACCTAATTAAGACAATAAAAGAAATATGCTTTAGAAATTTCTTAGAATAGCCAAGAAATGATTAGGACATTTATTAATAATACTAGAGGCCCAATGCACAAATTCATGCACAGGTAGGGTCCAGCTGGCCCACCCTGATTGGGGCTGATGGGTGTGGGATGGCCAGAGGGAGGGATGTAGTGGTAGGGTGGCCAGCCCTGCCCCCTGGTCCAACTCCTGGTCGAACTCCTGGTCTGGTCGAGGGGACAATTTGCATATTAACCTTGTAGTATACGAGATTGTTTGCTTAGATTTTTATTGTCTAGATAACCACTGACAAATGCAAATGAAAGGGTTGTTTTTCCTATTCAAACTTGTCTGAATAATCAGCTTGCCTGATCTAGGGTTTTATTCATTTTATAGCACCCACTATGGTATTTTACTGATTTTAAGGTACATATTTGTTCATTTTTTAACCTGTTGGAAGTGTCACAACTGATAGCACCCTACCACAATAATTGGCATTGCTTTTCTTTGTTAGAAATACACATAACAGTAGTGTATCTCACAACTGACAGCATCTGGGATTTAATAAAATATGGTAACTTGCAGGCACTGTTCTCAATTCTTTACAAATATTACCCTGTGTAATCTTACTAAAGTGCTACAATGTGGTGCTATTTTTATTTGTGTTCCATTTAACAAAAATCAACTTTCCTAATGTCACACAACTAGAAAATAGAAAGAGGTGAGCTTTGAACCCAGACAGCATACAGATTCTCCCAGAACAAGGGGCAGGAGGAGTGATGTAGCTAATATCACCCTAACTACAGTCAATGTGGTGTCTCCCCCTGGGCAGTTCACAAGATATGGCTCAGCTTCCCTCCGAAAACCCTTCTCTCACTTGATAACAGTGTTTATAGGGTTCTGCGTAAACAGCCTTTTCTAGATGTGTGTACTGTTGGCACTGGACTATGATCTTTGAACACGCATGGGCCTTACTTCTTTGTAGTCTACAACTCCTGGCGTAGGAGATAGGAACTCAGAAGCGTGTGCTTAAAAGTGTCCAAAGCATGATGGTAGAAGATAAGGATCCAGTACCGGTTACACACTGATTATACTTGTTTGAGCAGCACATTTTATAACATTGTATTAGAATTCTCCACACAACTAGAACCAATAGGATATAAGTAGATATAAAGAATGAGAATGGAGAGAAGAGAAAAGAGGGCAGGTTTGGGGATGGGGAGTGGGAAGGGAGAGAAGGAGATGAGAAGAGAGAGAAGAGGAGGAAATGTTGTGATTGATTGGTTATGGGTCTTGGCAAGACCCAAGATCCAAAGGTTGAGCTGCAAGCTGGAGGCTTAGAAGAACTGATGGTTTAGCTCCAGTATGAGCCCAAAGGTCTGAGACCAAGGAACTGCTGGTGTCATTCCAGCTGAAAAGCTATCAAACTTGAGAACCAGCAAGAGCCTATTTGGGTTTGAATCCAAAGGCATAAAAAGACGGATATCCCAGTTCTAAAGCAGGAAGAATTCTCTCTTACTGAGAGGATAGTCAGGTTTTTTGTTTTATTCCCACCTTCAACTGATCGGATGAGACCCTCCCACATTAGGGAGGGCAATCTTCTTTCCTCAAATGCCTTCCAAAACACCCTCATGGAAATACCCAGAATAGCATTTGACCAAATATCTTGGCATTCCCATGGCCTAGTCAAGTAGACATACAAAATTAACCATCACAATTATCACAACTGCAATATAGTGTTGCTAGATGGGAAAAAGTGAAAGCTGAGAACAGATTAAAAACTAGTGGCTTTGTGGCAAGGGATGCCCTGTTCAACAGCTTAGTACCAAAGGGAGGCCATTTCCCATTAAAACAAAGGTGTGTTTTCCATTTTAAACAGTGGGGAATATTTTCGTTGGAGTTCCATCTTGAAAACTAAACCTATATACATGGGACCCATGCAATGAGTGGGAAGTTGTAGCTGAAACTTCCACATGGAGTTTCGTTTAGAGTGTCAAGGTATGGATTGGAGTACATGAGACTGGGTTACCCAGAGTGGAGCTGGCTAACAGAGAAATGGGCAAGAGAGAAAAGCACACACTGCCCCCCTGTGCTGCCTATTCATCCTCATCAGTGGCTGACCATTTCCTTTCCCTTTGTGTCTGGGCAGGTAGATGGAAAGTGTTCATTTTGACTTATTTAACCAGCACTTAGATACAGAGCACTGTATGCCAAATGCTATTCTCAGTGCCCCTGGAGACATCTTATCTAATAAAGAGGGAATATGCAAATTGGCCATCACTCCATCATAAAGATGGCTGCACGCACAGCTGAAACCAAATTCCCATAAGGAGCCTTAACAAGCAATCAGCAGGGACCTGAGGCTATGCCTTCCCCTACCCCCGTGGAGCTTGACAGGGGACCACAGGCTGCACCCCTCCACCCAGTGGGGCTTGACGGGGGACTTCAAGGTGCTGGGCTAGGGGACCTCAGGCTGTTCCCCCCACCAGGTGGGGCTTGACAGGGGACCTCAGGCCACACCCCCCACCTGGTGGGCCTTGACTGGGGACCTCAAAGTGTGCTTCCCATCCTGGTGCTGGGCTAGGGGACCTCAGGCTGCTCCCCTCACCTGGGCACCAGGCTGGGAAACCTCAGACCACACCCCCTGCCTGACGGGGTTTGACAGGGGACCTCAGGCTGTGCCTCCAACCCAGCGGGGTTTGACAGGGGACCTCAAGATGCACCCCAAGTGCTTGGTCGGGGAACTCAGCTGGATTCCCACCCAGCAGGGCTTGATAGAGGACCTGAGGCTGCGCCAGACCTCCTCCCAACACCTCCTGCCTGGCAGGGCTTGACAGGGAACCTCAGGCCATGTATCTCTCACCTGACAGGGCTTGATGGGGGACCTCCGGACGAATCCCCTGCCCAGCGAGGCTTGATGGGAGACCTCAGGCTGCACCCACCCCAGCACTGGCCATAGGACCTGAGGCCACGCCACCCACCTGGCGAAACTTGACAGGGTTGGGACCAGTCAGGATCTAGCCCAATGGGGGTGGGGCCAGCTGGGTCTGGGTCTCACACGATTTTGAGGTACACATGCGTGGGTGGGGACTTGACTCTGGTTCCCATGGCACCTGCAGAAGGGGGAATATTTTCATATACATTTTACTGACAGGAGGAAGATTTTCATATGCATTTTACTAATTTTTTATCATCTCTGACATTACTATTACAGAGAAAGGGCAAATAGCAATATTAAAATATTTCCTCTAATTCACTTTTAATATGCATGAATTTCATGCACTGGGTCACTAGTCTATAAAATAAAGAGGTAATGTGCTAATTGGTCCTAACGGTGTTCTAGTCACAACTGGTCAACAAGCTGTGAATGCACAGGAGCTGATGGGCAGGGACTTTCGCCCCCAGCTGTGGCGTATGCAGGTCTTCTCACGCTGCCTTGGAGGTGGAGGTCGCTCCTGACAGATGCAAGCACAGGTCTGCTGCGCTGCCAAGCCCAGAGGGGGCGGGGATCAGGGCATGGCAGTGCCTCAGCAGAGAGCTCTTAGTGTTACAGCTAAGGGGGTCTGAAGGCGCAGAGAGGAAGGGAGAGAAGATAAGCAGTTAAGGGGTTTAGGCCAGGAGGGGACAGCAGATAGGCAGTTAGGGGGATCAGACAAGGAGGGGAGAGCACTTAGGGGCATCAGGCAGGCAGGTGAGCACATAAGAGTCAGTGGTTCTGGATTTCGAGAGGGATCCCAGATTGGATTGGAGAGGGAGCCCTCCCCTGATGCATGAATAATTTCATGCACGTATTTCATAAGTGGAGAAACTTGAAACTGTTTATTAATTTTTACATTCTGAACATGCAATCAGGTTGCATATTTTCTTTACAAAAAGATGACTTAAAATATTGATGGGACTATAAGATGTAAAAGGCTGGCCTTGGGTCCTCACGTGGACACGGTTCCAAACCTTCTGGTAACCCTTTCCTAAAACAGCTGACTGCTGTGGGATTGCCATAGAGGATGAGTAACTTTATCTGGAGAATAACTAGTTAAATGCACATTTTTATTCTTATTCAATATGCTTTTAAGAAAGTTGTAAACAAGAGAGGAGACAGCCAGCCAGAGCCTTTCCATTATAAAAAGGGATAGACTACGAAATCACATTTGCAACAGCTCTGCAGCTGAAACTACTTGGCGGCCCATAGAGAGACAGAAGGCAGCAGATTGGAGTGACTTTCTTCCTGCTGTTACTTCCCTTTTCCTTTAGTTCAACTCCTTTCTTCCCTCGCTCCTCCTGCACAGCACAGAAAATACACATAAATAAAATGCCCACCCTCAAAGGGAAGCCTCGGCGCCCCCGTCTCACCCCTCCCCGAGCTCATCTCAGGAGGCATTGATTTCGTCTGCGTGGTGTTCCCTATAGCAGTGGTCAGAAAACTGTGGCTTGCGAGCCACATACGGCTCTTTGGCCCCTTGAGTGTGGCTCTTCCACAAAATACCACGTGCAGGCACGCACTTCATGTCCCATGCGCAGAAGTCGGTTTTCAAGCAATCAGCAGGGACCTCAGGCTCTCAAAAGAAATTTCAATCATTGCACTGGCTCTGTTGACTAGTGAGTTTGCCAACAACTGCCCTATGTCATCCTCAGGCCTTCACTGCACAGCACAGAACAGAGGATGGAGAAGGCTGAAAACAAGATGTCATGAGATGAAAGCAGTCACCACCTTTGGAAAACATGCCCTATATTACTATCATTTCCTTAGAATTCCCTATCCCTGGTCCCTCTTGGCTTTTAGTCACCAATGGAGATGTCATAATGTAGAAATTAAGACCATTGTGGCCACACAGCATTCAGCTGGATAAACTTGGGACCTTAGTTGTAGAGACAAATATCTTCTGAGCCCTACGAGGTGCACAGCCCTATGCTGGGGCTTGTGATAGAACAGGAAAAAAGAGATGCCTCTGGGATCGACAAGCATAAATACCAATGGTAACTCTCATGATTCTGCTGGGAGGAAATGGATTCTCCCACCTGTTCTGTCACAAAGGGAAAACCTGGACTAGGAGTAGGAATGGCTGAGCTGAACGCCAGCTTCCAAACTTGAGTAATTTGACAGGAAAGGCTATGGCCACCCAGGACAAGTTGGTGATAGAATGTTATGAAACAGCCAGGAAAAATCTAGTATAACATTTCACTGCTAATAGTGACTATCTCTGAGAAATGAGACCAAGGAAAAGAATTTTTGGAATATGCAAGGGCTGGTTTTATAATTAAAGAAAATAAAGCAATTATAAACATGAAAGTAAGTGAAGCAGAAGCTCTGCTAACCAATTTACTAAAACAGGACTTTTCCAACTAGAGTATGTGAACCCCAGAATACACAGACTTTCCAACTAGGAATATGAACCCCTGGAATACACAGACTTTCCAACTAGGAATGTGAACCCCTGAAATACATAGACTTTCCAACTAGGAATGTGCACCCCTGTAATACACAGACTTCCCGACTAAGGATGTGAATCCCTGGGAAATGAAGGCTTTACAAGGGAATCACTTTCCAGATTATTCTTCATGCATTTTTTTTACCTCAACATATAGGATGTTCCTAGGTTAGAGGAACATGCATGCCTACTATCAGACTCCACTCACATTCTCCCACTTTATAAAGAAGAGTAATTTTTCTGCAGCCCATCATCTTACTGTGGCTCTAGGACTGTGATGGCGAACCTATGACGCGCATGTCAGCACTGACACGCATAGCCATTTTCAATGACACATGCCCGCATGCGGTCCCATACAGAGAAGGATGGGGCTGCATGCTGAGAAGGACATTTCTTCCTCAGCTACTGCACGGCCAGGTGCAGTAGCCAAGGATGAAACATTTGCTGTAGTGTAGTGTAGACAGAACTCTGGAACAGAGCATCTAGTTCTGGGACTTCCGGTTAGACTGTTAGGAGATCTTTGACCTCACTTCTGGCGGGCAGAGCAGGGAGCAGCAGAATGCCGCGGGGGACGCACTTCTTGGGGGCCCTGTGATTGCCATTACCAGCAAACACATAACCACAGCAACCATCATCCAATCTAATGTTCTGGGATGTTGTGGATTTCTAATTGACCATCATTACTGAGATAAGTGAGGGAGAGGCTGGGAGAGGCGAGGGCCTATGCTATGGGTGCCATTTCTTGCCATTAGAAATAGCAGCAGCCATCTTAATTTATATAAGGAATGTCATTTCCATTTCACCACTATTACTGTTGTGCATCTTTATTAACCTCTATTTCTGCTTATTAACCCTGCCCTTTCCTAAAAGACAGTTACATGTGTCATCTTGTGATCAATTAGGCTAGTTAACCCCTAACTGCCAGCAAGGCTAACAGGCTATAATTCTATGTTCTGTCACTGCCCTCCTGATGGAGAACCCAAAAAATGAAAACCAAGGTTAAGTAAAGGAAGTGGTAGTAGCAGTAGCCGACCCTTTCAAGAGACATGGACCGAGTTGTATGGCATTATAAAAAAAATGGCAGATCATTTTGCGTTCTATGTACTGAAACAGTAGTAAGCAGAATGTGGAATATAAATAGACATTTTGAAACTAGTCATTCCCAGCTCTTGAAAAAAAAGTGAGGATGAAAGGAAGAAATACATTTCCAGGCAGCTACACCTTTATAAGAGCCAATCTAATTCCATCCTTAAATTTATAAAAGGCTCTACAAATGTAACATCTGCAAATTTGAGCATTGCTCACTCCATATCTCAGCACAGAAAAGCACTCAGTGAGGGAGAATTTATTAAAGAAACTCTCCTAAGATGTGCGCCAGTTCTATTTCACGATATGCAGAATAAAGATGCAATTATTAAGAGAATATCTGAGTTACTACTCAGTAGAAATATCATAAAAGACTGAATAATGGAGACTGAAGACAAACACACAACATCAATTAAAGAGAGACATAAGAAATTGTAAATATTTTTTTATCTCTCTGATGAAACTACTGATGTCCCATCACATGCTCAGCTGGCCATTATTGGTCAATATTCTGATGGTCTCGCAATGAGAGAAGAGTTGATAAAGTTAGTATCAGTGCCAACAAGTACATCAGGAAGTGAAATATGTAAGGTTGTTATACAAACATTCTGTGATCTAAGCATTGAGTTGTGTCAGTGATGACAGATAGGGCACCAAACATGGTGGGGGAAAAAGTCAGATTTGTAAAATAGTTTACTGAAGCTATTGGACATATGATTGTGCCTTTTCATTGTATTATCCATCAGGAGGTTTTGTGTGCCAAGGCAGGATTCACCAACTTAAACGACTTAATGTTAGTTGTTACAAAAATAGTTCATTTAAAAGCTGCTCACCCCCTTCACAAGCAATAATTTTCTGCACTTTTACTGGAGGTTGATTCCACCTAGAGTGGACTGCTGATGTACAATAATGTAAGATGGCTGAGCGAAGGCAAAGTTCTTGAGCACTTTGTGGAGTGTTTTGAAGAAATTAAGGTATTTCTTGAGGATAAGGATCTGGGAAACTTTTCTCAGCTAAGTGATGATAAGTGGGTCAACACCCTAATATTTTTACAGATCTCTCTGTTCATATTAATCTGAACTTAAAGTTACAAGGTTTTGGCAAAAGGATTGACGTTATGTTTGGATACATAAAAGCTTTTGGAAGTAAACTTAAAATTTTTAAGCAAGATGTACAAACTAAAATGTGTAAGTATTTTCCTCGAGTAACAAAGTATTTTGAGAAGGCCAGTGCAGCTGTACAAAATGAAATGGAACCTTGGTACATAAAGTACCAGCATGTTTTAGACTCGTTACTTGACCAGTTCAGTGATAGATTTAATCAATTTAGAAGCCTAGTACAGACCATAAAAATAATTAAGTATCCTGATGTAGTAGTAGTCTACAGTAGTTTGGAATTAAATGGTTTCCAATGGATGCAAATTGATGATTTGGAGATGCAACTTGCAGAATTTCAAGACAGCATCTGGGCTCAGGTTTTTGTCGACTTGAGGTTAAAGTTTGAGAATCTAGAAAGGTGCCGCTTGGAGACTCAAGAGGAGTGCCACTACAAACAGGAAACTTGGAGTGCCTGGAACTGATTACCAGACACTTTTAGCACCCTGAAAAATATAGCAATGGCTTTACTCACAATTTTTCCCTCTACATACTTTTGTGAGACCTTATTCTCAGCATTAAATAATATCAAACCAACAAAAGAAAAAGATTAACAGTTGACGTTAGTAGCGCTTGCTTAGGCTTGAAGTGTACAAAATACCAACCTTCAATTGAAGGTTTAGCCAATGAAATTCAGCCACAAAAAAAGTCACTAACAGGCAAGTTAGTTAAATAATTAGTTTTTGGTTTATTAAATATAGTTATATATTTCAATTATACATTTTTGTTTCTTAAACTATAAATATTGCAAAGTTATGTTTTTTTTTTCTTCGAAATGACGCATCACCCGAGTTATGCTCGATATTTTGGCGAATTTTGACATACCAAGCTCACTGGTCTAGGAGAAACATGTCTAGAGCAACACCTAACAAAAGGAAGTTTGAAATGTGGTGTGAAGGAAAGGCCCCTTCCCAATATTCATCTCATTAAGAGATGAAATTCCAATGAAGTTTTATAAATGAGGAAGAGCTTCAGATGTAAACTAAATGAAATCAGTTACTAGAAGAAAAAGTCCCTGTTGACTTCAGCTCAGTCATTCCCAACAAAGCACCTGGATCTCTTGCTGCCGGGAAGGGGCCCCTGGAAGACCTGCTGCTCTGTTCCTACCCGCCTGAGGTGACCCGCAATGCAATTCTGCCCCTACTACATGGAGTTAGTGCAGCCTCACAGTTAAGGGTCAAATCCTCCACACAGCTGCCCCCACTTCACACCCAGGTCATCCACACTTACTAATTTGGCTCAGATTCTAGGGTTACCACAAACCCCTCAGCTTGGATAATTCACTAGAACAACTCACACAACTCAGGGCAGCACCAGACTTATGATCACCAAGAAAACTAGATGCTAGGTGATTTCACTCCTGAAATTTTTAGGAATATTTAGGAATAATTAATACCAACTCTACATAAACCATTCCAGGAAATAAAAAAAAGAGGAGGAGATATTTACACCTCATTTTATTTATCCTGTTGTTAAATCCAAACAAAAACATTGCAAGCAAAGAAAGTTACCAACCACTATCTCTCATAAACATAGATGTAAACATCTACTTAAAAACAGGCAAATAAATAAGAGCTAAAATTATAAAACTTTTAGAAAAAATAGGGATAAAGCTGAATGACTTACATTGAGCAATGAACTGAACTCTTAGAAATGTATATGGCAGGATAAGTATAAACAAAAATAGATAGACTGGACTTCATGATAATTAAAAATATCTGCTCATCAAAAGACACTTGAAAATGGAATTATAGTAGCCTGGGGAAAATAAAACATATCTGATAAAGGACTGTTCTCTAGAATATATAAGAACTCTTACAAATCAATAAATAATAAGGCATAAAAAATAAAACTCAACACCCCACATACTTCCTCCCTCTGCCACAATGATAAGCACGAGATTTGAAGAGAAAATTTATGAATGGACAACATAAACATGAAAATATTCTCATTATCAACAGTTGTCAGAGAGATGTCCATTAAAAGTGTGACAAGTTCTTACGAGGTACTGTGAGAACAGCTGGTCATAGATGTGACAAAACCAACTGCCAGTGAGATGTGGCCCAACTGTAATTCTCATACATTGTTGGCGGAAATCCAAAATAGCCACTTTGGAAAGCAAGCTTGTAGTTTAAGACAGTTAACCATACACATACCATACAACCCAGCAACTCGAGAAATGAAAGCCGGTTTCCACACAAAGACTTGTATGTGCGTGATTATAACAGCTTTCCCCTGTTAGTGAGAAACTGGAAACATCCCAAATGCCTTCCCCTGGTGAATAAACAGACGTGGTACATCCAGGCAATGGAACACGACTCAACAATAAAAATGAGTTACTGACATGCACAACAGCATGGATGAATCTTCAAAGCCTTGTGCTAACTACAGAAACCTGAGACAGAAGTTTACATGCTGAATGACATTTATATGTCAACCCAGACATGAAATTACAGGAACAGCAATAAGATCAGCGATGGCAAGAAGCAAACGTGCCTGAGGAAAATTTGGGGGATGATGAAAATGTCTGTATCTTAAATATGATGATTACACTTGCTATATACATTTATCAAAACTCATCAAATTGTACATTTTTAAAAAGGGGATTGTGGGAGGAGAACCAAGATGGCGGCATAGGTAAAACACCTATCTTGCCGTCATACTCAGCAATTTTAATACTACAACTTAAGGAAAGAACAAACACCTTCCAGAATCACCAGAAAGCTGGCCGAGTGAAAATTCCACAAATAAAAGTGAAAATAAGACACTGTGACTCGGAGGAGCGGCGGCGGACAGTGTTGAAAGATTCCTGCGGAGAGAGGTTTGGAGCGCACACGCCACAGAGAGGGCGGGCGGCTGAAAACCGGCCAGTTTTCTCGAACGGGGAGACAAAGACGTCCCACTGGACTGATTCTCCAGCTCTGGGAGAAGTCCAGGGAACCAACCCACTATCATACGGAGTGAAAACTGGACAGTGGGAGGGCACACCAAAGCTCGGGTACTGCCAGGTCTGCCAGCTTGTGGAGAAGGCAGCTTGCGCGAACAGCTCAGCTGCGTGACTGCACAGAGAGCGCTCTGCGACTCGCTCTCTCATTTGGAAAACCATCAAACTGCTTTGTTTTACGACCCTGGGTGAGACATTGGGCGTGTAGACTCATTTGGGGAGAGTCTGAATTCCCCGACAGCTGGTGGAGCTCAGCAGCGGCTCTCTCTCAGAGGTGCTGGCGGCCATTGCCCCCGGAACAGAGTCCCTGGGGCCACATAGGGCGGAGCTAACGCTGTCTGCTTGGCCCGGAGACTCCGCCCATCCAACCTGAGCACAGCTGAGCTTCACAGATAATTGGCCTGGAGGTCAACCCCTCAAAGTGCTAACAACGATTAACCTGAGCTTAACTTCAGCAAGACTGTGCAACCCATATCCACCTCAGGTAACTGGGGAGGCTGAGCCACTGTCCCTAGTAGGAAATCTACCACACAAAGCTAATTGACCAACTCAGGGAAGCAGCCACCATGCAGAGACATGGAAAGAAATCAGATGTGAAAGAAATGGAGGGAAAAAAAACGACTGGACATGGAATTCAAAACTACGGTTATAGGGTTTTTCAAGAGGCTCCAACAAAAGGTCGAGACCTATAAGGAAATAAGCAAGACCACAAAAAAATGATCAAGACCAATGTGGAAATGAATGAGTCCTACAAGGAAATGAACAAGACCCTCAAGGATATGAACGAGACCTGCAAAGAAATTATCAAGACCAACGTGGAAATGAATGAGTCCTACAAGGAAATGAAGGAGACCCTCAAGGATATAAAGGAGACTCTCAAGGATATGAAAAAGGACCAACCAGAAATTAAGCATACACTAACGGAAATAAAAAATATTATACAAAGACCTAAAAGTGCTCTGGAGCACCCCAAGAACCAAGTTAAAGATTTGAAATACAAAGAGGTAAAATCCACTCAGCTGAAAAAGCAAGAAACCAAAAGAATCCAAAAAATTGAAGATAGTGTAAGGGGCCTCTGGGACAACCTCAAGCATACCAACATCCGAATTATAGGGGTGCCAGAAAAAGAGAGAGACCAAGACAATGAAAACCTATTTGAAGAAATAGTGACCGAAAACTTCCCACACCTGGTGAAAGAAATTGACTTAGGAGTCCAAGAAGCGCACAGAACCCCAATATATAGGAACCCTAAGAGGACCACACCAAGGCACATCATAATTAAAATGCCAAGAGCAAAAGACAAAGAGAGAATAATAAAAGCAGCAAGAGAGAAACAGTTGGTTACCTATAAGGGAGCACCCATACGATTGTCAGCGGATTTCTCAACAGAAACAATGCAGGCCAGACGGGAGTGGCAAGAAATATTCAAAGTGATGAATAGCAAGAATCTACAACCAATATTACTCTATCCAGCAAAGCTATCATTCAGAATTGAAGGTCAGATGAAGTGCTTCGCAGATAAGAAAAAGCTAAAGGAGTTCATCACCACCAAACCAATATTATATGAAATGCTGAAAGATAGTCTTTAAGAAGAGGAAGAAGAAAAAGGTAAAAATATAAATTATGAACAACAAATACACTTCTATCAACAAATGAACATAAAAATCAAGTGAATTGATAGGCTGGTGAACAACATAAACTGGTGAATATAACAGAAACATGGACATAGAGAGGGAATGGACTGACAATTCTTGGGGAGAAAAGTGTTGTGGGAAGTACAGCAAGAGATTGGACAAAAATCTTGCAGAAATGGGAGAGGACATTGGGGAGGGGGAGGTGAGGGTGGAGGGTAGGATAGGTACAGGGTGGAGGGGAGATATAGGGGGATAAAAAAGGGGAAACAATGTAATTAATAAACTGAACAATAAAGATAAAAAAATGTTTTAGAAAAAGGGGATTGTGTTTTGTAAATTATCTTAATAAACCTGACTTTATAAAGTGGAAGCTGAGACACTTTATAACTGATCCAGTAATTATACTCCCAAATAAAAAAATTTTTTTAAAGCAAACATTGTCAGAATCAGACAGATAAACACAGACAGAAGTGCTCCATCCAGCTTGGGAGCTTTAAAAACTGTGACCAAAAACCAAAGAAGAGAGGCCCACTTGCCACCTTCCAGAGTAAACTTAGAGGAACAAGAAAAAGATCATTGCTGGGACTTCAGGGTTTGCCTATTTAAAGAAAATCTAAAGGGAGATGATACAAACAGGTGGATGAATCAGTCTCAGAGCTTCCCATCTACTTATTTGCCACTCCAGATGGCTGCAGAAATGGCAATATAAAATAAACTTTGAAAACCAAATTATACACACACACAGGGGAAAAAATATGAAGAACATAACGTATATAACAAAAGGCAAATATGCAAATCAACCGAACAGCAGAACAACTGGTCACTATGATGCACACTAACCACCAGGGAGCAGACGCTCATTGCAGGAGCTTCGCCCTGGTGGTGAGTGTTCTCCCAGAGGGGGAGTGCCACTCAGCCAGAATCCAGGCTCGTGGCTGGCAAGATCAGTGGTGGTGTCAGCAGTCAAACATCTCCAGAGGGCTCCTGGAGAGCAGGAGGGTGCAGGCCAGGCTAAGCCCACCACCCCCCCCACGTGCACAAATTTCATGCACCAGGCTTCTAGGATCAAAATACCAAAAGTGGTTGTCACTAAATAACAAGATTATGGATATTTAAAATTTCTTCATTTTGCTTTTCAAACTTTCCCAAGTTCACCCTTGCAATTTAAAAAAATTGTTTTTAAATGAAAAAAGGGTCAAAACACAAATGATGAATTGGGGAAAATATTTTCAACAGGACAGATAAAGATTAGTTCTTCAATATCTAGTAAGTTCTTAAAATCAGTATCTGTGTTTTCCGATGGTCTTAGGCTCTACAACAGTGTTAGCATAAGAAAGATTGAGAACCACTGCTTTAAACAATAAAGAATTTAAATTTTTTTTAAATGTTTGGATATACATGGAAAATTACTGGGGAAAATGCAGGTTAACCATGGTTAACCTCAAGGTAGGGGAACTTTTGGATAACCTTTGTTTCAATGTTACCATGTGCATGTACTAACTCTTATCACCATTTCACCTTGACTAATAATCTACTGTACCTTTGGATTTCTACTGTGTAAAATGGTAATACCACTTGCCTGGCTCCCCTCCCCAGAGAATTGTGGATAGTAAGTGAGAAAACACAGCTACATGAAAGTGATTTGTAAGCTCTCTAGAGTGGTAATAAACTGTGTAACAGTTAGGCATTATTGCTAATCATGATCCTTTTAGCGATAAGAAATCATTTTGTGACCCAGAATTTACAACAAATGTGTCTGAGGAAATTTAATTTAGGGGGAAAAGGTAAATGAGAGATAAAAGCTAAGAACTTTGCTATAAAATGTATTAGTGGAGGAAGGCTTTTGTCGTATTTTTCCCTAGATCAAAGCAGAAAGAATAAAATGGGTTTAGAAAATATACAAAAGTTTGTGCAAATGCCTTTTTTAACGTTTCTGTGCTAAATAAAAATTTAATCTAATATTACATATTATAAGATTCTTAAAAACGAAGATACAAATCTCACATAAAGTTCCAGAGGCCTCATAATTACCAAAGAGCCAGCTGAGGCCAAGGTGATCCAAAGAGAAATATGTTCTCTCCATGCTGGGTGAATTTTAAACAGGTGTTTGCAGGTCTCAATAAAGCTAATGTTAAGGGAAGATAGAAAAACAATGAGACCTCAGGGTATTCAGCAGAGACTAAAACTGCAACAAACTAACCCCCTGCACTGGCTATTAAAAGCTCATTAACTCCCAGCTGTCCATCCATTAGGCTGAGAAGGGAAAGAGCCAGTGCCCTCCTTTCACATATTTCTACTGGAGGGCCGCATCTCCTGAAAGGGAGAGTCGAATGATACGATGACAATCATAATTATGCCACCGGCTGTGGAGAAAGCTGTGCGGAGTGTAATAAACCTCTCCGTAACCAAAGTCAGACTGTCCAAAGCTTGCGCGCAGGGGACAGGAGGGCGGCGGCTGCATGGCCAGCGACAAGGCAGCTGGTCCTTGAGCCACTTAGAACTGGAGCCCCCTGCCTCACCCAGCAGGTCACAGCTCATCGACACCACAGGAGCCACACCTGCAAGTAGAATATTTTTTCACCAAGTGACTCACTGAGGCCCACAGTCCTTGACCACAACATCAAACTAAACAACAGAGCACGAACCAACTTAAAGCGACCTGCACGTAAACTACTATTTTCAACCCATGGTTGGGATTCGTGAGATGAAGGCAAATTGTAGTTACAGTCGGATTTTCACCTGCACAGGGGTCAGTACCCCAGCCCTGTTGTTCAAGGGCAAGTGCGTGTTTTCCTTAAAGTGTGACGTTGTATGATGAAGCATCCATGCTGTCCTCTGAAACTGGCAACTTACAACCTGGTTCTGGCCCCCAGGCGGGGGGGGGAGATTGAATCAGGGTACCTTTAAAAAAAATTTTTAGTACTCAATATTTAAAAGATGTAACTCATTGGTCTGTCTCAAGCTTATCTTACAGTGCTATGTGGCATTTACAATTTCAATTAGAGATGGGTCCTAGGTATTTGAGATGTTTTGATCCCTGTTATGGCTCCAGAAGAGTGACCATTTTAAAATCAAACACAGCTTTCCCGACAGAAGTGCCATGCAGTTTCTCCCCACCTCCTCCCGGCAGCACCCCTGTGACCCCAGCCTCACCCATCTGCTGCCTTTTCATTCCTTACCACCCTCTCCCTCACCACCACGGCCACCCCCCTCTCCTTGCTGCTCCTCACCATGCCGGCCACCTTCTGCCTCAGCATCTGCTCTTACTGTTGTTTCCTAGAACAGTGGTCCGCAAACTGCGGCTCATGAGCCACATTCGGCTCTTTGGCCCCTTGAGTGTGGCTCTTCCACAAAATACCATGTGCAGACGCGCACATACAGTGTGATTGAAACTTTGGCCCATGCGCAGAAGTCGGTTCTCAGCTCAAAAGAAATTTCAATCGTTGTACTATTGATGTTTGGTTCAGTTGACTAATGAGTTTGCCGACCACTGTGACCTAGAACAATGGTCGGCAAACTGCGGCTCATGAGCCAGATACGGCTCAAGAGCCGCAGTTTGCTGCTCTATTGACTAATGAGTTTGCAGACCACTGCATAAGGTATTACCCTTACCCAGAAGTTTTGACTTCAGGTTAAAGACATTAGTACATTATTAAAATATTTGTAAGTGTTTTTCCCTAAGGCAGTGGTTGGCAAACTCATTAGTCAACAGAGCAGCAAATGGCAGCTCTCGAACTGCATGTGGCTCGCAACCCACAGTTTGCAGACCACTGTCCTAGAACATTACTCCCCCAGCTATCATCAGGGTAAGTTCCTTCCCCTAACTTAAATCTCTAGTGAACATTCCCTTCTCAGAGAAGTCCTCTTGAGCACACACTTGAAAAGTGCATCTCTGCCCCCTGCTCTGTTTTCCTCCATAGAACTCATGACATCTGTCATACTCTGCCCTATTTGTTTGTTTATTGGCTGTATCCCAACATACCTAATGTAGCCCTCGAGGGCAAAGATTTTTTTTTCTGTTTTATTCACTGCTTTATCATCAGTTATGTGATAAATATCAGTGCCAGGCACATAGTAGGCACCAATGAAATACCAGTTGGAAAAATTAACTTCGTTTTTTATTAGGAAGCAAAAGAAACACATATACTCAACACATACCCACACACATCAGTGAAACTCTGGTGACCTCACACCTCTACAATGAGATCACAGGTTTTCTGCAACAGACTTTCCCTACAAGAGATGCTGAAGGCTAGTCTTCAGGATGCAGGGAACTTATATTAGGGGGAAATCTGGAACTTTATCAATGAGGAGCAACATAAGGGATGAATAACTGGGGAAATATAGTCTATTTTTCTCCATCCTCATCCTCAATTAAATAAAATGAAGTTTAAAAAATATGTATGAATTTTAAAAGCAAATAAAGTATTAAAGGATGTCCAAATAACCCAAAAGAAGGCAAGAAAGGGGAACAAAGGAACAAAAAGCACAAATTACAAACAAAAATAAAATGGTAGACCTAAATTCAAAGTATATCAATAATTATATTAAATGTAAAATATCTAAACACACCAATTAAAAGAGATGATCAGATAGGATAAATTGAGAGTGCTCATAATTTAACAAATAAGAACTCTTTGTGTGTTGAAGAAAAGGAACATGCCAACAAATTATCAGGTGGAAGATCAATGTCACATTCAGATAGAGTTGGAATTCCCTGAAATAATTGTATGAATTGCCTTTAATTATACCTAAGTGCAGAGCTTCAGAACCAGGAAGCCTCTGTTACAATGCACAGCAATAAAGCAAAATAACTGCAACCACTGATCTGCAAACTTGGGCAAAGTGGAAAAAAGCATTACACAGAAGCAGTGAAAACCTGAAAGGATCTCCCAACCTTGTGTACCAGCTGGGCACTAATGAAGGCATGGAGTGAGCCTGGGAACCTGCTGTTGTAACTACAGTTCTCTGGCATCTAGGCCCACTGCCAACCAGCATAATGATTTCAACTATTTGTGACAACCTCTGATGTGTTAGTGACTTAGTGGGAGGAAGGCAGATATGTATGGATGGAAACTCATAGAGACATGTGATTGAAAGAGGAAATCTGGTAAAGAACTAACACAGGTTCCCTTGGCTGGAGTCATCTCCTTAATATGGATTGATCTTGGGCCACATGGTCCACAAAAGGGCTCCACCCTAACCACCTGATTACACATGGCCCAGGAGCCAATGGTCACACTGGGTCTTGCTTTATGTTCAATGAAGGTGACCCCCCAAAAAGACATGTTGAAGTCCTAAACCAGAGTGCTATGGGTGTGACCTTGTTTGGAAATAGAGCTTTGCAGATATAACCAAGTTCAAATAAAGCCTAACCTTTTATGACTGGTGTCCTTGTAAATAAGAAGAGGAATGTGATGTGAAGACAGAGACAATTGTGTGACAATGGAGGCAGGAGCTGTGATGCTGCAGCAGCAAGCCAGGAACCCCTGGGGCAATCAGAAGCTGGGAGAAGCAAGGAGGGATCCTCCCCCTGTCAACTCCTTGATTTCGGACATCTAGGCTCCAGCCTGGGAGAGGATGAATTTCTGCTGTTTTAAGCCACTAGTTTGTGGTACTTCGTATGGCAGCCCAAAGCACTAATACAGTGAAGGACAGCACTGACCTTTGGAACATGCCATCATTTAAGAGAGGGAAGCGGGGAGAAAAGATAAGGTTTGTATCCATCAGGAGGACCAGACACTCAAGTACTAAATCATACTCTGCCTCATTCCCTGTGTGAAGCAGGGATCTCAAGCTTCAAAGGCTAAAAAGTAAATGAGACAAGTAACCATATGACCTAACCAGGCACCAAAACAAGTAAGAGTCCTATCTCCGTGAGCAAGTTTCTCAGCTGCTTTAGAAACCAAAATTGGGATTTCTGATGTGATATTCCCAGACACCAAAACACTGTGAAGGCTGAGTACCAAACATAACCCACAAGCCATAGCTTACAATCCCTGCTGTCAATCACACCCCAGACCCCAAGACAGAGATGCAGATTCTAACAAAACCCTACAACTGGGACAAAAGCCATAGCACTTTCAACATTAATGGCCTACCAATGGATTTTGCTTGTGGTCTGGATTTTCTGAAATTATTAAACAATATTAATTTTTCTTAGAAAAATGCCATCAACATCTATCCTTCAAGTTCATTTTACTCATAAAATGAAATGCTGGACCAATACCACATTATTAAATAGCACTTTGTTATCAAGGAAAGAGGTTGATAAAGAATCCTTAATTTATCATCATCAATTATTAATCTTATTTATAATTTCTAGTTGTGCACATAAGAAATTATAAATAAGATTAATAATTGATGATGATTATATGGACTCACTCATTGGCAATCATTTTTTTCATCCATAAACCAAGGAAACATTTTTAGGAGAGACAGAATTAAAGTCTGCAATTTGGTAACACACATCCCGAGTTGTGGTCTGAGGTGTGGCTGGATATCAGGAGTTTTCAAAGCGCCCCTGGGGAATGCAGCAAAGTTTACACACCTGTACAATAGACAGAAGAATGAAGGACTTTTCCTAACCCTAGTATAACTTTATTTCAAATTCAAAATATGACACTCGTATCACAAAGATAATCCCCTCTAAGCTTTCAGAGTTTCAGGAAAAAATCAGACTGATTTATGCTCTCTTGACCTATTTTGGTTGATGAATATTGTCTGGATTCCTAAATTGGTCTGAAGTTGCCCATATCATTTTGTAATTATTTTTCTTTGTTCAGCAATAATTTTCATCTAAAATGTTTTCAAATTAACTAGATTAAAAGAATGCTACTTACTGCGGCTAAAATGTGCTCTGAAGATAGATACAACTTTGCTTCTATCCCTAATGAAACTCAGACCTTTCATCTTGAATTCAAGCAAATCTCAAACACTGAATAAGAGGAGTTTGATACTTTCATATTTCTATTAAATTGATGGCCATCTACACACAGGAAAAAGCCTCCTCATTCTCTTCATTATCCCTGTACAGCTGTGCTATTGCTTCTGGGAGATCAAGGGGTTATACTGTCTCTTAATAGTGGGATTACGTTTTCCCTATGTTTCTGCTTTTATTATTCTTGACTTCACAAAGCATTTCAATGCTGGCAGGCAAACACAGGCAGTTAATAACTTTCTGATTGCATGAGAGGAGGGACCAACTTACCCACCTCCCATGCTGGGAATCAGACCTTCGAATGAGATTATCTGATTCAATTCAGAAAAAAAGATGACCCCAACATTTACAAAATAGAAAAAGAGAGTGGACTGTTGTTTTTAAATTCAACTAAGGAGACTGCAGAAGTAAGAGAACATAGGACTAAGAACTGCACTCAGATGATCATTGCTCTACTGAAAAATGCCCTCTGTTGGATTTGCTTACTTGAAGTTTGGTTCAAGGGTTGGGGTTTACAGCAAACTGTTTCAGATAAAGCAATCCTATTTGATAGTTTGTAGTTAGGCAGTCCAATTCAGAAATCCAATTCCACTTATGCAATGATTAGTCATAAAGCTAAATGGCAAAATTGGCATTTTAATTTTGAGTTTTTATATGAGCAAGAGAACATTAAAAACATTTAGCATGAACTAAAGCTCTCTGTCCTGTAACAGCAGAACTTCAGGGAGAACAACAATTACGATCTTTCAGGAAAGGTATGAGGGAAACTTTGAGCCAGTTCTTTAAAAGGCGAGCTGCTGCTTTTATTGCTGTGCTTGAGTTATGGGTTTTTTAAATTGTCAATAAAAATAATAAAAGCAATTTGCTTCCTGAAAAGCAAATGAGATCCAATACTCTAGTCTGAACAAAAATATAAAAAGTGCATTGCTCATGCAAGTTTAATTCACTCTGAAACAATGAATCAAATATACGCACATAAAGAGGGATTTCAAATCAGATAACATGAAACTCAGAAACCACCCCCTTCACCTGCCGATCTATCAGGAAACTGGAGCTGCAGCCGCACAGTGTTTGACGATGTAACTTACAGCTGCTCCACTCACACCATCTCCAACCACTATTAAAAGTGGACAGCAGGTGCCCTGGCAGGTGGCTCAGCTGGTTGGAGCATCCTCCTGTACACTAAAAGGTTGCAGGTTCAATTCCAGTCAGGGCACACCTAGGTTGCGGGTATGGGAGGCAACCGATTGATGTTTTTCTTTGTCTCTTCCGCTCTCTCTAAAAATCAATATTACATACATATCTTCAGGTGAGAATTTTTTAAGTTTTTTTTTTCTTTTCAAAAAGTGAGTGGTTGTCAGAATCAATGGGATATAAACATCTTTTGGTCACTGAGAACTGCTAGAATCCTGACTAAACTCTCTTTAGAACAACAGATTTTCCTGAAACTTTGTGTATCTTTTACCAAGCTCAGTGGACAAGTGATGATTCATTTGGGCATTGATGAAAATATGGAATTCATGTGACAAGGAGTCATGGTCCATGAACACAAGCTAAGGGAAAGTGACACCAAGTAATTTCCATCACTCCCCGCTACGTCCCCTTCCTGGAGTCGAATCATGAACAAAAGGGGCAGGCGTTTTCTAACCTGGCTGTTTTCATTTCTTCTCTTGTAATTTGTAAAACAGATGGTATGAAAGTTACTGAAGTTAAATACATGAATGACTTTTAAACACCCTCATCCTCAATTAAATAAAAGTAACAGGGACAGCCCTGGCGTTCAGAGGACTTTACCTTTTCCCTGGCTGACCACAGGTCTGCTCTCCCTCCTCTGGAGCTCTTCCCATGTCCCTGGCTCCCTCCTGTCCTCACATCATCGCTCCCAAAATTCGACACTGTGCAGATTTCACAGGTGGCAGAGGAGGCACACCAGCAGGTATCAGTGCCAGCAATGGACAGCAGATGTAGACAGGGTAGTATACATTGCACACCTCAGAAAGCATGCTGTGACCCCATTCCTGAATGTGAACCAACAAAGAAATCAATAAGGAATTAGCTACCTTAACTGACACATTAAAGAAAATGGACATATTGATAGTTACAGAGCCTTTCGTCCCGGATCACCAGATTCTACATTCTTCTCCAGCACACATGGAACATTCCCAAGGCAGAAGAATGAAATCACACCAAGCATGTTCTCCAACCACAAAGCTTTGAAATGAGAAGTCAACTGCAAAAAGAAAGCAGTGAAAACCACAACTACATGCAGATTAAACAACATGCTACTAAAGAATGATTGGGTCAAAGAAGAAGAAAAAAGATTGAAGATACATAGAGACAAAGGAGAATGGCAATACAACAGATCACATCTTTTGGGATGCAGCGAAAGCAGTAAAAAGAGAGAAGTTTATGTCACTGTAGGCCTATCTCAAGAAACAAGAAAAACAAGTAAACAACCTAATATCACATCTTAAAGACCTAACAAAAAAAGACCAAAAGCAGGCCAGAGTAAGCAGAGGAAGAAAGTAATAAAATCAGAGCACAATTAAATGAAATAAAGAACAGAAAAAAATCAATGCAACTATGAATAGGTTCTGTGAAAAGATTAATAAAATTGACAAAACTTTGGCTAGACTCACTAAGAAAAATAGATAAAAAGCTAAAATAAACAAAATCAGAAATGAAAAAGGAGAAGTTACTACAGATACAGAGAAAAACCAAGGGTCATAAAAGAATACCATGAAAGACATGTCACCAAATATAATAACCTAGAAGAAATGGAAAAGTACCTAGAAATATACAACCTTCCTAGATTGAATCATGAAAATTAGAAAATCTGAATACATTGATCAACAGTGAGGAAACTAAAACAACATCAAAAATCTCCCAAAAAGTAAAAGTCCAGGACCAAATGGCTTCACAAATAAATTCTACCATTCAAAAAAGATTAATACCTATCCTTCTCAAACTCTTCCCAAAATATGAAGAAGAGGCAATAGTTCCTAATACATTTTAAAAGGCCAATATTATCACAGTACCAAAAACTGGCAAGGATAACGCAATAAAAGAAAAATACATACCAATATCCCTGATGAATACAGATGCAACAATCCTAAACAAAATAGGAGCAGATCAAATACCAAAAATCATTAAAAAGATAACATGTCACAATCAAGTGGGGTTCATTCCAGAAGCACAGAATGGTTCCATACACACAAATTGATCAATGTGATACACCACATTAACAAAACAAAGGACAAAATCATGTGATTATATCAAAAGATGCAGAAAAAGCATTTGACAATATGCAAAATCCATTTATCATTAAAACACTCAATAAAAGGGTATAGAAGGAAAGTACCTCAACATAATAAAGGCCATATACGACAAACCTTCAGTTAATATCCCATTCAGTGGAGAAAAACTGAAAGCTTTTTCTCTAAGATCTAAGACAAGGATGCCCCCTCACCACTGTTACTCAAAACTAGAAGCCCAATGCACGGAAATTTGTGCACTCAGGGGGGTCCCTCAGCCCAGCCTGAACCCTCTCACAATCTGGGACCTCTCAGGTAGGATTCCTAGGCCTGGCCTGAGATCAGGGCCTATTGGGCCTTTCTTTCCCCTGGCTGCAGGCAGCTGGCCCCGCCTTCGCCACTGCCACTGCTTGCCATTGTGCAGTGTGCCTCCTCCCCTCCGCTCCCCTGCTACCAGTCGCCTCTCTGTGCAGGCAACAGGCATGGGGTATGATGGCTAGGCTGGCCCAGGCCTCCCTTTGTGGAGTGATCGCTGGCTGACTGCACACCTGCCACAGTGTCACCGGCCAGTGCCCTGGGTCTCACTCCTCTTTTTGTTTGTTTTGTTTAAGTAAGAGTAATGTTTACTGAGCGATACAGAACTGAATACTATGAAGGGTTTACCAGGATGGAAATGCACTGCATCCCGCCTCTGCCACTCCCAACACCCAGAGACTACAGTACTTAGAAGTTACACACAACAGCCATAACTGCTGAATATCCGTTCGTAACAATAAACCATAGCATATTTATACTGTATCACATTGAGTGATTATAGAAATCCATTTATATATTACTTGTATAATTTTTTTGTAAAAAATATTAACAAAAAAGAAAGTCTAAAAAACATGCACAGTTGAAAGCCCTGCCAGGACAGCCAGGCTGTGAACATTCAGTGAGTATGTGCTTTGGAAGGGCACCCAGGGCTCGTACCCACAGCAGCTCCAGCAGGGCCGGTGAGGGTGCACCCTGGCTGCCGCTCAGGCAGGTCTGCGCTGGACCACGGTGGGTGGGCACAGCAGGGCCTGGCACTGTGCCCTTCTCCAGCCTGGTATCAGCATCAGGGTCAGAGTCAGGGTCAGGGTCAGGGCTCGGCCAGGCAAATTGCAGTTTCACTCCGAGTTCCATACTCGGCCTAATTTTGGTTGCAACTTATGGCTTTTCCTGGCTGCTCGGAGGTCCTTTGGGTGGGTGCCCTGGTGGAGAGGCTGGAGAAGTGCCCACAGCTGCCTAGTTGGGTGTCTTTCTGGTCCAGAGCCTCTGTCCTGCCTCCTGCAAGCCTGGCCCCAGGCAGAACAGGCCCCCTCAGGACTACTTTGGTCTCAGTGCTTGGTCTTGGGTTTCATCACCTGGTTTCTTCCCCTGGTGTGGCTGATTTGAGTTTCACAAAAAAGCCTGGCTGATGCTGGCTGTGCTGAGCCTCATTGAAGAGTTTTGCATGCAGCAAGGAAGGGCCCTCTGGGACCCCCCTTCTTCTCCCTCTCCTCATCTCTTCCTCCTCCTTCTCTTCCTCCTCCCAGCCCATGGTCACTTCTTCTCCAGCTGCTCCAGCAGTGGGCTGCCTTCTGAGTTGTGAGTCTTAACGCTGTCGGTCCTGACAATGCAGGTGTGGCGACTCCAGTTGAGCATCAGGATGAGCTGCTGCTGCTCCTGCTTCAGATCCTACATCTGGGTTTTCAGCTCCACATTCATGAGCTTCAGCCACTCAGATTCCCGCCGCAGAAATTCATTCCACTCCTTCTTCTTGTTCCAACATGGGGCTGCTGCCACTTGGTTCTTTTCCTGGTACCTTTATCTCTGCTCCTCTTCCTTGTCTAGCTCAGTTTTTATAGGTTGAGGCCTCTTACCCAGTTTCACCTCCAGGAAGTGCAAAGGGGCGATCACGGCTTTCGTCTATGGCTCTGGGGTGTACCGCCAGGCGGGGCCCAGTTCAAACCAGAAGAGAGCCATGCTGGACTTTGTGTTTACAGTAGATGACCCTGTTGCATGGCATTCAAAGAACCTGAAAAAAACTGGAGCCATTACTCTTTCCTAAAAGTTTTGGGGCCCAAGATTATCGCCACTATCCAGAATAACTATGGCGCTGGAGTTTACTACAATCCATTGATCGTGTGTGACAGTAGGCTTATCAAATATGGGGTTATTAGCACTAGTATTTTGATTGAAGATCTCCTCAACTGGAATACCTTATACATTGCTGGACGACTCCAAAAGCCAGTGAGTGTTTTATTGGCTGCCACGATTAGGGCCACCTCTCCTCTCTGAACCTGACCTTACTTTGATCTTTGATTACAATGAGATGGAACTCCAGGAAATAAAAATAGGTATCAGACTCCTTTTCTTCTCTAAGAATTTATTGCCAAACAATATCTAGATATTATCCACACTACTCCTGCCCTCTCTCTGAAGATTCTTCAATTGTCTGGATGGATCCGGCTAAGAGTTAGTCCTTTTGGGCTGGAGAGGATGGCAGAAGAAATGCCCAGTGCTTCACCTTATCTTCCCAAATGGGTCATGGGCATTGTTTGTCCACTGATATATCCCAGCAGTGCCTGGGACAATGCCTGGCACATAGTAATCATTCAGCAAGTATTTGTTGAAGAAATGAATGAACCAAGTAGTTCTGCTGAGGGGAATGGATTCTAATCCCCTTTATTACCCTCCTCTGGCCAATGGTGAGAGACTGTCATAGTGTCCTTCCTTAATTGGGGATTCTGCTAGAGGAGGTTGTAGAGGGTAGTGTCTCCCTGGGCTTCAATAGAAACAGAAAGTAAACGAAATAGGACAAAAGTAGAGAGGTCTTGAACTTTTGACTTGTATTTGCAAATGTCATGTTTCTCCTTTCATGCCGATAGATAGTCTATTTTCTGAGGAAAGGTCTTTTCATAGTCTGAGAACTAGGAGTCATAATCAAAGTTGCCAATCTCACAGCAAGGAAAATTTTTCTTTGTGTTGTCAGAGGGTCTCAGGCCCTAAAAGACAGCACATGGATTATTGTTAAATGTCTCCCATAAGAGTGACTATGCTGCTGCTGCTTTTGTCGATTTTGGTGAAAATTTAGAGATTTATATAATGTTAGCTTACTTGATTGTGTCATAAAAATCTCACATGGATGATCAAGATTCTCTGGCCTTGCATCTGGGTTTAAAATTTAAATGGAGCCGAGACCGGTTTGGCTCAGTGGATAGAGCGTCGGACTGCGGACTGAAGGGTCCCGGGTTCGATTCCAGCAAGGGCATGTACCTTGGCTGCGGGCACAACCTCAGTAGGGGGCGGGCAAGAGGCAGCTGATCGATGTCTCTCTCTCATCGATGTTTCTGACTTTCTATCCCTCTCCCTTCCACTCTGTAAAAAATCAATAAAATATATTTTAAAAAATAAGTAAAATTTAAATGGAGAGAGAACCAAGATGGCGGCATAGGTAAACACCTATTGTTCTGCCCCGCACAATGATTCAAAAACTACAACATAACAACAAAACAAACATCACCCAGAATCACCAGAAAGCTGGCTGAGTGAAAACTCCACAAATAAAACTAAAGGTGGGACACTGAGACTCAGAAGAGCGGTGGGAGCGCAGCCTTGAAGACTGAAACAGGTTAGGAGCTGTCCTGGTCGCGCGTGCGGGCCGTAGAGCTGGAGCAGCAACCCCGGCTGGATTTCACCAACAGGGAGGGCAGAGACGTCCCACTACACGAATTCCCCAGCGCCAGGCGAGGTCCGAGGTCTCGGGGACGCACCCTGGAAGCCCGGCGTGGCAGAGGTCTCCTAGTCTGCGAAGAAACCGGGTAGCTGGGAAAAGAAGTTTGCGCAAACTTGCAACTTGCCCCCTGGAAACTTGTCTCCTGGTCCCAGAAACCACCTATTTTACAACCTTGGGCTAGACTTTTGGTGTGCAGACTCATTTGAGGAGAGGCAGAGTTGTCTGGCAAGGGGAAGAGACTCGCGGCTTTCTCTTGGAGGTGTCTGCAGCCATCCCCATCCAACAGAGACTCGCGCGCGCACGATTGCCGCATAGGACAGGACGTAGCTGACACTGAGGCTGCCTGCGCAGCTCAGAGACTCCGCCCATCCAACCTGAACACAGTCTCCCTTCACAGCCAATTGGCCTGGGGGTCAAACCCTCCTAGCGCTAACAACAACAAGCTGGGTTTAAATTCAACAATACTGTACAACCCATAAAGGATTGCAGTAAGAGTACCCACCTCAAGTAACTGGGGAGGCTGAGCCACTGTCCCTTTGAGAATATCCACCACATAAAGCAGCCACCATGCAGAGATATGGAAAGAAATCAGGTGTGAAAGAAATGGAGGAGAAAAGACGACTAGACATAGAGTTCAAAACCACAGTTATAAGGCTTTTCAAGAGGCTCCTAGAAAAGGCCGATCAACTTAATGAGAACTACGAGGAAATAAACAAGACCAACCAGGAAATGAATGAGAATTACAAGGAAATGAATGAGACTTACAAGGAAATGAATGAGACCCTCAGGGAAATGAACAAGACCTCTGAGGATATGAACCAGACCCTCACGGATATGAAAAAGGACCAACTAGAAATCAAGCATACACAGACTAAAATAAAAAATATTACACAAAGTCCTAAAAGCAGTCCAGAGGGCCATAAGAACCAAGTCAAAGATTTGAAATACAAAGAAGCAAAATCCACTCAGCCGGAAAAGCAAGAAACAAAAAGAATCCAGATAATTGAAGATAGTGTAAGGGGCCTCTGGGACAACCTCAAGCATGCCAACATCCGAATTATTGGGGTGCCAGAAAAAGAGAGAGAGCAAGATAATGAAAACCTACTTGAAGAAATAGTGACTGAAAACTTCCCCCACCTGGTTAAAGAAACTGACTTAAAAGCCCAAGAAGTACACAGAACCCCAAAATATAGGAATCTAAAGAGGACCACACCAAGACACATCATAATTAAAATGCCAAGAGCAAAAGATAAAGAGAGAATATTAAAAGCAGCAAGAGAAAAACAGTTGGTTACCTACAGGGGAGCACCCATACGATTGTCAGCGGATTTCTCAACAGAAACGATGCAGGCCAGACGCGAGTGGCAAGAAATATTCAAAATAATGAATAGCAAGAATCTACAACCAAGATGACTCTATCCAGCAAAGCTATCATTCAGAATTGAAGATCAGATAAAGTGATTCGCAGATAAGAAAAAGCTAAAGGAGTTCATCACCACCAAACCAATATTATATGAAATGCTGAAAGATATTCTTTAAGAAGAGGAAGAAGAAAAAGGTAAAAATATAAATTATCAACAACAAATACACATCTATCAACAAATGAACATAAAAATCAAGTGAATTGATAGGCTGATGAACAGGATAAACTGGTGAATATAACAGAAACATGGACATAGAGAGGGAATGGACTGACAATTCTTGGGGAGAAAAGGGTTGTGGGAAGTACAGCAAGAGACTGGACAAAAACCTTGCATCAATGGGAGAGGACAGTGGGGAGGGGGAGGGGAGGGCGGAGGGTGGGGTAGGTACAGGGTGGAGGGGAGATATAGGGGGATAAAAAGGGGGAAACAATGTAATTAATAAACTGAACAATAAAGATTTTTAAAAATAATAATAATAAATAAAAATAAAAGAACTTGAAGAAGACACAAAGAAATGAAAAGATATTATGTATTAATGGATTGGAAGAATCAACATAGTTTAAATGGTGATATTACCCAAAGCAATATATGGAGTTAATCTATTTATTCCCCATCAAAATACCAATGACATTTTTTAAAGATATAGAACAAAAAAATCATCAGATTTGTATGGAACTACAAAAGACTCCAAAAGTACATCACTCCCAAGGAAAAAGAACAAAACCAGAGGTATCACACTACCTGGCTTAAAGTTTTACTACAAAGTTACATTAACCAAAATAGTATGATATTGACAAAACACACACAGAGAAACCAATGAAATAGAAATAAGACCCTTGAAATAAATAAACCTACATGCATATGGACAAATAATTTTTAACAAAGGAGCCAAAAATATTCCATGGGGAAAAGAAAGCCTCTCCGGCCGAGACCGGTTTGGCCCGATAGAGCGTCGGGCTGGGGACTGAAGGGTTCCGGGTTCGATTCTGGTTAAGGGCATGTACCTTAGCTGCGGGCACATCCCCAGTGGGGGCGTGCAAGAGGCAGCTGATGGATGTTTCTCTCTCATCGAAATTTCTGACTTTCTATTCCTCTCCCTTCCGCTCTGTAAAAAAAATCAATAAAATATTTTTTTAAAGCCTCTCCAATAAAAGGTACTGGAGAATTGGAAAGCCACATGCAAAAAAAAAATGAAACTAGACTGCAGTTTGTCACCATACACAAAAATTAACTCAAATGGAACAGAGTCCTATATATAAGTCCTGAAACAAGAAATTACATAGAAAAAAATATATGTCTGAACTTATGTATGGATCTTGGTTTTAGAGAGAATTCTATGAATTTGACCCCAAAGGCAAAGGAAATAAAAGCAAAAATAAATGAATGGGACTATATCAAACTAAAAAGCTTCTGCATAGCAAAAGAAACTATCAATGAAACAAAAAAGCAACCAACCAAATGGGAGAAGATATTTTCAAACAACACCTCTGATAAGGGGTTAATATCCAAAATATATAAAGAACACATACAATTCAACAGCATAAAAACAAACAATCTAATTTAAAATAGTTAGATGACCTGAACAGACACTTCTCCCAAGAAGACATACAAATGGCCAACAGATATATGAAAAGATGTACAATTCACTAGCTATTACAGAAATGCAAATCAAAACATTACATAATGAGATTCCACCTCACACCTTATAGAATGGCTATCAGTAAGACAAGTAATAACAATTGTTGGAGAGGTTGTAGAGAAAAAGGAACCCTCCTTTACTGCTAATGGGATGTAAACTGATACAGCCACTTTTAAATACAGTATGGAGCTTCCTCAAAAAGTTAAGACTAGAGTTACCATTTGACCCAGCAATTCCTCTTCTGGTATCTACCCTAAAAATTTGAAAATATTTATTTGTAAACATATATGGTCCCCTTTGTTCATGGCAGCACTTTACACAATAGCCAACACATGGAAACAACTTAAGTATCTTTTGATGGATGACTGGATAAAGAAGATGTGGTACATATATACAAGGGACTACTACTCAGCCATAAGAAAGGATAAAATACAGCCATTTTCAAAAACATGATGGACCTAGAAGGTATTATGCTAAGAGACATAAACCAGACAGAGACAGACCAATACCATATGATTCCAAGTATATGTGGAATCTGAAGAACAAAGAAACAACCACCAAGACAGAAACAAATCCATATATACAGAGAACAAACTGGTGATTGCCAGAAAGAAGGTGGGGGAGTGAGAAACTGGGTGATAAAAGTGAAGGAACCACGTACAGGTTAGTAGTTAGAAAACAGTCAATGGGTGTAAAGTACAGCATAGGAAAAACAGTCAACAATATATAGAGTGCCAGGTGGGTCCCAGACTTAGAAAAAATATATGAATAATAAAATGGCAGTAACTAAATACCTATCAATAATTACTCTAAATCTAAATTAATTACATGCTCTAATAAAAAGACAGGGTAGCTAAATGGCTAAGAAAACAAGATCCACACACATTCTACCTGCAACAGACCCACTTCAGATCAGAAGACACAGGAAGTAAAGGGATGGAAAAGCTATTTTCTGCAAATGGAAATGAAAAAAATATGGGGTAGCCTGCCTTTTCCAAATATCTTTTGCCTATAACAGGCAAAATGGACTTTAAAACAAAGGCTATAGGTAAGCAACAAAGAAGGACCCAGCAATTCTACTTCTGGGTATATATCTGAACATTTTTTTTACATGTTCCTAATGCATGGGCCCTATGGAAAGATGCTATGAACTAGCCCAAGGGCCATACTTTGTAACTAGAGGCCCAGTGCATGAAAAATTGTGTACTGGTCGGGGGGAGGGACCCTCAGCCCAGCCTGCCCCTTCTCACAGTCTGGGAGCCCTTAGGGGATGTCCTACTGAAGGCTTAGGCCCAATCCTCTGCAGGAGGTAACCAGGCTGATCAGAGAAAGGCACTGTCCCCCATCACCCGGCTGCTACTGCCACTGCTAGCCGCATTTTCAAGATGGAATCCAAAACACACACACACACACACACACACACACACACACACACACACACACACACAAATAGAAACAAACTCATAGAACATTTTGATGATTGCCAGATGGGAGGGATGCTGCAAGATGGGTAAAAAAGAGAAGGGATTAAGATGTGCCCATTGCCAGCTATAAAAATAGTGACAGGCATGTAAATTGCAGCATGGGGAATTTAGTCAATAATCCTATATAATAAAAGACGAGTGACCGTAACAGCATAACGACTGGAACAACTGATCAACCAGTCGCTATGAAGTGCATTGACCACCTCTCGGTCTCTCCCCTCAGCTGGCAGGCTCCGATCACTGGATGGCCAATGGGGAACCACAGGGAAACTGGGGTGGCAGTTGGACAGGACTGGGGACTGGCAAGCAGGTGGAGGGCAGACATCTTGGTCCCTTCCCCCAGCCTGCAGGCTCTGATTGCTGGATGGTAAACAGGTAACCACAGGGAACCAGGGTGGATGGTGGCAGGGCAGGACTGAGGACTGATCGCAGGCTAGGCTTCGGGACCCTATCCGTGCATTATTTCATGCACTGGGCCTCTAATAGAGGGTGACAGATGAGTATTAGACTCATTGAGGTGATTTCCTTGTAAGTTATGCAAATATCCAATTACTATGTTGCACACCTGAAACTAACAAAATATTGTATGTCAACTGTAATTAAAAAATAAAATTTTGAAAAAATTAAATAAAATAAGCACATTTAAATATCAACATGGTTACTGTTATTAAATTTAAACATGTCACTGAGCTTCCTGATAATCAGGGTACAAAGAGAACGTAGTCTGTTTTATTCTAGTCCTTATTTGTTTTCTTTTAAAGGAAGACAAATCTTGAAAATAGTTCCTAGGCAACAGGGAACCATCCAAAGATTTTTGAACAGAACCATGTTAGGAATGCTTGGGAGGCAGGATAAAGCCACCTCTTCCCCCAGTGCCTCACAGATGCCCACCTCTAAACTCTCAGAACTTATGAATATGTTGCTTCACCTGGCAAAAGGTCTTGGCAGGTTTGATTAAATTAAAAATCTGAAAGACTACAATCATTCTGGATGATTCTGCTGGGTTCAGTGTAATCACAAGGGTCCTTACACAGGGAGGCAGAATGCTGAGTCAGAGAGTGGCAAGTGACCAAGGAAGCAGAGGATACAAATTCAGGAAGTGAATCTTTCCCTAAAGCTGTGGTTGGCAAACTGCGGCTCGCAAGCCACATGCAGCTCTTTGGCACCTTGAGTGTGGCTCTTCCACAAAATCCATGGTCTGGATGAGTCTATTTTGAAGAAGTGGCGTTAGAAGAAGTTTAAGTTTAAAAAATTTTGCTCTCAAAAGAAATTTCAATCATTGTACTGTTGATATTTGGCTCTGCTGACTAATGAGTTTGCCGACCACTGCCCTAAAGGAACCAGCAGTGCAGACACCGCATCATAGAACTTCTTCTTTAAAAAAAATTTTTTTTTTCACAGAGAGGAAGGGAGAGGGATAGAAAGTCAGAAACATCAATGAGAGAGAAACACCCATCAGTTGCCTCCTGCACACCCCCTACTGGGGATGTGCCCGCAACCAAGGTACACGCCCTTGACCAGAATCAAGCCTGGAACCTTTCAGTTCATAAGCAGATGCTCTACCCATTGAGCCAAACCAGTATCAGCCCGCATCATAGAACTTCTTGCCTCAAGAACTCTAAACTGGTCAATTGGTGCTGTTTTAAACAATTAAGTTTGTGGTATAAAGCCATTTTTCTTGTAGATATTATCATAGCATCACTTGTAGAATCAAACTTTTCAAAACAGATAGAAACATGGGGTGGATCCTCCTGCTTGTATGAAAAAATTGAGCCACCCAGTGGCTGGGCAACTGCCCAGATTCAGAGCCTGTGGGATCTGCCTCCCACTCACAGTCAGCTGATGGGTTTGCCCACACTTGCTTCTGAACTCTCCAGGGCCTGGCCCCGGAATAAGGAGGCTGCTTTTGAAGACTCGCATCTAGGGGTGTTTGAAAGTTTGTCAGAGTGTGAAGGAAGAAAGGAAGGTGAGTTGTTCTGCCAGACACATGCTCCACGCATTTACTGAGAGCCAGAGCACATGAGGAAATTGGTTGGAATCATGGCTAAAATGAGGTCATGAGAACATTTCCTGCAGTGAAACTGCTGTTTGAAACTTTGGCCACAGTTCACCCCTGCTTGCTTAAAACAAAAGAATTATTGCTTTAGTTTCCAGCTTGTGACCTTGAAGGCTAAAATACCCTTTGAAGATTAGAACCAGAGGAGTAACCTCGGCGCCAATTATGTAGCTACACCACCTGTTTTTACAAAGAGAGAACCACTTTCCCCTGTCTAGCAGATACATAGTTAGAAGATACAGAGCGAGCAATAGTCATTCATAGTCTATTGGCACCCCTTCCCCAGATACGGCCTTGGGGGCTGTTCGCCAAACATAGGACAATAACATTTATAGTTCAGACCCCTTTAAAATGACTGTCTGCACTCAGGGCGGTGCGGCCGTGGGTGTATGCATGGTGCCCCCGCGACCGTCCTGGCCAGTTTTCAATAAATCCTTGCCTGCTTATTACCAACTTAATCGCCTCCATGGTCGTTTGCAACTCGTCATAGAAGTCGCCCCACAACATTTGGAGTTCCCAGCGAGATTACCGGGAAGAGAGAGGTACCCTCGTTCTCGGGCTGGAGGCTCTCCTTCCTTTCCGGGTAAAAGCCAGAGGGGAAAGCCACAATGATTTATTGAAAGAGGGAAGACTGGTCTCGGTCTCAGGAGGTAAGGCGCCTAGGTTGAGAACTCACGGGTAGAGTCTGTCGGAGGGCTGGATGCAGCATAACCTCCAGACTCTGGCCGGGGACACGACAGTGTCCTCGGTCCTGGTACAGGTGTGTGAGTGTGAGATTCCTGGAGGAGGAGAGAGGTACTCTCGCTGAACAGGCTGGAGGCTCTCCTTCGAGGGGAAGAGAGAGGTACCCTTGTTCTCGGGCTGGAGGCTCTCTCTCTCCCAGGAAGCTCTTGGTAGTGTCCGGACTGTTTGTCTTGTGTTTGTTGTAGTTATGTCAGGACTTTTTGTTTGGTGTTGTCATAATTGGGCCCAGTGTGTATCATTTGTTAGGTTTTAATTTGTCAAAGGTTTGTCAGTTTATTGTCGGTTTGTTGAAATCCTCTCGGAGAACATTAAGTGGTTCTTCCCTCCCTGTTTGGCCTTTGACTGTGCGACTGGATTACTGATCTTTTTATCAAGGTTCCTTACAGGATTTCACCTCTTTTAAAATAACCTTGTGTGTGTAACGTGTCCCTCCCTGACTAAGTACGCTCTTTTTCCCAGGTCAGCGCAGAAGTACAGGATGCCTTTCCCTTTCCCCTCAGAGTCCTTGGCGAACTCCAGGAGCAGTCTTAACTTTTTTTCCTCTCTCAAACTGGTCCTGCCTGTGGGGGCAGCAGCAGCGGCAGCGGCATTTGCAAGCCCTTCCCTGCCCCTTCTACTCCCGCCCTCATTATAGGAGGCAGAACGAGCTCCTCCTAGCTTTGAAGAAACTCCCTTGGTTGTAGGATAGGGCATTTATCTGTTTGTTGTGCCTATTAACTTTGTTTCTTTTGTCCAACACGAATGCCATTTCTGTTGTGCTGAAACATGGGTCGAGAGTTCTGTCTGGGATGTGGGAAAGGGAGGCCCCCACATCTGTTCCTGTTAGGCCCCCATCAGGGAACTTGGGCAGTGTTCCTGTTATTTGCTCAGATCCCAAGACTGTAAGAGTATTTGTTCACTAAAAGGGTGTAAATACAGATGTTTGTTTCATATTTTGTTTATTTGCCTACGCATAATTATTTCTTCATATAAATATAGAAGTCTGTAAGAAAAAAAAGAGAAAGAAAACATTTGATTTATTTAAGGCTGAGTGCTCTGACAGATAGCAAACCACACCGAGTGGCCACTGAGATTCCTTTTTCCCAGGGGTACTTGCTCTTTGTCAGAGGAAAAACCAGCCCACCGAAATCTCTGTCTATATTTATTAATTTGATAAAATTATAACAACTATAGTCCGAAGAGATTTTAAGCAGGGATTAAATTTTAAAGTTAGCTGTTTACAAAAAGGAAACCAGAGGTGCTGGGCAATTTGCAGCCAGATTTTAACTAACTAGCCATTATCTTGTCCAGCCAAGGACATTAGAGCAAATGGTTAAAAACCTCCCTAAGGAGAGAATGCAGAAAGGGAGGGGAAAAGGGGTAAAGAAAGAAAAAGGGCAGTTTTACCCCCTAAGCAGTGAAGCCAGCAGTCTCAAAGCTTGGCAAGGTAAAGTTGCCAGGTGCTTCTCATGAATTCTGGGAAGGACACAACAGGGGTCCCTAACACATTCCAATTTTTTTTATGATCTGTAAAATGGTATTGAAAATGCCTATCATGTCTAGCAAGACATAGCATAAGGGTCAAAGTAAATCTTTACAGAAAGCACTGTGAGAAGAATGAACTGGTTTATATAAATCCTAGTTATGTTACTGTTAGATAGGACAAGGACCTCAAGATCATGGCAATTATAAATGTTATTACTAAACATTGTTCTGGTTAAATGTTAAAATGTAGCACAGTATTTTGCAGATCAGCTGTAAACAGAATGAGCTTGGAGGAGTGTGGGGGAACTTGATAAATGTAGCCAAACTTCAAAGAATAAATCAACACGCAATTGACCAAATAATACATCTAAGCAATAGTTCAGCCTCCCTTGGGGAGAGCAGCTTTGGAAATGAAGTCCTTGTCTTGCTGCAAGTAAGTGAAACTACCTAGAGTAGTACTGTTACAGGATTCAGGGCAGAAGGAAAATGTTTTAGAGGCCACTTGTTCCTTTTTATATGTGACAACTCTTATTAGTTTTAAAGTCAGTACTTTTTAATAGAAACATTCAAGCAGACGGACTTTTCGGAGAGGTCAGGAAGTCTGATTACAGTGTAAGGGTCACCGGTTCCTCCCCCCACAGCACCTTTGTTGGCAGGAGATGAGTGCTTTTTCCAGTGGGAACAGAGGGGAAAGGACTGCAGTCTTCCTCCGTGTAAGCACCTCCATTCACCACCTGGGACTCGAGCAGTGCTCCCTGCCTCTGCCCAACCCCACTGAACCCCCTCCAGGAGTTGTTTTGAGTAGCTGGATGTGGCGGCTGCGAGGAGAGAAATTCCCTTGTGACCCCCTGTGCCCCAATGAGACCCAAGAACCCACTCCTTGGACACTTTTCACCTTGTTTTGTTAGGGCACTTAAAGGCAGCAGCTAGAGTTTCCCTTTTCAGGTTCATTTGAAACTGACATCTTTATCTCTAGGAAAAAATGTGACAATTTGAAATGCAAGTGGCAGTGAGTTCCCTCATCCCTCTGCCTTTTCCAAATAATGGAAGGTTTGAGGCATGGTTATGCATTTTTAAAGGCCATAGAAAGAAGATTTAAAGGCTAATTTGAAATTGTGAAGGTTAGTGTATGTGATGAGAAACGGGACAGAGTAAGGAAAGAAAGGGTAGAAAGCAGTTAGGAAAGAATCAGTGTACTGTTTGTAAAAAGCAGGGGCATTCATTAGGAGAGAGAATGTCCTGGCAGGTTAGCTAGGGAAGCAAAAGGAGAGACTCAGACTCCAAGAGTCTTAAACACAGCGGAAGAGGACTGACAGGGCCAGGGCTCCTTTCCACTTAATCCCCAGGAGTTCAAGGTAATCTTACAAGTGGAGGGCAGGTCTGTTGGTCTCCTGATGGACACTGGGCAGCTTATTCAGTCTCAACAGAGCCGGTGGAACCCGTAACCTCTAAGGAGACATCAGTCCAGGAAGCCAATGGACAAATTGCTTGTTTTCCTTAAACATCAAAAAGGATTGTGGACCTCGGAAGGAACATGGTAACACGTTCATTTTTGGTCATGCTAGAATGCCTGTACACCCGACTTGGACACCACCATATCCTTTGAGGGGGACAGAGCACACCCCACCGTGGATCCAAGGAACCCGGGTCCGGTTACATCCTGCCCTGCCTATGCTCTTTTAACCTGTCTTCTTTCAGAGGAATATCTCTTACAGGAAATGGAAAAAGCAGTGCCGGAGGAAGAGCATAAGCCCTCCACCTACTTGAAGGAATTACGTCTCTATACCATGGTCTGGGCAGAAAACAACCCCTCTGGGTTGGCAAGTCATCAAGCTCCTGTAGTAGTCAATTGCAAGCCACCACCACTCCAGCTCAGCCACTGAGCTGGACTGAAGTGGAACAGTGGGCATTTAAGGAGCTAAAGAAGGCTCTCATCTCAGCGCCTGCCCTAGCCTTGCCAGCTGTCACCACGCCCTTCCACCTCTACGTGAGTGAGGTAAGGGGCAATGCCAAAGGGGTTCTCACTCAGACTCTAGGTCCCTGGAAAAGACCTGTTGCCTATCTGTCTAAGAGACTAGGCTCTGTGGCAGCAGAGTGGCCAGCATGCCTCTGGGCTGTGGCCACCACAGCATTGCTGATAAAGGAGGCAGATAAGCTGACTCTGGGCCAGGAATTAGCCCTGACAAAACCCCATACTGTGGAGGCCCTCCTTCGAGGTGCTCTGGAGAAATGGACATCAAACACCAGGATCGCTCAGTGCCAAGCTCTTCTCCTAGACCAGCCCCTCATCCAGTTCCATAAGACACTGGCCATCAGCCCTGCCAGCCTGCTCCCAGATAATGATCCGGAGGAACCCATTCATGACTGCATAGAGGTAACAGACCTGAAAGATGTCCCGCTATCATCACCAGACAAGGTACTGTTCATGGACGGGAGCAGTTATGTTCAGGATGGGATCTGATATGCAGGAGCAGCAGTAGTCACCCTGGACCACACCATTTGGGCACAGTCTCTGAACAAGGGGACATAATGCCATCCCCCAAGAAAAAGGGTTACCAACTTTAGCTAGAAAGGACATTAAAAATAAGGAAGAGATTTTAGCCTTATTAGAAGTCATCTAGCTCCCAAGAGCAGTTGCAATAATGCACTGTAAAGGACATCAGAAAGGGGAGACAATTAAAACCAGTGGAAATAGAGCTGCAGATCAAACTGCCAAGAAAGCCACCCAAAAACCAGTGGGGCCTTTACAAATTTTAGTAAACCTGCTGGACCCCAGACCTACCACAGACCCCCTCCTGTACCAAACAAGAGGAGGAATTGGCAGAACAGAAGCAAGCCACCAAAGGACCAGATGGTTGGTGGACCAGACTGTTGGTCCCAGAGGCTCTAGGTTGGAAGTTGGTCTCCCAGTGACACCAGCAGAGACATCAGGCTACCACCTAGAGGTCACCAAGACTTCTGAACTTCTACAAGGCAGGTACTAGATACCAAGCTTAGATAAGATAATTAAAAGCATAGTCACTAGAAGTACTGTCTGTGCACAGGTAAAATGCTAAGCAGGGTAAGAGGGTCCCCCTGGGAACTCAGACCCCAGGGATATTCTCCAGGAGAGCATTGGGAGGTAGATTTGATAGAGATTAAGCCACCAGCATCAGGGAATAAGTACCTGCTAGTTCTTATAGACACCTTCTTAGGTTAGGTTAAAGCATACCCCACTAGGACAGAAACTACCTCTAGAATAATTAAGAAATTACTCCAGGAGATTATACCTAGATTAGGGCTGCCAGTAGTCATAGGATCAGATAACAGCCCCACCTTTATAGCCAAGGTATCTCAAAGTATAGCTCAAGCCTTAGGCACAATTGGAAACTCCATTGTGCATACCAGCCACAAAGTTAAGGACAGGCATAAGCAGGGCTCTAAAAAGGAGTTTAACTAAATCCTAGAAACCGGTGAAAACTGGACCAACCTCCTGTCTTTGCCCTCTTATGGGCCAGGTGTATCCCCTACCAGGAGGGGTTCCTCTTTTTGAAATCATATATAGTAGACCTCTCCCTATCTATCCCAGGGTCAGGAAGAAACTAAAGGCTGGAATTCATAACCATTCCTTACTTAAGTCCTTACAGGCTCTGCAGTATACCCAGAGAGCCACCCATAAGCTGGTTTGAAATGTACTGCCAGTGCCCACCTCGGACCCTGTACATCCCTTCCAGCCCGGGGACATGACACGGGTAAAGAAGTTCACTGCCCAAGGACTCACCCCAACCTGAAAGAGATACTCAACTATTATCCTGAGAACACCCACGGCTGTTAAAGTAGATGGCATCCAGACCTGGCACACCACCCCCAACTCCTGCAGCAGGAAACAGCCTGGATCCTGGCAACCAGCAGCCTCACCTGTGAGATCCCCAGCCTGGGCTCCACGCAGGCCAGGAAGAGACTCAACGCCTACAGCAGGGAACTGGACTTCAGTGGGGACAGTACTAATGGGGACTGTGGATCTAAGGGTCTTGGTAATTGTGAGAATATTTTTTCACTAGCCAGTGAGAAAGTCCAGGACCAGGTAGGGCTAGATGTACTAGGGGACGAGAGAGCAGAAACAGAACAGAGAATACCCTTAAAGAAATAGGATATATAAATAGAAAATTAATTATGCCAAGCAGACAATTTAGAAAAAATAATATGGTCAAACTACTTAAAGTTAAGAGGCAGTAAAACTGATAGTCTTACATACTCAGTATTCCCAACTAGTAGATACTAGAAATGAATCTAGGATTTAGATTCATTCCCAAAAAACCAGTGGGGAATGAAATAAGGTCATAAGAACATTTGCTGGAGTAAAACTGCTGTTTGAAACTTTGGCCACAGTTCACCCCTGCTTGCTTAAAACAAAAGCATTATTGCTTTAGTTTCCAGCTTGTGACCTTGAGAGCTGCAGAAGAAATCCTTTGAAGACTAGAACCAGAGAAGTAACCTCAGCACCAATTATGTAGCTACACCACTTGTTTTTACAAAGATAGGACCACTTTCCCATGTCTAGCAGATACATAGTTAGAAGATAAGGAGCGAGCAATAGTCATTCATAGTCTATTGGCACCCCTTCCCTAGATGCGGCCTTGGGGGCTGTTCACCAAACTTAGGGCAATAACATTTATGGTTCAGACCCTTTTAAAAGGCCTGCCTGCACTCGGGGCAGGGCGGCCGTGGGTGTTTGCATGGTGCCGCCACGACCGTACTGGCCAGTTTTCAATAAATCCTTGCCTGCTTATTACCAACTTAACCACCTCCGTGGTCATTTGCAACTCGTCCTAGAAGTCGCCCCACAACAATCAACAATGAGACGCAGGATTGCAAGTGAGGCTATGGAGAAGGCAAAGGCATAAGATCAAAACAATGTGCCATCAGCTGCCACCAAGGCCATCGGTGTGTGTCAAACCTTGAGGGACCAGAGCAGGTGCCACCCGTTCTACTTCCACAGGAGCAAAGAGCTGGGCTTTCCGGGGTCTGAGAGCCACCGCTGTCTGCTTTGAAGGAGCCCAGTTAGCCACATGACCACGCCCTTATTTGAGTTTCGCAGCCAGACCTGGTTTAAGTCCTGGTTTAAGTTCCAGGAGATGTCACTCGCCATGTCAGGAATATTTGTTTTATGTTTATGGAGACAGGAAATGTGATCCATCCTATTTTCATGTACAGTAAATTCTCACTGAGCGTTGTTGGTAGATTCTGCAACTTTGAGAGAAATGACGCATAATGAAACCAGCTTTAACACAGGCTAGTTCACATAAGAGTTATGTTCTGAAGGCATCACGTCCACATCATGAACGATTTTGAGAGCTTCTTGGGAGGTTCTAACAGGGAGCGCAGCTGCCTGGTACCCTGGACTGAAGAAAAGGCCTCTTCTCTTGGGGAAGGTGAGCAAGCAGCCATAGGAGGGATCCAGGTGAGTCGGTGAGGGAGGAGGGGGACACCCACCTTGCCAGCCAGACCAGCTCTTGGGATCAGTGGGGTGACAGATGTGGCAGCCAGATCACCCTCACACCCATATAAAAGGATTCTGGAGGGAAGGACATTATTCAAGGACCTGCTGCGGGAGGGTCATTGGCATGTAGATTTCTAATGCCAAGCTATCCCTCCACTGGTCAGAATAATAGGAGAATGGCTGTTTTGCTGACATATCCCTGTTGTGTTCTGTCTGTGCCTGATTGACCATCGCCTAGTAGCTCTGAATGAGGTCTGGAGTCCCTGTGCCTTTTGCTGCAGCCTTTGTGGGGGATAGAAGAGGGAATGCAAGGGGAATATAAGGTCCAGGTTGGGAACCACACATATCTCTCTTTTCAGAGGCATGTATGTGAAGCTGGATTGAGAAGCTTCTTAGTTCGGGAAGCTTCTCCACTCACAGTACAACCTGTGGTGGGCTCTGCCAACCAATGGTCGTGGACCGAATGGTGAATTTGGCTTAGCAGGCATTTTTAGCATCCACTTATCTATCCAGGCAATTCAGTTAGGCAAAGTCTTATCACCATGATCTAGATCAGAGGATGGTAAACTTCCCCTTAACAGACCAAACAGTAAATATGATAGGCACTGAGGGCCAAGCAGCACAATCAAGGCTATTATATCCATGCTTAAATAATCACTTACAATGTGAACATTTGCTTGCCCGGTGTACTCAGTGTTAGAGCATCTTCCCTTGCACCAAAGGACTGCAGGTTCCAGTCCCCGTCAGGACACACACCTGGGTTGCAGGTTTGATCCCAAGCCCAGTCAGGACGCATGCATAAGGCAATCAATCGATGTGTCTCTCTGACACTAATATCTCTCTCTCTCTCTCTCTCTCTCTCTCTCTCTCTCTCTCTCTCTCTCTCTCTCCTTCTCTCCCTCCCTCCCTTGTCCTCCCTCCCTTCCTTCCACTCTCTCTGAAATCAATGGAAAATATCTTCAGGTGAGGATTAATAAAACAAAAAATGTGAATAATTTAAATTTTTTATTTTATTCTTTTGAGAGGAAGGGAGGGGCAAAAGAGAGAGAGAGAGGCAGAGAAAGAGAGAGAGGCAGAGAAAGAGAGAGAGGCAGAGAAAGAAGGAGGGAGGGAGTGAGGGAGGGAGGGAAGGAGGGAGGGAGAGACATCAACTTGTTCCACCCATGTATGCATTCATTTGTTGACCTCTGCACATGCTCCAACCAGGAATGATCCTGCAACCCCCACACATTGGAACAATGCTCCAACCAACCGAGCCACCCGGCCAGGGGTAAAATGTGAACATTTAAAAATGTAAAAGAATGTTCCTAATGCATAGACCCTATGGAAAGATGCTATGAATTAGCCCAAGGGCCATACTTTGCAAACCTCTGATTTACATTAAGAAAACCTAGTCATAAATGGGAGAGAAACCCATTTGTTTTTGAGCTATTAGCAAAACCCAATTTGTTTGAACTATTCCCCAGTCATTCAAATTATTTACAAAAAATTCCATGCACAGTCATGCACCTCATAACAACATTCTGGTCAACAAGAAACCTCATATACGATGGTGGGCCCATAAGATTACAATGGAACTGAAGTATTCCCAGCGCCACAGCACAGCACGTTCCTCACAGGTGTGTGGTGATGCTGGTGTTAACACACCTACGGTTCTGCCAGTCGTGCAAAGGTTCAGCACATACATCATCCTTGATCATGACTATACATGACTATGCTTCTGGTTTGTGTGTTTACTGTACTTCTATGGTTATTTTCCACTTTTAGAAACTGCACTGTGTTGCGCAGGCAGCGGCCTTACACCCCTAGTGCTTACTGAGTCCAGATGGCATCATCATCTCTTGACTTCATCTTGCGTGGTCTTGTGCAGCAACACGCTGGACAGGCTGGTAGCCTGGGAGCAACAGGCCAGACTACCTAAGCTTGTGTAAGTGCCCTCTGCAATTTCACACAATGATGGACCAGCCTAGCAACACAGTGCTCGAATGCTTCCCTGCTGTTAAGTGGCACTGCCTGCCAGAGCTTGAACCTACTGTGTACAGGCAGGTGCCAAGCAGCACGGGGAGCTTCAGGGGTCTGTGCAGGTAAAGGCAGTTAGGGAATATTGATACACGCCAACGTCCACAAAGTTCTTCAGAATAACAGGATGGAGGTTACATTACATTTTTATCCTGGTACAAAATGGTAATGGTAGTATTAAACAATAGTGAAAACTATGCTAATTGATATCACCAGTTAGCTAACGTTGATGTGCAGTTTTGCCTTCTCTAATTATCATTGCATAAATGCTATCTGCTTCTAAGTGTCCTATTTTGATTCATAGCAATCTGTTGGCATTACACATGAACTGGAAAAAATATGGCGCCTTCTGCTTCAAATATCCTAATTTACATGATAAATCAGAAGATCAAAATGAATCTCTGTCATCTTTAGAGCCCTGTGCGTTGGCCCAGAAATAAAAGGCAGCACATTGGTTTTTGGTCGTGTGTGTGTGTGTGTGTGTGTGTGTGTGTGTGTGTGTAAGAATAATTTTTTGAAAAACAAGTAATAACTCAGTGTGAGTTTACAACTACAAAATCTAGTGCACTTGAAGATAAAGACTGTGACCATTCTTTGGTGTGATGAGCTTAGTTTGAATTGAAAAAAATTGTTCTTCATTCTGATCGTTGTGGGGCAGCAGATGGCTGAAATTACCATAAATATGTAAGCTCTGCATTGAAGAGCAGCCAAAACACAAGTGCTGACCAGCCCAGTCCAGAGGGAGAACCTGCAGACACACACAGAGGGGTGGGAACCCTTCTTCCCACAGTGAGTGTTGAGCAAGTGGGACATCCCCCACCTTTGCTGCATAGTAGTAACACATAGAGCACGTGGCCAGGAGCCAGCCTTTCTTCCTATTAAATTACCACATTCACAATATAGAACTTGCAGGAGAATTTCAGGTGCTTTCTTCTTTGGAAACTTGCTGTCAAACACCAAGCTCACCATTAAGATGAAGAGCTGTGCAATGCAGGTGAGAACTCAGATGCAAAGCTTTGTTGAAGCCCAAGTACAACTTTCAATGATTCTCTAGGTCCTGTGACCTTTCCCCTGTTCCCTGGTACCTATTTTCATACCTGAAATAGGTACATGTAAAAGGATAACATAATAAAGATCTTTAGCAACATAAAAATGTCTTTATTGACAATCCTCCTCATTGTGAACTACAAAGGTGGCTTCTTTTATATCTACTGCAGCCTATCATCATAGTTTGTACTTAACAGGCTTCAATAAATACATGCGTGTCAGCTCCATCGGTCTGGTGGCAATGCCCATTATGTCCTTTGCTAGACAACTAGAAACGCAGAGATGGATAATCCAGAGGACAGCCTGCCTCTCCTTGTGCTTCTATAGAACTGGTTTGAACCTGTTGCCTTCTCACAGTCTCTTTTAAATGAGGGGAAGAAGGGTGATTTGACAGGTGAAATGATGAGAGTGCTACATTCCTGTCCATAATTGTCTGTCCTGGGCAGTTGACTTAGTCACAAAGATATGTTCGTCCTGCACTCCAGGGGTATAAATAACAGAGGCAACAATCTGCCGTCGGGCGTGGCGGGTTAGTGTGTGACTGCTCTGCCATGTACGTCCCAGGGAAGACACCCAGGTGGGGAAGGAGGTATGAGAAGTCCATCTGGGCTGCAGGCCTGAGCTTTGCTCTCTTCTGCATTGACTTGCAGGTGATCTGGTGAAGTCCTCGTGTCCCCTAGCCCTGCCCTGCTTGAGTGTCTATACACTGAACCACTGCCTTTTCGTTTTTAAGTTATAATAGGGCAAGGCATCATATCGAAGGTTTTTTTAATTATGGGTATAAGGAGATTATATTACCTGTGAATTTGGACTTGGGACAGTATAGAAGTACAGTCAGTATTTTATGAGGAAAAGGGGGGTTGCATCTGATGGGTCTGGGGGAGGAAAGGAAGAGGTTTGGGAACCATCACAGCGGAGAAGGAGCCTCCATGCAGGGAGCAGAGCCCACACCCATGAGCAAGCCCCTAGAAGAGGCCCCCTTATTGTTCTGAAGCTGCTCTGCCCATCCTGCTGCTGCCGCAGCCACCCTATAATGCAGCGGCACTGAAGCCTTCCTCTCAGAAGCTTTGCGAAGTCCCAGCTGCCTTCAAGAGCTCACAATCCAGACCAACCTCCCCAGGATCATCTATTGTTTACTCGAGCCCTCTGAGTGAGCCACCCCAAATCTACGTTTTCCCCCTAAATAGGTCATGAGCAGTCCCAGTCGCATCTTCACACCTTTGACCTCTCTGGTTTCCCGTGGCAAAGCCCATTGTCATCTCTATTTCTAAACTCCATTTTCCCATACGGTACAATTCCAATCCCATATGCACAAGCCCAAGCAATCATTTCTTCCTCTCAACACCTAGAGGGAGCACCTAAGTGTGGCTCCGCAGTCAGAACTGGAACATTCCATGGAAGGAAGCACACGGTCCAGGTGGGAGTGGCTTACAGAAGGGCTTTCCCTCTCCCGAGGCCAAATGCCAGTGAACATGGAAAGTGCTGAGGGCTCGGGTCACTTTCATCCCAGGACACAATGAGGGGCTGGCCTTTATCTGGAGCATTGGCCCTCATCATGAGAGAGAAACAGAACACAATAACCCCACTAACCTGAAGCTTTTGCTCAGGAGGCGCACACGTCCATTCCACTTGGGCCAAAGCAAGCTGCGTGACCCAGCTTGACATCAGTGAGGCAGCAGGGAAGGGCAGCAGATATTTTCAAATCCTGTTCAAAGCTACAATAACTGGACCAACCTACCAAACATTCAAAGAAGGACTAAGACCCATACCTCTCAAAAAATTCCAAAAAATCCAAGAGGAAGAGACACTTCGGAGCTCTTTTAAAGAGGCCAGCATTATTCTAATTCCAAATCCAGATAAAGACATTACGAAGAAAGAAAATTACAAGCCAATATCCCTGATGAACATAGATCCTAAAATCCTCAACAAAATATTAGTAAATAGGAGCCAGCAATATGTTAAAAAAGATCATGTACCATGCCCAACTGGGATTTATTCCAGGGATGCAAGGCTGGTATGATATTTGCAAATCAATAAACATAATACATCATATAAACAAATTTTTAAAGACAAATATCACATGATCATATCAATAGACACAGAGAAAGTATTTGACAAAATCCAAAAACCATTTTTTATAAAATCTCTCAGCTCAGTGGATAGAGCATCAGCATGCAGACTGAAGGGTCCCAGATTTGATTCCAGTCAAGGGCAAGTACCTTGGTTGTGGGCACATCTCCAGTGGGTGGTGTGCAGGAGACAGCTGATCGATGTTTCTCTCTCATAGATGTTTCTAACTCTCTATCCCTCCCCCTTTCTCTCTGTAAAAATAAAATATATAAAAACAAATCTCTCAGCAAAGTGAGAATAGAGGGATTATACCTCAACATAATAAAAGCCATGTATGACAAACCTACAGCCAACATTATACTCAGTAGGCAAAAACTAAAATACTTTCTCCTAAGAACAGAACAAGACAGGGATGTCTGCTTTCACCACTCGTATTCAAGTCCTAGCCACAGCCATCAGACAAGAAGAAAAAATAAAAGACATCTAAATTGGAAAGGAGGAAATAAAACTCTCATTATTCACAGATGACAGGATATTGTACGTAATGTTTTCTTATAGCAGTTTATATTTCTTTGGTGTCAATTGTTACTTCTACCCTTACATTTCTCATTTTACTTATTTGGATTCTTTCTTTTTTTTCTTGAGAAGTCTGGTTAAAGTTTTGTCAATCTTGTTTATCTTTTCAAAGCAGCTCTTGGTTTTCATTGATTGTTTTATAATTTTTTTTAGTTCCCATATAATTTATTTCCACTCTAATCTTTATTATTTTCTTCCTTCTACTTGTTCTGAACTTTATTTGTTGTTATTTTTCTAGTTCTTTTATGTGTAGGGGTAGATTTGAGAATTTTACTTGAGATTTTTATTGCTTCTTAAGGTAGGCCTGTAATGCTATGAACTTCCCTCTTAGGAAGAAAGATGGGTTGTGTGTTCATTTTTGTTTGTTTCCAGATAACCTTTGATTTCTTCCTTTACCACATTGTTGAATATATTCATTCATTTGTTAATAATATGTTATTTAGCCTCCATGTGTTTAAGTGTTTTTGAGGTTTTTTTATTGTAATTGATTTCTAGTTTCATACTATTGTGGTCAGGGGAAATGTTTGAAAATTCAATCTTCTTGAATTTATCAAGGCTTTTTTTCTGTCCTAGCATGAGGTCTTAGAGAATGTCTCACATACATTTGAAAGGAATGTACATTCTGCTGCTTTGAGATGAAATGTTCTGTAAATATCAATTAAATCCATCTGGTCCAATGTGTCATTTAAGGTCACTGCTGACTTGTTAACTATTTTGTCTGGAAGATCTATCCATTGATCTCAATTAAGTGTTAAAATCTCCTACTGTGGCTGTATTTCTGTCAATCTCTGCCCTAATGTCCACCAAAATTTTCTCTATATATTTAGGCCCTCCTACATGGGGTGCATATATATTTAAAGTGGTAGAATTATTTTCTGTAGTATTATTGTAGGAAATAAGTCTCTGGGATCCATCTCTAGCATAGTCAACTTTTTATGGAAATGGTTACTAAATTTCCCCAGAACAAATAGAATGTAGGGAGGAGAAAAGAAGATATAAGAACAAAGAACTATGGACATGAGCCAACATCATAGCGGAAACCCCCCAACATCCTGCCTCCACTAGGTAGGGGGAGGTGGAGACAACTAAAAAATTGGCCTCAGCCCAATTTTTTTAAATGGCCCAATGGAGACAATAAGATGATGTATAAGGAAACAGGTGACCCCATAGTATTCAGCCAATGAGGAACCGAAGGAGGGACTGAATAAATAGGCTGCAATCGCTACTCCGTGTGAGCCTGTACAACCAAACCAGTTGGACACCCACTCTCAAGAACGTATTAAAAGTCTCATTTTCACCATACTTCTGTCTCTGAGTTTGTTATTTAAATTCAGACAGGTAAGCATTTCTCACAATTATGGAATGTCCTTCTTTTACTGCTATAATAACCTTTGTTTTACAATTTATTTTGTCTGATATAAGTATTGTTATCCCAGCTTTTTTGTTGTTTTTTTTCCATTTGCATGGAATATTTTTTCCATCCCTTAATTTTCTATCTGTGTGAATCATCTGTTCTGAGATAAGTTTCCTGTACACAGCATATATATGGGTCATGATTTCTTCATTTATTTGGAACATTTAATCTGCTCAGATTTAAAGTTATTTTTTCTTTATTGATTAAGATATTATATGTGTGTCCTTATCACCCCATTGCCTCCCCCCATTAAAGTTATTATTGGTAGATACCATTTATTCTTTTTTATTGTTTAAAGTATTTACATATGTCTCCTTTTTCCCCCATTGACCTTTCCCTGGCCACTCCTGCTCCCACCCTTCATTTTATTCTTTATACTTATGTTCCTCTCTATATATGTATTTTTTCTCTTCTTCTTTCTGCTTTAAAAAAGGCCCTTTCGCCGAGACCAGTTTGGCTCAGTGGATAGAGTGTCAGACTGGGGACTGAAGGGTCCCGGGTTCGATTCCAGCAAGGGCATGTACCTTAGCTGCGGGCACATCCCCAGTAGGGGGCGTGCAAGAGGCAGCTGATTGATGTCTCTCATCGATGTTTCTGACTTTCTATCCCTCTCCCTTCCTCTCTGTAAAAAATCAATAAAAATATATTTAAAATAAAATAAAATAAAATAAAATAAATAAAAAAGGCCTTTTCACATTTCTTGCAATACTGGTTTGAAGTAATAGACTTCTTTAGCTTTGTCTGGGAAGCTTTTATTTCACCATTTGTGAAATTTACAATAAAAACCCTCAAAAAGACTTAAACACATGGAGGCTAAATAACATATTATTAAACAATGAATGAATACGTTCAACAATGTGATAAAGAACAAAATCAAAGGTTACCTGGAAACAAACAAAAATGAACACACAACCCAACTTCCTTCCTGAGAGGGAAATTCATAGCATTATAGGCCTACCTTAATGCTAGGTAGTCTTTGTTGTAGGTCCTTGCTCTTCATCACCTTGAATATTTTATGCCAATTCCTTCTGGCCTGAAATGTTTCTTTGAGAAATCCACTGACAGCTAATGGGAGCTCTCTTGCAGCTTTAAGATTCTCTCTTTGCCATTTTAATTATAATGTGTCTTGGTGAGGGCCTCTTTGGGTTCATCTTGATAGGGACTCTGCTTCTTGAACTTGTGTGAATATTTCTTTCATCAGGTCAGGGGAGTTTTCAGCCATTATTTAAACATATTCTTGCTCACTTTCTTCTCCTTCTGTTATCCTTCTAATGTGGATGTTGTTATACTTGATTCTCAGAGGTCCCTTAGACCTTCCTATTTTAAAAAAAAAAAAACTCTCTTTTCTTTTTGTTGCTCTGCTTAAGTACTTACTGTTATCTTGTCCTCTAAATTAATGATTTGATCCTCTGCTTTATCTAAGATGCTGTTGATTCCTTTTTATGTATTCTTCATTTCAGATATTGCATTCTTCATTCTGACAGGTCTCTTTTTGAGGCTTATTTATATATAAGTAATGCAATATATTAACTATATTATGTATACACACACACACACACACACACACACACACACACACATACAATAGTTAAATATCATTAATTTTCCTTAAGGTAAAGCTCCAGCCACAAAAACTACTTAAACAACACTGAGTTTTAGCGCAAAAAATCTTTGGAAACCAACAACATTTTTTTTTAGAAAGAAGGGAGTGGGTAAAGCTGAAAAAAATACAATATATTAACCTATGATTATAGTCAAAAGAGGATATAATGACTAGAGCAGGCCTATTTATCTCCATCACATTCCGTCATCCAGCAATTTAAATCTGATTTATGGTCTTCCACCTGCTTGTCAAACACCAAGTATCACCACAATATGCCATTTCTTCCCTCTGCAGATGGTCAGATCTCACTCACTTTATCAGTCATAATGGCATGAGTTCCAGATCCTCAAGAGGAGTATGGAGACCACCATGCAAAATGCTTCCTGGGAATACCTGGCATCCTTTATACAAGTACTATCCCCTCAAGTCCTACTGCTTGAAAGGATATCAAGAACAGTACAATGTCAATGAACTTTTAAATCTCCATGTTGAAGTTATGTGAAAATAGAATAATACTATCAACCTAGCTCTGATCACATGGATTAATTCAAGATGGCTCCAAAAGTCAAGAATCCTAAGAGGACAACTTGGAAGTTTGGTTTGGACTTACTCATTCAGTAGAAAATGCAATTTTTAATTATGGAAATTGCACCCTTTCTATGGGAGAAGGTTAAAGTCAATGAAAAAATTGGAAATCTTTGGAATGTTGTTTACATTGAATACTTCAAGAATAAAATCAACTGTAGCAAACTTGGCACAGTGGATAGAGCATCGGCCTGTGGACTGAAGGGTCCAAGGTTCAAATCTGGCCAATGGCACATGCCTGGGTTGCTCACTCCACAGTAGGAGGCATGCAGGAGGCAGCCAATCAATGATTCTCTTTCATCATTGATGTTTCTATCTCTCTTTTTTCCTCTCCCTTCCTCTCTGAAATCAATAAAAATATTTTAAAAGAATAAAATCACAGTTTTTTTCTGAGAAACAGTTCCTAAAAGGTATCTTAAATATCTTACCAAGAAATACCTTAAGAACAGTCTTCATAATTGCCTTCAGTTAGCTGCATTTGACAAGAAGACTTAGGAACTTCATTACTTCCATATTTTTCAGGATGAATATGGATCTGCGTCTGGGGACTAGATGAAGCCACTTTGGTTACTAATAAAACAAATGAAGTGTACAAGATAAAGAATCATCGAGAAGTAGTCTTTCAGTTTATCAGTGAGTGAAAAACAGCGATTTATAAACAAAAAAAATGCTATCAACCTACTGTACCTGCCATTTAAGGACTGCCTTTCTCAGCCAATGGGACAGGGAAGAGAAATACCCTTTACTTAGCAATTAAACTTTCTTTTTAAATCAACTTGTTTATAAAAATATTTTATGGATTAGCCTAATCAAGGCACTATTATAACTGGTGTGTGTATGTTTGTGTGTTAGTAGTTAATAGATACACATTCATACAGATGCAAATGGAACCCGTGCAATAACCTTATAAGATAAATACAACTGATAGTTAACTGATAAAACAAGAGTTCAGAGAGGTTAACTAATCTGCCTTGGGTCAAACAACTAATCTGAAAGAAACCAGCACTTGTTTCCAGGAAATTTTTATTCCAGAGCCTAAAAACTGAACTGTTATGCTATAAAATGACAAAGATGCACAAAATCTGAAATAAAATCTTCTAGGTTTTTAAAAATATATTTTATTGATTTTTTTACAGGGAGGAAGGGAGAAGGATAGAGAGTTAGAAACATTGATGAGAGAGAAACATTGATCAGCTGCCTCCTGCACACTCCCTACTGGGGATGTGCCTGCAACCAAGGTACATGCCTTGACCAGAATCGAACCTGGGACCCTTCAGTCAGCAGGCTGACGCTCTATCCACTGAGCCAAGCTGGTTAGGGCTTCCAGTTCTTTTTAATCTTCATTCCAGAACATGTGAGTCAAGTCTCTCAAATAACTGCTTATGCTGCAGGGTTGAGGGTGTCAACATAAAGGAGGAAAGCAGGTGACATAGAGAATTAAAACTGCCCCATTTGCTGGGGGCAGCCAACACTCAGCTGCAGCAAACTGTTACAAAGTGGTGGGGGGGGCGGAGAAGCAGTATTACCCCAATCTCTGAATTTTTGTGTAAAATCCTGTAATTTTTCAAACACTGCACTTTTTAAAAAATACTTTTTAAACATAGTCTGGGCCAACAAAACACATCTGTGGTTCTGAATTATCTGTGAACCACTACTTTGAGACCTCTGCCCTAAACCATACCTTAATCAAATTTTCCCTGGGGAAAAAATATCAAATCACTGGCAATAAGTAATTGGTAATATCCACATTTCATTACAAATACCTTTTGATATTTGTTCGGTTCTGATTCTAAAAGAACTTGATTCCCTCATGCCCCCTGAGACACTGAACTAAACCTCTTCCCAAACTTTTCTCTGCAAAGTTTCCTTTGGTCAGGAAGCAAAATGACCTTGCTGATTCTATTTACTATTTAATGGAACTCAGTCTCAAAATCCCTGTCATAATCCATAATGAAACAGAGAGAGAAAACTTAATCAGCTGTAAATGTAGTGTGTTAGCATTCACTGCAGAATGCTAATAATATTTTGAGAATGCCGTTTCTCTTCCTGGCCTCTTGACCAAGTTGTTTAATGGCCTGAGACTTGGGAAATAATGAAAATAATTTCAGCTGAGACTCCCCACCACACACCAACCCTGAACCGCCTGGCTTCACAGCAGTGGCAGGAGCACCAGCGCAGTGGCCACCATAGTTTAGTGGGAGCACTCACCAACCAGGCAAACACTAACTCACAAAAGGAGAATCGAGCATCCGGTTTTCTTAGAAAGCTACAAAGTTACAATTGCATTCCTAACAGTACGCAGAACGCTTAATCCCTTGTGGGTAAATCTCTTTCTGAAAGAAGCTCAAGTCCACAGCTCTTACTTAGCAGAGGGTTCCTCACCTGATGCTGATATATACTCTAATCAAGCAAAGCACAGAAACCATTTCCAAAATCTTTTCCTTCAAGTTCCTTCTTTTCAAAGGGGGCATTTCACAAAGCTCTGGGACGGTAAAGAAGAAAAGAAGATGGCCAGAGCTGTTAGTTTTGTAATGTTACATATGCACCCTTCCCCCCACAACCCACCACCCATCCCTACATCCAGGGAAATTCCTGGCCAGGCCCATGCAGGGACACTGTCATGGCATCATCAACACATTCCTTCTGCTGTTTGTTTTGTATCAGTTCTGGGAGAGTGGACAGCTGAGCAACTACATGTCCAGTCCTCAGAATGGACTCTCTTGTGGTGAGTGTTCACAATGGAATCTTTCACAGCAATTTGTGTCTTAGTGGTTTGTCCTTCACTATCAGGAATTAATGGGAAAATCTTTCCCACTTGTATCCTGAAAAGCCAAGATGAAAGACCCTGGGAAATTTTATTGTAGGAGAAAAAATACTCTAACATTTCAGTTATTCAGTGTGTGTATGCATTTTTAATCATACTGTGCCAGGTCCTTACGATACAAAAATAAGATACCTGTGCCTATCTTTAGAAACTCTTGCCTTGGAAGAAATACAGACACGAATCATTTTCTTACCCAATGATAGAGGCTATAAAAGACATGCACACCCAGTGGGGAGAGCCTGATGCACAAGCTCCGCCCACCTGCCCTGAGCCCACCTTTATGCCCTCAGCTAAGACACCATACCTGGAAGTTTCCAAGTATTCATTTACTCTTCTCTCCCCAAAGGGGTGGGATTCACCAGAAAACCATCTGTGACTGTCATCTGACCCACACACTGGAAGAACAAATTGAGAAGACAAATGTGAGGAGTGGAGATTGTTTTCTGGGCAACTCATTGGGAGATGCTGCAACAAAAATGTTACTCATATCCTCCAAACTAGTCAAAGATAATCTCCATGTTCCAATACTGCAATATTATGTCACTGATTTCACGCCTGCCTGTTGCTGACCTATTTTTCCTCTGATCCCTTTCCCAGCTGGCCACAGGTAACCTTATTTTTGTTGACATCTGAGGTAAAGGTAGACCAGTCACTTCCCTGTGGAGAAATAGGCTCTGACCATGCCACTAGATGCCCGCCTTCAGAAGTTAGGGTACTTGTTAAGGGCAGGTTGGCTAAGATGTAGTTGCAAACACTCACAGCAGATGTTCCTCTTTTTATGTCACAGTGAAACCTACAAACTTCCTCTCAAAACAAATATTGTAAATGCATAAAACTCAAAAACACTGCAGAGAAAATCAATTATATTAAAACAGTCTAAACCCAAGCAATCTGTAAATGTCACTTATAGAGTGTGCATGTGTCTACATAGACATAGAGCTCTTACTGGAAACAGGCCATAGCAGCTTATGGACTATGGCAGTCCTTACAAGAATGTTTCTTTTTGCACTAATCAACATGTTTATTAACATGTTTCTGAGGGTTTCTAAGCTAGCACATATTACAGGATATTCATGGAGGAGGATTCTAGCTCTACTCTTCAAGGAGGGCCTGAGCTACAAATATATTCTAATAGTGACATCATCACTCTACCATCGTGCCCCCTCCAAGCCATCAGCAGCACAGACTGAGCAGAGTGAGGAACACTATAGGAGCCATGGGGCAAAGGCCAGTCATTTAATCATCTTGGGCTGGAACCACCTGGACAAACTGACATTTGAGCAATGCTAAAACCCACTAGCCACAGTCAGAACTTAAAGCTTGACTGAACCTTAGCAGAAGCTCATCTAGCTGGAAGTTTCCCAGCTCACATGAGTAAGAAGACATTTTCCTGGTAAGAATAAAGATCACAGAGGACAAAATGGTGGTGGAATAGATAGAATGAGCAGCTGAAATGAGTAAGATCCACCCCAAATTGGTGAAGGAGATTCAGCTAGTGACAATTTGCAGCTGGAAAGGGCAGAGGACCCCTAGAGAAAGCCCAGGATATTGCCACCACATGAGCAGCCTGCCCCAAGCCGAGGAGCAACAGCCCCATGAGCAGCCCACTCCAGGCCGAAGAGCAGCAGTCTCACATGGCCTGGCCCTGTCCAAGCAGCAACAGCTGTGTGAGCAGCTTGCCTCCATCTGAGGAGCAACAGCTCCGTGAGCAACCTGCCCCCATTCAAGGAGCAGTAGCCGTCCAAGCAGCCCAGCCCCGTCCAAGGAGTGGCAGCTGTCCAAGCATCCTGCCCCAGTCAGAGGAACAGCAGCCAGGTGAGCAGCCAGCCCCTGTCCAAGGAGCAGCAGCCCACCCGAGGCCGAAGAGCAGCAGCCTCATATGGCCTGCTTCTGTCCAAGAAGCAGCAGCTGTGTGAGCAGCCTGCCCCACCCCCTGTCAGAGTAGCAGCAACTGTGCAAGCAGCCTGCCCCCATCTGAGGAGCAGCAGCTGTGTGAGTAGCCTACCCCCATCCAAGGAGCAACAACTATGCAAGCAGCCTGCCCTCATTCTAGGAGCAGCAGTCATCCAAACAGCCCACTCCAGTCCAAGGAGCAGCAGCTGTATGAGCAATCTGCCCCCACCCAAGGAGCAGCAGCCACCTAAGCATCCTGTCCCAGTCCGAGGAGCAAGAGCCACACACAGCCCACACCCATCTGACGAGCAGCTGCCAGGTGAGCAGCCCACCCCTGTTCTAGGAGTAGCAGCATCATGAGTAGCCCACCCCATCTGAGGAGCAGCAGCCACACACAGCCAGCCCCCATCCAAGGAGCAGCAGCTATGTGAGCATTAAACCCCCATAGCAGCAGCCATGCAAGCAACCTGCCCCTGTCTGAGGAACAGCAGCCACACACAGCCTGCCCCCATCCAAGGAGCAGCAGCCTCGTGAGCAGCCTACCCCAAGAGCCAGAGGAACCACTACTGCTGCAAACAGGACCCACTAGAGGAACTGCTGCCAACTGAAGAGCAGCCTTTGCCACAACTGCCCCAGGAGCAACCACAGCCCAAGGAGCCACTGCCACCCAAGGAGCAGTCCCTGCACAACCCGACATCTAGATCCATCAGTGAGAACAAAAATGAGTAGACAAAGAAACTCCCAAATGAAAGAAAAGGAAGAATCACCAGAAAAGAATCTAGTGAAACAGAGGCATGCAATATGTCAGAAAAAGAATTCAGAATAAGGGTCATATAGTTCATAAACCAGATGGATGAAAAAAATCAACAAGTTATGTAAGAATCAAGAAAAAATGAAGAATCGTATAGCTGTTCCTTCACCAAAACACCATGGAAAGTTTCAACAATAGACTAGGAAAAGCGGAGGACCAAATTAGTGAATTAGAAGACAGGAAACCAAAACACACCCAAACTGAACTGCAATTGGAGAAAAAAAAATTAAAAGACAGTAGGAGAGCCTAAGGGAGCTAAGGGACATGAAATGAAGCAACATATGAATAATAGAGGTGCTAGAACAGTAGGAAGAGAAAGAAGGGTTAGAAAACCTATATAAAGAAATAATGTCAGAAAACTTGTCTGATGTGGAGAAGAAAAATGTCACACAAGCACAGAGAGTCCCAAACAAGATGTACCTGAAAATACTCACACTAAGATACATCATAATTACTGTGGCAAATGTTTAGGACAAGGAAAGAATCTTAAAGGCTGCAAGAGAGAGACAGAAAGTTATGTACAAGGGATTTCCCATTAGATTATCAAATGATTTCTCAAAAGAAACACATCAGACCAGAAAAGAATGGAAGGAAATTTACAAAGTGATGCAAAGCAAGGGACTTAATCCAAGAATACTCTATCCAGCAAGGCTATCATTCAAAATTGAAGGGGAAATAAGAAGCTTCATAGACAAAAAAAAGGTCAAGGAAATTTATCACTACCAAACCAGCAATGCAAGAAATGCTAAAGGGAATGCTGTAAAAAGAAGAAATAAAAAGGTAAGCAGGAATACAGGCACAAAACTAAAAATGGCTTCAAACAAGTAGCTATCAATAATAATCATAAATATAAATGGAAGAAATGCTCCAATCAAAAGACATCGAGTGGTTGAACGAATAAAAACTAATAATCTCTATATATGCTGTCTACAAGAGACCCACCTCAGAACAAGGGACTCACACAGACTTAAAGTGAAGGGATGAAAAAATATCCTTCAGGCAAATGGAAATGAAAAAAAGTTGGGGTAGCAATACTTATATCTGACAAAACAGACCTCAAAGTGAGGGCCATAACAAGAGATAAGAAAAGCCACTTCATAATACTAAAGGGATCAATACAACAAGAGGAAATAACCCTGATAAACATATATGCACCCAATGCAGGTGCACCCAAATTCATAAAAAATCTCCTGAAAAATATCTAGGGAAAGATCAACAACAATACAATCATAGTAGGGGACTTTAATACACCACTGAAATCACTGGATAAATCCTCTAAACAAAAAAAATCAGCAAAGAAACATCAATCCTAAATGACACACTAGATCAGATCGACCTAATGACATCTTCAGAGCACTACACCCCAAAGCCACAGAATATACATTCTTCTCAAGTTCACATGGGACATTTTCAAAAATAGACCACTTATTGGGCCACAAACAAAGTCTTCCCAAATTCAAAAAGATTGAAATAATATCAAGCATTTTCTCAGACCACAAAGGTATAATATTAGAAATAAACTACAATAAAAACATTCCAGAAAATTCAAACACTTAGAAGCTGAATAGCATGCTGCTGAACCACGATTTGGTTATAAATGAGGTCAAAGAAGAAATTAAAAACATCTTGGAGACCAATGAAAATAAAAACACAACATTGTAAATCCTATGGGACACAATGAAAGCAATCCTGAAAGGGAATTTAATAGCTCTACAGGTCTACCTCAAAAAAAAACAAGAAAAAATGGCAATAAATCATCTAACCCAACAACTCAAAGAATTAGAAAAAGAGCAACAAGAAAATCCTACAGTGAGCAGAAGAAAGGAAATAATAAAGATCAGGGCAGAAATGAATGACATAGAGACCAAAAATACAAAAGGTCAACAAAACAAAGAGCTGGTTCTTCTAAAGGATAAACAAGATTGATGAACCTTTAGCCAGGCTCACAAAGAAGCAAAGAGAGGGGATGCAAATAAACAAAATCAGAAATGAAAGAGGTGAAATAACAACAGAGCCCACAGAAACACAAAGGATTGTTAAAAAATACTATGACCAACTCTACTCCAACAAACTGGACAACCTGAAGGAAATGGACACATGCCTAGAAAAATATAACCTTCCAAAACTCAATCATGGAGAATCTAAACATCTCAATAGGCCAATAACTATGGAATAAATAGAAGTCATCAAAAAGCTTCCAGCAAACAAAAGCCTGGGGCCAGATGGCATCACAGGAGAGTTTTACCAAACATTCAAGGAAAAACTAAAACCTATCCTCCTCAGACTATTCCAGAAAATTCAAGAGGAAGGAACACTTCCAAGGTCCTTCTATGAAGCCAGCATCACCTTAATACCAAAAACAGATGAAGACAACACAATGAAAGACAATTACAGGCCAATATCCCTCATGAACATAGATTCCAAAATCCACAACAAAATTCTAGCAAATCAAATCCAGCAGTATCTCAGAAAGATCACATACCGTGACCAAGTAGGATTTATCCCAGGGATGCAAGGATGGTACAATATCCGCAAATCAATAAATGTGATACATCACATAAACAAACTGAGAGATAAAAATCACATAGTCATATCAATTGATGTAGAAAAAGCATTTGACAAAATCCAACATCCTTTCTTGATAAAAACTCTCAACAAGGTGGGAATAGAAGGATCTTTCCTCAACATAATAAAAGCCATATATGACAAACCTACAGCCACCATCATACTCAATGGACAAAAACTAAAACCATTTCCCTAAGAACAGGAACAAGACAGGGACGCCCACTCTCACCACTCCTGTTCAACATAGTGCTGGAAGTATTAGCCATTGTGATAAGACAAGAAGAAGAAATAAAAGGCATCCAAATTGGAAAAGAAGAAGTAAAACTGTCCTTATTTGTAGATGGCATGATACTGTACATAGAAAATCCTAAAGACTCCATCAAAAAATTATTAGACTTAATAAATGAATTCAGCAATGTAGCAGGACACAAAATTAACGCCAAGAAATCCATGGCATTTCTATTCACCAATAATGAACTTACAGAAAGAGAGACTAAAAAAGCAATGCCATTCACCATCACACCTAAAAAAAAATAAGAGACCTAGGAATAAACTTAACTAAGGAGGTAAAAGACCTATTCGCGGAAAACTACAAGACACTGAAAAAATTGTTAGAGGGAGACATAAACAGATGGAAGAACGTACCATGTTCATGGACTGGTATAATCAATATCATCAAAATGTCCATACTACCCAAAGCAATCTATAAATTTAATGCACTCCCCATTGAAATACCAACGGCTTATTTCACAGACTTAGAACAGACTTTCCAAAAATTCATCTGGAATAAAAAAAGACCCCAAATAGACACAGCAATCCTGAGAAAGAAACACAGAGTAGGTGGGATATCAATACCAGATTTCAAGCTGTATTACAAAGCCACTGTTCTTAAAACAGCCTGGTACTGGCACAAGAACAGACATATAGACCAATGGAATAGAATAGAGAATCCAGACATCAACCCAAACCACTATGCTCAATTAATATTTGACAAAGGAGACATGAACATACAATGGAGTTAAGACAGTCTCTTCATAAATGGTGTTGGGAAAATTGGACAGATACATGCAAAAAAATGAAACTAGACCACCAATTTACACCACACACAAAAATAAACTCAAAATGGATATAAGACTTAAACGTAAGATGGGAAACCATAAAAATACTAGAGGAATCCACAGGCAGAGAAATTTCAGACATATGCCGAAAGAACTTCTTCACTGACACTGCTCCTAGGGCAATGGAAGCTAAAGAGAAAATAGACAAATGGGACTACATCAAAATACAAAGCTTTTGTACAACTAAAGAAACCATCAACAAAACAACAAGAAAACTCACTGTATGGAAGAACATATTTGCAAATGTTATCACAGATAAAGGTTTAATCTCAAGCATCTACAGTCAACTCATTCAACTTAATAAAAGGAGGACAAATGATCCAATAAAAAACTGGCAACAGACCTAAATAGAATCTTTTCGAAAGAAGACAAAAGGAAGGCCTTTAACTTGAAAGGGCTTTGACATAAGAAAACCTGCTCAAAGTCACTAATTATCCGAGAGATGCAAATCAAAACAATGTGGTACCATCTCACACTGGTTAGAATGGCTTACATCAACAAATCAACAAACAACAAGTGTTGGCGAGGTTGCAGAGAAAAAGGAACTCTCGTACATTGCTGGTGGGATTGTAGACTGGTGCAGCCACTGTGGAGAACAGTATGGAGTTTCCTCAAAAAACTAAAAATGGAGCTTCCATTTGACCCAGTGATCCCACTTATAGGAATATATTCCAAGAAACTAGAAACGTGAATTAGAAAGGATATATACACCCCTATGTTCATAGCAGCACAATTTACCATAGCTAAGATTTGGAAACAGCCTAAGTGCCCATCAGTAGATGAGTATATTGAAAAACAGTGGTACATCTACACAATGGAATACTATGCTGCGGTAAAAAAAAAAAGAAGGAGCTCCTACCATTTGCAACAACATGGATGGAGCTGGAGAGCATTATGCTAAGCGAAATAAGCCAATCAAAGAAAGATAAATATCACATGATCTCACTCATTTATGGAATATAGTGAACAACATAAGCTGATGAACAAATACAGAAACAGAGAAGCATAGATCAGACCATCAAACTTCACATGGAAGGTAGGGGAGGATGGGGTCAAGGGGGAGAGATCAACCAAAGGACTTGTATGCATGCATATTAAGCCTAACCAATGGACACAGACAACAGGGGGATGAGGGCATGAATGGGGTGTTGGGACAATGGAAGGATAAGGACACATATGTAATACCTTATTCAATAAAGAAAAAAATACATAAAAAATAAAAAAGGATAAAGTTCACAGTATATTTTCAATCAGATAGTGATTGCATCATTATACTCTTTGATTACAAAAATGCATAAATGACACAGCATTAATAGAAATCAAAGCCCTTTCAAGTTAATTTATATTTTCTCCATCAAAAGGCCATCAACAACACATGCTTGAAAAATGAGACAAATACAGATGAGTGACAATCTAGTCAATAGCTGGTACCAAGATGGATATGAGGAACTGTAAGAATCTCACCACCGCTCAAGGGCAGATCTACACATTGTGAACTTAAACACTCATCTAAACCACTATGCTTTACTGCTGTACAAACTGAGGCCAACATTAAACAGCTTATCACAGTAATCTGTCATGCTCTGCAGAACTAGTTATTGTCTAGGTTTGAAGAAGAGCTGGTCTCCTGGCTTCCAGACTGACATTCTTTTCATTGTTTAGAGATGCACAAATGTTTAAAATAGTCTTACCTGAAAAGCTGCATTGTTTAAATTAGTGAATACCTTTATTTTAACTCACTAACTCACACTAATTAGTGTGGAACTATCAGTTTGGCTTATTAAAATACCTAAGTTATTTAAAAGTAAATCAATGATTTGTTATTTTCAAGTTCTCTCAGCAACTTCACCTAAATAATAAATGGAGAATTTATAACAATGTTTTTACCTACTAAAAATACATTAGTACATCATATATAAGAACTAACTCAAAATGAATCACATACTTAAATGTAAAACCAAAAATTAAACATTTAATAGAAAATAACCTCTGTGACCTTGGGTTAGGGGCAAAGAATTCTAAGACATTTAAAGCAGTGGTAGCAATACTCCTATTTGGCAAAATACTGTAGACTTCAAAGCAATGGTCATAAAAAGGCACAAAGATGGCCAGTAAATAATACTAAAAGAATAGATAAAATATAAGGATATAACCCTGGTAAACATGTATGCAGCCAATATAGGAGCACCTAAATAAATAAATAAAAACTCTTGGAGAACTTAAAGGGAGAGATTGACAGCAATACTGTCATAGAAAAATGTAACACCCCACTGACATCACTGGATAGATATCCCAGACAAAAAAATAAATAAACAAGAAAATAGAGACCTTAAACAACACACTAGGCCAGATGGATTTAATTGACATTTACAGTACATTTCACCCTAAAGATTCAGAATATATATTCTTCATAAGTACACACGGGACCTTCGCAAAAATAGACCACATGTTAGGACACAAAATAAGACTCTACAAATTCAAGAGGGTTGAACATGAAGCATATCAAGCATCTTTTTGGATCACAATGGCATAATACTAGATATTGATTACAATTAAACCACACAAAAATGTGGTATTAAACAATGAATGGGTTACTAATAACTAGATATTGATTAAACAATGTGGTTTAATTGATTACAATTAAACCACACAAAAATGTGGTATTAAACAATGAATGGGTTACTAATAACTAGATATTGATTACAATTAAACCACACAAAAATGTGGTATTAAACAATGAATGGGTTACTAATGAAATCAAGAAAAAACTTCCTGGAAATAAATGAAAATGAACACACACAACCCAAAATCTATGGGACATAGCAAAATCAGTCCCGAGAGGGAAGTTCATAGCATTATAGGCCTACCTCAAGGAATAAGAAAAAGCTGTAATAAACTATTACTATACCTAAAAGAATTAGAAAAAGAACAAGAAAAACCCAAAGTAAGTAGAAGGAAAGAAATAATAATAAAGATCAGAGTGGAGCCCAGCAGGCATGACTCAGTGGTTGAGCATCAACCTGTGAAACAGGAGATCTCAGTTCAATTCCCAGTCAGGGCTCAATCCCCAGGGTGAGGTGTGCAGTAGGCAGCCAATAAATGTCATTCTCTCATCATTGATGTTTCTGTCTTTCTCTTCCTCTCCCTTCCTCTCTGAAATCAATAAAAATACATTTTTTAAAGATCAAAGTGAAAATAAATGACAGAGAGACTATTAAACAATAAAAAGATTAATGAATCCAAGAGCTGGTTCTTTGAAAAGATAAACAAGATTGGTGAACATTCAGGTATACTCATCAAGAAACAAAAAGAGAGGAACCAAATAAATAAAATCAGAAACAAACAAGGTGAAATAATAACTAACACCAGATATATCCAAAGGATTGTAAGAAAATACTATGAACAACAAGCTGGACAATGTGAATGAAATGGACAAATTCCTTAAAAATACAGTCTCCCAAAACTGAATCAGGAAGAATTAGAAAACCCGAATGGACCAATAACAACTGATGAAATTGAAGCAGCATATATATAAAAAAAGAAAAAGCCCTGACCAGATGGCTTCACAGAGGTCTTTTACCAAAAATTCAAAGAAGAACTAACACCCATCCTCCTCATATTATTTAAGGGACACTTCCAACCTCTTTTCATGAGCATTATCCTAAGCCCAAAACCAGATAAAAGCACTATAATGAAAGATAATTACAGATATCACTGATGAACATAGATGCTAAAATCATCAACAAAATATCCAGCAATATATTAAAAAGATCATACACCATGAACAAGTGGGATTTATTCCAAGGATGCAAGGCTGGTACAATATTCACAAATCAATAAATGTGATACATCACATTAACAAATTGAAAGCCAAAAATAACACGGTGATATCAATATATGCAGAAAAAGCATTCAATAAAATCCTACACTCATTTTTTAAAAATATGTATTTATTTATTTCAGAAAGGAAGGGGGAGTACAAGTGAGATAAAAACATTAATGATGAAAAAGAATCATTGATCGGCTGCCTCCTGCACCCCCCCCCCCCATACTAGGGATCAAGCCTGTAACCCAGATATGTGCCCTGACTGAGAATCAAACTGTGACCTCCTGGTTCATAGGTCAATGCTCAGCCACTGAGCCATGCCAGCCAGGCACAACACCCATTTTTTATCAAAACTCTCAGCAAGTGGGGACTAGAGGGTTCATATATCAATATAATAAAGGCCCTATATGACAAACCTACAGCCAACATCATACTCAATGGGCAAAAACTAAAAGCTTTCCACCTAAGAACAGGAACAAGACAGGGATGTCCATTCTCACCAGTCTATTGAAAATGGTGCTAGAAGTCTTAGCCACAGCAGTCAGACAAGAAAAAAACAAACATAAAAGGCATCCAAATTGGAGAACCTCCAAGCGTCCTGCAGATTGCAGCTTCCGCCTCGGAGAGAAGAGTGGCAAGGCGGCAGCCAGGCCCGAGAACCTGTCTCTGGTGGTCCACGGACCCGAGGACCTGCGCCTGAAGAACTATCCTATTCCTGAACCAGGCCCAAATGAGGTGCTGCTGGAGATGCATTCTGTTGGAATCTGCGGCTTAGATGTCCACTACTGGCTGCATGGTCGAATTGGAGATTTTATTGTGAAAAAGCCAATGGTTCTGGGTTATGAAGCTTCAGGAACAGTCGTGAAAGTGGGGTCATTAGTAAAGCACCTACAACAAGGTAATCGTGTTGCCATTGAGCCTGGCGCTCCCCGAGAAACCAATGAATTCTGCAAGATTGGCCGATACAACCTGTCACTAATCATCTTCTGTGCCACGCCCCCTGATGATGGGAACCTCTACCAATTCTACTAGCATGTTGCCAAGTTCTGCTACAAGCTTCCTGACAATGTCACCTTTGAAGAAGGGGCACTGATTTAGCCACTGTCTGTGGGGATCCATACCTGCCGGCGAGCTGGAGTCACCCTGAGGAACAAGGTCTTTGCATGTGGAGCTGGGCCAATTGGATTAGTCAATTTGCTGGTGGCCAAAGCAATGGGTGCAGCTCAAGAGGTGGTGGCTGATCTGTCTGCCTCTTGGTTATCTAAAGCCAAGGAAGTTGGGGCTGACTTTGTCCTCGAGATCACCAAGGAGAGCCCACAGGAAGTTGCCAGTAAAGTGGAGGCTCTCCTGGGGTGCAAGCCAGAAGTCACCATCGAATGCACTGGGGCGGAGACCGCCATCCAGGCGGGCATCAACGCCACTTATTCTGGTGGGACCCTGATGCTTGTGGGAGTGGGTTCTGAGATGGTCAATGTGCCCTTAGCGCAGGCAGCCATCCGAGAAGTGAATATCAAGGGCGTGTTTCGATACTGCAACACATGGCCGATGGTGACTTCAATGCTTGCATCCAAGTCTGTGAATGTAAAGCCTTTAGTGACCCATAGGTTTCCTCTGGAGAAAGCGCTGGAGGCCTTTGAAGCATCCAAAAAGGGTTTGGGACTGAAAGTCATGATCAAGTGCAACCCCAGTGATCAGAATCCCTGATGTTAATTGGGCTCTGCCCTCATTCCCACCCTCTTAGCATCTCAGGGCTAAATGGCTAGACAAGGGTGGGCTTTAAGGCAGAAGTTTCTCTTAAGTAGTAAGGGTAATTAAAATAATTCATTACAAGCAGAGAGCCTTAAACAAAGCGATGGTGTGCCTTAAAAACACAAGCAGGGATAGTTTGGAGGAACTTGTAGTCAGAATGACCTGTTTCTGCTGAGTCAAGTGAGGGAAGAAATCTGTCCCTTGAGTTCCTACTTCCACCGTGACTGGTCAGGTGGGGGATGGGAGGGCTGAGTTATAAAGAGACAACTTGATCGAGACATAACTGGTCCAGAAGCTAATTTTCAGAAAAATCTGCAGCTCAGGACTTAAGATGAGGGGCTGTCAGCAAAATTTAGTTGAGAGCACAGTGTTTCTAGACATAGGTGCTATTTGATTTGATTACAAAGGGAGAATAAGGCACTGACCTTCTGGGTCTAGGTTAATTATAAAACCAAACAAATAAATCCAAAATCCCACATGAGATCAAATCAACTTGTATTCCTCAAATGTAGAAACAGTCCAGGAACACTGAAGTCTGCTTCTTTTTCAACCCCTGATAATTGTGTTTACAAGGGAAATAGCCACCTTTCTAACCTCCTACCCCCGGCCATTGTTGGCTTCCTTGTCACAGGCAACCAGGAGATGCTTACCTAAGGAGAGTCACAGGGGGTCCTCATGGAAGACCTTAAATCATCTCTTTGATTGGCCCAGGAGGGTTTGGTTGATACACCACAGGACTTGCATCCCCTTATAAACTCAAACTCATGCAGGATTATTATACAATTCCATGTAATTCTGGTAATTAAACAGAAAACCATCTTCTCCTAGCCAGTTAAGATTCTTGATTTCTTTCTGTCTGAATAACCTCTCTAAAATTGTGACCTTAAGTTTACTGTGTAAGAGTCAATTACATTATGCCCATTTGTGACTTTAAGGTTATTAATCAGGAATGAGGATATAGTAGCTGTGACTTAACTTGGGCTGCAGCCATTAATCCCTCACTCCAGGTGGGAGTCGGGGGTGAATTCAAAGAGGTTCTGATTTTCTTTTGACTGAGTAAAACTGTGAACTGGAATTCCTCAAATGGCTTTGGGTAATAAATTCTGCTTGTAGTGCCAAAAAAAAAAAGCATCCAAATTGGAAAGGAGGAAGTAAACTTTTCATTATTTGCAAATAACATTATATTGTACAAAGAAAACCCTAAGAACTCTACCAAAACACTACTAGAGATAATAAATTTGGGAATGTATCAGGATACAAAATTATATCCAGAAATTAATGGTATTTTTATATACCAATGATGATAATGATCTCTCAGAAAAAGAAACTAAAAACAATCCCATTTACCACTGCAACAATAAAATTAAGATACTTAGAAATGAATTTAACCAAGGAGATAAAATACCCATACCCAGAAAACTACAGATGTTGAAAAAAAAGATATAAGCAAGTGGGAGAATATACCATGTTGATGAATTGGTAGAATTACCATTATTAAAATGTCCATGCTACCCAAAGCAATCTATATATTCAATGCAATCCTGATTAAAATGCCAATGTCACATTTTACAAATATAGAACAAATATTCAAAAAAGCTATATAGAACCATTAAATACCCCGAAGAGCCACAGCAATCTTGAAAAAGAAGAAGAAAGTTGGAGGGTTCACAATACTGGATATCAAGTTATACTACAAAGCCACTGTAATCAAAACAGCCTGGTACTGGCACAAGAACAGGCATATATTATCAATGGAACAAAACCAAGAACATAGAAATCTACCAAAGCTATTGTACTCAACTAATATTTGACAATGAAGGCAAGACCATACAATGGAGTAAAGACAGTCTCTTCAATAAATGGTGCTGAAAAACTTTGGATAGGTATATGCAAAAATAATGAAACTAGACCACTAACTTATACCATACAAAAGAATAAACTCAAAATAGATAAAAGACTTAAAATCTAAGTCATGAAACCATAAATATCTTAGAAGAAAACTTAAGCAACAAAATATCAGACATCGCACATAGCAGAATTTCACAGATACATCGCCTAGGACAGTGGTCAGCAAACTCATTAGTCAACAGAGCCAAATATCAATAGTACAATGATATAAATTTCCTTTGAGAGCCAAATTTTTTAAACTTAAACTTCTTCTAACGCCAATTCTTCAAAATAGACTCGCTCAGGCCATGGTATTTTGTGGAAGAGCCACACTCAAGGGGCCAAAGAGCTTCAGTTTGCCGACCACAGGCCTAGGACAAGGGAAACAAAGGAAAAAATAAACAAATGGGACTACATCAAGCTTAAAAGCTTCTGCACAGCAAAAGAAACCAGCATCTAACTGAAAAGGGAACCTACTGTATGGGAGAACATATTTGCCAATGAAACATCTGATAAGGGTTTAAATTCCAAAATATTTAAAGCACTCATACAGCTCAACAAAAGAAAGACAATCAAATTTAAAAATGAGCAGAAGACCTAAATATTTATTTAAAGAAGACATACAGATGGCCCATATAAAAAATGTTCAGTAATTAATCATAAGAGAGATGCAAATTAAAACAGCAATGAGGTATCACCTCACACCTGCCAGAAGTGTTTTTGTCAATAAATCAACAAAGAACAAATGCTGACCAAGATGTGGAGAAAAGGGAACCCTAATACACTGTTGGTAGGAATACAGACTGGTACAGACACTGGAAAACGGCGTGGAGTTTCCTCCAAAAATGAAAAATGGCACTGCCATTTGACCCAGTGATCTCACTTCTAAATATCCTAAGAACCCTGAAATACCAATCAGAAAAAATATACCCACCCCTGTGTTCACAGAAGCACTATTTACAATAGCTAAGACCTGGAAACAGCCCAAGTGCCCATCAGTAGAAAGAAATTATTCCCACCATCCTTTGCAAACGTGTTCCAAATAATGGATAAAAAAGCTGTGGTACATTTACACCATAGAATACTGTGCAGCAGTAAAAAAGAAGGATCTCCTACCCTTTGAGACAGCATGGAGGGACCTGGAGAGTATAAAGCAAAGTGAAATAAGCCAGTCGGAGAAAACCAAGTATCACCAGATCTCATTTACTTTTGGAATCTAATGAACAAAATAAGCTGACTAAGAAAATAGAACCAGAAACATTGAAGCATGCAACAGACAAATGTATTTCAGTGGGAAGATGAGGGCAGGAAGCGATTAACCAAAGAAGTCATATGCATATAGCATAATCCGTGCACACAGACAATACTGGGGTTAGGGCCTGGAGAGGGGTGAGAGCAGGAGTGGGGGGGGGGAGGATAAAGAAGGGAAAGGGGGGCTTTGTAATACTTTTAATAATAAAGATAAAATTTTTAATTAGTTAATTAATTAAAATCAATGTATTAAGTCCCAAACATAACATCAAACTCTTCATATAAACTATTTTATTTAAACCTCACAAAAACACTTTCAGATGTTTTTATACCAATAGGGGATGTTGTTACACCAGTTTCCAGGATAAATACACTGGGTTGGTGCCCAGAGAGCTTAAGTAATTTTGTTATTCACTAGCTCACACATATAGGACTTCACAGAAAAAGCCCAAGCACTTTAATTTCATGTTAAATAAATGCTTTTAAGGCACTTGACAGTTTTTTAAGATAACTTAAACAGGTCCCCAGCAAACATGTTCACACTGTTTATTTGCAAAGCAAGTCTCTTTTCACAGACAGCACATGGGTAAATGTCAGCACTGTCATCTCAGGACCATCTCAAATTCTAAAACTAATAGGGTTCAAATTGTGGTTTCAGCCACTTAGGAAACACTCCAGTTCCACCATGCAGGATGCGGAGTCAAATGCCAGGCTTGCTTAAAACAGGATCAAGAGGAACAAACTGATCTTTTCTTCAGGAAAAGACACACACACACACACACACACACACACACACACACACACACACACACATCAGGCGACCTAAATGCTGAAGTAGTCATACTGGGTATTTCAGATTTCTACATGGTGCCCTAAAGGTACACACCCTAGAAAAATAGTTAATCTGCTCTCTCACTTTACATATGGTTATTGCTCCCTATTGGAAGTGACTGACCAGCAACAGGTCAAACACATGCAATATCCCCAGTTAGGAGTCACTGCCCGCTCCTGGTCCACAGGACACTTGCGAGAAAATAGCAACTTCTCTGGCTCTAATCCAACCAGGCTTCCAAGCTCCTTTGAGCCCTGTCAGTGTTGCCCACTGGTTGAGCATCGACCTATGAACCAGGAGGTCACGGGTTCAATTCCTAGTCAGAGCATATGCCTAGTTGTGGGTTCCATTCCCAGTGTGGGGCATGCAGGAGGCAGTCCATGAATGATTCTATCTCCTCATTGATGTTTCTAGCTCTCTCTCTCTCCTTTCTTCTCTGAAATCAATAAAAACATTTTTTTAAAAAGCTCCTCTTGAAAGAAATTATTCCCACCATCCTTTGCAAACGTGTTCCAAATAATGAAGTTTATACCTGTGTTTGATTTAAGGGGAGAAGACACAAACCTTAACCTTGCACTCCATTCCCAACCAAGTTCAAGTTGTCCAAGGCCCCCTACCCCTGCCACTGTGTTAAGGGCCAGCCCTTTTGCAGGTTACTGTGCAAAGTGAGGGATAAACTAAAAAGAAGTGAGAAGCTCCTGACAACACTGTACATAACCTGCATAGAAACAGAGCCTCTTTCAAAAGGACAAGACAGAGCACATAAAGAGATTATTTTTGCAGATGAAGCAGGTTCAGAGGTTGGAAGCAGGATTATTTTTTTCTTGAGGCCCACTGCCTAATTCCATTTGCTGCCTCATTCCCAAGTGTCTCCAGTTTTACAGGGCCTTTACACCTGGATATAATATACTAGTGGCCTGGTGCATGAAATTCATGCACATTAAAAGGGTATTAATTAGAGGAAATATTTTAATAGTGCTATTTGCCCATTCTCTACAATAAAGTGTGGAGATAAAAGGTAATGAGTACAATGTATATAAAAATAAAACATAATTTCATTAATTAATAAATAATAACAAAATTATATAACAACAATACGAATCCACAATAAACTGTTGAGTTAATTTTCCTGTATTTAAAATAGATTGAACATGTCCCTCACAGAGAGATGAAATCCATAATACTGCATTTGGGTGAATCGTGTTCTTACATTTTGTCTAGTATTATTGTTGAGTACACTGTTGTCTCTGAGTCTTAATGCAATATCTGTTCCCCAACCTTTTTCACCATGTGGAAAATGAATAGGATGTGTCATTGCAACTAATGTAGGAAACAGAATACTGATTCGTTTCACTTTAGTGGCATTTGGATTATTGGAATCTGGTTTACAATGAATGAGCAAGTCCCTTTCAAAAGGAGATTCTCCATCTTCATTTCTGAATATGACAGCAACCTCAGTTACACGGGGAGAATTATATCTACCTGGGTCACTATTGCGATCATATTTAATTGTCATAGTTACTTCCATGGGAGCTATATCTTTTGCTGCTGCTTCAGATTGGGCTTCCTTTTCTACCTCATGTAACATCTTGTACGATTTTGTTAATTCATTTATTTCATGCATGAGGTTGTTGATGCTGATCATGAGTCTTTCTGAGCAGGCCTGGTTTGCTGGGATTGCTAATCTTTTACGTGTAGCTTCAGCTGTATCCAAAATATAGAGTTGAGCAAACTTCCGAGAAACACCATCAGAAGGATGTAAAGTTCCAGTACACTGATAAACTTGTCCATGTATTCTAAAACAGTATGGCTCATGCCCTGATGGCAATGCAACATTTGCACCCATGGAAGCAAAAGCAAAAGAACTATTTATAGATCAAATGTTTTCCATGAAATTTTTACTGTCAGAATCTTCATTTCTCATTAATCTTTTTAAATATGGCAGGTAATCTGGAAAATGTATATCATTTGGACAGACTTTCCCTTTGCTATAACATCGAGTAAATTTCCCATCAGAAATTTAGTGATAGCAAAAATTCACATCTAACAGTCATTTCGCCACAACTATGTTCAAGAATTGCATCCTCACGTACTCCATTTTTGCTGAGAAGGCAGTTCCTACCACTATTGCTAGTACTTGTTGATGACTGTTCTTTAGACATATTCTGTCTTCACCAGCGCCTTCTTTCAACTTCAAAGGCACGTTGTTCTTTAGACATTTCCTGTCGAAGATGCCGGTGTTTTTTGGCTTCAGAGTGACGTTTTTTCAGTAGCTGCTCTTCAGATACACTCTGTCGCAGGCATCGCCTTCTTTCAAGTGCAGACACATGTTGCTCTTCAGACATTTTCTGTCGATAATGTCGGCACCTTTCTGCTACACAGGTATGTTGTATCAACAGTTTTTCTTTGGACATAGTCCCACTTCTCATTGCCACGTTCTGAGATAGAAGAGAATGACAGTCTTGACAGTCAGGCCTTTCAGCAGTGTGACCAACGGCTGATTTGGATAGATTCTGTGGGGGTGGGACTTCCTCCTGCCTGTTGTCAGTTTCCACAGCTGGGATGCTGAAGCTGGGACTCGGGGGCCTTCCCTCTGGCGGTTGCCTTCCGTTTTTGTTGGCATACAACTGAAGCTATGCATAAAACATTAGCAATGCCAGGGGCCTCAGTTAGATGCAGCTGTGGTGAGTTCTCGCCATCACTGCCTCTGCCACTGCTGCTGCCACCGTCACCGCTGCCACTGCCTCGCTCTCCGCACCCAGGGGCCTCAGTTAGACGCAGCTGTGGTTCACCAGCACTGCCACTGCTTGGTCTCTGCACCCAGGGCCAAAAGCTTGATACCTTCACCACTTCGTCTCCACTCCTGGGGCCTGGCGCTCATGCTTCTCAACCCCACCCCTTGCTCCAATTGGCTGGTAACACAGCCAATCAGGAGCCAAGTTACGGTCACATTTGCATGTTACTCTTTTATTAGATAGGATAAAATTGGAGACTTTACCCCAAAATAGATTATACTAAACTAGAAGCCCGTTGCATGAAGATTCATGCAATAGGCTTTCCTTCCCCTGGCTGCCAGGACCAGTTTTCCTCTCGAACCTGGGACCCAGGTCTTCCCTCTGGCTGTTGCCTTCCCTTTTAGCTTTGGCCGGCTGGAGGCTTCACTCCAGCCGGAGCCTTCAGTCTTCTCTGCTCTGGCTGGAGTGCCATGCTGCCACCACCTCATCTCCACCCCCGGGGCCAGGCGCTCATGCCACTTGACCCTGCCCTCCGCTCCTGATTGGCTAGTAGTATAGGCAATCAGGAGCCAAGGTACGGTCACATTTGCATGTTACTCTTTCTTTTATCTTTATTGTTCAGTTTATTAATTACATTGTTCCTCCCTTTTCGCCCCTATAGCTCCCCTCCACCTGGTACCCATCCCACCCTCTGCCCTCACCTCCCCCGCCACTGTCCTCTCCCATAGTTGCATGATTTTTGTCCAGTCTCTTGCTGCACTTCCCACACCCCTTTTCTCACCAAGAATTGTCAGTCCATTCCCTCTCTATGTCCATGATTCTGTTCTATTCCCCAGTATATCCTGTTCATCAGATTGTTAATTCCCTTGATTTTTAGATTCATTTGTTGATAGATGTGTATTTGTTGTTCATAATTTATATTTTTACCTTTTTCTTCTTCCTCTTCTTAAACAATACCTTTCAGCATTTCATATAGTATTGGTTTGGCAGTGATGAACTCCTTTAGCTTTTTCTTGTCTGTGAAGCACTTTATCTGACCTTCAATTCTGAATGATAGCTTTGCTGGATAGAGTAATCTTGGTTGTAGATTCTTGCTGTTCATCACTTTGAATATTTCTTGCCACTCCTGTCTGGCCTGCATTGTTTCTGTTAGGAAATCAGCTGACAATCGTATGGGTGCTCCCCTATAGGTAACTAACTGTTTTTTTCTTGCTGCTTTTAATATTCTCTCTTTATCTTTTGCTCTTGGCATTTTAATTCTGATGTGTCTTGGTGTGGTCCTCTTTAGATTCCTATATTTTGAGGTTCTGTGCACTACTTGGGTTTTTAAGTCAATTTCTTTCACCAGGTGTGGGAAGTTTTCAGTCACTATTTCTTCAAGTAGGTTTTCATTATCTTGCTCTCTCTCTTTTTCTGGCACCCCAAAAATTCTGATGTTGGTATGCTTGAGGTTGTCCCAGAGGCCCCTTATACTATCTTCAATTTTTTGGACTCTTTTTGCTTCTTGCTTTTCTGGCTGAGTGGATTTTGCTTCTTTGTATTTCAAATCTTTGACTTAGTTCTTGCGGTCATCTGGACTGCTTTTAGGACTTTGTATAGTATTTTTTATTTCAGTCAGTGTATGCTTAATTTCTAGTTGGTCCTTTTTCATATCCTTGTAAGTGTTGTTCATTTCCTTGTAAGTGTTGTTTATTTCCTTGTAGTTCTCATTAAGTTCATCAGTCTTTTCTAGTAGCCTCTTCATAAACCTAATTACTGTGGTTTTGTACTCTATGTCTAGTCGTCTTTTTTCCTCCATTTCTTTCACAGCTGAGTTCTTTCCTTTTCTCTGCATTGTGGTTGCTTTCCTGAGTTGGTCCCTTAGTGGTGTGTGGTAGGTTTCCTCTAAGGGACAGTGGCTCAGCTTCCTTATGTGGTACGTGGCGTCAGTGTTAGCTCTGCCCTACGCAGTGTACTATGCGGCGCACAGTGTCAGCTATGAGGCACATGGCATCATCGTCAGCTATGCGGCGTGCGGGTCTTAGTGTTGGTTGGCAATGGTGGGCCCCTACAAGAGGAATCCACCACTAGTCTCCCCGTTGCCAGACAACTCTGCCTCTCCCCAAATGAGTCTGCACGGCCAAAGTCTCACTCAGGGTTGCAAAACAAAGCAGTCCAGTGGTCTCCGAGCCAGTGAGCAAGTCACGCGTCCTCTGCCCGGTCACGGACTCCAGGAACTGCTGTTCCCATTTACGTGCGCACTCTCCCCAAACTCACAGACCTCAGCCTTGCCCGCAGTCTTCCTTTTCCCGACCTGGGTTGTTGCCTGGACCTGGGGGGTCGGTACTGTGGGAGGCCCCCACCCTCCCCATTGGAGAAAACCAGCCGGGCTTGCTGCCACCAGTCCCTCACCGCTCGCTCGCTCACGAAAGGCTCCTAACCTCACTCTTCGCATATCTTCAAAGCTGTGCACCACTGCTCCTCCTGAGTAACAGCGTCCCACCTTTATTTTTATCTGTGGAATTTTCACTCAGCCAGCTTTCTGGTTATTCTGGATGATGTTTGTTTTGTTGTTAAGTTGTAGTTTCAAAATTGTTGCGTGGACAGCAAAATAGGTGCTTACCTATGCCGCTATCTTGGTTCCTCCCCCGCATGTTACTCTTTTATTAGATAGGATAGTAGCGAGGCACATTTGGTGGAATTGAAGCATGCCAGACCAGGTCAAATGAAGGCTCCTGGGAAGCAGAACTACTGAAAGGAACTTGTAAACCAGAGCACCCAAGTCCCCAGCTCTCTCTGCCACATAAGAAAAGTCGGTTCAATTGTGTGTGTGTGTGTGTGTGTGTGTGTGTGTGTGTGTGTGTGTGCACGCGCGCGCATGCATGTGTGTGTGTGTCAGGGGGTCGTGAAGGGGAAACTGAAAGATTTTGAAGTGTCAATGTTCCCAGCGGTAGATCTCAGGGATATGGGGTGCATTGTGTCCAAAACTCATGTCTACATCAAGTGAAGTTTTCACACAGATAGATCCCCTAAATGACTGATTCCAAATGGCTCAAGGCTCTGAAATTGCCAGCATCTTTTCACTTCCTTATGTTTGCTGCCCTCTTGTGGGGAAGTATTCTGGTTATAAGGAAAAGAAAGAGAGAAAAGGAACAAATTGCTAGTTGAGGAAATGAGTTAACTCTGGCTTCCTTTAAGAGAAATTAACCTACCAGCTGGCCCCTTCATCTTATCCATAGTTTGATGCTAAGAAGTCCATGTGGTCTCCAAACCAGTCACATGTCAAGTAGAATTTTAAAAACAACAGAGACCATTGTGTTTCCCCACTCCTTCCAAATACTACCTCTGGACTCATGGGCAAGTTTATCAATGCCATTTACCTTAAAGAACGATTCTCACACCCAACCTGTGAAACTAGGCAGGTTTTGCTTTTGTTTTGCCTTTTAATGCTTGACCTAGAATGAAACCAATCCATACCTAACACTCCATCTCCTCACACTGAGAGGGAACCCGCCTTCTTCCCTTCTCTCCCTGTCTTATGGGGTGGGTTGTAAAATATCTCATTTATGCACAACCATCAACAAGCCATTCCTCTAATCCAAGCCCCACCTAGGGTTTCTGGGCCACTGATCCTTCAATTGACCACCACCAACCACAAAGCCCTGGGGACATTGTGAAACCCTCTGCACACTCACACGCCAGCTTCCGCAGTTAACTCTGCAGCTGGCTCCCACGGTCCCACTCTCTCAGAGATGACCATGGCCAAGTCAAAATCTGAGTTTCTCAGTGTCTCAGTACACAGACCCATTGGATTCTGACCCTTGAGCTTCCCAGCAGCTGAGAGCTACACTAGGAAACAGACCACCTGGCCACTGCTAGGGTCACGACTTTTTTCCCTTAAGGTCATTCAAGAAAATTTATAGCACCCCTAACTCTCTGTCATCACACACACTCACACACACACACACGTACATGCACATGCATACCCACACAAATGCAGCCTCCCTGGAATGCAGTGGTGGGAAGAGGGGTAGGAAGGCACAGGAAGGGATGGTCAAGGTATTCTACTGTCCTCCATTTACAGAGCTTTGGCCAGATTATAAGTAAACAATGAATCAAGCCAAGAGAAAAAATGAATAAAGGATAAATAGCTCAAAGAAAAACAAACAGTTCACCAGCACATTAAAGGAATCTTCAGTAATAATAATAACAATAATCATCATCATCATCATCATCATCCTATCTAATAAAAGAGTAACATGCAAATGTGACCGTACCTTGGCTCCTGATTGGCTATGCTACCAGCCAATCAGGAGCAGGGGGCAGGGCCAAGCGGCACGAGCACCCGGCCCTGAGGGTGGAGACAAAGCTGCAGCAGCAGTGGTGGCGAGCGCCTGACCCCCAGGCTCAGAGACGAGGTGGCGGCAGTGGCCACGGCGGTGGCGAGCACCTGACCTCGGGGGTGGAGACGAGTGGCAGCAGCGTGGCACTCCAGCCAGAGCAGAGAAGACTGAAGGCTCCAGCTGGAGTGAAGCCTCCAGCCGGCCAAAGCAAAAATGGAAGGCAACAGCCAGAGGAAGGCCTGGGTCCCAGGTTCCAGAGGAAAACTGATCCTGGCAGTCAGGGAAAGGAAAGTCTATTGCATGAATCTTCATGCAACGGGCCTCTAGTAATAATAATAATAATAATAATAATAATAATACAAATTAAACACTACTATATTGGCAAAAAATACAAAAATTAAACATGACAGCATCCAGAGCTGATGGTGCGACCTGGCATCGTACTACAGGAAAACCTCGATGTAATGGGCTGATTCGGGTTAGGGGGTGTCCACTAAAGATGAAGTCCGTTATGTAATAAAGTAGGTTTACCAAATGCACATGTTAAAAGTTTAATAAAATAGTTTACCTGTTTTTACTTATCCTATATAATAAAAGAGAAACATGCAAATTTTACTGCATCTTCGCTCCTAATTGCCTATGCTACCAGCCAATCAGGAGCAGGGGTGGGGCCAAGTGGCATGGGCACCACCCCGGGGGTGGAGATGAAAGGCACTGGCGGCGAGCACCCAGCCCCCAGGGCTGGATGGTCTCAGGCAGCCGGGGCTGGGTGAGCAGGGTGAGCCATCAGTTGGACATCTCCTGAGGGCTCCCAGGGGACAGGTTGGGTTGAGGGACCACCCATCCCCAGTGCATGAATTTCGTGCACTGGGCCCCTAGTATTGACATGTTTGTGTAATTAAAATGAAGAACGTATGAAAAGTTTAATTTCACAAAAGTTTTCTACATGCATTACAGTCATTTTAAATTTATACTGAATAGTTCTAGTAAATTTGTGCACTCACCAATCACTGAAAGTAAACAAGTGCATTCCCTGGGGCTTAGCGCAGGTGGGAACATCAGGTGACATGCGTTAAAACTGCTGCAGAAAGTCATGCAACATGACAACAGAACCAATTACCATGCACATGGTGTGGTGTGCTCATGTGCTAATCATTCCCTGAACATTGTTTACTAGTGGTAACTCTTGGATTTAAATATGCAAATATAGTTGTAGATACATAATATTTATTCATATCGGTTAAATTATTAGTTTTTTTCCAACATATGACCTACTTGCTAAAATGTGTTAAAAATAACAGTGAATTAAAAACAAAAAACTGCTAATTTAATTACATGCACATCTTGATTAAAAGCATTTCAAAATTAACAGGGTATTAATTTTCACACATGACCTACAAACCAGAAATTTTGTCATTAAATCCAAAGTCTGTTAAAGTGAGGTTTGCAAAGTTGAGGGTTTAATGTACTACCACTGGCGGAAGTATAAATAAGTCCAAAAGCTTTACAGGGACTCTGGCCTAGTAACAGGTTAATGTGCTGTGTCAGGGGTGTTGGGATACTCGCCAGCATTCATGCATTCCTCTTCCCCTGTGCCCACAGCTGTGTTTCCCATCTGCCCACACTCAGGTGTGGCCAATGGCTCATTAACACTCCCAGGTGTGCCTTCCTTCTCTTTCCCTCCCAGCTGGCTAGACTGGAGCCCACTTGAGGACAACCATGGAAGCCACAGGTTGGACATGAGCGAGCTTCCATCCATGTGTGTTCTCAAAGCACTGCAGTCAAGGGGGGCCTTCCAGGGGCCCCACCCAGCACTCTAGAGTGAAAAATACAAGTTCTTTTGTTTAAGCCATTATGTGGATTTGTTCTGTTACCGCAATTCACCTACTCTCACGAACACATTTCCACCCGCCTGAACTCAGGGATTCACCTCTGAGACCTCACTGAAGTCAGGACATAAATGTTTGTACAGTCTGGCAACAAGCCAAATATCCACCAAACTTAGGAGAGATCAAGTAATTCATGGCACATCCACACAACAGACAATTATGCAGTGTCAGAGAGTGACACAGATCTGTAAGTACTAACTGGGAAGATCCCCAAACTCCATTGTTAAATGGGGCGGGGGGATTAAGGTACAAAACAGGATGCAAGGAGACATATATGTGCATGCACACACATGGGTATAGACATTTCTTTTTTTCTAGAAGGATAGTGGTTGCTCGGAACCAATTCCAGCATGTAATAATTACAAGAGTTTCATCAAAAGGGTGAGCCAGACTTCCCTCAAACCTGAATAGGATTGTCAACTGCCAGACAACTCAGAGTGTTTTATTGCCTCCTGTTGATCAAACACCTTAACAGCTGTAGGCTATTCCCCAAACTGACAATGCTTCTGTACCTTTTGATACCTTACCCTTTGAAGTATATATCTACACCTTGCCTTACGGACAAATGGTGTTATAATAAAAGGAGGGTCCTGAATCGAGAAAAGAGTCTTCAATTCCTTTAGTTGAAGATCCTCTGACACCCAATGCCTTTCAAAATTATCTTTCATCCTTGGACTCTTTCTTAATCATCTATACGCAGCCCCTTTCTCCAGAATGCTGAACCCTTTGTAAGGCTGGGAAAAGAACCCTGGCAAGTAGTGATGGTTAATTTTATGTGGTTACCTGACTAGGCATGGGATGTCCAGATATCTGCTTAAACAATATCTCCAGGTGTGTGTGCAGGTGTTTCTGAAAGAAATGAGCATTTTCATTGTGGAGAGAGTGAGCAGATGAGCCTGCTCAGTGTGGTTGGGCCTCATCCAACCTGCTGAGGATCTGGTGGAAGAAGGATGATCTCTCTGATGGTGGAGCTCTGTGCTCCACCTCTCAGGCCTTCAGATTCCAGCTGGAGTCTACACCATCAACTCTTAGCTCCCAGATCCTCGGACCACATAACTGGCTCTCCTAGGTCCTCAGCTTGCAGACTGGAGATCATTAGACTTCCCAGACTCCATAGTCGTGTTAGCCAGACTTACAATAAGTCTCTGCACACATACACATGTACACATGCAAACATATACACATACACGCATGCATTCAGATACATACATTCACACTCATACACACATACAAATATACGTATGCATGCACACATTCGCGCAGTGCAAACATATACACATGTAGGCATGTATAGTTGTGCACATGCACATATTCACACGTGTAAACACATGCACGTGTGTGTGCACATGTGTGCATATATGCACACCTACATGCAGACATGCACAAGCATAGAGATACGCAGGCAGACATGCACATAGACATATACACATATACTTATACACATGCATACACATACACATATGCACATAACATTCACATGCATTCATATATACTCATATACACATGCATACATGTGTTTGCACACATATACATGAACACATGCATACATATGTGTACACATATACGTACACATTCAAATACATGAACATACACATATGCATGTGTGCATATATATATGCACTTATATACACACATGCATGTGCATGCACATAGACATATGCATGTGTATGCACACATATATGCCCATGCACACTGGCATCCACATATGCATATATGTTCACACACATGCACATATACAAAAACATGTGTGTTCGTGCAAGCATGCATATATGCATGTGCATATTGACATGTATGTACATTTGTGCAAGCATGCATATGTGTGCGCATGGACATGCATGTGTGCATACATGCTCATGCACATATGCATGCATGTGTCCACATGTACACATACAAAACACAAACACACAAAGATAAGCCTTATTTTATTGAGTTTCACTTTACTGTGCTTCGCATATAACCCATTTTCTCCTCCATATCCAGGCAAGACCCTCCAATAACAAAAGGATTAAAACCCACTGAAGGCTCAGATGATGATTAGCATTTTGAGTCAGTATGTTCTGCTTTCTTAAACATAATGTTATACACTAACAGATTCTAGTATAGTATATGTATGTGTATATATAACTTTTACACACACTGAGAAACCTAAAGCTGATGTGACTTGCTTTGTTGTGATATTGGCTTTATTGTGGGGTGTGGAACTGACCCCACAATGTGTCTGAGATATGCCTTTATCTCCTTTTGTGTTTTCCCTCTAGAGAACCCTAATACATTGTCAAAGAAAGAGTTAAGAGGGTACCTTACACACTTGTCTATATTGTTTGGCATTTATACCACCAGAAAAGGATATGATTGATTACATAGTGACAAACAGACAACATTAATCAGTCTAATGTAAGTATTTACTTGGCACTACTTTATGCAGGCATCAGGGACATAGCTTAAGAAACATGTAAGGGAGCAGGACTTCACAACGGGATCAGGGACCCTCCCTCCCAGCAGGTGCACTGTCAGCAGAAGGCCCAGTGCAGTGAAGAGGCCTGGACAGCCAGCAGCCAGTGAGAGAGTGGGGCCCCTGCAGGCAGGAACCTGTCCTGGTTGCTTCGATAGTTGTTAAGAGGAAAGGAGAGGGAGTTACATTCCAGAGGTGAAAGCAGGAAGAACCCCCCAAAAGCCAAAGAAAAAACAAAAACCAGAGGACATGAAATGACCATCCAAACAAAATCATCGAGAGATTTGAGGGGAATAATTTCTTCTGCAAGACTTTGCCAGGTTTTCCTGACTTCTACCTCTCCACTGCTGCCAAGTATTTGCTTACATGAAAGACATAGTCCACATGTCTAGTGTATATCATTCTAATCATCATTTGTATTCATCCTTAGGGTTCTACCTTTTCCAAATCCAAAGGGTTATGGTATGAAACAAAGATTGCCACACAGATAAAACTTGAAACCGTGTCCTCTATTTCTTTCAAGTTTCAGTCACTCTCAGCACAATCTCTAGAGCCCAGTTTCTAGGAAATTGGGAGCCTGCCATTGATAACCTGCCCACTGAATTTGCCTGTTTACCAGCCTGACTCTCAGCAGCACCAAGGAAGGAGATGTGTATTGAAGAGGTAAGACTGGCAACACAAGCACTCCATCCTGGAGAAGCAGCTCATCGAAATACACAGCACAATACCAGCTAGGGTGCCTCTCAGCAGCCAAATGGTAAGGACTATAAGCTGACTTCTTAAAATGTTAACCATTACTTTTCTTGTCTTCTTGAAACTGTAGCTGGAGGAGTGAAAATTGATTGAGTCATGAGATATTTTAAAAATCATTTAAGGGAAGAACACCAAGATGGCGGCATAAGCAAACACCTATTGTTCTGCCCCGTGCAACGATTTAAGAACTACAACATAACAGCAGAACAGATAAGCACCCAGAATCGCCAGAAAGCTGGCTGAATGAAAACTCCACTAATAGGAGCAGAGGTGGGACACTGAGACTCAGGACTGGCGGGAGCGCAGCCTTTCAGATGGAAACAGGTTAGGAGCAGCCCTGGTCGCGCACGCAGGCTGGGGCTGGAGCAGCGACCCCCGGCCGGATTTCTCTGAGGAGGAAGGGCGGAGACGTCCCACTGCCCAGATTTCCCGAGCCGGGCGAGGTCCGAGATCCCGGGTACGAGGAGAAGTCCCCCTGCACAGATTCCCCAGAACCGGGCGAGGTCCGAGGTCCGGGGGACGCACCCTGGAAGTGGGGCGCGGCAGAGGCTCCTAGTCCCAAGGGTTGCGCAAACCGGTGACTTGCCCCCTGGAAACTTGTCTCCTGGTTCCGGAAACCATCTATTTTACAGCCCTGGGCTGGACTTTTGGTGTGCAGGCACATTTGGGGAAAGGCAGAGTTGTCTGGCAAGGGGAAGAGACTAGCAGCTTTCTCTTGGAGGTGTCTGCAGCCATCCCCATCCAACAGAGACCCGCACGCGCGAGCGACACATAGGACCCAGCTGCCGCTGCCGCTGCCGCACAGCTCAGAGACTCCGCCCATCCAACCTGAACACAGTCTCCCTTCACAGCCAATTGGCCTGGAGGTCAAACCCTCCTAGGGCTAACAACAACAAGCTGGGTTTAAATTCAAAAACACTGAATACAACCCATAAAGGATTGCAGTAAGAGTACCCACCTCAGGTAACCGGGGAGACTGAGCCACTGTCCCTTTGAGGATATCCACCACATAAAGCAGCCACCATGCCGAGACATGGAAAGAAATCAGGTGTGAAAGAAATGGAGGAGAAAAGACGACAAGACATAGAGTTCAAAACCACGGTTATAAGGCTTTTCAAGAGGCTCCTACAAAAGGCTGATCAACTTAATGAGAATTACCAGGAAATAAACAAGACCAACCAGGAAATGAATCAGAATTACAAGGAAATGAATGATACTTACAAGGAAATGAATGAGACCCTCAGGGAAATGAACAAGACCTCTGAGGATACGAACCAGACCCTCACAGATTTAAAAAAGGACCAACTGGAAATCAAGCATACACAGACTGAAATAAAAAATATTATACAAAGTCCTAAAAGCAGTCCAGAGGGCCACAAGAACCAAGTCAAAGATTTGAAATACAAAGAAGCAAAATCCACTCAGCTGGAAAAGCAAGAAACAAAAAGAATTCAGATAATTGAAGATAGCGTAAGAGGCTTCTGGGACAACCTCAAGCAAGCCAACATCCGAATTATTGGGGTGCCAGAAAAAGAGAGAGAGCAAGTTAATGAAAACCTACTTGAAGAAATAGTGACTGAAAACTTTCCCCCACCTGGTGAAAGAAACTGACTTAAAAGCCCAAGAAGTACACAGAACCCCAAAATATAGGAATCTAAAGAGGACCACACCAAGATACATCATAATTAAAGTGCCAAAAGCAAAAGATAAAGAGAGAATATTAAAAGCAGCAAGAGAAAAACAGTTGGTTACCTACAGGGGAGCACCCATACGATTGTCAGCGGATTTCTCAACAGAAACGATGCAGGCCAGACGCGAGTGGCAAGAAATATTCAAAGTGATGAAGAGCAAGGATCTACAGCCAAGATTACTCTATCCAGCAAAGCTATCATTCAGAATTGAGGATCAGATAAAGTGCTTCGCAGATAAGAAAAAGCTAAAGGAGTTCATCCCCACCAAACGAGTATTATATGAAATGCTGAAAGATATTCTTTAAGAAGAGGAAGAAGAAAAAGGTAAAAATATAAATTATGAACAACAAATACACATCTGTCAACAAATGAACATAAAAATCAAGTGAACTGATAGGCTGATGAACAAGATAAACTGGTGACTATAACAGAAACATGGACATAGAGAGGGAATGGACTGACAATTCTTGGGGAGAAAAGTGTTGTTGGAAGTACAGCTAGAGATTGGACAAAAATCTTGCAACAATGGGAGAGGACATTGGGGAGGGGGAGGTGAGGGCGGAGGGTGGGATAGGTACAGGGTGGAGGGAAGATGCAGGGGGATAAAAAAGGGGAAACAATGTAATTAATAAACTGAACAATAAAAAAAATCATTTGAGCCTAAAAGTATGTCTTAACTTAAAATATAAGAATAACTGTAGGAACTAGTCCTCTGGGATCTATCTCCAGCGTAGTCAGCTTTTAATAGAAACGGCTACTAACTTTCCCCAGGGCTAACGGAATGTAGGGAGGAAGGAAAAGGATGGAAGAACAAACAACTGTGGGCGTGGGCCAGCATTAAGGTGGAAATCCTCCCCAACCCCCACCTCAGACTCCTGCCTCAACTAGACAGGAGAAGGTGGAGACAACTAAAAGAGGCCTCCACCCGTTTTTAAATGGCCCAATGGGAGACAGCACGACCTAGGTGACACATGAGGAAACTGTTAACCCTATAGTACCCAACCAATGAGGAGCTGGAGGAGAGAATCTCACACCTTGGGGATAAATAGGCTGTGATTCCTGCCCCAGGGGTGCCTGTATAACCTGTATAACAGGACGAAGACCTACTCTCAAGAACTAATATGTTCTCATTTTAGTCATATTTCTGTCTCCAAGTCTGTTACTTTAATTCAGATAGGTGAGCATTTCTCACAATAACTGAAGAGAAAGCTATGTTTGAGGGTAAAGATACCTAATGAACTCTATATTCAAGACCTTTTAAAGAAGGACTTTATTGTTTTGACACCTACATGGATTTTGGTTCAAGCTTCACTCTTTCACTAGGAAATCAAAATGTACCTGGGACTGTCACCTCAAATGACCAAAGCAGAGAATTAATTGTCTGGCAACAAGTCTATTGATAAAAGTAAGTTATTCAGGAAAGTGCAATTCATTCCAATCCAAGTTGGTGTCACTTTAAATATATACGTAACAAGAAAAAGTGGAGAGAAACACAGAGAGATGCATAACTGATTAATCTTTCTTTAGAAATAAGCAAATTTCAAACATGGATGTCACTAGAAATGTTCGGATTGAGTCTCTACAATTTTAGACATTCCATTTAGGTCCCTTGCAAAGGGGCAGTCCTGTTCTTTACTTTCTTCTTTTTAAAAAACCATCCATCATCTTTCTTCACATCTGAAAAGGGCCTTGAATTATCTGAAAGCTCCCTTTGCTAGAGCCCTTTATACTTTAAGTTCATAATAAAGATGTTCTGCCTTCAAATGAGGCTGCGGGGACACGTGCACATGAGTGAAGTGCCCCCAAAGCGGCATTTACAGTAGCCAGACATGGCAACAGCGCAGTGCCCGCCAGTAGATGCGAGGATAAAAAAGCTGTGGTACATTTCCACACGAAGTGTTACTTGGCCATAACAAAGAATGTGTGACAACGTGGATGAACCTAGAGGGTACTATGCTAAGTCAGTGGTCCGCAAACTGAGGCTATAGAGCCACAGTTTGCGCTCTGTTGACTAATGAGTTTGCCGACTACTGTGCTAAGTGAAATAAGTTGGACGGAGAAAGACAAATGTCATATGATTTCACTTATATTTGGAAACTAGAGAACAGAATAAACAAACAAAACCAAGTAAAAGACAGAGAACAAACTATCTTTTGATGGCTGCCAGAGGAGAAGGAGGTTGGAGGACTGGGTGGAAAAGCTGAAGGAATTAAGAAGAACAAATTGGTAATTACAAAATAGTCCCAGGAATGTGAAGTAAAGCATTAAAAAGGTAGTCAGTAATACTGTCATAACTGCGTATGGAGTCAGGTGGTACTTGACTCACTGGGGGACCACTTCTTAAATTATTGAACTGTCTAACCTCTATATTGTACACCTGAAACTCGTATAATCTTCAGTGTCAACTGTTATTGAAAGAGTAAAAATTTTAATTAAAATAAATAAACTTATGAGTAGTTTAAAAAAGAAAAATAAAGATGAATTTTGTGTACTTACTAAAAAAATAATAAAGTGTTGCTCTTTTCTGGATTCCTTTTTGAAATCACTACAAAAATGGAAGTGTGCTCAGGAAAGGCCAAGAGAGAGGAGTCTGGAGCACCAAGGTGCCTGAACAACACTTTAGCACCAAACCTTTAAACGCTTGACTCTACTGGACTTCCCCTTCCTCTGTGAGTTGCATGCCACCAAGGGCTCCTGTCCATGACCTGGTCTAACGTGGACTCTGACTCGGAAAGGATTTTCTTAATTGGCCTCATCAGCACAGAAGGTTTAAAGGGCCCACCTGCGAGTCCCCGGGGTGCAGGCTCAAGGCAGACATCAGCTCACAGCAGACGACCAACACGGAGGCCAGAAAGAGCCAGCGGTGGCCAGGCTGCCTTCGCAGAAACCTCATCGCAGAGAGAAAGGACAGAGGGCAGGGTGAGCGCATGAGGCTGGTTCTCTGCAAGCACAGTGCAGGGGAGGGGGGCTGAGGGCTAATCACAGCTAGTTGCGCTGTGCAATAACCCAATCTTCAACAAACACCTTTTATAACTAAGAGTCTTCCAAGTTAGCCACATGCCTGGGTGAAGTCTCTTTACGAATTCCCCTGGTGCAGCTCGGATTGCCTGACAGAGCAGGTGGCCACGTACCATTTTATATCACAGGATTTGACAGCTACACATTGAGAGGGAATTCAAATACTACTAATCACACAGGTTTCTGCACCTGAAAGAAACCACAGACATGTTCACATCCAGCCCAAGAGCTTTGTCCTGGTTTCGTTGACTATTTACGAATCCTAGAAGACTGGCCTCATAGCTAATTAAATGAATCTCAAAGTTTGGTGGGAATATGGCAAGTACAGGTGAATAGAAATAAACATGGACAGTGAATATGGACATCTCGGATGAATGGATAAAGAAGACGGAGCGTGTACATATGTATGAATATTGCTCAGCCCTGAGGCCTTCAATTTGGATGGACTTTGATGCATTATGCTAAATGAATAAGTCAGACAGAGAAAGAGAAATACTCTATGATACCATGTATATGTGGAATCTAAAAAAGACAAATCCACAGAAAGAGAGAGCAGGGGGTGAGAGCAGTGGCTGGGGTGGGGAAATGGTGAGATGTAGGGATTAAAGTTCCAGTGATGAAATGAACAAGTTTTGGGATCTTATACAGGTGAATGTGGCTAAAACAGGAGGTCCTCAGTGTTCTCACCACACACACACACACAATAAAAGGGTCTGCGAGAGCGATGGAGGTGGCAGCTAATGCCACGGTGGCATCATTTTGCAGTTCACAGACATCAAGTCAACACGTTGTATACCTTAAACATACACAATGTTATGTGACAAATACAGCTCAATAAATCTGACAAAATAAAATAAACTTAATTAATTTCATCAAAACAGTTGTTCAAAGACAATTCAGTTCACAAATGTGGTTGTGTGGTCTATTCTAAAACAAACCTAGAAAAGTAAATAAAAAGAAATTATAAAAAATGCACACCAAAAACAACAACATTTAAACCAAGAGTTAAAAATAAACCCATTGGGGGGGAATGCACACCACCCCCTAATTTCCTGCCCCTTTTTATATTATAGGGAAATTAGAACTTGATTAGCTTTTTGTTTGCTCTTTTTTAAAATTAACTTTTTCAAGTAAAAGTCAGGGTGCTTGGCATTGGGTACTGTGGTGGCATTAGGCTCTGCCTGTCTGGGTCCCATGGGGTTCCTGATAATATAATCCATCCAAGGAACCCACTCTTCATATTCAGGATGTACCAACTCAACCAAGACATGGTTCATGGGGTTGGATCCATCCGGGTAATCCTGGTGGCAAGGTCCTGAGGGGATCCTGGAAAGAGGGACGGGTCTAGGCACCGCCTGCCGATGCACAGAGCCTCAACCAGGACCCTGATTCTGCGCTGCAGGGCACACAGCCTCGGGGCTGGGAACACATCTATAGGATCCCACTCTGCCAAGCGCCTTTCTCTCTCTCTCTCTCTCTCTCTCTCTCTCTCTCTCTCTCTCTCTCTCACACACACACACACACACACACACACACACACACACACACACACAGTTTAGTCAAATAGACCTTATTGAAAAGGTATATTTCTCACTGATTTGAGACTCAGTCTGCCTCTGAAGCAGCCTTCTGCCTTGGGCAGGACCTACGGAGCTGGCTGTTTCATCTCCATGTGCCAGCTCCCGCTGAAGGTCCCTTCCCCGAGGAGCGCAAACACTTCCTTCCTTGCTCCTCCAGCCCTTGGATAGGAGCAGCTTCCTACTGTTGCTAAGGTCGGGGCTGCCCCCTATTTGCAGACTGACCTCCCTGACTCTCCTGCCACATGTGTGAGCAATTTTCTGAGTTCAGTTCTCTCTGTCCCACATCCTCAGAATGGTTCTGTCTTCCCAGCGAGATCCTAACAAGAAATCCCAAATCAACAGCCATACCAGTCTCAGGTGCTAGCCCTGCTCCACCTTCTTATGCGGGTGACTTCCTAATGAGGAGCAGCAAGGCCCCGGGCCTAGAACAAGCAGTGACTTAATAAAGCCTTGATTCCTGGAGAGAGTGGGGAGGAGGGGCCACAACTGAGCAATTCCTCATTTCACCCAATAATTCAGGCCCCCAATACAGGGTCCTGGCCTCTCACCTACTGTGCTCCTTCACCTGCAATTCTCTCCACTGAACATTTTCCCCAAATATAAATCAAAACTGGTTTATGTTTAAAATCGTACATCTCACCCCACTGAACAGCCAGAACACTGCTTTACACACTGAAATAATTTCAAAGATGAGAACTAAAGTTTAAAAAACTAGAATTCCCCAAATTCCAAAAATTAAATGCAAAGGAAAGCTTTTATAAAGAATCATCAACTCTAGGATACTCCATTTTGCTGCATTCTTAGTGCTTTGTAACAATGTCATCTCTAGATAGTGTTAAAATTATTTTACCTTGGAGACTTCACAAGATTTAGTTCCATGGATGTATTGAAGAGCGACTACAATTCCCATTTGTAGCGAGGACCAATCATTTCTGCAGTTCCAGAAAGTTATCTTAGCTTGAAGACCTATTTCAAAAAAAAGAAAACAGGAAGCCATTAGCATTTTTATGTTGAAATGATACAAATTTCCAGTAGTAAAATAATGTTTTTTACAATTATGCCTGCAGTTTCAGGCAAGTGGTACACAGCCAAGCACATATACATCTGTGAAGTGTTCTAAGTATGCGGCAGGTGGGGGCTGGGGGGAGGGGGGAATACAAAATCCCACACTCATTAACTAGCTACATATTAGTTAACAGAGTACAATTTTAAAGTAAAAGTTCCCTCAACAGCAAAGACATTCAAAATTTGACCGAGGCTACAAAATCATTCATGATGCAAATTTCTACTCTCTTGTTTCCTTAACCAAGGGTTGAAAATGCAATTGGGGATGATCCATTCCCAAGAGCTCTGCAACCTGCCCAAGCTCACAGCCCAGTGGAAGAGCCAGCATGAAGATCTGACCTCCTGGCTTTAGGAGACATAAACCCAAAGATGATGCTACACTGTCAGCAAGGACACTTTTAGAAAAGTGTTGATGGGAGGCAGAGGGCAAAGGTGGTTCCAATAGAAAACACCATCCCAAAACCCAGAGGACATTGTCAACGCCGTAACTGACACAACGCGCCCCTTCAGTGCCCAGACTTGGAAGGTCTTTGCTCCTCAGCAAAAACATCCTTACAGAGAACTCAGATGGTTCTAAACCAAAGGCATCTCAACAACAAAAATGGATGGTGAAACTATACCACTTTTAACGTTGCTAAGTGAAATACATCTCTCCCATTGCGGAGATCAACGAGAAATAATCATGTGTGTCAGTAGATATTAAAGTTGCAAATACAATATAAAAATTATCCTTGCCACAAAGCCTACTTATTGTAGAATCCTGCCTAGCCCATTAGAAATCTGACCCAAAGCACAGCTGAGATTTTTTTCTTCTGTAGACATCCCTGAAGAAAAATGCACGTTTGCCTAGAGAACACATTCAGTAGCAGGCATGTGGCCTTTGGGACTGCAGGAGAGAAAGAGAGACTGTGAGTGATCAGCTCAACCAGAGGAAAGTGTCTATAACTGTATAAATATAAGGGATTCAAAAACATTGCAAGTGTTCATCTCCCAGACACCGCAACTTTATTAAACATGTTTGTCCTGGTGTCCACCCAAGAGCACAATGTGACCTTCTCTTATCGGAAAAAAATACACAGTGTAATTTATCAGAACCCATCATAATGAACTCCCCACAATACTGGAAACCAAATTGACCTTTCCTACCTAATATTTATCTTGTTTTCTTCACACAAAAGAGCCACTGGGGATTCTTTTTTTCAATTCATTAAAACATGGATCCATCAGTGAAAAGAAATGTGACCTAATGGTTCATATGCCAGACACAAAAGCAGGCCTTTAATTTTAGGCTGAGCAGTAACTCACTCAGTCAGATTTCCCACAGTAGATCCTGACACTTATAGAAAAGGAGTAACTCTTGTCATTTCCCAATATTAGCACATCCAATACCACCAATAATTCTGTGCATGAAACGGAAAGCATTTCCTTACCATCACTTCATTTCTCTCTGTTGTGCCCCAGAAATAGTGCTGCCCTTCCTACCAGTCTGCTTCCAAAGTCACTTGTCTAATACTTTCAATGAGGAGAGGCACTGACCGTATCAAGACTGAAAAAAAAACTGTTACTGTGTCCACTGATTCTCAGAACGAATTGAAAAGATCAGCATGTGGAGGCGAGGCTGTGCTTTGCATCTCCCACCTTGTGTGGAGATGGTCCCTCTGTTGCCATAGGAGTGAACGCCTGTTCATGTGCCCTGGTACCAAGTGAGTCTGAGCTGCCAAGGCAGGGACCATTCTTTGGATGTTTAATCCATGCCTGCTGCGCACAAGGAAGGATGCTGCCCACACCGGGTTTCTTAAAAAGAATAAATACAGAGGCTTCACCTTTTTTTTCTTTTTTTATACTTGCCTGCACTACCAGAGGGGACAACTCCCTAAGAGGATTACTCTTTGGGAACATAGTTATTTACTTGTTAGAGATAACCAACCTCAGAATCTTGCTCACGTCCATTTTCTTGCACCCACCTCCCTCCACACATCAGTCTATACAGCATCAAGTTCTCATCATCATTCTAAAATGCTACAATGATGAAATATCTCAGTTCCTTTAAAAATTGTAAGACACAATAATCTTAAACCTGGATCTAATCATGAATTAAAAGCAGACTAATTCAAATTTGAGAGCATTCTGCAACAAAATTACTCTACATTCTTAACAAGTGTCAAGTTCATGAAAGATATGTGTGTACATGTAAGATATATGCATGTATATATGTGCAAACATATATACACACATGTGAGGAATATTCTTAAATAAAGGATATACACATAACAACTAAATGCAATTGTGATCCTACATTGGATCTTGGGCAAAAAATACACACAATACAGAGTTATACTCAGAATAAACTGCACACACCACATAATACACCCACCCATACATACACATACACACAAACACACATGCAAACATACACACAATCATACACATACATACACACAAACATAAACACATACAACAAATACATACAGATATAGCTGTAAAGGACATTATTGGGACAATTAACAAATTCTAAATATAGATAGGTGATAGATTAAATTAGTTTTGTGTTAACATTAAATTTCCTGATTTTGATCATTATTCTGTAGTTAGGAAAGAAAATATCCTTGTTATTTAAAAAAATACAGTCTCAAATATTTAATAATGAAAGGTCAAATGTCTCCAACTTTCAAATGATTCTGAGGGAAAAGAGAGAGAAGAGAGGAAAGGGGAAAGGAAAGGAGAAAGAGGATAATTAATTAATTAATGAGAAAACAAATGAGCAAAATATAACCAATTGGTGAAGCTAGGTGAAGGATAAATGAGAGTTATTTTCTAATTTTTCAACTTTTCTTTAAGTTGGAAATCATATCACAATAAGATATTCAATATTTATTTATAAGGCATCAGTTCATAAGATATTCTAAAATGATTATTAATTTCCAATGCTAAACAAGGAGGAGAGGTGATAGTTGGAGTGCTCTGGTTAATTCATCCTCTGAGTATTCACCCAAGCCCCAGAGAAGGCTTATTTGTTTGCATTTAGAAAGCATGTACATCATGCCTACTGTGGGCCAACCACTGTGTAAAGCACTGTAAAATATTAACTCACTAAAAAGTAGGATTTATTTATATGCTGACATACAGATGAGGAAAGTAAGGCATAGAGCAGTGACCTGCCCAGGACCACTAAGGTAGCAAGTGCCTAAGACAGGACTCAAACTCAAGCCACCCAGCACAAGGCACCTACCATTTCAGTTGTAGAAATTATTTCCAAAGTCCCCTTTCATGCTTTAGGAAATAAACTGAAAATAAATCTATCTTCCTTCGGGAAATGAAGTCACTAATCAGGTAGATGAAACTTCTGTCTGTGGACAAGTGGGAATAGGCTACTGGGCTGAATTTGCTACCAGATTCTGTCTTGGAACCGAAGATCTTTTATATTAACTTCTATCTATGTTTTGCCATCTCTGAAAAGCTGGTGAAAAATAGTGGTTCTGATTTGCTGCAGATTCATTAAAGGTTTACATCATTTTTCTAATTAAGACCAAACAAGCAAGAATTCTAGAGCTCTGGACCATGTGGCTTGCTGTTTAGAGTGTTGGCCCAAGCACCATAGAATCCCAAGTTCAATTCCAGGTCAGTGTGCAGGAGGCAGCCAAGTGGTGTGTGACTGTCTCTCTCACCCTTCCACTCTAAAAGATCAACAGAAAAAGTTTCCTCAAGTGAAAACCCACCACACAGAGAGCAAGGCAGCTGAGCTCCAGGAAGGAATTCAACACTGGAACAAAAGAAGAAAGCACTTTCCTCTGTGTGTCCACGCTCATGTCCCCAAACTCCCATTCAGAAGCATTTTTGCAACAAACAGCCAGCAGACTGGCTTGCAGGTAAAGCACAGACCTCACGCAGTGCTACCCTCTGGACGCCTCTCTGGGGGGAGGTCCCAGGCTTCGCTTGCATCACAGCATCAGTGTGTCAACAATTTGCTACTGCCCGACTCACCATCACTTCATCTGAACTCCAAGGAAGGACGGACCGGAATGCCTGGTGACTTCAAGTCACAAGCAAGAATAATTCTAACAGCTAATGAGTTGACAGTCATGCCCTTAAGAGTTTAGAGACTGTCATTTCTCCACACTAATTTCAAATCAATAAACACAAAGGTGCTAGAAGTGAGAAATGTTCAGTAAGCCAGCTCCCGCATGTGGGGAGTGGAAAGGAGTTCGGTGAGTGGAAAGGTGTGAGACGATGGTCTCACGAAGCAATGTGGTATCCAACAAACGGAAGTTGCCTACATGAGATAATTCACCATTTCTTCAGACAGAAATGAGAAGAGGTTGTGTGTCCATTTCTAGTTGCTTAAGTAACACGACCACAGTGAATTGGCTTCCAGAAATTTTCAGCTTTTCCAGGAAAGTATGCAAAACCGACTACAACCTGTCTCGACAAATTTATTCTGAAACAAGAACAGTGCCAGCGAGCTCCTTGTATCTGAGAGTGCTGCTTCTGTGCCTGTCTGTCAAGCACTGACACACGCTGGAGCCCCACTCAGCTCTCACATCACCCCAAGGCCCATGGATTGCTTTGTAATCTACAGCACAGTCACATCACATGTGAAAGCATGCAAGTTTTTCTGCCAGAACATGGTACCTACATGGCATAAGTTGCTCCTTTAAAAATATATCTTTATTGATTTCAGAGAGAAAGACTGAAGGAGAGAGAAAAACATCAATGGTGAGAGAGAATCATTGATTGGCTGCCTCCTGCACGCCCCTCACTGGTGACTGAGCCCACAACCCTGGCATGTTCCCTGACTAGGAATCAAACCATGACCTCCTGGTTCATAGTCCAAGACTCAGCCAATGAACCACATCAAAAGAGCAATAAATTGCTTTTTTATTGCTTGCGTGAAAACATCTATGAAGAACTTACTACTGAACCACTTTACAACATGCCTGTTATAAATGAGCCACAAAAAAAAGATGACCAGGTCTGTTCATATCAAAGAATTTTGAAAATGACATCTCAAGTGTTACCAATACCGTCTCATCTAAGTAGAGCGTTCGTTTAAAAGGCTCTTCCAGTCAGCAATGATTTCAATAATTTAAAAAGCATACTGCATGTTTATAAGGTTCACACTCTTGTCATTTTAAGAACTGTGCAGTCCTAATACGACACTAGTTTCAGTGCAGGGACATGTCGCTTTCTTTTGTAAGATAGGCAAACAGTGCGTTTTGTTAATAAGGAAGAGCCTCCCGCTGACCATGAACAGTCCAAAGCAATCATTCCTGAGGGGCCATGGTTCACTGAGAGCCTACGTACAAAAGAGCAAGTTACAGGAAGTAAATGTACTCACCCAACCCAGGGACACCCAGAGCAACTCCACAGCTTGTGGTCCAAGGGGAACTGCCCCATTCTGGGACTGAACAAATGAGTGGTAATGGCAATTCAGCCATGAATCTCTCAAGGCCCAATTATACTTACTGCAGAGGCTTCCTTTCTTTTCATTAGACAAGGTTTTAATTGGAAATTTTCCTCTCACTTCTCATTACTCAAGTAATCAAAACATGGTATTCAAGGATTTTATTTAACACTAGGGGCCCAGTGCACAAAATTCTTGCACTGGGCGTGGGTGGTCCCTCAGCCCAACCTGCCCCCTCACACATACTGTGAGCCCTCAGGGGATGTCCTACTGACAGCTCCCCCGCACCCACCCACCCAAGACCGAAAGCCTCTGGCCAAGGCTTTCTGTCCTTAGGCAGGGTACCTCGGCCAGGGCACCCCAGTGAAGTGATAGCCCTGTGATCAGAGCCAATCGCTGGCTAGCTCCGCTCCCAGCCCAGCCTGGCCGGCCCAAGGCTGGAAAATGACTCTTGGTGAGAGGCGTTTTCTGGCCTTGAGCACCCAGCAAAGCAATGGCCCTGTGATCGGAACCCATCACTGGCTGGCTTCACCCCCAGCTGGGCCCAGTCCAGCCTTGGGCATCCAGCAAAGCAATCGCTCTATGATTGGGGCCCATCACTGCCTGGCTCTGCCCCAGCCCCGGCCTGCCATGGGCATCAGCCATCATGGTTGGGTGTTAATTTGCATATCACTCCTGATTGGCTGATTGGCATGGCTTGTGGGTGTGGCTTATTTGGTGTGGTGAGGGTATGGTCAATTTGCATATTACTCTTTTATTAGATAGGATAATAAATAGTCAATATATTTTAGAGGTTTCCCACAGGTTGCCAAGCATGTGAACTTTAAAAAGTTTTTATGTGATGACTTAATTCCACATAAAGAATATTCAAAAGTGAGGGGATGTAAGTAAAGCAAAGGAAATAGAGTCACTAGTATTGCGGTAACTATGTATAGTCCCCGTTGGGATACTGGAAATATTGAGGGGAACACTATGCAAAGTATGACTGTCTAACCCCTAAGCTGTATACTAAAACTAACACAAGATAAAATTGAAAGAAAAAAGAATATTCATAAAAAATAAAGTTGTGCATAAAAATCAATAACAATATGTCTACTGCTTTCATAATTTCGCTTGCATAACCAGAATTCAGACGAACCTCTGGAGGGAGGGATGATATTGTTATTTCTCTTGTGCCATAGCCTCCAGCATGATGCCCTGCACACCACGGGAGTAAATGTGTTTGTTAAGTAGTCTCTAGTTTCACTACCATTTACCACAATGCTCCCCACGTTCCTCCCCTGTGAACTAACATGGCTCGGATAAATGCCCACCTTACGCTGTAACTCTCAGAGCATTTTAGGAAAGATGCAGTGTGGCTCAGCCATTAATGACGTACAGCTCATGGACATACATACACAGTCAGTTCAGCTGCAGCACGATTAAATAAGAAGGCAATGCCCATTGAAGATAATATTAGCCATTTTAATCCATTAATGGGATAAATTATTCTTAAAAGCTTAATTTAAACCTTTATTAAATTTTCAATTTAAAATCATCTTTTGTTTGACAACAGTGCCCTCCTGTGGCAAAAAAAAAATGTATTTTGACAGTACTAACATTAACTGTGATGTTTTTTGTTGTTTTTTTTTTTTAATCTTTATTGTTCAGATTATTACAGATGTTTCTCCCCCACCCCCCCAACTTCCCTCTATCCAGTTCCCACCCCCCTCTAGGCCTCCTCCTTCTGCCGCCCCCCGCATTGACATCGTCCATAGATGTAAGCTCTTGATCCAATCTCTTCCCGTATCTTCCATCCCTTCCCCCCAAGAATTGTCTGTTTGCTCCCTTTCCATGTCCTGATTCTATTCCATTCACCAGTCTGTTCTGTTCATCAGGTTTTTTATTCATTTTATTTTTAGGTTCACTTGTTGATAGATATGTATTTGTTGTTACTTTCTTGTTCATAATTTTTTATCTTCACTTTTTTCTCCTTCCTCTTCTTAGAGAATACCCTTTAGCATTTCATATAATATTGGTTTGGTATTGATGAACTCTTTTAGCTTTTTCTTGTCTGTGAAGCTCTTTATCTGACCTTCTATTCTAAATGACAGCTTTGCTGGGTAGAGTAATCTTGGTTATAGGTTCCTGTTATTCAGCACTTTGTATATTTCTTGCCACTCCCTTCTGGCCTGCATAGTTTATGTTGAAAAATCAGCTGACGGTCATATGGGTACTCCCATGTAGGTAACTAACTGTTTTTCTCTTGCTACTTTTAAGATTCTCTCTTTGTCTTTTGCCCTTGGCATTTTAATTATGATGTGTCTTGGTGTGGTCCTCTTTTGATTCCTTTTGTTTGGGGTTCTCTGTGCTTCCTGGACTTGTAAGTCTATTTCTTTCACCAAGTAGGGGGAGTTTTCTGTCATTATTTCTTCAAATAGGATTTCAATATCTTGCTCTCTCTCTTCTTCTGGCACCTCCATAATTCGGATGTTGGTACACTTAAAGTCATCCCAGAGGCTCCTTACATTATCTTCATATTTTTGTATTCTTTTTGATTTTCTGGTTGGGTGTTTTTTGCTTCTTCATATTTTAAATCTTTGACTTGATTCTTGAAATCCTCTAGTCTGCTGTTGGATCTCTGTATATTATTCTTTATTTCAGTCAGTGTATGCTTAATTTCTGACTGGCACTTTTTCATATCCTTTAGGGTCTCACTAAATTTCTCAGAGGTTTCTAGAAGATTCTTGAATAACCTTATAACCATGGTTTTGAATTCTATATCCAGTATTTTGCTTTCATCCATTTCTTTCATTTGTGACTTGTTTCTTTGTCTCCATATTTTGGCTGCTTCCCTGTGTTTGTTTCTATGTACTGGGTAGCTGCTGAGTCTCCTTGAGTTAATAGAGTGGCTTCGTGTGGTAGGTGTCCTATATGGCCCAGTGGCTCAGCCTCCCCAGTTACCTGAGTTAGATGCTCTTGGTGCACCATTTTGTGGGCTGTGTACACAGTCTTGTTGTAGTTAACCCTTGATTGCTGTTGGTAGCACTGGGAGGAATTGACCTCCAGGCCAATCGGCTGTGATGACCAGCTGTGTCTACAGTGGAAGATCTGTTGTGCAGGAGACACCCTTATGGGGCAGCACTTGCTTCAGTGGGGCTTTGGTGCTCACTGAATCTGCCCCTTGAGAGTGTCTCTTATAGATGTGAAGAGTTATAGTCTGGTATGGCCTTATATTGACCACTGAGTACACTGACTCTTGGATCTCCAAGGAGGTGCAAAGTCAGCCACTACCTGGGGCCACCCAGCAGGAGCTATAGAGACATCTGCTGATTATTCCTCTTTATATAGAGTTTGGAAGTGCCCAGATGAGGCTCAGCTGTGAAGCAAGGCAGGCTGTTGCTGCCAGGCCTTCGGCCTTCTTTTGAAAGGTCTGGGGCTCTCTGACCCACTGCAGTTTGACAAATTTAGGCAGAAAAAGGACAGGCCATTCATATGCAAAAGCGATGCGCACAGCTTGAGTGGGGTTGTATAATGGGCTTGGGGGGGGGCCTCTGGGAATCACTAGGGTGGAGCAAACAGCAATGGCTGCCAGTCAGCCCTGCATGGGAGAGGTCCCCAGGTCTCCACATCCCACACCCCCATACAGGAACAATGATCACTGCAAGCACCTCTGAGAGAAAGCCACCCTCATGTTCCTGTCCAGTGCCAGACAATCCAGTTTTTCCCCATGTGTATCTGGGTCCCCAAGCGTCTCACCCAGACTGGAGTCCAGAGCAAGCAGGAGCTTGTATCTCCCTCCCAATTGAAAGAGCAGCACATCCAAGTGCTAGCACTTTCTGCACCCCTACACCTCTTACCAGTCCCAATGCATTTTCTTCACCTCTCTAGTTGTGGAACTTCCACTCAACCAGCTTTCCTGTGGGTGGTAGTTGTCTTGCCTTTTAGTTGTAATTTTGATGTGGTTATGAGAGGCAGCAAGTATAGGTGTCTACCTATGCCACCATCTTGGTTCTCTCCACAATGTTTTTATTATAAGTCTGTTCTAATTTTTTAATAAAGCCATATTTATAAGTATAATAAAAATATAACTATCCTTAAGTAAGCATATGGTACTATATAATTAAATAACAGTATCACATTAAATGGCATTTAAATTTTTAAAATATACTCATAGCTTCTAAATGAAATGGTAATTTTTTATATTAATCCTAGAGGCCCGGTGCATGATATTCATGCACAGAGGGAAAGGGGTGTCCCTCAGCCCAGCCTGCACCCTCTCCAATCTGGAACCCCACAAAGGATGTCCAACAGTCCATTTAGGCTCCCAACTGCTCACCTGCCTGTCTTCCTGATTGCCCCTAACCGCTTCTGCCTGCCAGCCTGATCACCCCCTAACCACAACCCTGCCAGCCTAATTGATGTCTGACTGCTCCCCTGCCAGCCTGTTTGCCCCCAGCTTCCCTCCTCTGCTGGCCTGGTGACCCTTAACTGCACTCCCCTGGAGGCTTGATCATTCCCAACTGCCCTCCCTTGCAAGCCTTGTCCCTCCTAACTGCTCTCCCCTGTAGGCCTCACCACCCCCCCCCAACTGCCCTCTCCTGCTGGCCATCTTGTGGTGGCCATCTTGTGTCCACATGGACACAAGATCTTTGACTACATGGGGGCAGCTGTCTTGTGTGTTGGAGTGATGGTCAATCTGCATATTACTCTTTTATTAGATAGGATAGGCCTGTTGCATGGGTGGGAGTAATCTGCATATTACTCTTTTTTATTAGATAGGATAGGCCTGTTGCATGGGTGGTTTGCCCTGAAGGGTGTCCTGGATCAAGCTGGGGGCTCCCTTGGAGAGTGGGGCAGCCTGGGCAAGGTGCCTGTGGTGGTTTGCAGGCTGGCTATGCCCCCAAGCAACCCAAGCGGAGGCCCTGGTATCTGGAATTTATTTATCTTCTACAATTGAAACTTTGTAGCCTGGAGTGAAGCCACACTTTCCGCTCACTTTGTGGCAGCAGCCACTTCTGTTGGAATTTATTTATCTTCTATAATTGAAACTTTGTTGCCTAGAGTGGAGGCCTAGGTCAGCCAGGGCTGCAGAAGCTTGGCTTCCTCCATCATTGGGGGCAACCCTAGTCTCTGCTCTCTGCAGCTCCGTGGCTTCTGCCATTTCTGTTGGGTTTTATGTATCTTCTATAATTGAAACTTTGTAGCATTGAGTGGAGGCCAAGGCTGGCCAGGGCAGGTGGAATGCTTGGCTTCCTCCATTGCCAGGGAAACCCAAGCCTCCCTCCTGTTCTCAGTGGCTGCAGCCATCTTGGTTGGGTTTTATTTGCATATTCGTTCCTGACTGGCTGCTGGACATAGCTTGTGGGCATAGAGGAGGTACAGTCAATTTGCATATTATTCTTTTATTACAAAGGACTATACACAATAAACATAAGAGCATAATGTAATTCCATACTTGTTGGCTTTCCACTTCTGTAACAGAAGTCCATGCTACAATCTAGTGATGCTCCCCAGGCGATTTAAAGATGCTCAGAATACTCAGCCTGTATATACTAAAAGCATTCAGGCACTAGCTTTATATCAGGACATGTTGGGGAGAATCAATACAACCAATTTATATCTATTGAGAAGTGACAATCTAACTGGAAGAGAGAAACATACATGGAGCCACAAAGAAAGTCAGTCAGTAAGATTTGGCACTACCTTTTGGAATCCTATCTAATAAAAGAGCAATATGCAAAATAACTGTACCTCTGATCAAGCCACACCCACAGCCACACCGATCAGCCAATCAGGAGCAGATTATACAAATAAAACCCAACCAAGATGGCTGCAGCCACTGAGAACAGGAGGGAGGCTTGGGTTTCCCTGGCAATGGAGGAAGCCAAGCTTTCCACCTGCCCTTGCCGGCCTTGGCCTTCACTCAATGCTACAAAGTTTCAATTATACAAGATATATACCAACATAAATGGTGGCAGCCACAGAGCTGGAGAGAGCAGAGGCTAGGGTTGCCCAAGCAATGGAGGAAGCCAAGCTTCTGCAGCCCTGGCTGGCCTAGGCCTCCACTCTAGGCTACAAAGTTTCAATTATAGAATTTAAATGAAACCAAACAGAAATGGCTGTCGCCATGGAGCAAGCAGAAGGCTTGGCTCTGCTCCTGGCTACAAAGTTTCAATTGTAGAACATAAATTAATCTCAGATCCCAGGGCTTCCGTTTGGGTCGCTGGGGGCATGGCTAGCCTGAAAACCACTATAGGCCTTTTGCCCAGGCCTCTCCACGCCCCAAGGGAACCCCACCCTGATCCAGGACACTCTTCATGGCAAACCAGCTGGCCCCCACCCATGCACCAGGCCTCTATCCTATCTAATAAAAGAATAATATGCAGATTGACCATCACTCCAACACACAAGAGGGCTTCCCCCCTGTGGTCAAAGATCCTGCCCCCATGTGGACATAAGATGGCCCCCACAAGATGGCCAGCAGGGGATGGCCATTGGGAGGTTCCAAGCCTGCAAGGGAGGGCAGTTGTGAGCGATCAGGCCAGCAGGCGAAGGCAGTTGGGAGGGACCAGGACTGAAAAGGAAGGCAGTTGGGGGTGATCAAGCCTGCAGGGGAGGGCAGTTAGGGGTAACCAGGCTGGCAGAGGAGGGAAGTTGGGGGCAAACAGGCTGGCAGGGGAACAGCTAAACATCAATTAGGCTGGCAGGGTAGTGGTTAGGGGGTGATCAGGCTGGCAGGCAGAAGCGGTTAGGGGCAATCAGAGAGGCAGGCAGGTGAGCAGTTTGGAGCCAGCAGTCCTGGATTGTGATAAGGATTTCTGACTGCCCATTTAAGCCTGATCCTACTAGGATCAGGCCTAAACAAGCAGTTGAACATCCCTTGAGGGGTCCCAGATTGGAGAGGGTGCAGGAAGGACATCCTTCCCGCCCACCCCCACCCCCACCCCCATCTCCCTGTGCACGAATTTCATACACTGGGCCTCTAGTAATAAAATAAAGACCTTTAACAATATCAAGGAGAGTAAGATCTGCAAAGACCACTGTAACCCTAGAGAGCTTCCAGGCAGAGACAACAACTCAGAAGAGTAAAATAAGCAAAGGGATATGTGGGGAAAGGAGTGAAGGTGCTTCGGGATTTTTTCTTTTGTTTTTGTTCACTTGTTTCATGGTTTGTTGTCGAAGTGCAAAGAGCTGTATGTGTGTGGGTTTGCTTTGTTTTGTTCTGATTTGATTCAGTGGAGGAGGTGGAAGAGATACTGAAAGAACCCACAATAAACTTGGAGAAAGACAGGAAGGAGAGGACAGAGGTAGGGGGGCTGCCCACACGTGGTAGTCACACAGAAGAGCCGAGGACAATCTTCCACGTTCTATCTCTGTGTTCAACTGGCCACCACTGCACCTTTCCCTCAACAACTATCCTTTTTTAAATTAAATCTTTATTATTGAAAGTATAACATATGTCCCCTTTCTCCCATTGACCCATTCTAGCTCACCCCTGACCCCAGCCCAGACCTTCTCCACCCTATGTGTCCATAGGTTATGCATATATGCAGACAAATTCTTTGGTTGACCTCTTCCCACCCACCCACCTTCTACCTTCCTTCTGAGATTCCCCACTCTGTTCCATGCTCCCATTATCTCTGGATCCACTACATTCATCAGTTTATTTTGCTCAGTAGATTACACATATGAGTGAGATCATGTGATACTTGCCTTTCTCTGCCTGGATTATTTCACTTAGCACAATATTCTCCAGGTTTCACTATGCTGTCTCAAAGTAAGAGATCCTTCTTTTTACTGCTGTGTAGTATTCCATGGTGTAAATTACTACAGCTTTTTTATCCATTCGTCTGCTGATGGGCACTTGGGCTGTTTCCAGATCTTAGCTATTGTAAATTGTGCATACACTCTTTCTGACTGGTGTTTTGGGAATCTAAGAATATATTCCAAGAAGTGGGATCACAGGGTCAAATGGTAGTTCCATATTTAACGTTTTTTAGAAAACCCCATTCTGTTTTTCCTAAATGGCTGCTCCAGTCTGAATTTCCACCAGCAGTGCACAGGAATTCCCTTTTTCTACATCCTTGCCAGCACTGGTCATTTGTTGATTTGATGATGATAAGCCATTTGGACAGGTGTGAGGTTTTAACTTATCTTTTTAATTTGCATCTCTCTGATCAGTGACTTTGAGCATTTCTTCACATGCCTCTTGGCCATCTGTGTTTCCCCTTTGAAGAAATGTCTATTTAGGGCCTTTACCCATTTTTAATTGGATTGTTTGTCTTCCTTTTGTTAAGTTGTAAGAGTTTCATATATATTTTGGATATGAGCACTTTATCAGATGTATCATTGCCAAATATGCTCTCCCATACAGTGGCACCCCTTTTAATTTTGTTGATGATTTCTTTTGTGTAAAGAAACTTTTTATTTTGATGTAGTCCCATTTGTTTGTTTTCTCCTTAGTTTCCCTTGCCCTAGGAGATGTATCTGGAAACATATTGCTACAAGAGATGTCATGACATACATTTAAGTCTTTTATCTATTTTGAATTTATTGCTGTATATGGTGTAAGTTGATGGTCTAGTTTCATTTTTGTGCATGTATCAGTCCAATTTCCTAACACCATTTATTAAATAGACTGTCTTGGCTCCTTTATCAAATATTAAGTGAGTGTAATGGCTTGGTTCAATTTCTATGGTCTTTGTTCTGTTCCATTGATCTATATGCCTGTTCTTATGTCAGCATTGGGCTGTTTTGAGTACAATGACTTTGTAGTACAACTAGAAATCTAGTATTGTGACCCTCCAACTTTGTACTTGTTTCTCAAGAGACCTACAGCTATTCTCGGTCTTTTTTAGTTCCATATAAGTTTTTGGAATATTTTTTCTAGACCTGTGAAATATGCTGTTAGTATTTTAGAAGGGATTGCATTAAATCTATAGATTCCTCTTGGTCGTATGGACATTTTAACAATGTTAATTCTACCAATCCATGAACACAATATAGTATTCCTCTATCTCTTATTTCAGTCTTCTGTGGTTTTATGAGTACAAGTCTTTTACCTCCTATTTAAGTTTATTATTAAGTATCTTAAATTTTTTAAAATATATTTTATTGATTTCTTACAGAGCGGAAGGGAGAGGGATAAAAAGTCAGAAACATCGATGAGAGAGAGACATTGATCAGCTGCCTCCTGCACGCCCCCCACCGGGGATGTGCCCGCAGCCAAGGTACATGCCCTTGACTGGATTACGTTGGTAAATGGCACTGTTTGTTTAGTTTCTCTTTCTGAGAATTCATTATTGGTATATAAAAATGACATCAGTTTCTGGGTGTTAATTTTGTATCCTGCTACATTGCCAAAATATTTATTAAATCTAGTATATTTTTGGTGGAGTCTTTAGGGTTTTCTATGTACAATACCATGTCATCTGTGAATAATGAAAGTTTTACTTCCATGTTTCCAATTTGGATATCTTTTATTTCTTCTTATTTGATCATTGTAGCTAGAACTTCCAATATTATGTTGAATAAGAGTGGTGAAAGCTGACATCCCTGTCTTGTTTCTGTTCTTAGGGGAAATGCTTTTAATTTTTGACCACTGAGTATAATGTTGGCTGCAGGTTTGTCATATATAGCCTCGATTATGCTGAGATATGATCCCTCTAGTCCCACTTTGCTGAGAGTTTTTATCAAAAAGGGGTGAATTTTACCTAATGTTTTTTCTGTGTGTATTGATACTAGTGGCCCAGTGCACAAAATTCATGCACAGAGGGACAGGGGGGAAGGTTTTCCCTCAGCCCCGCCTGCACCCTCTCCAATCTGGGACCCCTCAAAGCATGTCCTACAGCTGGTTTATAGGGATCGGACCTACACTGGCAGTTTGACATTCCTCTCACAATCCGGGACTGCTGACTCCTAACTGCTCACCTGCCTGCCTGCCTGATTGCCCTTAACCACTCTGCTTCTAGCCTGCTCATCCCCAACTTCCCCCACAACTGGCCTGCTTGCCCCCAAATGCCCCCTTGCCAGTCTGATCATCCCCAACTGCCCCCCATCTCAGTGTGCTCACCCCCAACTGCCCCTCCCCTGCTGGCCTGCTCACCTCCACCTTCCCTCCCCACTGGCCTGCTCAACCTCAACTACCCCCCTGCTGGCCTGCTCACTCCAAACTGCCTACCCCTGTCCACCCTGCTGTCCTGATCTCCCCCAATTGACCTCCACTGACAGCCTGCTCACCCCTGACTGCCCCCACAACCATCCTGATCACCCTAACAGCCCCCCTCACCAGCTTGACCAACCACAACTGCCATCCCATCCTGGGCTGATCACCCACAACTGCCCTTCCCTCTTGGCCTCTAACTCAACTTCACCACATGGCTTTGTCAAGAAAAACATCGGAAAGGTCTCAAAGTCTAATTAGCATATTACCCTTTTATTGGTATAGATAGAGGCCTGGTACATGGGTGGAAGCCAGCTTGTTTGCCCTGAAGAGTGTCCCAGATCAAGGTGAGGGTTCTCTTGGGGCATAGGAAGGTCTGGGTGAAAGGTCTGTAATGATTTGCAGGCTGGCTACACCCCCATGGAGTAAGAGTCCCCGCTGGGGGGCGTGGCCAGCCTGGGTGAGGGGCTGAGGGGTGTTTTCAAGCTAGCCACACCCCCTTCAGGATGGGGGTTCCCACTGGGGTGCCTGGCCAACCTGGTGAGGGGCTGATGGCTGTTTGCAGACTGGCCATGCCCCCCAGCAGGGACCCTCACCCTATGGAAATATGGCCAGCCTAGGTAAGAGGCTGAGGGCCATTTTCAAGCTGTCCACAGCCTCTTTAGGGATAGGAGTCCTGCTGGAATGCCTGGCCAGCCTGAGTGAGGAGCTGAGGGCCATTTTCAGGCTGGCCATTCTGCCCTTCCCCCCTCCCCCGCCCGCCCAACGACTCAGGCCCCCAACCACTCCTTCAGCAGTGGAGCCACCCATTTGCCACCCATCAGGGGCCACCCATTTGCATACTCGCTCCTGATTGGCTGGTAGGTGTAGCAGAGATATGGTCAATTTGAATTTTTCTCTTTTATTAATGTAGGTGATCATGTGATTTTTGTCTTTCAATTTGTTTATGTGATATATCACATTATAAATTTGTGAATATTGTGCCAGCCTTGCATTCCTGAAATAAATCCCACTTGGTCATGGTGTATGATATTTTTAATATATTGCTGGATTCAATTTACTAATATTTTATTGAATATTTTAGCATCTATGTTCATCTGGAATACTGACCTGTAATTCTCTTTCTTTGTAGTGTCTTTATCTGGTTTTGGAATTAGGATAATGCTGGCCTTTCAAAAAAAAAGCTTGAAAGTGTCCCTTCCTCTTGGATTATTTGGAATAGTTTGAGGAATATAGATGTTAGTTCTTCTGTGAATGTTTGGAAAAATCCCCTGTGACGCCATCAGGACCAGGGCTTTTGTTTTCTGGAAACTGTTTTATTACTGCTTCTATTTCATCAGTTGTTATTGGCCTATTCAAGTTTTCTGATTCTTCCTGATTTAGTTTTTGGAGATAGTGTTTTTATACAAATTTGTTCACTTCATCCACATTGTCCAGCTTGTTGGCATATAGTTGCTCATATTATTTTCTTACAATCCTTTGTTCTTCTGTGGTGTTAGGGTTACTTTTCCACTTTTATTTCTGATTTTATTTATTTGGGTCCTCTCTCTTTATTTCTTGAGTAATCTGGCTATGGTTCAACAATCTTGTTTATCTTTTCAAAGAAGCAACTCTTAGTTTTACTGATTTTTGTACTTATTTTTCTTTTAGTCTCTGTGTCATTTACTTCTGCTCTAATCTTTATTATTTCTTTCCTCTCTACTTACTCTAGGCAACTCTGGAGTTGTTCTCTTTCTAATTCATGAAGTTGTAGGGTTAAATAGTTGATTGTTTTTTGTTGTTGTTGTTGTTGTTGTTGTTGTTGTTTGAGGTAGGCCTGTTGTACTATGAACTTTCCTCTCAGGACTGCATTTACTATGCCCCAGAGGTTTGGGGTTGTTGTGTATTCATTTTCATTTGTTTCCAGAAAGTTTTTTATTTCTTTCTTGGTCTCATTGGTAACCTATTAGTTGTTTAATAACATGCTATATTGCCTTACATGTTTTAATGTTTTTGTTTTTACCATAGGTTACTTTTAATTTTATTGTGATCTGAGAAAATGCTTGATAAGATTTCAATCTGCTTGAGCTTGTAGAAACTTGTTTTGTACCCTAGCATGTGGTCTATCTTTGAGAATATTCCATATGTACTTAATAAGAAGGTATATGTACAGCTTTGGGGTGAAATCTATAATAATAAAAGCATAATATGCTAATTAGACCTAATGTCCTTCTGGATGACCTTCCAGAAGAAGCTGGGGATGTGAGGGAAGTCCAGGTCCCAGGTGCCTGCTGGCAGACAGAGGGAAGCCCAGGTTCCTGGCTGCCAGAGGTAAGTCAGTACCAGCAGTTAGGGGAAGGAAGGCCTACTCTTGCATAAATTTCATGCATCGGGCCTCTAGTGTTCCAAAATGTCAACTAAACCCAAATTATCTACTGTGTAATTTAGAGTCACTGTTTCCTTGTTACTTTTTTGTCTATAAGAGATAGCCAGTGAAGTCAGCAAGGTGTTAAAATCCCCTACTATGACTGTATTGCTGTTGATCTCTCCCTTAAAGTCCTCCAGAAGATTTTCAAATATTTAGATGCTCCTATGTAGTATGCATACATGTTTATCAGAGTTATAGGCTCTTGTTGGATCAATCCCTTTAGTTTTATATAGTGGCCTTTATTGTTGTTTGTGATGGATTGCATTTGAAGTCTATTTTGTCATACATGAGTATTGATTGCTACTACAGCTTTTATTTGTTTCCATTTGCATGGAAATTTTTTTCCCATCCCTTCACTCTCACCCTGTGTGTGTCTTTTATTCAAAGGTGGGTCTCTTGTAGACAGCATATAATTGGGTCATGTTTTTTATCCATTCAGCTAATCTATGCCTTTTGATTGGAGCATTTAGTCCATTTACATTTAAGGTTATTATTCATAGGTACTTATTTATTTCCATTTTAATTCTGTATGCATACATTTCTATCACTCTCTATTTCTTCTCATTACAACAGTCCCCTTAGCATTTTTTGCAGTGCTGGTTTGGTGGCAATAAACTCCTTTAGCCTTCTTTTGTCTGAAAGCTTTTCATTTCACCATCTCTTTTTGAATGATAGCCTTACAGAGTATAGTAATCTTGGTTTCACATCCTTACTTTTTATTACCTTGAATGCTTCATGCCATTCCCTTCTGACCTATAGAGTTTCTGATGAAAAATCAGATGACAGCATTATGGGAGCTCCTTTGTAGGTAACAATTTTTCTTTTTCTCTTGCTGCCTTTAAGATGCTGTCTTTGGCATTATAATTATACTAGGGGCCCAGTGCATGAAATTTGTGCACTGGGGGTGGGTGGTCCCTCAACCTAACCTACCCCCTCTCACATACTGGGAGCCCTCGGGGGATGTCCAACTGATGGCTCACCCCTAGCCTGCCCAAGGCCTAAAGCCTCTGGTAAAGCTTTAGGCCTTGGGCCCCTAGCCATCACCCTGCTCAGCTCAGCCCTGGCTGCCTGTGACCACCCAGCCCCAGGGGCTGGGCGCTCACTGCCACTTCTGCTCACAGTGCCTGGAGGCCGGGCACTCCCTGCCACCACCACCACTGCTGCTGCTGCCACAGCTTCCCCTCACAGCGCCCGGGCACTGGGCACTCGCCACCACCACCATTTCATCTCTACCCCCGAACCCGGCGCTCATGCCACTTGGTCCCGCCCCCACTCCTGATTGGCTGGTAGCATAGCCAATCAGGAGCGAAGGTATGGTCAAATTTGCATGTTCATCTTTTATTATATAGGATGCATCTAAGTGTTGACCTGCTTGGGTTCTTCTTCCTTGGGACTTCCTGTGCCTCCTGTGTGACTTTTTCCTTCACCAGATTAGGGAAATTTTCTGCCAATATTTCTTTAAACACATTCTCTATCCCTTATTCACTTTCTTCTCCTTCTGATACCCCTATAATGCAAATATTATTAAGTTCCATATTGTTCCACAGCTCCCCTAAGCTGTCCTCCTGATTTTTTATATTGGTTTTTTTTCTTCTCTGATTGAGAACCCCATCTTCTTTTTTAATATATTTTTATTGATTTTAGAGAATAATGGAGAGGGGAAAACATAGAAACATCAATGATAAGAGCGAATCATTGATCAGCTGCCTCCTGCATACCCCACAATGGGGATCAATCCAGGCAATTGCCCTGACTTGGAATTGAACTGTGACCTCCTGATTGATAGGTCGATGCTCAAACATTAAGCCACACTAGCCAGGCTTTACCCTGTCTTTTAATCCACTGATCCGATCCTCAACTTCCCCTATTCTGCTGTGTATTCCTTCCAATGTGTTCTTTACTATAACTATATCATTCCTTATTTCTGACTGGTCTATTTTCGGAGTTAATATATCTTTTTTCATGCTATTAGAGCATCTTTGCAATCATTATTCTGAATTCTAGATCTGATAAATTTCTTATCTCCACTTTTTTTAGCTCTTTTTCTGGAGAATTATCTTGTTTTTTCATTTGAAGTTGTATTTTGTTGGGGGGGGGGAGTTTCTTCCCATTTGGGCTACCTGTTCTGGTTTGTGTCTATGTAGTGGGTCGATCTGTCATGCCTCCCAATCTCTAGTGCAAGACAATGGCAGACACTGTTTGAAACTGGCCCTGAATACCCTGTTTGGAGGTCTCCACAATCCACAGCTTGTGGCTCCCTCTACTGGGCTGGGTGTCCCAGGTTCTGTTTTTCCTAGCTCTGGGCCCATAAGGAGATCAGGCAAAGACTCAAAGCCTCCAGACACCCGTCTCTACCTGCACCTGATTTGCCTCAGGCTATTGGCCACAGAGTGGAGCAACTGCCTTCCTCCCTGGCAAAAAAGCACATGGAGAGCAAAGGTCCACAGGAGAAAGATGTCCTCTGCAGCATGAGAAAATGACTCAGTGCAGGAAAACAGGGGAACTGGCCCCTGAATTCCAACCCCAGAGCCCCTAACCCTGGACTCTCCAAACACAGCTCCAGTCCACTCTGAACTCCTTCTGCCAGAGCCCATTTTGTAAGTGGATACACACAAAATTCTGTGAGTTGGGCCTTTAAGATGGTGTCTGCACTCCCAGCCATCTCTGGATGGCAGACAGCAGCCCTGCTGCTTTTCACAGCCAGATGTTATGTGGGCCTGTTTCTCAATTCTGGTGCTCTGAGCTGGGGGTCCAGCTTGGGGTTTAGTCCTCAGAGTTCTTAGTGGGAACCCCCCACAGCTGAGGTATCCCTCCAGACATTCAGCTCCTGTATGTGGGTGCCTAGCCAGCCCTTTCACATCTCTAAACTTCCTACCAGTCTCTGTGAGGTCTCCACTTTTCATTCTTGGTTATCAGGGTTCTCTACAGCTAGTCTTTGGTTGATTTTTAAGGATGGTTTTTCTATACTTTAGTTATATTTCCAGTTTTGTCCTGGGAGAGTGACAGTATAGCTTCCACTTACTCTGCCAGCATTTTTTTAAGTCTCAACAAATATTCTTTATCAACTCGTCTGCATCAGGCCCTGTGTTGGGTGCTGGACATGGACAGACAATGTGACAAGGTCCCAGGTGTCCTGGGGCCTACATTCTAGCATGGGGAGACAGACAAACGAGAAAATACACATGAATAAGAAAACTATGGGATGAGGTTGCATTACAGAGAAAACAATAGTAGTGCCTCCCCTTACCTGCAGGGAATATGTTCCAAGACCCCCAATGAATGCCTAAAACCACAGATGGTACTGAACCCTATATATGCTATGTTTTTTCTTATACGTACAAGCATTTTCCTTTTTTAAATATTTATTGTTGAGAGTATTACAGATGTCCCTCTTTATCCCCCTGTCACAGACCTGTACAATGCTATTGTCTGCACCATAAGTAATGAATGTATGCATATAATATATTTGGTTAATCTCTTCCCACCCCACCTACACCCTTCCCTCTGAGATTCATTAGTCTATTTCATGCTTCCATGCCTTTGGTTCTATTTTATTCATCAGTTTATTTTGTTCATTAGACTCCTTGTTCATTTATTTTGATTTTTAGATTCAATTGTCAATTTCTGCTTTATTGTTCATATTTTTAATTTCTTCTTCTCCTCTTCCTTCTCCTCCTCCTCCTCCTCCTCCTCTTTCTTCATCTGCTTCTTAAAGAATATCCTTATTAAAGAATATTCTTCTTAAAAAATACTCTTTCCTTGTCTGTGAAGCTCTTTACCTAATCCTCATATCTAAATGATAGAATTTCTGGGTAAAGTAGTCTTGGTTGGAGGTTCTTGCTATTCAACACTTTGAATGTTTCTTGCCATCTCTTCTGGTCTACAAACTTTCTTTTGAGAAATCAGCTGACAATCATATGGGTGTTTCATTGTAGGTAACTAACTGTGTTTCCCCTCCTGCTCTTAAGATTCTCTCTTTGTCTTTAACCCTTAGCATTTTGATTATGACATGTCTTGGTGTGGGCCTTTATGGATTCCTCTTGTTTGGGGCTCTTTATGCTTTCTGGTCTTTAAGTCTATTTCTTTCACCAGGTAGTGGAAGTTTTCTGTCATTATTTCTTCAAATGGGTTTTCAATATCTTGCTCTCTGTCTTCCCCTTCAGGCACCCCCATAATGTGAATATTGGTATGATTGAAGTTGTCCCAGAGGATTCTTAACTCTTCATAATTTTGGGTTCTTTTTTTCTTTTTAGTCTTCTGGTTGGGTGTTTTTGCCTTCTCATATTCCAAATCATTGATTTGTTACTCAGAGCCCCTTCACCCCTCCTACTAGTCTCAATGTGATTTCTTCTTTACTTTGCTAGTTGTAGGACTTTCATTTAGCCACCTTTCAGGCCATTCTGAATGATGGCTAGTCTGTATTTTAGTTGTAATTTTGAAGTGGTTGTGGGAGGCAGTGCATACCAGTGTTTACCTACGCCACTGTCTTGGTTCTCCCTCTGTGTATTGTTTCTATGTACATGCCTTTTCATTTAAAGGAAGCATATCCCTCTTTGGCATATCCAAATTGTCAGCATCACTACTCTTACACTTTGAGGCTGTTGTGAAGTACTAGTAAAATAAAAGTGACTTGAACACAAGCACTACAATATCTCAACAGCCATCTGAAAACAAAGATGACTACTAAGTGATTAGTGCCAGCCAAGAAGCATATACAGCATGGAGACACGGGATAAAGGAATGATTCGTGTCATGGGAAGAATGGAGCAGGAAAGCACAAGATTTCATCACACAAGTCAGAGCAGCATGCAATTTAAAATTTAGGAATTGTTTATTTCTGGAATTTATTTTTCATATTTTCACACCATATTTGACTGTGGACAACTGAAACTGTGGAAAGCAAACTGCAGATAAGGGGACACTACCATTTAATCACTTCCAAAGTATTTTCAGGAACTGGTACCAGAAGGAACCAAAACAATTAAATTCCAATATTACACAGTTCTTTCTTTCTTCCAGTCCTTTATAACCTTCCTGCCACAGGGCCTTTGCACATGCCATTCTTATTGTTCAGAGGCACACACATTCTCTTGATCCTCCACCCAATAATTCTGGCTCAATCTTCATATCTCAAGATAACTATCAGCTCTTCAAAGAAGCTCTCTTAATTACTAAGAAAAATATCTAAGTTTTAGTATTTTTCTCTTGATTTTTCACAATTGCATTGTTACACATATGTGGGTCTTCCCCCATAAGACCTGAAGTGCCATAAGGGCAAGGATCAGGTGTCTTCTCTCAGCACCTCACTTCATCTGTAGCCCTTAGCAAGAGGACCCAGCACAGAGCCTGCATGTACCAAGCATTCAATCGATAGTTATAGAATCAATGAATGACTCTGGGGTGCCAGGAAGGACTCTGCAAATGGCACCTCTGCTAATATAAGCTGCTATCATGAGTGCTAGCAGCACCCACTGGAACCTCCAGAGTCCATGCACATGTCTGGCTCTGGCCCACATCACAGAGTTCATCCTGCCCACCCAGCAGCTGCTGTCACTACGCATTCACAGAGGAGGAAGCGTGGATGCAGGGAAGTAATGCGATACACCCATGTGGCAGAGCTGGACCTGGACCCAGGCTCCTCTCCCCATAACCACTGCACGGCACTGCCTCTCCTCAGCTAAACATGGGCATCCACCTGCCCTCTCTTTGACCCCACCACTTTATTTCAGATAATGCCTGCACCATTCACTCTGTGTCTGCAAACTCTAGTTATACTCTTGTCTTTGGGGCTCTCTCTTCTAGGATATTTACCTCGCGTGCACGTGTATCTGTATATGGGAATGAGAACCTTACTGGACCCAAACACCTGATGTCAAAACAGAAAAGCAGGCTTGTTCTTGTCACATTAGGCAAAGGAGCCATCCACAAACAGACCTTACTCGAGAAACCCAGCAAACCAAGTCAGTAAAATTACTATGGAAAGTATTTACAATCTAATAAGTAATTTCAGACATCATTGCTTCTTCCAATCAATGGCCATTTCTATAATAGATGAAAGAACAACAACAACAAAAGCAGAGGCAGGACTCCTGAGAGACAATATCTTAGCATCCTCACCCCATCCATAACATTTATCTGGTGTGTGGTAAGGGCAAGCACAGTGCTAGCAGCGCTTCCTCCAACCAACATTGGCCGAGCATCTCTCATGAGGCAAATGCTCGAGCTGAGTCCCCCCACTTACAAACAAGACCATCAGCACCCCCATAACAACTGCCACCCTGAGGACAGATTCCAAATCTGGGCTTCCTGGACACTACACTCAGGAGTCCCTGCACTGAGATGAGAACAAAACTGGCATTTTTATTTTCACCGACCTCCATTAGAAACACATCCTTTCCTCCATGGTAAGTGTCAGCAACAAACCACAGGCTGTTCTGGAGTTCCTGTGACTTGGTCAAAATTAGAACCACTGGTATTTTCCGGTCACAATACCATTTGTGATACTTCAGCCTCACAGTGATTCGTTCACAGATCTGCTGTTCAGTGTGTCGATACTGAAACACAGGTTCTACGCTTCAAATCGTCTTAATGTTCTGACCACGCCATCTCAATAGATGGCTTCCTTTGTCATCCTCTACACTTACTCCTAGGTGTAGCAAAACCTTTCTCTGAGACAGGACCCATAGCTCCACCTAAGATGTGGGGCCATGGAACAGAAGAGGTTAAAGGAGCCACATGCTAGGAGCTGGCCTTCATGTGCACTGTCAGGTCATGGCGGCCTTCTCCCTCTGCCCCTCCCACCCTGTGCGTAAGCTGGACCATTCGCTCGTCAATTCTGCACGCTCTGACACAGGCAGTTTGGAAGAGAACTGACAGATGATGCGATGACTTCTGTGTGAGGCATAGACCCATCACAAAAGCACCAGAAAACAGCTGCAGAACAATTTTGGAAGGCTAAAGAAAAACAAAACAAAACACAGGTTTTCCTATATGGAAAGCACCATTGCTTCCAGGCCTTCTCACAGCCACTACCTATAATATATTCTGACTTGCAAGAGAGGAAATGGCCTCATTACCCCAAAGAGAGTCTATTTCAAAGCCAGCACCTCTGCGAGCTCCTGCAATCTGAGAGCCAGGGCTGAGAATGCCCTCGGCCCGGGAAAGCAACAGCAAGACGGATTCTGCAACCAGAGGCTGGAGGCTGGAGGCCAGCCACAGCTCAGCAAGAAAAGGGGCCTGCCCGCCAGAGATCCTTAGGATAACCGGGATCAGAAGTCCAGGGCGAGTCCCTGGTCATCCCGAAACAGACAGGAGACAGAAGCAGGCAACCGTTAATGAAGAGGTCCATAAAGTACTCCCAAGTCCACACACGTCCATGCAGTCGCTGACGAAGGGCAGGCTACAAGGAGTGAAGTGGTTGCCATGACCCGGGCTTCTGGGCGAGGTCTTCCACAGCCAGAGACCAGGATGTCGGGGCGCCTGACCAAGGTCTCTGCCGTGAGCCATGGCCGAGGAGGCCATGGGACTCCATTAGGGCCTCCCAAGAAATGTAGAGAGGGGCTCACAGAATTGTCCACTGAAGGGAAGGCAGGGAAAGCATGTGCTCATCACTTTCCAGCAAAGGCAAGAAGCCCAGGTCCTCTGGACTTCCCTTGCTCTATACGGCGCCAGGGGCAGAACTGGGCAGCCTGAGCTGCTGCCTCGTGCTGGACCCCCAAGCCCCTCAGGTTTACCCCAGGACTTGTTTGGAATAGTCCTTGCACCTGTGGGAGACTGAGACATCATCTGCCAAAAACCAGTGTCCTTCCTCAAAACGCCAAGGCACCTGCTACCCAGAGCAAAAGAGAAATGTGAGCTTTTCTCTTCTGGAGTGGCTTGCACTGAGTTTTAAAATTCACTCACTCACAAACTATTCCTGAGCCCCAGCGATGAACAGGACAGCAAGGCCCCTGCCTGCCTGCACCTGACAGCAGCCAGCTGACAAATGCATATTTGAGATCCTGAAAAAAAGAACTAACAGGAGAAAGAGGGATGCGGAAAGGGAAGAGGGAGAGGGGATGACAACAAGGGGCATCGGGAAGTATTGCTTTAAATTTGCCCCTGAATGGTGAGAAGGGGCTGGCTGTGGGACATGTGAGGAAGAGCTTTTAAAGAGGGAACACATCTGCAAAGGTGCTGAGGGCCAAGAAGCCAGCTGGCAGTGCCGCGCTCCTGGAGTCGGGGAGCATTCGGTAGAACCAGAGCTCCCATCAGCAGGGAGTAAGCGGAATGTGGGGTTTGTTTCCAGATGGGGAGTGGTTTGTAAAATGCATAGGGCCCTCTCTTCAAGCCGGCTTCTAACTAAGCAAAAGGATTTCTTTCCATTTTTCTCACCACATTTTCATCCACAGATCACTGACCTTGGAGGTTAACAGTGTTAACCAAAGTAAAAAATCCCAACTGCCTGAAGTCCCAGGGCATTTTGAAAAGGACAAAACAAAAGTAAACCACAGTATCATCCCACATTGGAGGAAGAGCTGACGAGGGGCAAGTGGTACAGGCACATGAGAAGTGAGATATTCTGTGTGCACAGCAGGCCACGTTCAAAATAGGGTGCAGACTCCCTGCTCCGCCAAAAACCAGTGTCCTTCCTCAAAACGCCAGGAAGTTCTGCAGCTCCGTTCCTTTCTCATTCATGAACGATGATACATTGATTGGCATAAGAGAAAAGCTGGTATTGATTTCACGTGTGCCTCCGTGGGCACTAGAATTGAAGATCTTGCCAGCTGACTGCCCTTTAATTTCAATTATTCTGGGACCTTTAGCCTGTAGAGACTCAGTATGCAAATAATAATCATTGCTATTAGAGAGCTTTTATTTATCATCAACTATGTTGAACACTTGTTACATGAATTGACTCATTTAAGTCTTGCAACAGCCTTCTGAGGCAGGAACCTCTTAGTGGGAATTCAGACCAGCAAGGTTAACGATTTGGCCACGGCCATAAAGCCCAAAACCAGGGAAGCTGGGGTTTGAACCAACAAAGGCTAGATTCCAGAGTCCTCTTCAAAACAAGCTCCAGGGCTCTGTCAAATTCATGTTAATGCCCAGCTGACTCCGGCCATAGTGCCTGCAGAGAGGCCCCCGAATCTTGTTCAAAACCCTCTGCCATTTGAAAACCAGTTCCCCATAGTGTGTCCCACCTTCTGGTCTCGATAAAGCTCTTTTAGCCAAGAGAGAGAAAAGGCAAGGGAAAGAAGGTTTAGAGAAACTGATACTCCTCTAAGACCCAAAGTTGTCAAAGAAACCTACGCGCACCCTCTGAACAGAAGCTGGAGGCCAAGACATGCACCAAGTGCACTCTCAGCACAGGGCTTCCTCTCCAGGGGCTCCTTCGCAGCCGGCTTTGCAGAACGGACACCTGGATCCTCAAATGCAAGCCTTCAGCCTGACAGAGTGTCAGAAAGACAAGGGCTACAATGAGCTGAGTCCAGCAGAAATCCGCAGAACTACAAAAGGCTGTTTTTGTTGTGCTCAGGGCAAGGAGAACAAGACAAAGGTCTCCTGCTCAGAGAGGGATGGAGCTGTGACAGCAAGCAGATTACTCAGCCCCTGCTGTGCCCCTGTTCTGTCCAAGGGATGAGACACTTCCCAGGAAGGGTCAGGAAGCCGCTGCGGTGGGAATCGAGATCTCCAATCCGTGCTCAGCTGCCAGAGTGCTTGTCTCGAAATAAGTCCTAAGCTCACGCCCTATGAAGTAAGTCCCTGCTACTGATGGCAAGAGGTGAGGTGGCAAGAACATTAGCAAACTGAAAAATCCTGGAGAAGGGATGAAAATAGAGGTTTTGCCCATCATAAATCCATAGGAACTGCCAAGCTCGTGCGGGAGAAAAATCTTAGACTGTCATTATGAACATGGGGCAGCAGCGATTACTCGGAATCAGCACAAAGTCACCAAGAATAATTCATATCAGGCAATACTCATTCCCTTTCTTCAGGCTCACTGACGTGGGCCATTACAATCATAAAATCTGAAATTTAGCGAGATGTTCTCAATTTTTCACAACATTCTGAAAAAAGAAATATCAGCTAGCCATAATGAAAATAAGTAGGCTGAAATGCCCAGGACAAGTTTTCTTCCCAAGTCTTAATTGCTTTTGGCTAAGCCCGTTCAGAGTGCGAGCCTCCAGTGGTCGGCACCAGGCTCTGCCTAGAGCCTGGCTGTTCGTCTTCTCATTAATAACTTGGATGCTGATGCTGCCACCATTCCACTCAAATTTGGGGATGGCGTGAAACTAGAAAGAAAAAGGAATCTGACATGTCAGAAGCAAAACTGAAGTTCCAATAAAGGGAGCAAATCCACCAAAAGGTAACAAAATGAATTATCTGGTGGTAAATGCAAAATATTAAGCTTTGGTCTATAGACAGAAGTGGGAGAGTGACCGCACACGGAGAAAAAATGCTTGTAAACTTCTGATAAACATCTTAACTGTCTTTGAATTTAAAAGAAGGAATACATATGGCTGCCAAAAAGGTGACTTTGTCTGTTTTATTAATGAAAGTATATTACTTAAAACTAGAAGGGATTGTTCAGATATGCTCTGAAACAGTTCCACTTTGTTCAGTTCAATTTAAGGATGACATGGACACACCAAGTTCACTCAGCATCTGTGACCAGGATGCTTGCCAGGCCCTGACCCACAGTCCAGGCCCTCCCACCCACACATGCCTGAGAGCTTCTCATACATGACTCATATGGCTGAGGAGCTACATTTCTAGATTTACTTAATTCTAATCAATTGAAACTTCTGTGTCTGCTTCTGGCTACTGCACATGCCAAATAGTGGAAGTAACTGGGAGGATAGCAGCCTGAAGAGAAGACTCGGGGGCAGAGCTGAAAGTGCTGTCTGATGGAAATGAGATGAGAAATATTTTTGAAGCCCACTGGGCAGAACTTGGACTTGGAGAAATTACAGTAACATACAAGTAGTGGCCGAAAAGAAATAATCCTATCTAATAAAAAAGTAATATGTAAATTAACCATCACTCCACTGCACCCACAAGCCATGCCCACGAGTCAATTATGAGCAAGTATGCAAATTAACCTCAACCAAGATGGCTGTGGCCACAGAGTGAGCAGGAGGGAGGCTTAGCATTCCCCAGCAATGGAAGAAGCCAAGCTTTCACATACCCTGGCAGGCCCAGGCCTCCACTTAAGGCTACAAAGTTTTAATTATAGAAGATAAATGAATCCCAACAGAAATGGCTGCCACTACAGAGCGAGCAGGAGGCTTGGTTCCACTCAAGGCTATAAAGTTTCAACTATAGAAAATAAATAAATTCCAGATACCAAGGCCTCCACTTGGGTCGCTGGGGGGCATGACCAGTCTGCAAACCACCACAGGCTCCTCGCCCAGGCTGCCCCACACCCAAGGGAACCCCCACTCTGATCCAGAACACGCTTCAGGGCAAACCAGCTGGTCCACCACCCATGTACCAGACCTCTATCCTATCTAATAGAAGAGTAATATGCAGATTGACCATCACTCCAATATACAAGATGGCTGCCCCATTTGGTCAAAGATCCTGCCCCATGTGGACACAAGATAGCCAACACAAGATGGCCGTCTGGGGAAAGCAGTTGGGAAGGACCAGGCCTGAAAGGGAGGGCAGTTGTGGGTGATCAGGCCAGCAGGTGAGGGCAGTTGGGAGGGACAAGGCCTGCAAAGGGAGGGAAGTTCGGGGCAATCAAGTTTGCAGGGGAGAGCAGTTAGGGATGACCTGGCCAGCAGAGGAGGAAACTTGGGGGTGACCAGACCTGCAGGGGAGGGCAGTTAGGAGTGACCAGGCCTGCAGGGGAGGGCAGCTAAGGGTGACCAGGCCTGCAGGGGAGGGCAGTTAGGCATCAGTTAGGCTAGCAAGGGAGTGGTCAGGCTGGCAGGCAGAAGTGGTTAGGGGCAACCAGGAAGGCAGACAGTTGGGAGCCAGCAGTCCTAGGTTGTGAGAGGGATGTCTGACTGCCCAGTGGAATCAGACATAAACAGACAGTCAGACATCCCTCAAGGGGTCCGAGATTGGAGAGGGTGCAGGTTGGGCTGAGGGACATCCCCATGCATGAATTTCATGCACTGGGCCTCTAGTCTTATCTAATAAAAGAGTAATATGCAGAGAGAATCAAGATGGCAGCATAGGTAAAACACCTATCCTGCCGTCATACTCAACAATTTTAATACTACAACTTAACGAAAGAACAAACACCTTCCAGAATCACCAGAAAGCTCGCCGAGTGAAAATTCCACAAATAAAAGTGAAGATAAGACACTGTGACTCGGAGGAGCGGCAGCGGACAGCGTTGAAAGATTTGCACGGAGAGAGGTTTGGAGCGCGCGCCAGTGGAGAGGGCGGGCGGCTGAAAACCGGCCAGTTTTCTCGAACGGGGAGACAAAGGCGTCCCACTGGACTGATTCTCCAGCTCTGGGCGAAGTCCAGGGAACCCACTATCATACGGGGTGAAAACTGGACAGTGGGAGGGCACGCCCAAGCTCGGGCGCTGCAGGGGCCTCCCGGCTTGTGGAGAAGGCAGCTTGTGTGAACAGTTCGGCAGCCGGTGGAGCTCCTCAGCGGCTCACTCTCAGAGGTGCTGGTGGCCATTGCCCCCGGCACAGAGTCCCTGGGGCCGCATAGGGCGGAGCTAATGCTGTCTGCTTGGCCCAGAGACTCCACCCATCCAACCTGAGCACAGCTGAGCTTCGCAGACAATTGGCCTGGAGGTCAACCCCTCCAAGTGCTAACAAGGATTAATCTAGGCTTAACTTCAACAAGACTGTGCAACCCAGGTAACTGGGGAGGTTGAGCCACTGTCCCTAGTAGGAAGTCTACCACACAAAGCTAATTGACCAACTCAGGGAAGCAGCCACCATGCAGAGACATGGAAAGAAATCAGATGTGAAAGAAATGGAGGAAAAAAAAAAAGACTGGACATGGAATTCAAAACGACGGTTATAGGGCTTCTCAAGAGGCTCCAACAAAAGGTCAAGGCCTATAAGGAAATAAGCGAGACGGCAAAGGAAATGAATGAGTCCTACAAGGAAATGAACGAGACCTGTAAGGAAATGATCAAGACCAACGTGGAAATGAAGGAGACCCTCAAGGATATAAAGGAGACTCTCAATGATATGAAAAAGGACCAACCAGAAATTAAGCATACACTGACTGAAACAAAAAATATTATACAAAGACCTAAAAGTGCTCTGGATCACCCCAAGAACCAAGTTAAAGATTTGAAATACAAAGAAGCAAAATCCACTCAGCTGAAAAAGCAAGAAACCAAAAGAATCCAAAAAATTGAAGATAGTGTAAGGGGCCTCTGGGACAACCTCAAGCATACCAACATCCGAATTATAGGGTTGCCAGAAAAATAGAGAGAGCAAGACAATGAAAACCTATTTGAAGAAATAGTGACCGAAAACTTCCCACACCTGGTGAAAGAAATTGACTTAGGAGTCCAAGAAATGCACAGAACCCCAATATATAGGAACCCTAAGAGGACCACACCGAGGCACATCATAATTAAAATGCCAAGAGCAAAAGACAAAGAGAGAATATTAAAAGCAGCAAGAGAGAAACAGTTGGTTACCTATAAGGGAGCACCCATACGATTGTCAGCGGATTTCTCAACAGAAACGATGCAGGCCAGACGCGAGTGGCAAGAAATATTCAAAGTGATGAACAGCAAGAATCTACAACCAAGATTACTCTATCCAGCAAAGCTATCATTCAGAATTGAAGGCCAGATAAAGTGCTTCGCAGATAAGAAAAAGCTAAAGGAGTTCATCATCACCAAACCAATATTATATGAAATGCTGAAAGTTATTCTTTAAGAAGAGGAAGAAGAAAAAGATAAAAGTATAAACTAGGAACAACAAATACACATCTATCAACAAATGAATCTAAAAATCAAGTGAATAATAAGCTGATGAACAGGATAAACTGGTGAATGTAACAGAATCACGGACATAGAGAGGGAATGGACTGACAACTCTTGGGGAGGAAGAGGGTGTGGTAAGTGCAGCAAGAGACTGGACAAAAATCATGCAACTATGGGAGAGGACAGTGGAGGGGGGTGAGGGCGGAGGGTGGGATGGGTACCAGGTAGTGGGGAACTATAAGGGGAAAAAAAGGGAACAATGTAATTAATAAACCGAACAATAAAGATTAAAAAAAATAAAATTAAAAAAAAGAGTAATATGCAAATTAACCATCATTCCGCTACACCTACAAGCCATGCCCACCAGTCAGGCCCATCATCCAATCAAGAGTGAGTATGCAAATTAACCCCACCAAGCTGGCTGTGGCCATAGAGTGAACAGGAGGAAGGTTGGGGTTTCCCTGGCAATGGAGGAAGCCAAGCTTTCCACACACCCTGGCAGGTCCAGGCCTACACTCAAGGCTACAAAGTTAATTATAGAAGATAAATAGAATCCTAACAGAAATGGCTGCTGCCACAGAGCAGTTTCAACTATAGGAGATAAATAAATCCCAGATACCCGGGCCTCTGCTTGGGTCGTTGGGGTGGGGGCGGGGGCGTGGCTGGCCTGAAAACTACCACAGGCCCCTCGCCCAGGATGTCCTACACCCCAAGGGAATCCCCACCCTGATCCAGGACACCCTTCAGTGCAAACCAGCTGGCCCCCAACCATGCACCAGGCCTCTAATAAAAGAGTAATATGCAGATTGACCATCACTCCAACACACAAGAGGGCTGCTCCCATGTGGTCAAAGATCCTGCCCCTATGTGGATACAAGATGGCCATCACAAGATGGCCATCAGGGGAGGGCAGTTGGGAGAAACCAGGCCTGCAAGTGAGGGCAGCTGTGGGCAATCAGGCCAGCAGGGGAGGGCAGTTGGGAGTGACCAGGCCTACAAGGGAAGTGGGCAATCAAGTCTGCAGGGGAGGACAGTTAGGGATGACCAGGCTAGCAGAGGAGGGAAGTTAGGGGTGACTGGGACTAGAGGGAAGGGCAGTGGGGGGAGGGATCAGGCCTGCAGGGGAGGGCAGTTAGGGGCAATCAGGCTGGTAGGGTAGTGGTTAGGGAGTGTTCAGGCTGGCAGACAGAAATGGTTAGGGGCAATCAGGAAAACAGACAGGTGAGCAGTTCGGAGCCAGCAGTCCTGGATTGTGAGAGGGATGCTTGACTGCCCGGACATTCCTCGAGGGGTCCCAGATTGGAGAGGGTGCAGGCTGGGCTGAGGGACACCCTCCTCCACGAATTTTCTGCACTGGGCCTCTAGTTATTCATGATAACTACAGGCAGGACCCATGGCCATTATATTCACTGCCCAGCACCTACAGTGCCTGGCACCAAGGAGGCCTTCAGGATGCACTTCTATTGAACAAGGAAATGAATCAATCAATCAATGAAACAGGAAGCTGTCCAAATGGCATACAAATGCTTCCAAAGACAGTGGACTCCCCATTCTGGAGGAGTTCCCTGGGAGCTGGCTGCCTCCCTGCAGGGAATAATGTGGAAGATACTGCATCCACCAAAAGGCTGCTGGACCAGTTAGCCTTTAACACTTTTTCAGATCTGCTAAGAGCCTTGCAGCTGGGCCTGGGTTCAAACTGGACACTCACTATTGTGTGACTATCTTAGATATCTACGGTTGCATAACAAATCACTAGGACTTCAAACAGCAGACACTTATTACCTCCGTTCCTGTGGGCCAGGAGTCTGGACACATCTTAGCTGGCTGCTCCACTTGGAGTCTCATGAGGCTGCAATCCAGGTGTAAGCCAGGACTGGGTGCTCACTCAGAGGCTGGACTGGCAGAGTCCATGTCCCCACTAGCATGGCTGTTGGCCACACACAGACCTTCATCTTGTGGTGGCAGCGCTGCAAGCTCGGGGTGGCGGGGGGGGGGGGGGTGGTTTGCTGGCTTTCAGCAGAGCTGGCCCAGTCCCTAGAGGTCAACTGAATTTCCAGTCACACCTGGCTCCTCAGCATGCCCACTCAAGCCTCCAAGCCTTTATGAAGAGCCCCTAGCCCTAGCCAGTTGGGGTCAGTGGATAGAGCATTGGCCCAAGAACTGAAGGGTCCTGGGCTCAATTCTGGTCAAGGGCACATGCCTCAGTTGCAGGCTCCATCCTGGCCCTGGTCAGGGCATGTGTGAAGGCAACTAATCGATCTGTCTCTCTCACATCAATGTCTCTCTCTCTCCCCCCCCCCTCCCTTCCACTCTCTCTAAAAATCAATGGAAAAATATCCTCAGGTGATTCACAAACAAACAAACAACAACAACAAAAACACCAAAAAAAGAAGAGCCCTCAAGCAAGCCTGCTAGCAAGTAGTGTTATATAAGGGAGCAATCACACATGACATGCCACTGCCTTTGCTATATTCCAATGGTCAGAAGCAGATCATATCCCGCCCATACTCAGCCCGCACTCAGGGGGAGACCGTTCCACAGAGGTATGAACTCTAGGAGGCGGGGCTCATGCAGAGGCACCCTGGGGCCTGTCTGTGACAGTGACCTTAGCAAGTCAGCATGCTCCAGCTTCTCTTCTATGAAAACTAGAGGCCCAATGCATGAAATTCATGAAAGAGCAGCCTTCCTTCCCCCAGCTGCTGGCACCGGCTTCCCTCTGGCCACCGGCAAGCACCCGGGACCCAGGCTTCCCTCGAAGACTCAGGACGTCCAGTCTAATTAGCATATTATGCTTTTATTATTATAGACTAATGGCCTGGTGCATGAAATTCATGCACATTAAAAGGGAATTAACTAGAGGAAATATTTTAATATTGCTATTTTCTCTTTCTCTATAATAGAAGTGTCAGAGATGAAAAAAAATAATAAAATGTATATGAAAATCTCCATTCCTGTCAGAGTCTGGGGCATGCTGCCGGACCCAGAGTCAAGTCTCCACCCACCCCTGTTCACCTTGAAATCACGCAAGACCCAGACTCAGCCAGCCCCAGCTCAGCCTCAGGTTCCACGGGCCAGCACGGTCCCCCATCAAGTCCTATTGGCAGGGAGATGACCTCAGGTCCCCCAGCACAGCCTTAGGTCCCCTGGCCAGGAACCAGGTCATGGGGTGCAGCCTCAGGTCCCCTGGCCCGGCCTCATGTCCCTCAGCCCTGGCACCAGGGCAGGGGGTGCAGCCTTAGGACCTCCAGGTTGGCCTCAGGTCCCCCAGTGCTGAGGTGGGGTATATAGCCTCAGGTGTCCCATCAAGCCCCTGTGGGCAGGGGGTGCAGCCTCAGGTCCCCTGGCCCGGTGCAGGAGCAAAGGGCACAACCTTAGGGCCCCTAGCCTGGCCTCAGGTCCCCCCGTCCTGATGCCAAGGGACCTGGTGCTGAGACAATACAGCCGACGCCGCCACCCACTCCATGCCTCAGCCCTGTCCCCACCCCCTACCCCGTGCATGCCTTGGCCCTGCCACCCTGCCCACCCCCCGGCCCCGCCCCCGCCCCACGCACTCCTCAGCCTCGCCCCCTGCTCCTGATTGACTGGTAGCATGTGAAGGTATGGTCAAATTTGCATATTACTCTTTTATTAGGTAGGATTATTATAGATGAGGCCACTGATACTTCAATAGAATCATTAGAGGTGCACCTAACATACAAACTCACTTTAGAATTTAACCAGGATCCAGTTTGTCTCCACAATGGCATTTACTCCTCAAAATAACAAACCCAGTAGGGTAGACTTAGGTTACAGAGGCTTAATATTAAAAGAGAAGCAAGCAACACTTTAATCCAGAGAAACACTTACGAATTCTCAACCAGTCATCCCCTCTGTAGAACATGGTCAGTTACCAGCAGAATTCATTCAACATTCGTTTATTCAGCAAATCTGAATGCGGACTCCTGCCTGTACGCGCTCCTTTGTTCCTTCCTACGGAGAAGCTCAGTGATGGCCTGGCCCTGGGGATGAGGGTTCTTTCGCAGGGCTGTGCGCACAAATACTTTATGGGATCTTTCAGGGAGCAATTCTGACTATATATGGTGTTTCCTTCACACACTAATTCAGTGCCAATTCCTGCGTGCTCAGATCCATCAGCCCAACTTCAGAGGTTTGTCTTAAAAATGCCTCATAACCTAGAGGCCCAGTGCACAAATGTGTGCACGGCTGAGGTCCTTTGGCCTGGCCAGTGATCGGGGCCATCTCACCCAGTCTGGGTGGAGGGACTGGGGAGTTTGGCCAGCGTGGGAGGATGGCTGTGGGAGGGTGGCTGTGGGAGAGCACCGACCACCAGGGGGCAGCTCCTGGGTTGAGCGTCTGCCCTCTGGTTTTCAGTATGCATCATAGCGACCAGTCATAATGGTCACTTGGGCTTTTATATACATGGATATCAACTATTAGTTCCTATTAAATTGTTAAGCATTTAAAAAACAATTTGAGGATCGTTTTTGTCTGAAATATGTGTCCATTTTAATTTTGCATTCCCAACAAGAGGGTCAGATACTGTCACTTTTCCTCTGCTGAATTCACATCTCAGTAACTGCACCCCGAACAAGGTAAGGGCCCTGTTCTCATTCTGAGCAGCTTGCCAATGGGTGCAGCTTCCACTGATAGTCAAGAGGAGAGCAATTATGCCATGCTAATCAATAATGTGAACCGTGAAGATTAATCCCCCATAATCCATTTTTCTCTATAGGAGACTGCATTGGGAGGCTTCTCAACTATTTTCTCCCGCCTCTATCATCTTTTTAAGACAAAACATCAACAATTAAAAGATGCTATCTAATTAGAGCCAAATGTTATTTTTTAAAAGACTTACATTCCCTCTGGACCTTGGTTGCAAGAGTAGAGAGAGACACTAACAGAGACATTGCATGGCCGGCACTGTGCTGGACAAGGCGTCCATGCTGGCTCACTTATACCCAACAGCCTCCCAGAGGGTGAGTGTGGTCAACCCTGCTCCAAGACGGAGGAACAGAAACTGGGATGGAGGCTAACCAGTTTGTGGCCTAAAGCCACACACACACACACACACACACTCACTCACATACATACACACATCCACACACATGCATACATGAGGGCACACATACACATATGAATGCACATATACATACATGAGGGCACACATACAAATGCACACACAGAGATGCATACACATGCACATGCATACACACACACATACTCACACACACACCCCAACCAGAACTGGAAACTAGACCTTCAGAAAGGGATGGGCAAACTGCAGCTTGCGAGCCACATGTGGCTCTCGAGCCGTGGTTTGCCGCTCTGTTGACTAATGAGTTTGCCAATCACTGTGTAAGGCCCCTTACCCAGAAGTTTTGACTTCAGGTTAAAGACATTAGTACAAAATTAAAGTGGTTTTTAAGTGTTTTTCCCTAAGGCAGTGGTCGGCAAACTCATTAGTCAACAGAGTGGCAAACCGTGGCTCCCGAGCTGCAGTTTGTCGACCACTGAAGTGACAGCATGTCTCCGGCATAGCAGGATCCCCAAACTAACAAATATGTGCTGAACACCACCAGCCGCTGCACAGCTTTAAATAAACCAGAAACCAATAAACAGAAGACACACAAAATACAAGTTCACTTGTCATCTTGGGGCAGCAGGTAGGACACAGAAAGGGGAGATTGCTTAATTTACCTCAGGAAACAGAAAAACAGCACCGCCAGCCTCCGGGGGAGGCTGTGTGTGCTGGGCTGTGGGTCAGCGGTGGGCTGCCTTGGCTCAGGCCCAATTAGAAGGAAAGTGCTTGATGCTAGGCAGAGGCTCTGTGCCCAGACGCCAGCCTGTGAGTGCTGCATAGTCATTCTATTCTCTGAGCCGAGCCTGGGAGGCCCCACCTCCTCACCTGAGCCCCCTGAATCAATGTTTCATCCGCCACGTTGGAGCCAGTCACTGGTCCTTCTCCGTGGTTCTTTGCGTCTAGGCTCAGAGCTTCCCGCACCTATATTCCATTATTTTCCCTGTTGTCTGTTTCTCACTTCCGGTGACATTAAAGAGAGCCCACTCCTAAAGAGCAGATGAGCCAATTTCCTTTTCTACACCTGCAGGGCCCTTTAATCATGAAACGGGGAAAGACCTGCAAACCAAAATCCCCTTCCACCTTCAGCAGCCCCAAGGAATCGGGCTTTTTGTTTGCTGGCAGAATCGCACATCAAAAGAAGAAAGGGGGCAGGACTGCGTGATGAAGGCCACGGCCAGAATGTTTGATGCCTGGCTAACTACTAGCCACTAATTAAATGCAAAATGGTAGCATTAATGCAAAGTGGGATGAGCAACACTATATTGGGTGGTTGGGTTTTTTCTTCACAATGAACACCCCTGGTTTCCCTCCTCACCATTGCTGCATTTTCAAAGCATTTGGGCTCAGCCAGCAAGCAGCATGCCCTTAATCCACTCTTACTCGTGTGCGCGCTCTGCACTCAGAGAGTGGATAACGGGGTCAGCTGGGAACAGGAGGACCCGAGTCGAGTGCTGCTGGCTCCGGTTCCAGTGCTCTCAGACTCATGGCTGTTCTTTTTAGACCCAGAGATCAAACTCGGCTGTTCTTCTGTTACAGCCTAAAAATTGGGGAGCCCTAAAAATACCCGCTCCAGGCTTCAGGAAGCCACTGGAGATGAACAAAGGAAAAGGAAAAGCCTGTGGGTTCTCCTGTGTTTTTCTCTGGATGGATGTTAAACTGTGGATCTCACGTTGTGCATAGGTCCCTAGCACAGGCAGCTGCTGGGAAAGGCGAGATTGAGGGCCCTTACTTAGAGAAGGAGCTTTGCCCCCAAAATATGTCCGCAGACAGATCACACTCTTAGAGATCAGTACTTACTGAGGAACTGTCTGCCCTAGGGGAATTAACATTGGAAGACTTTCAGACGCTCAGTGATTTTTCAATTGCCTAATGACACTCATTTTGAGTAACAAATCCTATATAATAAAAGTGTAACATGCAAATTGTCCCCTCAAACAGGAGTTCAACCAGGAGTTCGACCGGGGATGGGACCAGCCTGGGGAAGGGAAGCAGGCCAGCAGCCAACAGCTGCTAGGGGCCCTACCGGTGCACAAATTTTGTGCATTGGGCCTCTAGTAAGTAATAAATGCAATGGCTGCTTGTATCTAATGGCAATTTCCTGTCCTGAGCACTGTGTGGTGTGCTATACAGCCTTTCCCATGTAATTCTTACCCGGCAGTTTCCCGCTTACTGATGAGCACACCTGAAAAAGCCCCCGTTATTGGCCCAGGATTGCACAGAGAGTGAGGGCTGAAGCCAAGATAAGTGACTCCAGACCCCACTTTCTAAAAGCCACCCAGTCCTGCCTCCTCCTGGTGGCCCAAGGGAGCTGCAAACAATGCTGGCCAGCACAGATGGGAACAGAGAGCACAGGGAGGACAGCTAACCTATAACCTAAAAATAGTTTCTACATTTTTAAATGTCTGAGGGAAATGAAAAGAATAGTATTTCTTAATACATGAAAATTATATGAAATTCAAATTTCAATATCCACAAACCACAGGCCATAGGAGCACACCCTGCACCTTTCTTTATGGGCTGTCTCTGGCTCTTTTCTTGTGGCAGCAGCAAAGCTGAGTAGTTCTAACAGAGACCACGTGGCCCACAAAGCCACATGGCCATTTACAGAAAGAGTCTGCTGACTAGCTCTAGCAGATAAATCCTGTCTTGTCATAAAGTCACCTTACTCTCCTAATCCTCTCTCACTGAGAGGCTGTTCTCAAATACCCCTTAGCTGCAAATTCTGACTTTACACAGCACACAGCACGTGTACAAGTTCTGCACACAAGTTCTCCACTGGCAACTCAGCCTAATCAGGAGGTCCTTGCTACAGAAGACAACATAATCATGAACCATCATGAATTACTCTGTATCACATGGTAAAATTGTCCTTTTTTTTTCTGGAATGTTTATTCTGAACTCAGGTTAGGTCTTGCTTAAAATCAACCAATTGTAGAATCCTCCTCTATTTTCAAACCACTGTTACCCTGGAGTCGGAGCTTCCAGGAATCTACCCCATTGGCCAAGATGGGACCAAGGAGTTTCTTATACTGAGCAGCCAAAAGCTAGAAAATGAATGGACAAAACCCGGGTGCACCAAAAACTAGCAAGGTACCTGAGGACACTGGAAGCTAACAAGATAATTGGGTAGAAAAAAGGCCCTCCCCATCCCTATAAGAACCCAGGTTTGAGCAGGAATGATGACCTTTGAGAGAGGAGACCACCATTCTCTTGTGGGACCTGATAAACCTCTTTCCTTTTGCACCGTCACCTGCTCACAAGTTTGCCATTCGTTGTGGCAGGCAGCCAAACCTCCAGTTTTATTTTCTGGTGTGAGTGTTTGGTGTCATTACACCACTAGTGTATCTTTAAAGATAAACATTTAGGTTATGAATAGAAATGTAGCAGTAGAAAATAACTGAGGGTCTAATTATCTAATGAGAACGTTTAACTGTCAAGTAGAGATGGAAAATGCATTTCCCCACCTCTGACCTTTCAATAGGCTTATTTCCTCCACACGGAATATCCTTCCTCCTCTATCCATTGCAGCTGAATCTCCCCTACTAGACAGAAAGCTCAATGAATACGAAATCCATATTATAATCAAGAATCATATACAGCCCACCACCTTATGCAAAATAGGCACTTGAGAAATAGAGGAAGAAACTTATGAGAAAGTTCTATCTTCATTCAATAAATATTAAATTGACCAAGATATACTGAATTTATCTGTTCATCTCCTTAGATTTTATGTAACTACTAGAGGCCTGGTGCACAAAATTCGTGCACGGGGGGGAGGGGGGCAGCAGATATCCCTTAGCCCAGCCTGCACCCTCTCCAATCTGGGACCCCTCGAGGTATGTCCGACTGCCAGTCTAAGCCTGATCCGGATCAGGCCTAAATGGGCAATCGGACATCCTTCTCACAATCCAGGACTGCTGGCTCCAAACTGCTTACCTGCCTGCCTCCCTGATTGCCCCTCACCACTTCTGCCTGCCAGCCTGATCACCAGATAATCACTCCCCTGCCAGCTTAATTGATTTTTAACTGCTCCCCTGCCGGCCTAATTGCCCCCAACTTCCCTCCTCTGCTGGCCTGGTCACCCCTAACTGCCCTCCTCTGCAGGCTTGATTGCCCCCAACTGCCCTCCCTTGCAGGCCTGGTCCCTCCCAACTGCCCTCCCCTGCTGGCCTGATCACCCACAACTGCCCTCCCTTACAGGGCCTGGAACCTCCAATGGCCCTCCCTGCTGGCCATCTTGTGGTGGCCAACTTGTGTCCACATGGGGGCAGGATCTTTGACCACATGAGGGCAGCCCTCTGTGTGTTGGAGTGATGGTCAATCTGCATGTTACTCTTTTATTAGATAGGATAGATGCCTGGTGCATGGGTGGGGGCCAGCTGGTTTGCCCTGAAGAGTGTACCAGATCAGGGAGGGGGTTCCCTTGGGGTAAGGGGCGACCTGGGCGAGGGGCCTGTGGAGGTTTCCAGGCCAGCCACACCCCCCAGTGACCCAAGAGGAGGCCCTGGTATCTGGGATTAATCTATGTCTACAATTGAAACTTTGTAGCCTGGAGTGGAGTCAAGCCTTCTGCTCACTCCAGGGCTGCAGTCATTTCTGTTTGAAACATTGTAGCTTAGAGGGGAGGCCTAGGCCAGCAACAGCAGGCTGAAAGCTCGGCTTCCTCGTTGCCATGGAAACACAAGCCTCTGTTCTCTCCAGCTCAGTGGTTGCTGCCATTTCTGTATCTTTTATAATTGAAACTTTGTAACGTTGAGTGGAGGCCTAGGGAGGCAGAAAGCTTGGCTTCCTCTGTTGCTGGGGAAACCCAAGCCTTCCTCCTGCTCTCAGTGGAGGCAGTCATCTTGGTTGGGGTTTATTTGCATAATCTGCTCCTGATTGGCTGGTGGGCGAGACTATGGGCAAGGCTTGTGGTTGTGGTGAAGGTACTGTCAAATTTGCATATTACTCTTTTTTTAAATAGGATTTCTCTATCTTCAGAAGCAATAACTATTTTTGACAGACAATTTCAAAACCTACCAAAGAAAATGTGTACTTTTGGAAATTGGGTAAATACATTGCAATTATAAGAAATTCTTTCTTGAAGGAGAAACCAAAATGGTGGCATAGGTAAACACCTATCGTGCTGCCATACACAGCAATTTCAAAACAACAACTTAACAAAAGAACAAACAATGTCCCGAATCACCGGAAAGCTGGCTGAGTAAAAATTCCACAAATAAAAGTGAAGATAGGACACTGTGACTCAGAGGAGCGGCTGAGGACAGCGTTGAAGATAAGTGCAGAGTCAGAGGTTTGGAGCGCGCACCAGCGGATAGGGCGGTTGGCTGCAAACCCAGCTGGTTTTCTCTAATGGGGGAGACAAAGACGTCCCGCTGCACTGATTCCCAAGCTCCGGGCGAAGTCCGGGGAACCCACAATCATACGGGGTAAAAACTGGACAGTGGGGAGGCATGCTGAACCTCGGGCGTTGCAGGGGTCTGCGAGCTTGTGGAGGGCCAGCTTGTGCTGAGTGCGTGTGAACTTGGGAACAGCAGAGCTGTGTGACCGCGCAGAGAGGACTCATGACTTACTCTCTCATTCGGAAAACCACTAGACTACATTGTTTTATGACCCTGGGTGAGATGTTGGGTGTGCAGACTCATTTGGGGAGAGGCTGAATTATCCGGCAGTGGGTGGAGCTCAGCAGCAGCTCTCTCTCAGAGGTGCTGGCAGCCATTGCCACCCGGCACAGAGTTCCTGGGGCTGCACAGGGCAGAGCTAACGCTGCCTGATTGGCCCGGAGACTCCGCCCATCCAACCTGAGCACAACTGAACATCATAGACAATTGGCCTGGAGGTCAAAGCCTCCTAGTGTTAACAAGGATTAATCTAGGCTTAACTTCAGCAAGACTGTGCAGCCCATATCCACCTCAGGTAACTGGGGAGGCTGAGCCACTGTCCCTAGTAGGAAATCTACCACACAAAGCTAATTGACCAACTCAGGAAAGCAGCCACCATGCAGAGACGTGGAAAGAAATTAGATGTGAAAGAAATGGAGGGAAAAAAAACAACTGGTCATAGAATTCAAAACCACGGTTATAAGGCTTTTCAAGAGGATCTTAGAAAAGGCCGAGACTTACAAGGAAATGAACAAGACCTATGGGGAAATGAACAAGACCTACAAGGAAATAATGAGACCTACGAGGATATGAATGAGACGCTCAAGGATATGAAAAAGGACCAACCAGAAATTGAGCATACACTGACTGAAATAAAAAATATTATACAAAGACCTAAAAGTGCTCTGGAGCACCCCAAGAACCAAGTTAAAGATTTGAAATATAAAGAGGTAAAATCCACTCAGCTGAAAAAGCAAGAAACCAAAAGAATCCAAAAAATTGAAGATAGTGTAAAGGGCCTCTGGGACAACCTCAGGCATACCAACATCCGAATTATGGGGTTGCCAGAAAAAGAGAGAGAGCAAGACAATGAAAACCTATTTGAAGAAATAGTGACTGAAAACTTCCCACACCTAGTGAAAGAAATTGACTTAGGAGTCCAAGAAGCACACTGGACCGCAATATATAGGAACCCTAAGAGAAACACACCAAGGCACATCATAATTAAAATGCCAAGAGCAAAAGACAAAGAAAGAATATTAAAAGCAGCAAGAGAAAAACAGTTAGTTACCTATAAGGGAGCACCCATATGGTTGTCAGCGGATTTCTCAACAGAAACGATGCAGGCCAGATGGGAGTGGCAAGAAATATTCAAAGTGATGAATAGCAAGAATCTACAATGAAGATTACTCTACCCAGCAAAGCTATCATTCAGAATTGGAGGTCAGATAAAGTGCTTTGTGGCTAAGAAAAAGCTAAAGGAATTCATCACCATCAAACCAATATTATATGAAATGCTGAAAGTTATTCTTTAAGAAGAGGAAGAAGAAAAAGGTAAAAATAAAAATTTGAACAACAAATACACATCTATCAACAAATGAATCTAAAAATCAAGTGAATTAAAAATCTGATAAACAGGATAAACTGATGAATATAATAGAATCGTGGGCATACACTAACTGAAATAAAGAATAATTTACATGAATTTAACAATAAAATAGAGGATTCAGAGTATTAAATCAGTGATTTGGAATATGAGGAAGCAAAAGATATCCAATCAAAATACCAAAAAGAAAGAAGAATTTAAAAAATCTGAAGATAGTGTAAGGAGCCTCTGGGATAACTGCAAGCATAGCAACATTCGCATTATAAGGAAGCCAGAGGGGAAGACAGAGAGCAAACTATTGAAAACCTATTTGAAGAAATAATGACAGAAACTTCCCCCACCTGGTGAAAGAAATAGACTTAAAGTCCAGGAAGCACAGAGAGCCTAAAACAAGAGGAAGTCAAGAGGCCCACACCAAAGCACATCATAATTAAAATGCCAAAGTTTAAGAGAATCTCAAAACAGCAGAGGAAAAATAGTTACCTACAAGGGAGTACTCACGCAATTGTCAGCTGCTTTCTCAAAACAAACTTGGTAGGCTAGAAGGGAGTGGCAAGAAATATTCAAAGTAATGAGTAGCAAGAATCTACAACCAAGAATACTTTACCCAGCAATGCTATCATTTAGATATGAAGGTCAGATAAAGAGCTTCACAGACAAGAAAAAGGTATTCTTTAAGAAGATTATTCTTTGAGTATTCATCAATATTATTTAAGAAGAGGAAGAGGAGGAGAAGGAGCTAGAAGAGGAGGAGGAGGAGGAGGAGGAGGAGGAGGAGGAGGAGGAGGAGGAGGAGAGGAGGAGGAGGAGGAGAAAAGAGATTTAAAACATGAATAATAAAATGGAGGTTAATACATATATATCAACAATTGAATCTAAAAATCAAAATAAATGAACAAGTAATCTGATGAACAAAATAAGATGATGAATAAAACAGAACCAGAGGCATGGAAACATGGAACAGACTGACAAATCTCAGAGGAAAGGGGTATGGGGGTGGGGGGGGGGATTCGAAAAGAGATTAGCCCAAGATCTTATATGCATATATGTATTACCTATGGGCACAGACAATAGGGTGGAAACGGTCTGGGGTTGGGCAGGAACTAGTGAAGGGGGACAATGGGGGAAAAATAAGGGGATATCTGTAATACTTTCAACAATAAAGATTTTTTCAAAAACTCATCAAAGGAACATAATAACAGATAAAGAAATTAAATATGTGTTGGAATGATATTAGCCAAACTCTTCATAATATCTGGGGAGGAATGGTTAGAAATGAGTTGGAAGTGGGGAGAATAGAGGACATCTGTAATATTGTCAACAATAAATATACACTGAATGGCCAGATTATTATGATCTCTGAAGGCATAATAATCTAGCCACTCAGTGTGCATGTGTGTGTGTGTGTGTGTGTGTGTGTGTGTGCGTGTGTATTCATGCATGGGTAGGGTCCGGCCAGCTTTACCACGTAGGAGACAGGCAGTTGGCCAGCCTGCCTGCTGGTCAAACTCCTGGTCGAGAAGACAATTTGGATATTAGCCTTTTATTATATAGGATATACACTGAGTGGCCAGATTATTATGTGTTCAGAGATCATAATAATCTGGCCACTCTGTGTATATATGGGTTGGAAGGATAATTAAGGGGACCTTTACTTTTTATAACTCTGATTTTACTATTATTTTTAGAACTTGCACGTTATCAGTGGGGCCTCCACAGAGCTGCTCCTGTACTGTGACTGTTACCCTGCACTGTGACTGTTATCCTGCACTGTGACTGTTATCCTGTACTGTGACTGTTACCCTGTACTGTGACTGTTACCCTGCACTCTGACTGTTATCCTTCACTGTGACTGTTACCCTGTACTGTGACTGTTATCCTGTACTGTGACTGTTATCCTGCACTGTGACTGTTATCCTGTACTGTGACTGTTGTTATCCTGCACTGTGACTGTTATCCTGTACTGTGACTGTTACCCTGCACTGTGACTGTTACCCTGTACTGTGACTGTTATCCTGTACTGTGATTGTTATCCTGTACTGTGACTGTTATCCTGCACTGTGACTGTTATCCTGTACTGTGACTGTTACCCTGCACTGTGACTGTTACCCTGTACTGTGACTGTTATCCTGTACTGTGACTGTTATCCTGCACTGTGACTGTTATCCTGTACTGTGACTGTTGTTATCCTGTACTGTGACTGTTACCCTGTACTGTGACTGTTATCCTGTACTGTGACTGTTATCCTGCACTGTGACTGTTATCCTGTACTGTGACTGTTACCCTGCACTGTGACTGTTACCCTGTACTGTGACTGTTATCCTGTACTGTGACTGTTATCCTGCACTGTGACTGTTACCCTGTACTGTGACTGTTATCCTGCACTGTGACTGTTATCCTGTACTGTGACTGTTATCCTGTACTGTGACTGTTGTTATCCTGTACTGTGACTGTTACCCTGTACTGTGACTGTTATCCTGTACTGTGACTGTTATCCTGCACTGTGACTGTTATCCTGTACTGTGACTGTTACCCTGCACTGTGACTGTTACCCTGCACTGTGACTGTTATCCTGTACTGTGACTGTTATCCTGCACTGTGACTGTTATCCTGTACTGTGACTGTTATCCTGTACTGTGACTGTTGTTATCCTGTACTGTGACTGTTACCCTGTACTGTGACTGTTATCCTGTACTGTGACTGTTATCCTGCACTGTGACTGTTATCCTGTACTGTGACTGTTACCCTGCACTGTGACTGTTATCCTGCACTGTGACTGTTATCCTGTACTGTGACTGTTGTTATCCTGTACTGTGACTGTTACCCTGTACTGTGACTGTTATCCTGTACTGTGACTGTTATCCTGCACTGTGACTGTTATCCTGTACTGTGACTGTTACGCTGCACTGTGACTGTTACCCTGTACTGTGACTGTTATCCTGTACTGTGACTGTTATCCTGTACTGTGACTGTTATCCTGTACTGTGACTGTTGTTATCCTGCACTGTGACTGTTACCCTGTACTGTGACTGTTATCCTGCACTGTGACTGTTATCCTGCACTGTGACTATTGTTATCCTACACTGTGACTGTTATCCTGTACTGTGACTGTTATCCTGCACTGTGACTGTTATCCTGTACTGTGACTGTTACCCTGCACTGTGACTGTTACCCTGTACTGTGACTGTTATCCTGTACTGTGACTGTTGTTATCCTGCACTGTGACTGTTACCCTGTACTGTGACTGTTATCCTGCACTGTGACTGTTATCCTGCACTGTGACTGTTATCCTGTACTGTGACTGTTACCCTGCACTGTGACTGTTACCCTGTACTGTGACTGTTACCCTGCACTGTGACTGTTACCCTGTACTGTGACTGTTATCCTGTACTGTGACTGTTGTTATCCTGCACTGTGACTGTTACCCTGTACTGTGACTGTTATCCTGCACTGTGACTGTTATCCTGCACTGTGACTGTTATCCTGTACTGTGACTGTTACCCTGCACTGTGACTGTTACCCTGTACTGTGACTGTTACCCTGCACTGTGACTGTTACCCTGTACTGTGACTGTTATCCTGTACTGTGACTGTTGTTATCCTGCACTGTGACTGTTACCCTGTACTGTGACTGTTATCCTGCACTGTGACTGTTATCCTGCACTGTGACTGTTATCCTGTACTGTGACTGTTACCCTGCACTGTGACTGTTACCCTGTACTGTGACTGTTACCCTGCACTGTGACAGTTACCCTGTACTGTGACTGTTATCCTGCACTCTGACTGTTATCCTGTACTGTGACTGTTACCCTGCACTGTGACTGTTACCCTGTACTGTGACTGTTATCCTGTACTGTGACTGTTATCCTGCACTGTGACTGTTATCCTGTACTGTGACTGTTGTTATCCTGTACTGTGACTGTTACCCTGTACTGTGACTGTTATCCTGTACTGTGACTGTTATCCTGCACTGTGACTGTTATCCTGTACTGTGACTGTTACCCTGCACTGTGACTGTTACCCTGTACTGTGACTGTTATCCTGTACTGTGACTGTTATCCTGCACTGTGACTGTTACCCTGTACTGTGACTGTTATCCTGCACTGTGACTGTTATCCTGTACTGTGACTGTTATCCTGTACTGTGACTGTTATCCTGTACTGTGACTGTTATCCTGCACTGTGACTGTTATCCTGTACTGTGACTGTTACCCTGCACTGTGACTGTTACCCTGTACTGTGACTGTTATCCTGTACTGTGACTGTTATCCTGCACTGTGACTGTTATCCTGTACTGTGACTGTTGTTATCCTGTACTGTGACTGTTACCCTGTACTGTGACTGTTATCCTGTACTGTGACTGTTATCCTGCACTGTGACTGTTATCCTGTACTGTGACTGTTACCCTGCACTGTGACTGTTACCCTGTACTGTGACTGTTATCCTGTACTGTGACTGTTATCCTGCACTGTGACTGTTATCCTGTACTGTGACTGTTGTTATCCTGTACTGTGACTGTTACCCTGTACTGTGACTGTTATCCTGTACTGTGACTGTTATCCTGCACTGTGACTGTTATCCTGTACTGTGACTGTTACCCTGCACTGTGACTGTTACCCTGTACTGTGACTGTTATCCTGTACTGTGACTGTTATCCTGCACTGTGACTGTTACCCTGTACTGTGACTGTTATCCTGCACTGTGACTGTTATCCTGTACTGTGACTGTTATCCTGTACTGTGACTGTTATCCTGTACTGTGACTGTTATCCTGCACTGTGACTGTTATCCTGTACTGTGACTGTTACCCTGCACTGTGACTGTTACCCTGTACTGTGACTGTTATCCTGTACTGTGACTGTTATCCTGCACTGTGACTGTTATCCTGTACTGTGACTGTTACCCTGCACTGTGACTGTTACCCTGCACTGTGACTGTTATCCTGTACTGTGACTGTTATCCTGCACTGTGACTGTTATCCTGTACTGTGACTGTTATCCTGTACTGTGACTGTTGTTATCCTGTACTGTGACTGTTACCCTGTACTGTGACTGTTATCCTGTACTGTGACTGTTATCCTGCACTGTGACTGTTATCCTGTACTGTGACTGTTACCCTGCACTGTGACTGTTATCCTGCACTGTGACTGTTATCCTGTACTGTGACTGTTGTTATCCTGTACTGTGACTGTTACCCTGTACTGTGACTGTTATCCTGTACTGTGACTGTTATCCTGCACTGTGACTGTTATCCTGTACTGTGACTGTTACCCTGCACTGTGACTGTTACCCTGTACTGTGACTGTTATCCTGTACTGTGACTGTTATCCTGCACTGTGACTGTTATCCTGTACTGTGACTGTTGTTATCCTGCACTGTGACTGTTACCCTGTACTGTGACTGTTATCCTGCACTGTGACTGTTATCCTGCACTGTGACTATTGTTATCCTACACTGTGACTGTTATCCTGTACTGTGACTGTTATCCTGCACTGTGACTGTTATCCTGTACTGTGACTGTTACCCTGCACTGTGACTGTTACCCTATACTGTGACTGTTATCCTGTACTGTGACTGTTGTTATCCTGCACTGTGACTGTTACCCTGTACTGTGACTGTTATCCTGCACTGTGACTGTTATCCTGCACTGTGACTGTTATCCTGTACTGTGACTGTTACCCTGCACTGTGACTGTTACCCTGTACTGTGACTGTTACCCTGCACTGTGACTGTTACCCTGTACTGTGACTGTTATCCTGTACTGTGACTGTTGTTACCCTGCACTGTGACTGTTACCCTGTACTGTGACTGTTATCCTGCACTGTGACTGTTATCCTGCACTGTGACTGTTATCCTGTACTGTGACTGTTACCCTGCACTGTGACTGTTACCCTGTACTGTGACTGTTACCCTGCACTGTGACTGTTACCCTGTACTGTGACTGTTATCCTGTACTGTGACTGTTGTTACCCTGCACTGTGACTGTTACCCTGTACTGTGACTGTTATCCTGCACTGTGACTGTTATCCTGCACTGTGACTGTTACCCTGTACTGTGACTGTTACCCTGCACTGTGACTGTTACCCTGTACTGTGACTGTTATCCTGTACTGTGACTGTTGTTATCCTGCACTGTGACTGTTACCCTGTACTGTGACTGTTATCCTGCACTGTGACTGTTATCCTGCACTGTGACTGTTATCCTGTACTGTGACTGTTACCCTGCACTGTGACTGTTACCCTGTACTGTGACTGTTACCCTGCACTGTGACTGTTACCCTGTACTGTGACTGTTATCCTGCACTCTGACTGTTATCCTGCACTGTGACTGTTACCCTGTACTGTGACTGTTATCCTGCACTGTGACTGTTATCCTGCACTGTGACTATTGTTATCCTGCACTCTGACTGTTATCCTGCACTGTGACTGTTACCCTGTACTGTGACTGTTATCCTGCACTGTGACTATTGTTATCCTGCACTCTGACTGTTATCCTGCACTCTGACTGTTATCCTGCACTGTGACTGTTACCCTGTACTGTGACTGTTATCCTGCACTGTGACTGTTATCCTGCACTGTGACTATTGTTATCCTGCACTCTGACTGTTATCCTGCACTGTGACTGTTATCTGTACTGTGACTGTTACCCTGCCACTGTGACTGTTACCCTGTACTGTGACTGTTATCCTGTACTGTGACTGTTATCCTGCACTGTGACTGTTACCCTGTACTGTGACTGTTATCCTGCACTGTGACTGTTATCCTGTACTGTGACTGTTATCCTGTACTGTGACTGTTGTTATCCTGTACTGTGACTGTTACCCTGTACTGTGACTGTTATCCTGTACTGTGACTGTTATCCTGCACTGTGACTGTTACCCTGTACTGTGACTGTTATCCTGCACTGTGACTGTTATCCTGTACTGTGACTGTTATCCTGTACTGTGACTGTTATCCTGTACTGTCACTGTTATCCTGCACTGTGACTGTTATCCTGTACTGTGACTGTTACCCTGCACTGTGACTGTTACCCTGTACTGTGACTGTTATCCTGTACTGTGACTGTTATCCTGCACTGTGACTGTTATCCTGTACTGTGACTGTTGTTATCCTGTACTGTGACTGTTACCCTGTACTGTGACTGTTATCCTGTACTGTGACTGTTATCCTGCACTGTGACTGTTATCCTGTACTGTGACTGTTACCCTGCACTGTGACTGTTACCCTGTACTGTGACTGTTATCCTGTACTGTGACTGTTATCCTGCACTGTGACTGTTACCCTGTACTGTGACTGTTATCCTGCACTGTGACTGTTATCCTGTACTGTGACTGTTATCCTGTACTGTGACTGTTCTTATCCTGTACTGTGACTGTTACCCTGTACTGTGACTGTTATCCTGTACTGTGACTGTTATCCTGCACTGTGACTGTTACCCTGTACTGTGACTGTTACCCTGCACTGTGACTGTTACCCTGCACTGTGACTGTTATCCTGTACTGTGACTGTTATCCTGCACTGTGACTGTTATCCTGTACTGTGACTGTTATCCTGTACTGTGACTGTTGTTATCCTGTACTGTGACTGTTACCCTGTACTGTGACTGTTATCCTGTACTGTGACTGTTATCCTGCACTGTGACTGTTATCCTGTACTGTGACTGTTATCCTGCACTGTGACTGTTATCCTGCACTGTGACTGTTATCCTGTACTGTGACTGTTGTTATCCTGTACTGTGACTGTTACCCTGTACTGTGAATGTTATCCTGTACTGTGACTGTTATCCTGCACTGTGACTGTTATCCTAGTACTGTGACTGTTACCCTGCACTGTGACTGTTACCCTGTACTGTGACTGTTATCCTGTACTGTGACTGTTATCCTGCACTGTGACTGTTATCCTGTACTGTGACTGTTGTTATCCTGCACTGTGACTGTTACCCTGCACTGTGACTGTTATCCTGCACTGTGACTGTTATCCTGCACTGTGACTATTGTTATCCTACACTGTGACTGTTATCCTGTACTGTGACTGTTATCCTGCACTGTGACTGTTATCCTGTACTGTGACTGTTACCCTGCACTGTGACTGTTACCCTATACTGTGACTGTTATCCTGTACTGTGACTGTTGTTATCCTGCACTGTGACTGTTACCCTGTACTGTGACTGTTATCCTGCACTGTGACTGTTATCCTGCACTGTGACTGTTATCCTGTACTGTGACTGTTATCCTGCACTGTGACTGTTACCCTGTACTGTGACTGTTACCCTGCACTGTGACTGTTACCCTGTACTGTGACTGTTATCCTGTACTGTGACTGTTGTTACCCTGCACTGTGACTGTTACCCTGTACTGTGACTGTTATCCTGCACTGTGACTGTTATCCTGCACTGTGATGTTATTCCTGTACTGTGACTGTTACCCTGCACTTGTGACTGTTACCCTGTACTGTGACTGTTACCCTGCACTGTGACTGTTACCCTGTACTGTGGACTGTTATCCTGTACTGTGACTGTTGTTATCCTGCACTGTGACTGTTACCCTGTACTGTGGACTGTTATCCTGCACTGTGACTGTTATCCTGCACTGTGACTGTTATCCTGTACTGTGACTGTTACCCTGCACTGTGACTGTTACCCTGTACTGTGACTGTTACCCTGCACTGTGACTGTTACCCTGTACTGTGACTGTTATCCTGCACTCTGACTGTTATCCTGCACTGTGACTGTTACCCTGTACTGTGACTGTTATCCTGCACTGTGACTGTTATCCTGCACTGTGACTATTGTTATCCTGCACTCTGACTGTTATCCTGCACTGTGACTGTTACCCTGTACTGTGACTGTTATCCTGCACTGTGACTATTGTTATCCTGCACTCTGACTGTTATCCTGCACTCTGACTGTTATCCTGCACTGTGACTGTTACCCTGTACTGTGACTGTTATCCTGCACTGTGACTGTTATCCTGCACTGTGACTATTGTTATCCTGCACTCTGACTGTTATCCTGCACTCTGACTGTTATCCTGTACTGTGACTGTTATCCTGCACTGTGACTGTTACCCTGTACTGTGACTGTTATCCTGTACTGTGGACTGTTATCCTGCACTGTGACTGTTACCCTGTACTGTGACTGTTATCCTGCACTGTGACTGTTATCCTGTACTGTGACTGTTATCCTGTACTGTGCTGTTGTTATCCTGTACTGTGACTGTTACCCTGTACTGTGACTGTTATCCTGTACTGTGACTGTTATCCTGCACTGTGACTGTTATCCCTGTACTGTGACTGTTACCCTGCACTGTGACTGTTACCTGCACTGTGACTGTTATCTGTACTGTGACTGTTATCCTGCACTGTGAATGTTATCCTGTACTGTGACTGTTATCCTGTACTGTGGTGACTGTTATCCTGTACTGTGACTGTTATCCTGTACTGTGACTGTTATCCTGTACTGTGACTGTTATCCTGTACTGTGACTGTTATCCTGTACTGTGACTGTTACCCTGCACTGTGACTGTTATCCTGCACTGTGACTGTTATCCTGTACTGTGACTGTTATCCTGTACTGTGACTGTTACCCTGTACTGTGACTGTTATCCTGTACTGTGACTGTTATCCTGTACTGTGACTGTTATCCTGTACTGTGACTGTTATCCTGTACTGTGACTGTTACCCTGCACTGTGACTGTTACCCTGTACTGTGACTGTTATCCTGTACTGTGACTGTTATCCTGCACTGTGACTGTTACCCTGTACTGTGACTGTTTTCCTGCACTGTGACTGTTACCCTGCACTGTGACTGTTATCCTGCACTGTGACTGTTATCCTGCACTGTGACTGTTATCCTGCACTGTGACTGTTATCCTGTACTGTGACTGTTATCCTGCACTGTTGTACTGTGACCTGTTACCCTGCACTGTGACTGTTACCCTATACTGTGACTGTTATCTGTACTGTGACTGTTGTTATCCTGCACTGTGACTGTTACCCTGTAACTGTGACTGTTATCCTGCACTGTGACTGTTATCCTGCACTGTGAACTGTTATCCTGTACTGTGACTGTTACCCTGCACTGTGACTGTTACCCCTGTACTGTGACTGTTACCCTGCACTGTGACTGTTACCCTGTACTGTGACTGTTACCTGTACTGTGACTGTTGTTACCCTGCACTGTGACTGTTACCCTGTACTGTGACTGATATCCTGCACTGGTGACTGTTATCCTGCTCTGTGACTGTTATCCTGTACTGTGACTGTTACCCTGCACTGTGACTGTTACCCTGTACTGTGACTGTTACCCTGCACTGTGACTGTTACCCTGTACTGTGACTGTTATCCTGTACTGTGACTGTTGTTATCCTGCACTGTGACCTGTTACCCCTGTAACTGTGATGTTATCCTGCACTGTGACTGTTATCCTGCACTGTGACTGTTATCCTGTACTGTGATGTTACCCTGCACTGTGACTGTTACCCTGTACTGTGACTGTTACCCTGCTACTGTGACTGTTACCCCTGTACTGTGACTGTTATCCTGCACTCTGACTGTTATCCTGCACTGTGACTGTTACCCTGCACTGTGACTGTTATCCTGCACTGTGACTGTTATCCTGCACTGTGACTATTGTTATCCTACACTGTGACTGTTATCCTGTACTGTGACTGTTATCCTGCACTGTGACTGTTATCCTGTACTGTGACTGTTACCCTGCACTGTGACTGTTACCCTATACTGTGACTGTTATCCTGTACTGTGACTGTGTTATCCTGCACTGTGACTGTTACCCTGTACTGTGACTGTTATCCTGCACTGTGACTGTTATCCTGCACTGTGACTGTTATCCTGTACTGTGACTGTTACCCTGCACTGTGACTGTTACCCTGCACTGTGACTGTTACCCTGTACTGTGACTGTTATCCTGTACTGTGACTGTTACCCTGCACTGTGACTGTTACCCTGTACTGTGACTGTTATCCTGCACTGTGACTGTTATCCTGCACTGTGACTGTTATCCTGCACTGTGACTGTTACCCTGCACTGTGACTGTTACCCTGTACTGTGACTGTTACCCTGCACTGTGACTGTTACCCTGTACTGTGACTGTTATCCTGTACTGTGACTGTTGTTATCCTGCACTGTGACTGTTACCCTGTACTGTGACTGTTATCCTGCACTGTGACTGTTATCCTGCACTGTGACTGTTATCCTGTACTGTGACTGTTACCCTGCACTGTGACTGTTACCCTGTACTGTGACTGTTACCCTGCACTGTGACTGTTACCCTGTACTGTGACTGTTATCCTGCACTCTGACTGTTATCCTGCACTGTGACTGTTACCCTGTACTGTGACTGTTATCCTGCACTGTGACTGTTATCCTGCACTCTGACTGTTATCCTGCACTGTGACTGTTACCCTGTACTGTGACTGTTATCCTGCACTGTGACCTATTGTTATCCTGCACTCTGACTGTTATCCTGCACTCTGACTGTTATCCTGCACTGTGACTGTTACCCCTGTACTGTGGACATGTTATCCTGCACTGTGACTGTTATCCTGCACTGTGACTATTGTTATCCTGCACTCTGACTGTTATCCTGCACTGTGACTGTTACCCTGTACTGTGACTGGTTATCCTGCACTCTGACTGTTAACCTGCACTGTGACTGTTACACCTGTACTGTGACTGTTACCCTGCACTGTGACTGTTACCCCTGTACTGTGACTGTTATCCTGTACTGTGACTGTTGTTATCCTGCACTGTGACTGTTACCCTGTACTGTGACTGTTATCCTGCACTGTGACCTGTAGCCAGCACTGTGACTGTTATCCAGTACTGTGGACGTTACCCTGCACTGTGACTGTTACCTCCTGTACTGTGACTGTTACCCTGCACTGTGACTGTTACCCTGTACTGTGACTGTTATCCTGCACTGTGACTGTTATCCTGCACTGTGACTGTTACCCTGTACTGTGACTGTTACTGTTTACCCTGTACTGTGACTGTTATCCCTGCACTGTGACTGTTATCCTGACACTGTGACTGTTATCCCTGCACTGTGACTGTTACCCTGTACTGTGACTGTTACCCTGTACTGTGACTGTTATCCTGCACTGTGACTGTTATCCTGCACTGTGACTATTGTTATCCTGCACTCTGACTGTTATCCTGCACTGTGACTGTTACCCTGTACTGTGACTGTTATCCTGCACTCTGACTGTTATCCTGCACTGTGACTGTTATCCTGTACTACTGGACTGTTATCCTGCACTGTGACTGTTACCCTGCTACTGTGACTGTTATCCTGCACTGTGACTGTTATCCTGTACTGTGACTGTTATCCCTGCACTGTGACTGTTACCCTGCACTGTGACTGTTACCCTGCACAGTGACTGTTACCCTGTACTGTGACTGTTATCCTGCACTGTGACTGTTATCCTGCACTGTGACTGGTTATCCTGTACTGTGACTGTTATCCTGTACTGGGACTGTTACCCTGCACTGTGACTGTTACCCTGTACTGTGACTGTTATCCTGTACTGTGACTGTTGTTATCCTGCACTGTGACTGTTACCCTGTACTGTGACTGTTATCCTGCACTGTGACTGTTATCCTGCACTGTGACTATTGTTATCCTACACTGTGACTGTTATCCTGTACTGTGACTGTTACCCTGCACTGTGACTGTTACCCTGTACTGTGACTGTTATCCTGCACTGTGACTGTTATCCTGCACTGTGACTGTTATCCTGCACTGTGACTGTTATCCTGTACTGTGACTGTTGTTATCCTGCACTGTGACTGTTACCCTGTACTGTGACTGTTACCCTGTACTGTGACTGTTATCCTGCACTGTGACTGTTATCCTGCACTGTGACTATTGTTATCCTGCACTGTGACTGTTATCCTGTACTGTGACTGTTGTTATCCTGCACTGTGACTGTTACCCTGTACTGTGACTGTTACCCTGTACTGTGACTGTTATCCTGCACTGTGACTGTTACCCTGTACTGTGACTGTTACCCTGCACTGTGACTGTTATCCTGCACTGTGACTGTTACCCTGCACTGTGACTGTTACCCTGTACTGTGACTGTTACCCTGTACTGTGACTGTTATCCTGTACTGTGACTGTTGTTACCCTGCACTGTGACTGTTACCCTGTACTGTGACTGTTATCCTGCACTGTGACTGTTATCCTGCACTGTGACTGTTACCCTGCACTGTGACTGTTACCCTGTACTGTGACTGTTACCCTGCACTGTGACTGTTACCCTGTACTGTGACTGTTATCCTGTACTGTGACTGTTGTTATCCTTGCACTGTGACTGTTACCCTGCACTGTGACTGTTATCCTGCACTGTGACTGTTATCCTGCACTGTGACTGTTATCCTGTACTGTGACTGTTACCCTGCACTGTGACTGTTACCCTGTACTGTGACTGTTACCCTGCACTGTGACTGTTACCCTGTACTGTGACTGTTATCCTGCACTCTGACTGTTATCCTGCACTGTGACTGTTACCCTGTACTGTGACTGTTATCCTGCACTGTGACTGTTATCCTGCACTGTGACTATTGTTATCCTGCACTCTGACTGTTATCCTGCACTGTGACTGTTACCCTGTACTGTGACTGTTATCCTGCACTGTGACTATTGTTATCCTGCACTCTGACTGTTATCCTGTACTCTGACTGTTATCCTGCACTGTGACTGTTACCCTGTACTGTGACTGTTATCCTGCACTGTGACTGTTATCCTGCACTGTGACTATTGTTATCCTGCACTGTGACTGTTATCCTGCACTGTGACTGTTATCCTGTACTGTGACTGTTACCCTGCACTGTGACTGTTACCCTGTACTGTGACTGTTATCCTGTACTGTGACTGTTATCCTGCACTGTGACTGTTACCCTGTACTGTGACTGTTATCCTGCACTGTGACTGTTATCCTGTACTGTGACTGTTATCCTGTACTGTGACTGTTGTTATCCTGTACTGTGACTGTTACCCTGTACTGTGACTGTTATCCTGTACTGTGACTGTTATCCTGCACTGTGACTGTTATCCTGTACTGTGACTGTTACCCTGCACTGTGACTGTTACCCTGCACTGTGACTGTTATCCTGTACTGTGACTGTTATCCTGCACTGTGACTGTTATCCTGTACTGTGACTGTTATCCTGTACTGTGACTGTTGTTATCCTGTACTGTGACTGTTACCCTGTACTGTGACTGTTATCCTGTACTGTGACTGTTATCCTGCACTGTGACTGTTATCCTGTACTGTGACTGTTACCCTGCACTGTGACTGTTATCCTGCACTGTGACTGTTATCCTGTACTGTGACTGTTGTTATCCTGTACTGTGACTGTTACCCTGTACTGTGACTGTTATCCTGTACTGTGACTGTTATCCTGCACTGTGACTGTTATCCTGTACTGTGACTGTTACCCTGCACTGTGACTGTTACCCTGTACTGTGACTGTTATCCTGCACTGTGACTGTTATCCTGCACTGTGACTGTTATCCTGTACTGTGACTGTTATCCTGCACTGTGACTGTTACCCTGTACTGTGACTGTTATCCTGCACTGTGACTGTTATCCTGCACTGTGACTATTGTTATCCTACACTGTGACTGTTATCCTGTACTGTGACTGTTATCCTGCACTGTGACTGTTATCCTGTACTGTGACTGTTACCCTGCACTGTGACTGTTACCCTATACTGTGACTGTTATCCTGTACTGTGACTGTTGTTATCCTGCACTGTGACTGTTACCCTGTACTGTGACTGTTATCCTGCACTGTGACTGTTATCCTGCACTGTGACTGTTATCCTGTACTGTGACTGTTACCCTGCACTGTGACTGTTACCCTGTACTGTGACTGTTACCCTGCACTGTGACTGTTACCCTGTACTGTGACTGTTATCCTGTACTGTGACTGTTGTTACCCTGCACTGTGACTGTTACCCTGTACTGTGACTGTTATCCTGCACTGTGACTGTTATCCTGCACTGTGACTGTTACCCTGCACTGTGACTGTTACCCTGTACTGTGACTGTTACCCTGCACTGTGACTGTTACCCTGTACTGTGACTGTTATCCTGTACTGTGACTGTTGTTATCCTGCACTGTGACTGTTACCCTGTACTGTGACTGTTATCCTGCACTGTGACTGTTATCCTGCACTGTGACTGTTATCCTGTACTGTGACTGTTACCCTGCACTGTGACTGTTACCCTGTACTGTGACTGTTACCCTGCACTGTGACTGTTACCCTGTACTGTGACTGTTATCCTGCACTCTGACTGTTATCCTGCACTGTGACTGTTACCCTGTACTGTGACTGTTATCCTGCACTGTGACTGTTATCCTGCACTGTGACTATTGTTATCCTGCACTGTGACTGTTATCCTGTACTGTGACTGTTATCCTGCACTGTGACTGTTATCCTGTACTGTGACTGTTACCCTGCACTGTGACTGTTACCCTATACTGTGACTGTTATCCTGTACTGTGACTGTTGTTATCCTGCACTGTGACTGTTACCCTGTACTGTGACTGTTATCCTGCACTGTGACTGTTATCCTGCCACTGTGACTGTTATCCTGTACTGTGACTGTTACCCTGCACTGTGACTGTTACCCTGTACTGTGACTGTTACCCTGCACTGTGACTGTTACCCTGTACTGTGACTGTTATCCTGTACTGTGACTGTTGTTACCCTGCACTGTGACTGTTACCCTGTACTGTGACTGTTATCCTGCACTGTGACTGTTATCCTGCACTGTGACTGTTATCCTGTACTGTGACTGTTACCCTGCACTGTGACTGTTACCCTGTACTGTGACTGTTACCCTGCACTGTGACTGTTACCCTGTACTGTGACTGTTATCCTGTACTGTGACTGTTATCCTGCACTGTGACTGTTACCCTGTACTGTGACTGTTATCCTGCACTGTGACTGTTATCCTGCACTGTGACTGTTATCCTGTACTGTGACTGTTACCCTGCACTGTGACTGTTACCCTGTACTGTGACTGTTACCCTGCACTGTGACTGTTACCCTGTACTGTGACTGTTATCCTGCACTCTGACTGTTATCCTGCACTGTGACTGTTACCCTGTACTGTGACTGTTATCCTGCACTGTGACTGTTATCCTGCACTGTGACTATTGTTATCCTGCACTCTGACTGTTATCCTGCACTGTGACTGTTACCCTGTACTGTGACTGTTATCCTGCACTGTGACTATTGTTATCCTGCACTCTGACTGTTATCCTGCACTCTGACTGTTATCCTGCACTGTGACTGTTACCCTGTACTGTGACTGTTATCCTGCACTGTGACTGTTATCCTGCACTGTGACTATTGTTATCCTGCACTCTGACTGTTATCCTGCACTGTGACTGTTACCCTGTACTGTGACTGTTATCCTGCACTCTGACTGTTATCCTGCACTGTGACTGTTACCCTGTACTGTGACTGTTACCCTGCACTGTGAATGTTACCCTGTACTGTGACTGTTATCCTGTACTGTGACTGTTGTTATCCTGCACTGTGACTGTTACCCTGTACTGTGACTGTTATCCTGCACTGTGACTGTTATCCTGCACTGTGACTGTTATCCTGTACTGTGACTGTTACCCTGCACTGTGACTGTTACCCTGTACTGTGACTGTTACCCTGCACTGTGACTGTTACCCTGTACTGTGACTGTTATCCTGCACTCTGACTGTTATCCTGCACTGTGACTGTTACCCTGTACTGTGACTGTTACCCTGCACTGTGACTGTTACCCTGTACTGTGACTGTTATCCTTCACTCTGACTGTTATCCTGCACTGTGACTGTTACCCTGTACTGTGACTGTTACCCTGCACTGTGACTGTTACCCTGTACTGTGACTGTTATCCTGCACTGTGACTGTTATCCTGCACTGTGACTATTGTTATCCTGCACTCTGACTGTTATCCTGCACTGTGACTGTTACCCTGTACTGTGACTGTTATCCTGCACTCTGACTGTTATCCTGCACTGTGACTGTTACCCTGTACTGTGACTGTTATCCTGCACTGTGACTGTTATCCTGCACTGTGACTGTTATCCTGCACTGTGACTGTTATCCTGTACTGTGACTGTTACCCTGCACTGTGACTGTTACCCTGTACTGTGACTGTTACCCTGCACAGTGACTGTTACCCTGTACTGTGACTGTTATCCTGCACTGTGACTGTTATCCTGCACTGTGACTGTTATCCTGTACTGTGACTGTTATCCTGTACTGTGACTGTTACCCTGCACTGTGACTGTTACCCTGTACTGTGACTGTTATCCTGTACTGTGACTGTTGTTATCCTGCACTGTGACTGTTACCCTGTACTGTGACTGTTATCCTGCACTGTGACTGTTATCCTGCACTGTGACTATTGTTATCCTGCACTGTGACTGTTATCCTGTACTGTGACTGTTGTTATCCTGCACTGTGACTGTTACCCTGTACTGTGACTGTTACCCTGTACTGTGACTGTTATCCTGCACTGTGACTGTTATCCTGCACTGTGACTATTGTTATCCTGCACTGTGACTGTTATCCTGTACTGTGACTGTTGTTATCCTGCACTGTGACTGTTACCCTGTACTGTGACTGTTACCCTGTACTGTGACTGTTATCCTGCACTGTGACTGTTACCCTGTACTGTGACTGTTACCCTGCACTGTGACTGTTGTTATCCTGCACTGTGACTGTTACCCTGCGCTGTGACTGTTACCCTGTACTGTGACTGTTACCCTGCACTGTGACTGTTATCCTGCACTGTGACTGTTATCCTGCACTGTGACTGTTATCCTGTACTGTGACTGTTATCCTGTACTGTGACTGTTATCCTGTACTGTGACTGTTACCCTGCACTGTGACTGTTACCCTGTACTGTGACTGTTATCCTGTACTGTGACTGTTGTTATCCTGCACTGTGACTGTTACCCTGTACTGTGACTGTTATCCTGCACTGTGACTGTTATCCTGCACTGTGACTATTGTTATCCTACACTGTGACTGTTATCCTGTACTGTGACTGTTATCCTGCACTGTGACTGTTATCCTGCACTGTGACTGTTGTTATCCTGCACTGTGACTGTTATCCTGCACTCTGTTATCCTGCACTGTGACTGTTACCCTGTACTGTGACTGTTGTTATCCTGCACTGTGACTGTTACCCTGTACTGTGACTGTTACCCTGTACTGTGACTGTTATCCTGCACTGTGACTGTTATCCTGCACTGTGACTGTTGTTATCCTGCACTGTGACTGTTATCCTGCACTGTGACTGTTATCCTGCACTGTGACTGTTACCCTGTACTGTGACTGTTGTTATCCTGCACTGTGACTGTTACCCTGTACTGTGACTGTTACCCTGTACTGTGACTGTTATCCTGCACTGTGACTGTTATCCTGCACTGTGACTATTGTTATCCTGCACTGTGACTGTTATCCTGTACTGTGACTGTTGTTATCCTGCACTGTGACTGTTACCCTGTACTGTGACTGTAACCCTGTACTGTGACTGTTATCCTGCACTGTGACTGTTATCCTGCACTGTGACTATTGTTATCCTGCACTGTGACTGTTATCCTGTACTGTGACTGTTGTTATCCTGCACTGTGACTGTTACCCTGTACTGTGACTGTTACCCTGCACTCTGACTGTTATCCTGCACTGTGACTGTTATCCTGTACTGTGACTGTTATCCTGCACTGTGACTGTTATCCTGCACTCTGACTGTTATCCTATACTGTAACTGTTGTTATCCTGCACTGTGACTGTTATCCTGCACTGTGACTGTTATCCTGCACTGTGACTGTTATCCTGCACTGTGACTGTTACCCTGTACTGTGACTGTTACCCTGCACTCTGACTGTTATCCTGCACTGTGACTGTTATCCTGTACTGTGACTGTTATCCTGCACTGTGACTGTTATCCTGCACTCTGACTGTTATCCTATACTGTAATTGTTGTTATCCTGCACTGTGACTGTTATCCTGCACTGTGACTGTTATCTTGCACTGTGACTGTTGTTATCCTGCACTGTGACTGTTACCCTGCACTCTGACTGTTATCCTGCACTCTGTTATCCTGCACTGTGACTGTTATCCTGTACTGTGACTGTTGTTATCCTGCACTGTGACTGTTATCCTGTACTGTGACTGTTACCCTGCACTGTGACTGTTACCCTGTACTGTGACTGTTACCCTGTACTGTGACTGTTATCCTGCACTGTGACTGTTATCCTGCACTGTGACTGTTACCCTGTACTGTGACTGTTATCCTGCACTGTGACTGTTATCCTGCACTGTGACTGTTATCCTGCACTGTGACTGTTATCTTGCACTGTGACTGTTATCCTGCACTGTGACTGTTGTTATCCTGCACTGTGACTGTTATCCTGCACTGTGACTGTTATCCTGCACTGTGACTGTTATCCTGCACTGTGACTGTTATCCTACACTGTGACTGTTATCTTGCACTGTGACTGTTATCCTGCACTCTGACTGTTACCCTGTACTGTGACTGTTACCCTGTACTGTGACTGTTATCCTGCACTGTGACTGTTATCCTGCACTGTGACTGTTATCCTGCACTCTGACTGTTACCCTGTACTGTGACTGTTATCCTGCACTGTGACTGTTATCTTGCACTGTGACTGTTATCCTGCACTGTGACTGTTATCTTGCCCTGTGACTGTTATCCTGCACTGTGACTGTTGTTATCCTGCACTGTGACTGTTGTTATCCTGCACTGTGACTGTTACCCTGCACTGTGACTGTTATCCTGCACTGTGACTGTTATCCTGCACTGTGACTGTTGTTATCCTGCACTGTGACTGTTATCCTGCACTGTGACTGTTATCCTGCACTCTGACTGTTATCCTGTACTGTAACTGTTGTTATCCTGCACTGTGACTGTTATCCTGTACTGTGACTGTTATCTTGCACTGTGACTGTTATCCTGCACTGTGACTGTTGTTATCCTGCACTGTGACTGTTACCCTGTACTGTGACTGTTATCCTGCACTGTGACTGTTATCCTGCACTGTGACTGTTGTTATCCTGCACTGTGACTGTTATCCTGCACTGTGACTGTTATCCTGCACTGTGACTGGTGGCGCCATCGTCCGTATGATATAATGCAAGCAGCTACGATAACACTGACCTGCAGTTCCCAGCTGGCAGAGAACACAATCTGTACACACCAGGCTCTTCTCTAAGTCAATACTATGGAATTTTGTTTAAGTCAATATTTGTTCTTCAAAAAATAATAAGGCAGCCGAGACCGGTTTAGCTCAGTGGATAGAGCGTCGGACTGCGGACTGAAAGGTCCCGGGTTCGATTCCAGCAAGGGCATGTACCTTGGCTGCGGGCACAACCCCAGTAGGGGGCGTGCAAGAGGCAGCTGATCGATTTCTCTCTCTCATCGATGTTTCTGACTTTCTATCCCTCTCCCTTCAGCTCTGTAAAAAATCAATAAAAAAATAATAATAATAAAAATAATAATAATAAGGCAGCCCTGGCCAGTGTGACTTAGTTGTTAGAGCATTGCCCATCCCCAATAATCCCTCAAACCAAATGGTCACGGGTTCAATTCTGGTCAAGAGCACAAGCGGACATGCCTCAGTTGCAGATTCCCTTCCACTCTCCTTAAAGATCAATGGAAACAATCCCTTTGTTGGTTAAAAATACATACACACATACATAATAAATAAAATTAGAGCAGTATTGCCGTTTGGATGTTCTCTGCTCAGTCCTCCCTGTAAGCTCTCGACTGTCCTGCCCTAGTCTGACTCTCAACGTGGAAGTCTCATCTTCTAAGTGTCTGGAGTTGAGTGCTGGGGGACAAGGGCCAACCGCAGGCGGCAGGGAGGAGAACTGCAGCATCCTGACAGCTGGCCCGAGATGACCACAGTGAGAACCTGCTGAAGGGACAACAGGAACGGATTGTTAGTGCAAACCTAGTTCTGCACAACATGCCCAGCAAACCAGCCATGTAATAAACACTCAGTTGTGGAGACCGCAGAGGTTCATGACTGACCATCCATTGCTTTTGATAATTGGCAATTCCCACCTTCCTGCCAACACCCACACATTTCTATTAGTCATTCTTTCTCTTAAAAATCTTGCAAACCTAAGTTTTTAAAAATGAGTAAAGATTAAAAATGAATAAAGATTTTTTTCAAACTCTTTACATTTGCCTTTATTCTGAAGAGCTTTTGGTTGGCAAACTTCACATTTTTTAAATAGCAAGACAAACTAATATCCACTGAAAGCTTTTCATTTAAGCAAACACCAAAGATAATATATCCCTTAATCCGTCAGGAGAATGCAATAAGCCAGGCATCTGTGCAAAAATTTACCAGACCTCCTCAAGTCCTATAATTCTATCTACAACTCCATCTCTGGTCCTGCCTAAATCTTCAACTATTCCCAGAATGGATGAATTTTTTTTCTTTTTTTTTCTTTATTGTTCAGTTTATTAATTACATTGTTCCCTTTTTTCCCCCCTATAGTTCCCCTCCACCTGGTACCCATCCCACCCTCTGCCCTCACCCCCCTCCACTGTCCTCTCCCATAGTTGCATGATTTTTGTCCAGTCTCTTGCTGCACTTCACACACACCCTTTCTCCCCAAGGGTTGTCAGTCCATTTCCTCTCTATGTCCGGGATTCTGTTACATTCACCAGTTCATCCTGTTCATCAGCTTATTAATTCACTTGATTTTTAGATTCATTTGTTGATAGATGTGTATTTGTTGTTCCTAGTTTACACTTTTATCTTTTTCTTCTTCCTCTTCTTAAAGAATATCTTTCAGCATTTCATATAATATTGGTTTGGTGGTGATGAACTCCTTTAGCATTTTCTTATCTGCGAAGAACTTTATCTGATCTTCAATTCTGCATGATAGCTTTGCTGGATAGAGTAATCTTGGTTGTAGATTGTTGCTGTTCATCACTTTGTATATTTCTTGCCACTCCCATCTGGCCTGCATCGTTTCTGTTGAGAAATCCGCTGACAGTCGTATGGGTGCTCCCTTATAGGTAACCAACTGTTTCTCTCTTGCTGCTTTTATTATTCTCTCTTTGTCTTTTGCTCTTGGCATTTTAATTATGATGTGCCTCGGTGTGGTCCTCTTAGGGTTCCTATATATTGGGGTTCGGTGCGCTTCTTGGACTCCTAAGTCAATTTCTTTCACCAGGTGTGGGAAGTTTTCGGTCACTATTTCTTCAAATAGGTTTTCATTGTCTTGCTCTCTCTCTTTTTCTGGCACCCCTATAATTCGGATGTTGGTGTGGTTGAGGTTGTCCCAGAAGCCCCTTACACTATCTTCGATTTTTTGGATTCTTTTGGTTACTTGCTTTTTCAGCTGAGTGGATTTTCCCTCTTTGTATTTCAAATCTTTAACTTGGTTCTTGGGGTGCTCCAGAGCACTTTTAGGTCTTTGTATAATATTTTTTATTTCAGTCAGTGTGTGCTTAATTTCTGGTTGGTCCTTTTTCATATCCTTGAGAGTCTCCTTTATATCCTTGAGGGTCTCCTTCATTTCCACATTGGTCTAGATCATTTCCTTGCAGGTCTCGTTCATTTCCTTGTAGGTCTTGCTTATTTCCTTATAGGCCTCGACCTTTTGTTGGAGCCTCTTGAAGAACCCTATAACAGTGGTTTTGAATTCCACGTCCAGTCGTTTTTTTTCCTCCATTTCTTTCACATCTGATTTCTTTCCATGTCTCTGCATGGTGGCTGCTTCCCTGAGTTGGTCAATTAGCTTTGTGTGGTAGCTTTGTGTGTCCCACTACTAGGGACAGTGGCTCAGCCTCCCCGGATACCTGTGGTGGATATGGGTTGCACAGTCTTGCTGAAGTTAAGCTCAGTTAATCGTTGTTAGCACTTGGAGGAGTTGACCTCAGGCCAATTGTCTGTGAAGCTCAGCTGTGCTCAGGTTGGGTGGGCGGAGTCTCCGGGCCAAGCAGACAGCGTTAGCTCGGCCCTCTGCGGCCCCAGGGACTTTGTGCCGGGGGCAATGGCTGCCAGCACCTCTGAGAGAGAGCTGCTGTGGAGCTCCACCGGCTGCCGGGGAATTCAGACTCTCCCTAAATGAATCTACACTCCCAATGTCTCACCCAGGGTCGTAAAACAAAGCAGACTGACGGTTTTCCGAATGAGAGACAAGTCGCAGAGCACTCTCTGCGCGGTCATGCAGCCGGGCTGTTCGTGCAAGCTGCCTTCTCCACAAGCCGGGAGGCCCCTGCAGCGCCCGATCTTGGGCGTGCCCTCCCACTGTCCAGTTGTCACCCCATATGATAGTGGGTTCCCTGGACTTCGCCCAGAGCTGGAGAATCAGTCCAGTGGAAGTCTTTGTCTCCCCGTTCAAGAAAACTGGCCAGTTTCCAGCCGCCCGCCCTCTCCACTGGCGCGCGCTCCAAACCTCTCTCGGCGGGAATCTTTCAACGCTGTCCGCTGCCGCTCCTCCGAGTCACAGTGTCTTATCTTCACTTTTATTTGTGGAATTTTCACTAGGCGAGCTTTCTGGTGATTCTGGAAGGTGTTTGTTCTTTCGTTAAGTTGTAGTATTAAAATTGTTGAGTATGACGGCAAGATAGGTGTTCCACCTATGCCGCCATCTTGATTCTCTCTGGATGAAATTTTAAATCCACATCTACTTTTAACATCTGCTGAGTCTTAACTCAAAACAAAAAAAAATTTCTGTGTCACCTGCTGATCAGATTAAAATTTATATCAGACTCAAAAGTCATGGAAACAGAAGCCATGCTTTTTCCTAGTCAATACAGTCATTAGCCGGACGACTAAAGTAGGCAATGCTAGTTATGTACTACTAGTGGCCCGGTACACAAAATTTGTGCATGGGAGGGGGTCCCTCAGCCCAGCCTGCACCCTCTCCAATCTGGGACCCCTTGGGAAATGTCTGACTGCCAGTTTAGGCCCGATCCCAAGGCAGCCGGACATACCTCTCACAATCTGGGACAATTAGCTCCTAACCACTCACCTGTCTGCCTGCCTGATCACCCTAACCACTCTGTCTGCCAGCCTGCTCGACCCCAACTGTCCCCCCTGCCATCCTAATTGCCCCCAACTGCCCTCTTGCTGGCCTGTACCAACTTCTCCTACTGACCTGATTGCCCCCAACTGCCCCCACTGCCGGCCTGCTCACCCCCAATTGGTCCTCCCTTACCAGCCTGCTCACCCCCAACTGCCTCCCCTCACCAGCCTGGTCACACCCAATTGCCCTCTCCTCCTGGCCTGATCACCCCTAACCACCTCTGCCTCAGCCCCACAACCATGACTTTGAAAGGATGTCCATAAGGTCTCCCCATCTGATTAGCATATTACCCTCAATGTCCAACTAGTCAGCTGTGTAATTCTTATTTTAAATGTCCTCAACTACAGAAAATGCATCCTATACTCTAAAAGAGACTTAGGGTCCTAGCTGGTTTGGCTCAGTGGATAGAGCATTGGTCTGCAGACTGATGGGTCCCAGGCTTGATTCCAGTCAAGGCCACGTACATTGGTTGCAGGCTCCTTCCTGGCCTAGGCCCTGGTCAGGGCTCATGTAGGAGACAACTAATTGATGTGTTTCTCTTACATCAATGTTTGTCTCTCTCTTTCCCTCTCCCAAAAAATCAATGGAAAAATATCTCCAGGCAAGGAATTAATTAATTAATTAATTAATTAATAAGACTTAGGGACATTTTCAAAATCAGTTTCTCATACCTACTACTGGGGAAAAAAAACAATATCTAATTTGTGTTTTTGGCTGAGTCATTTAAATTTATCCTCAGAATCATAGTATTTAGACAAGCATTCAGTGTATTCAAAATGAGAAACTCACGAGCTACTGGAAACAATACTGTTTTTACAAAATTCTCCATATTAAAAATGTTTATCTCTGAACAATGAACTATAGTCATGCAAAGTCTGTTCCAGGCCTGGCAGCCTGGGCATAGTGTGGGAACTTGTTATAAATGTAAATCCTCAGGCTCCCTCCCAAAATACTGAGCCAGGAGCACTGGAGGGAGCCCCAGGTGATTCTTATGTAATGGTCTAAGTGACAACATTAAGAATTGCAATAACAGCCAAAACCGGTTTGGCTCAGTGGATAGAGCATCAGCCTGCGGACTGAAAGGTCCCGGGTTCGATTCCGGTCAAGGGCATGTACCTTGGTTGCGGGCACATCTCCAGTGGGGGGTGTGCAGGAGGCAACTGATCGATGTTTCTCTCTCATCGATGTTTCTGACTTTCTAACCTTCTCCCTTCCTCTCTGTAAAAAAAAAATCAATAAAATATATTTAAAAAAAAAAGAATTGCAATAACACTGAATTTGGGGAACACGCATGCCAAGCAAGACTGACAATATGAAATAGATTTTAAAGATCCAGACTATGCAGAAGAAGAAATTTGCAATCAGTATAAATCCTGTATCCTTCTCCCCTGGTTACTTACTTCTAATTAAATAAGGACTGTGAAATTCAAACACAGATGGAGTCAACTGCTTGTAAGTTCACATCTAGTTACATCACAGTTCAGACATATTTGCACATCAAACAGGAATCTGGGTTTACACTTGGGATCCCGAGTCCTTTGTAAACTCGAAGAGTAAATTCAGAATCAAAATGTCTTGAAGAAGCAGTTTTCTAGGAATCGTGCCAGTCCTTTTTCTCAGGGTGACCTTAACTTTCAGACTCATGGACTATTTTCCTTCCTGATTAATACTTTTGTAGGATGATCAGTGCGCTTTGTTCATTTATAGATCAAGACAAGCCAACTTTTTCCTGTTATCAAGAATACCATGGGAGTTGGGGGGCAAGAAAAGAAAAGAATTAAGAACCAAAAAAAAGGACGCCAATGACAAAGGGTGACCATTATGCTAGGCCACTATCAATGGTGAGCTAACCTATATATATTCTGCTCCCTCTACTCACCCAGGAGGAACATGGGATGAAGTGTTCCAAACATTGGCCATTCTCCTCTAAGTAACAGAAACCTTCCACATGAGCTGCACACATCTGACAGACAGGATGCAGGCTCACTTCCAGGCCTTCAGAATCCAATGAGAACACCCACCCGACACCTATTTGTGCCGAAGTTAATTCAGAGTGTATTTAAGTAAATGTCTGCACTTAAATGTCTTCACTCCGCTTTTGTGCGCACACCCAGCAGAGCGTCCTCCACTGTGTACTCACAGCAATGAATAGGCACAGGTGCTCGTGAAGGACTCGGGCACCACCAAACCGGTCCACTGTCCATTCTATAAAGTGACTAAGCGTCCATCCTCTGGAAGACCAGCACCGCTCTGCGTTTTAGGTGGGAGAGATGCCCCCTGTCTCTGTGAAGTAAAAACGCACGATCTCACCTGAGGCTGATCTTGATCTTGATTATTTCTTTGAATTATCTCATCCCCCCAACTCGAAAGAGAAGCAGGAATTGGCATTTTTAAAACCATGGTTGCATGGCTATTAACTGCAGAAGATTAGAGACAGAACTGATATCAGCAGCGAAAATAACCACAGAGTACATTTATTTTGATAAAATACCAATTTCACAATGAGTATTTGACTCGTGGGAACTCCAAGTCTCAATCAAATTCCTCAGTATGGCAAGACGAGGACTTGTAGAGCTTCTCCTAGGGATAGACATGTTTGTTATTTATCTCTTATTTGGCCCATACCTGGGCCAAATGCATGAGCAGCTCCAGGTCAGTATTTCCTGAATTGAAAGAATGAATGGAGAACACCAAGATGGCGGCATAAGTAAATACCTATTGTTCTTCCCCACGCAACGATTTAAGAACTACAACATAACAGCAGAACAGACAGCACCCAGAATCGCCAGAAAGCTGGCTGAATGAAAACTCCACTAATAAGAGTAAAGGTGGGACGCTGAGACTCAGGAGCGGCGGGAGCGCAGCCTTTCAGACAGAATCAGGTTAGGAGCCCTCGTGGTCACGAGCGCCAGGGCTGGGGCTGGAGCAGCAACCCCGGCCGATTTCACCAAACTGGGAGGGCAGAGACATCCCACTGCAGGGAATCCCCAGCGCCAGGCGAGGACCTAGGTCTGGGGTACGTGGAGACGTCCCGCTGCACAGATTCCCCAGTGCCAGGCAAGGTCCTAGGTCCAGGGGATGCACCCTGGAAGCGGGGCGCGGCAGAGGCTCCTGGTCTGCGAGAAACCCGGAGGCGGTGAAAAGAAGTTTCCTCGAAAGGGTCGCGCAAAACCGCGACTTGCCCCCTGGAAACTTGTCTCCTGGTTCAGGAAACCATCTATTTTACAGCCCTGGGCTAGACTTTTGGTGTGCAGGCATATTTGGGGAAAGGCAGAGTTGTCTGGCAAGGGGAAGAGACTAGCGGCTTGCTCTTGGAGGTGTCTGCAGCCATCCCCATCCAATAGAGACTCTGGCGCGTGAGCACCACATAGGACACAGCGGACACTGAGGCTGCTGCGCAGCTCAGAGACTCCGCCCATCCAACCTGAACACAGTCTCCCTTCACAGCCAATTGGCCTGGAGGTCAAACCCTCCTAGGGCTAACAACAACAAGCTGGGTTTAAATTCAAAAATACTGTACAACCCATAAAGGATTGCAGTAACAGTACCCACCTCAGGTAACTGGAGAGGCTGAGCCACTGTCCCTTTGAGGATAAAGCAGCCACCATGCAGAGATATGGAAAGAAATCAGGTGTGAAAGAAATGGAGGAGAAAAGACGACAAGACATAGAGTTCAAAACCACGGTTATAAGGCTTTTCAAGAGGCTCCTACAAAAGGCCGATCAACTTAATGAGAATTATGAGGAAATAAACAAGACCAACCAGGAAATGAATGAGAATTACAAGGACATGAATGAGAACCTCAAGGAAATGAATAAGACCCTCAAGGAAATGACCAAGACTGAGGATACGAACCAGACTCTCACAGATAAAAAAAAGGACCAACTAGAAATCAAGCATACACAGACTGAAATAAAAAATATTACACAAAGTCCTAAAAGCAGTCCAGAGGGCCACAAGAACCAAGTCAAAGATTTGAAATACAAAGAAGCAAAATCCACTTAGCTGGAAAAGCAAGAAACAAAAAGAATTCAGATAATTGAAGATAGTGTAAGGGGCCTCTGGGACAACCTCAAGTATGCCAACATCCGAATTATTGGGGTGCCAGAAAAAGAGAGAGAGCAAGTTAATGAAAACCTACTTGAAGAAATAGTGACTGAAAACTTCCCCCACCTGGTGAAAGAAACTGACTTAAAAGCCCAAGAAGTACACAGAACCCCAAAATATAGGAATCTAAAGAGGACCACACCAAGACATATCATAATTAAAATGCCAAGAGCAAAAGATAAAGAGAGAATATTAAAAGCAGCAAGAGAAAAACAGTTGGTTACCTACAGGGGAGCAACCATACGAATGTCAGTGGATTTCTCAACAGAAACGATGCAGGCCAGACGCGAGTGGCAAGAAATATTCAAAATAATGAAGAGCAAGAATCTACAACCAAGATTACTCTATCCAGCAAAGCTATCATTCAGAATTGAGGATCAGATAAAGTGCTTCGCAGATAAGAAAAAGCTAAAGGAGTTCATCCCCACCAAACCAGTATTATATGAAATGCTGAAAGATATTCTTTAAGAAGAGGAAGAAGAAAAAGATAAAAATATAAATTATGAACAACAAATACACATCTATCAACAAATGAACATAAAAATCAAGTGAATTGATAGGCTGATGAACAGGATAAACTGGTGACTATAACAGAAACATGGACACAGAGAGGGAATAGACTGACAATTCTTGGGGAGAAAAGGGTTGTGGGAAGTATAGCAAGAGATTGGACAAACATCTTGCAACAATGGGTGAGGACATTGGGGAGGGGGAGGGGAGGGTGAAGGGTGGGATAGGTACAGGGTGGAGGGGAGCTATAGGGGGATAAAAAAGGGGAAACAATGTAATTAATAAACTGAACAATAAAGAAAAAAAGTTGGGGAAAAAAAGAAAAAAAAAAGAATGAATGACCTAGTTCAAGCTTTGGCTCTGGACCACACTGCGCGGATTGGAATCATGGCTCTGCCACAGCTACCAGTGTGTCTCCATCCTGCTGCCTGACCCTCCCCATGCCCAGGAGAGGCGACTGTGTCCACCCTGTAGGGCTGGGTGGGGGGGTAAATTAGATAGTACATAAAAATACAGTAAAATAACACAGCCACTATAAAAAGCAGTATGGTAGTTCCTCAAAAAAGTAATAATAGAATTACCATATGATCCAGAAATTCCACTTATGAGAATATTCCCAAGAGAACTGAAAACAGATATGTGTTCACCTGTGTTCATAATCACATTATTCACAATCGCCAAAAAGTAGAAGCAGCCTATGTAGCCATGGATGGATGAATGGATAAACTGTGATAAATAGATACATTGGGATTGATCCTGCCTTAAAAAGGAAGGAAATTCTGACAGATGCTGCAGCATGGATAAATTCTGAAGACATCCTCAGGGAAATACACCAGAAGCAAAAGGACAAATACTGTGTGGCTTCACTTATATGAGGGGCTTAGGGCAGTTCAACTGGCAGAATGGAGAGCAGAATGGTGGTTGCAGGGCTGGAGTGAGGGGAATGGGGAATTGCTGTTCAATGGGAACAGAATTCTGGTTTTGCAAGATGAAGGAGTTCTGTGGCTGGACGGTGCTGATGGTCGCACAGCAGTGCGAAGGTGCTTCCTGCTGCTGAGTGTGCACTTGGCAGCGATTAGGTGAATAAATCTTATGCTGCTTATATTTCACCACAGCTTTCTAATGATGTTTATTAGTGCAGGTCCCAACAATAACCTTAGTTAACAGATGACAGCTATTGGTGCTCCCATAATATTTGGCAAGGTCAATAAAGCAAATATGAACAAATATTCCCTAATGTAAAATAGCAAATACCAGCAGTAAATTCTAATGAGATAGACGTTTGCTATCAAAGGTCCAATTCCATTTCAATGTCTCCTTGCCCACCCACGCTTTCCCCTTACTCCACCCTTTGGTACCACATGGCTTCATTGGGGATGTTAACCAGCTAGTTTCCCAAACCTCAGCTGCCAATCAGCACCTAGGTCTCTGAGGTGGGTGGGAGTTGAGAACAAGATTGGCACCAAGGGACAGACAGACTCGCAGCCACACCCAGCTTTGATTGAGAGCCAGGCTCCTGGCAGACGGAGCACAGAGGGCAGGACGGGATGTGAACAAAACTTGGGTTTGATGCCGGGAGGACTGGGCCGTGCTGACCAATGTTATGGCTCTTTGATTTGTGTCCGTCTGTGTGTGTGCGTGGGCTGAGAAGGAATTAGTCCAGAACTGTGGATGAAGAAAGCTGTGTGTCTCGGTGTGAAGCCGGGCTGCATAAACAGTTCAGAAGCAAAGAAGAGGTGACAGATGTTCACATTACAATCCGGCTGCTTCTGGAGGGGCTGCCAGATGACTTAAACCGCAGAGACCGCCGTGGCTTGCTGTCCGCTAATGCATGCGGGAATGCACCTGTCACGTTTCCTTGGGGTGGCCCAACAAAGCACCTTTCTGTGCAAACTGCCTGTGGCTTCCAAGCTACTTGAAAGTTTAAACTGCATACAGTGCCAACTCCTTTTCACTTTTGGATGTTTTATCATGAGTATTAAGACAAATTTTTAACTAGAATAACACACAGCCATGGAAAAGAATGGCATATACCCCTTTTTACTAGTTAGTCATCCTTCAGGGAATGGCTCAGAGCAGACCTGAGTCTCAGAAATGCATGGAAAATGGTCCCCACTGCGCAGGCCGCCTGCATGATCACAGGGTTCCCCGGGCCACTGAGGGCCTTCACCCTGGCCGTGGCTGCACAACAGAAGCCTAGAGTGTTAGAGAGCTTCGGCTTGTGCATCAGAGGCTGGTTCCCTGCCAGAAACAAGGGCTGCAGAGCCTGGAAAAGCCACTTGGCTGGGCGCCTAACGCACTGTACAGGGCAGGGCCTCAGCCACAGCACTGAGGACAGGGCGGCAGAACAGTCTGCTGCAGGGGGTGGGCCACGGCCTGTAGGATGTTTAGCAGCATCTCTGGCCTCCGCCCACTAGAGAGCCACCCAGGGCCTCCCCACACCATGGGGCACCCTCAGGGGGCCCGCTGAGAAGCCCCACTGGAGCCCTCAGGGCATTGCATAAGCTGTGTCTAAGTCTCCAGTTTTAGACCCAAAGATGCCTATGGTACACCAAGGACTCGCCCACACTCTCCCAGTTGAGAAGCCAAGAGTAAATAAAGAAATAAAAGTATGAGTTTTCAGAGAACATTTTAGGACATATGGCACAGGTGTGATGCTAGAGAATTCAAGCAGTCACAGTGTCACTGAAAACCTAGTACTAATACCAACCCCGCTTCTGACCGGTTCAGGCTCAGTTAAGACAGTTCAAATGCTGCGGAACGTTCAACTGCTGTGCGGTCTGGAGTGGACTTAAAGCACTAACACCACCTCAGATCCTTTGGTAGCGATGCCACATTTTTATTTTACTGTTTCCTCTTTATAATAAATACAGGATATCTTCATAGCTTCTAAATGGATACTTTATTCTTCTGCACTAACAATATTATGAACAATCTCATAAAAACAGACAAATTAGCCACATCTTTACTATCTTCCTAAACACGTCTTTTTATTTACCACTTTATTAACAAGAACTTCCTAATATTTGACACTAGCATACTTCTGAATTAAAATTATTTATGCTCATGATAAATAAGCCATTAACATGGGCATCAATAATTTTGAATTTGACATCTTTTGAATTTGACATCTTCTGAATTTAAAAAAAAAGTGATTTAAAAAGATTCAATGTGCTTTCAAATTCATGACTGAAAATCAGTATCTCATCCATGTGGAGAGAGCCATTCAGGGACCAGGGATGCTTCATTAGCATCAACATTGTAAACCTGGCATACAGCAGTGTTCAGCAATGGAGGACACCATTCCTATTGTTCACAACAATGCAGTAAACAGGCTTTTCTTCCAAATCATTAGTTTGGGTTAACAGCAACTAAAAAGCACAAATGTTAACAAGGAGGCTATCACACACTAAATTAATACTCAGTTCTCTTTTCACAAGTAAATTAAATCATTAACTAAAACTGCCTCCCCATTATTTTAACATCTGTGTCTTTCCATGTGTTCAAAAGGTCCAAATTGAGTCATTCCTCCCAGCCCTCCCCCAAAGCCACCTCCCCTTTCTAACTGCAAAGGAGACAGCGACTAGGGGGTGACTCAAGCGAACTGCTGCTGCATACAATCCTCAAATCCTCAGCTGGGTTCCGAGAAGCCTTGAGAGTGGAAGACATGGAGGCTGTCTCCTCTGCAGAGATGGCTGACATGAGGGTCCTGCCCATCATAAGCCATTCTCCACAGGTCTCTACTGGAAAGGGCGCTCAGCTGGGATCCAGGGCCCAGGTTTAGAAGCCCAGCTCATTTAAAACCAAAGGTATTCAAGTCACACCTCCTACCCTGTGTCTTCTAGACCTGCAAGGGTCTTTCCAGATTTAAAATTCTGCAAGTCTGAGTCTTTCTTCACCCAGATTATGCAATTAAATTCATGTTTAAAAAAAAACACATACACAAAAGAATCCCTGGCCTGCAGCTCAGTTGGTTAGAGCATTTTCCCAATATGGCAAGGTCATAGGTTCGATCCCCAGTCATGGCACATACAAGAAGCAACCAATGGACACATAAATAAGTAAAACAACAAGTCTATGTTTCTCTCTCTCTCTCTCTCTCTCTCTCTCTCTCTCTCTCTCTCTCTCGTGTGTGTGTGTGTGTGTGTGTGTATGCATGCTCTCTCACTCTAGAATCAATAAATATTTGATAAGGGAGGTCATTGCAGGAGGCTGTGGTCTTTTGAATTTAATTTTAAAAGAAACACAAAAGAGCCATTTTAACTAACTTTAGGGAAGAAAATGGATTTAATTTGTATGGCAACTGTAAATCAGGAAGTTACCTTTATTTTTCCCCACAAATATCAAATAGACTAGAGACCCAATGCACAAATTTGTGCATTGGTGGGGTCCCTCTGGGTGGCCTGCAGGGATCGGCCCCAGCTCGCAGTCCTAGCTTGCGCCCCCATCCTCACAGCCCTGCAGTCCCACCTAGCACCCTGGCGTGGCCTGGCGCCAACCCTTCATCTGCTTCACGTCCTGCCTGCGGGGCAATTGATCAGGGCTGCCACCCCCCCCCCCCCCCCCACCCCAGGGCCCAGCTCCCTCAGCACCTGGGAGCCGGGCAGCAACCCGGCCCTCCACCACTACCCCTGGTCACCATTTGCGGTGTGATTGATCACTCCCGCCCTGGCCTGGCACCACCCGCTAATCGGCTCCACCCTCCTGCCATAGTCCCACTCCCGTCAGCACCCATCAGGGCCAGCAGCGTCTGCACTGCTGCCGGCTGCCCGCGCCGTGTCACCCACACCTGCCGTGTTCCACACCGCCCTCTGGTGGTCAACGCTGAAGGCTGCTCTGCTGCCTCATTAGGGCTGCACTGCCAGTCCACAGGGGATGCTGGGCTTGGGCACGGACTTATGACCCAAACTTAGCAGAAATGCTTCTCGCTGTAAAACCAGCGCAAGCTGTGGAAGACTCTTCTAGTCACACATACAGCTGTTCTCAAATGACTCAGTGGAAATACTGATTTATTGCATTGTGAAATGGGTGTTCCTAAATGATTTCAGCGATTTTTTTTCTACTCCAGCCCTGCCTGAACAGGGCTCAGACTACATGGACAAATTGCCCTCAGCTTGTCACCACTCAGCAAGTGGTGCAGAGGGGGCCAGCCGTGGCTGCAGGTGCAGGCCTCCAGCTGTGGACCCAGGATTTAGAGGAAGAACCAGCCGAGGCTTGGAGCATGCCCGGTCCCCACACTCCGGGGTGCATGTCACATCACATTCACCTCGCTGGTCTTGGAGGGACAGCCATTGTAAAGTTCAGGGATATAGATGTTTCACCGGTGGGAGTGGGGTCCCTTACACCCTGGTACGGGATGTGCAGGCACATAGTAGGTCTCAGCAAGTCAATGAACCCGTGTTTACACATCTTGGCGGGGGAGTTGATTCATAGCTCAGAGAGGGTTCTCAGAGGAGCCTGTGTGCCCCCAAACGTTCAACGATACTGACCCAAGAGAATAGCTTGGGCTGCCTCCCTAGGGGCGGGACATCAGACTTTCCACTTCCCATCTTCCCCGAGGGGGAGCGCAAGGCTTCGGGTTAAAGGATCGGATTGGCAGAGCCAACAGTTCTGAAAAGAGAGAGAGAAACAGAGGCTCACACCAGACTGGCAGACAAATCGGGAGAGAGAACTTCCGGACGCTCCAGCGCTCCCGGGCGGGAAGCTGCCCGCGGCGAGCCTACAGCCAGGTCGGGCGAGGCTGACCCGCCAACCAAGCCGGCTCCTACGGGGCCGCGGCGGAGCCCCGAGGGAAGCAGACCAAGGCGGCTCCTCCGTCGCAGGCGCTCACAGCGAGTGTGCCTGCCTCTCCCACCCGCCCCTCGCTGGCCACTCCACCCCGCGGAGCACCCCCGGGTCGGCCAACGGCCCGCGGGACTCCCGAGGTTGGAAGCAGCCACGGCCCGCCCCCGGCCACACCTCCTTTCGGAGCACCGCTTCCAAGTTCGGGGCGCGCCATCTAAGGCGGCCTCGATTCTAAAGGCAGCCGCTGCCTGAGGGACAGAAAGGGAGCACGGGTCCGAAACTCTCCCCCAGCCCCTCCCCTGACCCTCCTCCCTCCCAGCCTTCTTACTCGGCCTGACCCAGCAGCGAGTCTGCCCTCCAGGCCGAGCCCTGACCTCCGCACCGGCGCCGCCTCCCCGCGGACGCCCACCGCCTCCGGGATCCCCGGGCAGAAAGTCCCCGCGTCTCGGAAGACAAGCCCGAAACCGCCGCGCGTCTCCAGGCGCTCCCCGAGCCCGCTGGCAACCGCGCGGCCGGCGCCCCGTCCGGGCAGCGCGCACCGACCGAGCAGCACGGAGCTCGCCGGGCCGGTGCCCTGCGCTGGTTGGCTGGACCCGCGGACCCTCCCCCGCCCGGCCGCCCGGCGGTCCCCGGGCCGGCCCTCCCCCTCCCCACCCCGCCCCGCCCTGCTCCCGCCCTCCGCTCCCGCCCTCCGCTCCGCGCCGTCGGGTGCCGGGGTTCCTTTCGAAAGCCCGCGAGCCGAGCCGTGGAGCCCTGCGGGAGGGAGGGAAGGACTCCCAATGGAAAGAAACCCACGTACACCCTGTCCCGTCTGAGGACCCGAGGCCGTGTGCAAACGGGCTCCCTTGGCCGCCCCTGAGGCTCATGTAATTTGTTCGCGTGGAGAGGAGGAGACCCGCACTCACCTGAGCATTTTCGCCTTCCAAAAATTATAAAAATACAGCTAAGCCTTTTTTGACTTGCACCTCATGCCAAACCCTCGTTCCTTTTTCTCCTTTCCCTAGTGAAGTGCTACTAATGGTGACATTAAATAGTGTTCACTGCAAAGAGGAAACCTCATCTGACTCGTCTTACAGATAACAAAGCCGGGCGGAGCGCCGCCTACCGACAGGATCGCGCAGTTAGTGGGCGCTGTGTGTGATTTGAACCTAGGAAGCATTCCTGTGGTATCCCCTGAGCACTTGCTAGGAATGCAGGCTTTCAGACCTCACCTAGGGCATCCAGAAAGTTCGAGAGGCATTGCCCTGTACCACCTTCACTGTCCTGGGTTGCCTTATCATCTTCCACTCCAATTGACATAACATTCCTCGTCATCCTACCCCAGTTGCACTCCATGGTCTACTTGCCCTTCTTTGAGCTTTCTGCTTGAACAATCTACGGCAGGCTTCCCCTCTGCTCTCCCTATTCTCTCTCTCTCTCTCTCTCTCTCTCTCTCTCTCTCTCTCTCTCTCTCTCTCTCTCTCACACACACACACACACCATCTTATTTTGTTTATCATCTAACATTTTCAATCCTTTCCTCTTTTATTATCAATGTGGGACTCTGCAGTCAAACACAGTCCTGTTACCGAGTTGTAGCCCATCTGAGAGGGAATGAAACCTCAGAGGCAGGGCGTGGAGATTCTCTGAAGGACAAGGGCAGATCCCAGGGAGGCCTGCTGCTGGGCGCAGGAGATGCACAGCTCTCGTTGGACCCCATTCACTCCATGAAACTGTGGACCTACTCTGTATCAGGAACTGCAACAGAGGCTGTGTACACGAGGTACACAAAACAGTAAGATTTCCTGCTCCCGGAGAGAAGCACAGAGTGTGGTTGGCGTGTCCCGGGGAGAAATAAAGAGCATAAGGGAGGTGATTGCAGGAGGCTGTGGTCTTAAACATGGTGCTCTGGCTCTTTCTCACTGAGGAGGAAACATGTGAATCAGGACAGGAGAGCTCAGGGAGCGGGTCACGCAGAACTCCACATTCAGTCGTTCACCAAACAGTGATCCAACACTGAGAGTCAGGCCTGGTTCTGGCCTGCTCTCTGTGTTTCTTGAGTTTTTTATCTGCAAGTTTTCCTGCACTAAAATGTTCTTGTCCTGCTGGGGTGTCTTTACAGAAAGACGTTAAAATGAGGTCTCTAGGGTGGGCCCTAATCCAAGGTGACTGGTGTCCTTCTGAAAGGGGAAATTTGGAGCCCAACACAAAGGGAGAATGGCACGTGAAGGTGAAGGCAGAGGTCAGGGAGCTGCTGCTATGGGCAAGGAATGCCCACAGCTACAGGAAAACCACTTAGCAGAGGAGAGAGGCATAGAGCCCATTTTCTCTCTCCCTCAGCCTCAGAGGGATCAGCCCTGCCCACCCCTTGATCTTGGACTTCCAGCCTCCAAAACTACGAGACAATACGTTTCTGTTGTTTAAGGCCCCAGCTTGTGTTACCTAGTCATAGCAGCCCACGCAGACCAACACAGCCTGTCTCTAAGGTAAGATGGTGCAGTTCAGGGACTCATCTACACATTTCCAGTGACCTGACGGCTTTTGTGCAACAGCAAGAAGCCAAAAATGGTCTGATGAATTGAGATGTACTAACCTTTATTCACACACACACACAAAAAAAAAATTGTACAAGAAAAAAAACTAATGAGTTCCAGTTATTCGATTATTTCTTCATCGAGTATTTATCAGAAGCCTGCTGTGTGCCAGGCCTGGTGTGTGGTGACACGCAAGGTAGGTGCGCGCCCTGCTCCCATGTGTCATTACGGGATAGTTGGGCTGTAAACAAATCAACGAATACAGGAACAAGATGATTTCAAAGCAGAATACATACTGAAAAGGAAAGGGAAGGAAAGGAATAAAAAAAGGGAAGGGAAGGGAAGGGAGGGGAGGAGAGAGGAGGAAGGAGGGAGGGAGGGGAGGGGAGGGGAGGGGAGGGAAGAGGGGAAGGGGGCTAGAGAATTAAAAGAATGGGAAGTGGCCCAACTGGTGAGGCAGGACAACAATCTCTTGCATGACAATACCCCTGCCCTTCATTCCATAACACCCTTCTTTCTCTCCGTACCACCCATTTCACATCCTTTGAGGTTGTGCAAAATCAATGTCTTTTTCATAAAAATGGGGTCAAATTATTTATCTTCTTGTGTAAGAACCTGTGAAGATTGTGCCAACAGGATTTTGTGTGGGCACGCACGCGCGCACACACACACACACACACACACACACACACACACCACTCCTTGATGTGCTTCTGTATTTGAAGACAGCGACACCACATGACTTGGATGGACATTGTGTTTCTTTTCCTCACTTGTGTAACAGCCAGAACACCCCTGGGCGTGGCCCAGTGCTCCATCAGTACACTGAAAACTGACTGCAGCTCTCCCAGGCCTAGTATAATCCTCTCAGCAAGTGAAGCTTCAGTGTTGAACTCTCGCAGTGCTCATGTGCTGATTCTGTGTGTGCTCTTGACTTCAGAGACTAATAGGAAGAATAACTTACATTCTTTGGGAGCTTGTGTGCACTCACTATGCTCAGAGTTTCACATGAACTATTATCCGGATAACCTGGCAAAATAAATGCTCTTATTAGCATCTCCATTTTACAGATGAGAAAACTGGGTCTCCAAAGAGGGTAAGTAAAATGCCTGCGCTTGAAACCAGCATCCAATGGCAGGATTATGCCGAGAGCCCATCTCTGTACCTGCGAGGCTTGGGCGAAGGTCAGCGAGCGACAGCAAAGAGCATTGCTCTGTTCCGTGGCACTGTCTTTGAAATCTTCAGAGCACTGTCTTCTAACTGTTTTCGTGTGCCCTGGCCCACTAGCTTTCAAGTTCACTTTTCTACCCAGATAGTCACTTGGTTTTCCCTCGCTTCAAACTGGGAGCTGGGAGACTTTGACAAATAACACAATGGCTACATTTTTTGCTCTTCAGCCTGTGTGTTTTCTGGCAGCCTCTGAGGAGATGCGGCTCAAGCGTAGAGCTTGCCTGCTTTGTCATACACCCAAAGCTCATCCATGGGCAGCTCCCAGCAGAAGCGCCCTGCCCTCCCTCACATAGCAGGAATATGGCACCCCTGCCGGACCAAGACTGTGGGCCACCCCCTGCTGGACCAAGGCTGTGGGCCACCCCCTGCTGGACCAAGACTGTGGGCCACCCCCTGCTGGACCAGGCTGTGGGCCATGACAGCCTGTTCACATAGGCACTCCCAGATCTCCTGCTGAGTGGGTGCCCCTGCCAATCGCTTCAGCTTGTCTTGGTGAATCACTTTTTATTCTGGTGGCTACCCACAGTCCTGGCCAGGAAGAAAGCTCAGGAACTTGCCATGGAGAAAAAACGGGAGGTAGCTCTCCTTGGACCTGGATTGCCCGCCTGCAGAAGAAGGCAGCCTTTGCTGTTAGTGCTTCCTGCCTGGGAACACAACCACCCTCCCTTTAACCACCTGGCATTCGGACAAGGGGCCCGCAATTCACTGTGGAAGGCGCGGGTGGGTTTCATTCCCTTCCCTCACTGACCACAACTGCCTCGATAGCGCACGCCCAGGAAAAACAGTGCTTCAGTGCGAATGGAAGGACTGAGAAACCACAGGGCAGAGGTCACACAGAGCTGCTGCACCTAGTGTGTCAGGGGAACCAGCTCCATGCCGACCAGAGTGGGGCCACCACCCCGAGCAATGCTCCTCCCTCCATCCTGTCCCTCCACTCCCCGGGTCTCCCGTCTCCCCCGGGGTCAGATTTCCCCAGCTACACAGAAGACTGCTATTGTCCTGTGTTACATCATTCTATCATTGACTCTTGTATTAATTCATTGTAAGATTTTTGTCAAACAGATATTTTACATCTTTGTTCACAGCAGCAGCAGCACGCACAAAAGGTGAGAGAAACTCAAGCGTCCACTGACCTCGCTGGGTAAACAAAAAGCAGTGTGTGCATATAATGGAACAGTATAAGAATGAAAAGGAAGTCCTGTCACATGCTAAACCAGGGATGAACCTTGCAGACATCGGGATAAGTGAAATTAGCCAGTCACAGTCTCTCTCTCTCTCTCTCTCTCTCTCTCTCTCTCTCTCTCACACACACACACACACACACACACACACACACACACACACACTGTATGATCCCTCTTATATGAAGTCCAGAAAAGAACCAAATTCCTAGCTATAGAAATAGGATGGTGGTTGCCAAAGGATGCGGGGAGGAATACGGGGCAGAATGGGCAGTCACAGTTTTGCTAGATGAGAAGAGTATGGCAAATGGATGGTGGTGATGGTTGTACAGGACCGGGAATTTACTGAACTTACAGTTAGGAAAGGTTAGGCCAGTAAATCTTATGTGTATTTTACCACAGTTCAAAATTCTGAAACAAGAGTAGTTCTTCTAAATCAATTTCAAGTGGCAAAATTTTAAAGTTTAAAATGTAAGATGTGATTTAATTTGTACAGAAATTACCATACCTAGACTTAACATTTTTGAATAATAAAAACTTTTTTATATTTGGTTTATGTGTGCTAACACTACACTAGGTACTTGAAATGCAGTTTTAAAAGACATTTATAATCCCTGAACTCAAAGAACTTACAAAGAGCACCTGGATGACCTGGATGGGACCTGATTCAATTCACACTTTCCTCCTCCAACAAACATGAGTGTGTGCGTGGGCCAGGCTCTCTGTGTCCTACTAGGACTCACTGAACAAGACAGACACAGACCCAGCCCTCACAGGGCTGCCAATCTAGCAGGAGGGGAAATATCAGACAAGAAATTACTGTTTCTTAGCCCCTGTGCTCCACCAACAGTTACTGGTTCTCCCATTCTAGACTCAGACACAAGACCTTCTGAACTCTGCTAATGATATCCAAATATAGAGCTTCCACTGGAACCCTCTCATACTTGTAAATCATTCATGAAGCAACACAAGAAAGAATATGGTAACTCAGTCTTTTCCAAACTGTGGTTTGCATCCCACAGATGGTTTGCAAAATAATTTTAGCTGAAAAACAGAAGAATTTGCCTAATAGTTATAATTTATTTAATATATATCGGGGGTGGAGGTTTAAACAACATCAAACAAGTAATTTCCTGGGTTCCAATTAAAGAAAAATATTGTGGTAATAATTCAGGCATATGGCAAAATCACGAAGGTGGGGAGCAACAAAGTCAAGAAGGGACTGAGATTTGTGAAATTAGAAGTGAGTCTATTGGCAGAAATGCTTGCCCAGCACTAGGATGATGAGAATGCCATTATGATGAAATATGGGGTTTGCAATCATTTTCATAACCCACCATGAGCCTAGCCTGGCTCCATTGTCAATTTTCTCTTCTCTTTAAACTCTGCAACTCCTAGGGGCAGTGCAGTAACTGATGAGGTCCCTTCTCATTTACCAACTCAGCTTCCCCTGAAAAAACTCAACCTGGAAAAGATGGTAGTAAAGAGGGGGAAAGAGTCAACTGTCTTTGCACATGGGTTTTGAACATGCTGAGTTTGTATCATGCAAGTTGATAAGGTAGCCAACTAGTGGGAGGAAAGCCGCTGGGCCTTCAGCCCGGGCCTTCCCATTTCCTCCCTAGACCTCCAGTGCAGACCTTTGGTGAAAGCGGAAAGCAAGTATTAGTTTTATTCCAACATTCTTTCCACCTGCCCTATTCAATGCAGGCAATAAAAACCACATGCCATTTAACTTTTACTTTTAGATATGATTTTTTTGCCTCAACCTTGGAACAATTTTATTTAGTAAAAGGTCATTAATGTTCAAGTGAGGTTTAAGAGCCTTCACTTGGACATCTGACCTTTGGAATACTCTTGATCCGACTTACGCACTAGGGAAGCCAAATCTATCAGTAGACCTCAAATCTCCTGGATTTCAAGAAAGTTGCAATACAAGACATTGCCTATCTGCAAACGCCCCATTTTGAAAAGGTGTGCTAGCCAGAATCCTTGATTGCAAGTGACAGAAACTCAACACAAATTGACATAGGCCAAAGAGCTATTTGTTCATGTAACCGAGATGTTCCAGATGTGTAATTGGATATTGGTACACAAGGGAGGGCATGAATGTATATGTATTCCTTCCCCATCTCTTAGCTTTTTTTTTATTGCCTTCATTCTCTCTTACTAAAAGGAGAATTCTTCCAGAAGGTAAGGAACATGCCCTTCAAAAGCTCCAAGCTTTTTTGACCCTAAGTGCAACAAGAATTATCCATCCTCTTGCTTCAAATTAAAGAAATCTGTCCCGGCTTATTTCATAAGGTAGGGGTAGTGAATGGCAGTCCCGCCATTATCACAGTCTATAAATTCCTATTGTGCATTGCAGGAGGCTGCCTACTCATTGCCCTGATGGAGCAATCCATATGACAACAGCTAATTAAATTATTTTGGGCTCCTAAGCCAAGAACTGTCCATCCATCCAATCCCTCTGATTGTGGCCTGACTGGAAACATGGCCTGGGCCACTCAGACTTTTTCCTCATGGAATTAAAAATGAGAGTTCCAGGGACTGAGCATTCACTTGAGGCAGCTGACCACATGACATGACAGACACTGTGGCAATGTGCAGCTGAAATGATGAAGAAGTCGGCCAACAGAAACCAGAGGTCAGAGCAGAGAGAAAGCTGGGCTCTGAGACCACACCACTGCTCACAGCGGCTCAGTGAGTTGCTGACTCAGTTTACTGTGAGCTGGGGCATGAGAAGGGCATCCAGGTAAGAAATGGCTCACACATCTTGAACTTTTACCTACATTATCTCAGTTCCTCATTGTTGTACTCCATTAGTATGCCTTCATTCTCGCCATGTTATGGATGAAAACCCGAGGTTCAGAGAACCTATCTGATCTTCCTTAAGCTAGAAAGTCTCTAAGTTGAGAATGCACCCTCCCCAGTTCTAAATTACCTCAGAACCTTGGGTATCAGAGAAAGATCTATACTGGGGCATGGATATGATCACCATCGAGTTAGACTCCGGGAGATACTCATTAAAGCCATGGCAGGGAATGAGACTGCCAAGCTAAGGATTACAGCTCTGCACATAATGTGCTCTGTCAGCAGAGAGAGACTGAGGTCAAATGTGTGAGGGCGCAGTGGCCATGCTTCTAGGTGCCGAAAGATGAAACAGACTTCAAGTTGTTTGTTTTCTAGGACTTAGCAACTTCGTGCCATGTTTGGATTGCATCATCCTCACATTGAATTCGGTCTGAAAAATTCAAGAGATTCTCTCTTCTACATATGGATCTCCAAACAAACTGTGCAAATTAGCCCTGGCTTATAAGGCCAGGCTGCAGAGAATGAGGCGGAGAATATCAAAGAGTGGGTGTGAGGCTGGAAATGGTGGCTCCCAGGGCAATACTTCCGCCCGGCCTTAATCAACAAGATTTCACGTTGAGTTGTTTCGCCCCTGAGGAATTCAGAACAGCCTAACATTTTAGTAAGACTTTTTAACAGCAACAAGTAAAAAGGAAAGCAAATTTATTGGATTGGAAGAATCAATATTGTGAAAATGTTCATACTACCCAAAGCAATCTACAGATTCAATCTAATCTCTATCAAAATTCCAATGGCATTTTAAAAGAAAATTTGTATGGAATCGCAAAACACACACAGTCAAAACAATCTTGAAAAAGAAAGAAAATCATGCTCCCTGATTTCAAGTTATATTACAAGCTATAATAATCAAAACAGTATGGTGTTGGCATAAAAAGAGAGATCAATGTAACAGAATAGAGAGCACAGAAATAAGCCCATGCATATATGGTCAATTAATTTATATCAAAGGAGCTAAGAACATACAATGAGGAAAGGGCAGTCTCTTCAGTAAATAGTGTTGAGAAAACTGGACAGACACATGCAAAAAAATAAAACTTGACCACTATCTTATACCATACATACTCAAAATGGATTAAAGATTTGAACATAAGATCTGAAATTATATTACTCCTATAAGAAAACATAGGTGTAAGTTCCTTGACCTAGGTGTTGGCAATGATTTTTTTAATCCGACAGTAAAATTAAAAACAACGAAAAGAAAAATAAATAAGTGGGACCACACTAAACTATAAAGCTTCTTCACAGCAAAGGAAACCAACAAAATTCCAAGTAATCTTCTGAATATATTTCCTAATCATATATCTGAAAGGGGACTAACATCCAAAGTATATGAAGAACTCATACAACTCACTAGCAAAATAAAAAAAATCTGGTTTTGAAAATGTGCAGAGGATCTAAATAGACATTTTCCAGGTGGCCAGCAGGCACCTAAAAACATTCTCCGTATCTTTAATCATCAGGGAAACGCAAATCAGAGCCCCAGTGAGACGCCGCCTCACGTCTGTTAGAATGCTTTATCAAAAAGACAAGAAATAACAAGTGTTGACAAGCATGTGAAGAAAAGAGAGCCATGTTGGCAGGAATGTAAATTGGTGTAGCCACTATGACAAACAGTATAGAAATTCCTCAAAAAATTAAACATAGAACATTGTATGGATCCAGCAATTCCACTTCTGGTTATTTTTCTAAAGAAAACAAAAATACTAACTCAAAGAGATATTTGTACCCCTATGGTCATTATAGCCTTATTTAAAACTAGAATCCCAGTACACAAAATACACGCATAGGGGGAGGGGGAAGAGGATCCCCCTCAGCCCAGCCTGGACTCTCTCCAATCTGGGACCACTCAGGGAATGTCCGACTGCCAGTTTTGCCCCGATCCCTGGGAAACCAGCGATCAGACATCTTTCTCACAATTCGGGACGACTGGCTCCTAACTTCTCACCAGCCTGCCAGACTGATCACCCCTAACTGCCCCTCTCTGCTGGCCTGGCCACCCCTAACTGCCCCCCTGCCGACCTAGTTGCCCCCTAGTGCCCCTCTCCAGCATGGTTGCCCCAAACTGCCCTCCCTGACAGCCTGGTCGCCCACAAGTGCCCTCCCACCAGCCTGGTCTCCCACAACTGCCCCCCTCTGGCCTGGTCACTTCCAGCTGCCCCCTGCCATCCTGGTTGCCCCTTAGTGCCCCCCTGCCCACCTGGTAGTCCCCAACTGCCCCCCCTCTGGCCCAGTTGCTCCCAACTACCACCCCTGCCAGCCTGGTCACCCCCTTGCCTGCCTGGTTGCCCCATACAGCCTGCTGGTCAGTCATTTTGTTGTCCCTCGCTAACCCCACTGCTGGCCCAGTCGCCCCACACAGCTTGTTGTTCAGTTGTTACTGTGAAGGTGATGTGACCAATTTGCATAATTACCCTTTTATTAGTATAGATAGCCAAGATATGGAAGCAAGCTAAGTGTTTATTTATGGATTATGGATGAATGAATAATGGAAATGTGGTATATTTATAAAGGAAAATTATTCAGCCATAAAAATAATGAAATCACCTTAGCCAATTGGGTTCAGTGGATAGACCATCAGCCTGCAGCATGAAGGGTCCCAGGTTCAATTCTGATCAAGGGCACATACCTTGGCTACAGATTCTCCAGTCCTGGTTGGGGTGCATGCAGGAGGCAACCAATTGATGTATTTCTTTCACATCAATGTTTCTCTCTCCCATCCACTCTCTCTAAAATGGGGAAATATCATCAGGTGAGGATTAATAACAACAACAAAAATGAAAGAGAATGAAATCTTGCTATTTGCAATAGCACAGATGGACTCTGAGGGCATTCTGCTAGTGAAATAGTCATACAGAGAAAGATACATACCAAATGATTTTGCTTATATGTTGAATTAAAAAAAAAAGTTCATAGAGAAAGGGCTAAAAGGTAAAAAGAAAAAAAGCCATGTACGTTTTGATTTACCACTGTATTTTCAGAAGTAAACTATGCTTTTTATATATGTGAGCAAAACAAGAATTACTGAATGAATTAGCTAGTCAACTCTTGGTTTAAAAAAAAAAAAAACCCTCACCCTAGCCTGTTTGGCTCAGTAGATAGAGAATCAGCCTGCAGACTGAAGGGACCCAGGTTCAAGTCTGGTGAAGGGCACATACACACCTGGGTTGCGGGCTTGGTCCCCAGTAGTGCAGGAGGCAGCCAATCAATGATTCTCTCTCATCATAGATGTTTCTAGCTCTCTATTCTTCTCCTTTCCTCTCTGAAATCAAAAATATATATTTTTTTAAAACTCTTATATACTTTATCTTCAATATGGGAAGTAGGGATTGAGTGCAGAAAATATAACTTATATAACCCACTTGTTTCAAAACTAAATAAAATATATAATAAAAAAGTAAAGTATGATTCATCATTAGCACACATTGACATAAATTTTAAGGAACCAAAATATGTGCTGAGACGACTTTTTAAATATTTCCTTGTACTTACTTTTACTCCATGATCCTTCTTTCTATCCTTGCTCCCAATAAATTCAAGCAGCTACACAGTATGTTTACAACCCTAGGGGAAAATCTGCCAAAGCAAAACTCAGAGAACAAAGAATAAAGTCCTGGCTTATGAGTTTCAAAATAGGCTGCTGAAACCCTTGCCAGAAACAGTAATTCTCAGAAGCTTCTGAACCCCAGAGCCAGGTTTTTGAATATCAAAAAGTCACAGCACACCTTAAGCAGTAAGTTAGGAGAAAACAGTCTACTCTCTGGCTTTCAGAGAAGGGACAAATTCCATAGGTTGGATGGAAGAGAAGACAGTCTGGGGGCGGGGATAAAAGGGTGACCATTGCCTAGAGAGATCACCGTGAACAGCTTTCCCCAAGCTGTGCAAGAACAGCAAAATGTCTGATCCAGGATGGAAATACACAGGGGCTTCTCAACCTCAGTGTTACTGGCATTTTGGTCAGATAATTCTTTGTAGTGGGGGCTGCCCTGTGTACTGTATAATATTTAGTAGCATCCCTAGCCTCTACTCCCTAAATGCCGGTAGCATGGACAAATTGTGGCAGCCAAAAAGAACAGCAGACATTGCCATGTATCCACTGGGAGTGGGAAGAAGGGGTTGAGAGAGAGCAAAATTCTTCCCAGTTGAAAACCAATGAGATAGAGGAAGAGGTAGAGCGAGAGGGAGAGGGAGAAGGAGAGAGAAAGGGAGAAGGAGAGGGAGAGGGAGAGGGAGAGGGAGAGGGAGAGGGAGAGGGAGAGGGAGAGGGAGAGGGAGAGGGAGAGGGAGAAATAGGAAGTAGAGATTGAATGAGAGATAAGAGAGGAAGAGGTAGAGTAAGAGATAGAGATATAGGTAGAGGTAGAGTAAGAGTGAGGGACAGAGAAGGAGATTGAGATTACATACACTTTCACACATATTTTTCTAATACTAAAGTTCTATGTTCTTAATGGAGAAAACTTTAAGAACATACAAAAATTTTCCTAAGAAATCATCGATACCCTATCCACTCAGAAATAATCATTGTTAATATTTTATTTACACATAATTTTTATAATATATGCATTTTATTTCCAAAAAAAGTGGGGTCACATATCCATATGTTATATTGTTTTATCTGCAATTTTTTTACTTACACGTCAGGGAATTTTACAGAGGCATAGCAATCCTAACCATAGCCACACATCATCTATTTATCCATCCCCGACTGCTAACCTTTAGGTTACTCTCAATATTTTCCCGTCATTGTTAATGCTCTGGTGAACATGTTTATATATTCCTTTGACTCTTTTCTTAGGGTAAATTCCTAAGGAATGTTCTCAACATAGAAAACTGATATTTGGAGAGTTATATCTAAAATATTTACTATCTCACTGGTTTAAGTCATAGTTTGATGATTTAGAATATACCTTCTCCTTCTCTGGTGCTTTCATCTTCCCATAGTTCTTCTCATGTTGTCAAGAGGGCAGAGCAGCTTCCCAGGGTTCCTTTTTACTAATGAGAAAACATGTTCATGGAAGTCAAATGACTTGCACATGGCAACACAATTACTTAGAAACAGAGGATTAAAACCCACCTCCATTAAGTCCTGGGCTTTTTGCTATTAGTGCTCACACAATATCATATGTACTGCCAAAATTAAAACAATCCAGAGGAAGTTAGTATGTCTACTGCTCATGGATGACATGCAAGTTAGTGAGCACTAAGATATTAAGATAATTCTTGATTATCAGTTCTGTCTCTAAAAACGGTTTTATACAGATGCCAGACTTCCTAAAACATAGTCAAGACTGAGCCCTTGGTTGACTGAATCTGCTGCTTCCTGGGCAAAATTCCACAACTGATCTCATCTCCAGATGCTGACTTAGGAGGTAATATTAAAGATGCTAATTCCAGCAGCTGCTTTGTTTTTATCCCTGTAGACACATCAAGTTGGTACAGCTTGTTTTGACTCCAGTTACATTCTAACACAGATTTGTTACCAATTAATTTCTTATCGAGGAAACACAACCCATCCTCAGTGTTTTGGATAATGAGACCTATGTATTTCATATTGCCTTCGCCTGAACAGTTGCAACAGAGAGTGCATCTACCTTCTAGTGCTTGCATTCTTTTTCATGTTTTGATTCACACACACACAAAAAAAAAATGCTACCGCTGCTTTGCTATTTTTTAGGTTTAATGAGACTAAATAAATTCTGAGGAGGAAAAGAGTACAGCTTAATAATATTTTAAGTAGTTTGTAGAAACATCCCTCTACTATGGGCATAATTTTAAACCAAAACCGACTTCTTGCAGCACTATGAAAGGCTAATGAGTGCCTTAATAATATGCACAGGAAGAAGCAATGAGTGAATTAGTTGAGAAATATCCTAGACCTCTGAAACACAGCTAGGAAAACAGCGCAACTGTACTCAAAGACAAAGAAGCACCCCACCATTCCAGTGATGCATTTTCTTACCGTCAAGAATACGGAATCTTTTGGGCAGCCTGTGGCAGGTAATTGATAATCACTAATTTGAGGGCTAGACTTTGAAGCTCCAGATGAACCTTGAACCAGTTTTTCTCGATTCTAGCATTATCTAGAGCCATGGTCGGCAAACGGGGCTTGCGAGCCACATGTGGCTCTTTGGCCCCATAAGTGTGGCTCTTCCACAAAATGCCACGGCCTGGGTGAGTCTATTTTAAAGAAGTGGTATTAGAAGAAGTTTACGTTTAAAAAATTTGGCTCTCAAAGGAAGTTTCAATCATTGTATTGTTAACATTTGGCTCTGTTGACTAATGAGTTTGCCTACCATTGGGCTAGAGAATAAGCTCAATTTATTTTTTATTTTACTTTTTATATTTTTAATCTTTACTGTTGAGATTATTACAAATGTCTACCATTTCCTCACACTGCCCTCCTCCACCTGGTTCCCACCGCACCCCAGACCTTTACCACCTATTGTCTGTGTCCATAGGTAATGCATATATGCTTATAAGATCTTTAACCTCTCCCTGCCCCCCCCCTTCCCTCTGAGATTCGTCAGTCTGTTCCATGTTTCTATGTCTCTGGTGGTATTTTATTCATCAGTTTATTTTGCTCATTGTATTTCTTGTTCATTTACTTTGATTTTTAGATTCAGTTGTTGATAGAGATGTATTTATTGACATTTTACTGTTCATTTTTATTATCATTTCTTCTTATTCTTTTTTTTAGGATTTTTTAAATCTTTATTGTTCACTTTATTAATTACATTGTTTCCCCTTTTTATCCCCCTAAAGCTCCCCTCCACCCTGTACCTATCCCACCCTCCACCCTCACCTCCCCCTCCCCACTGTCTTCTTCCATTGTTGCTTGATTTTTGTCCAGTCTCTTGCTGCACTTCCCACAACCCCTTTCTCCCCAAGAATTGTCAGTCCATTCCCTCTCTATATCCATGTCTCTGTTATATTCACCAGTCTATCCTGTTCAACAGCCTATCAATTCACTTGATTTTTATGTTCATTTGTTGATAGATGTGTATTTGTTGTTCATAATTTTCATCTTTACCTTTTTCTTCTTCCTCTTCTTAAAGAATATCTTTCAGCATTTCATATAATGTTGGTTTGGTGGTGATGAACTCCTTTAGCTTTTTCTTATCTGCGAAGCACTTCATCTGACCTTCAATTCTGAATGATATCTTTGCTGGATAGAGTAATCTTGGTTGTAGATTCTTGCTGTTCATCACTTTGAATATTTCTTGCCACTCTCGTCTGGCCTGCATCGTTTCTGTTGAGAAATCCGCTGACAGTCGTATGGGTGCTCCCTTATAGGTAACCAACTGTTTCTCTCTTGCTGCTTTTAATATTCTCTCTTTGTCTTTTGCTCTTGGCATTTTAATTATGATGTGCCTCGGTGTGGTCCTCTTAGGGTTCCTATATATTGGGGTTCGGTGCACTTCTTGGACTCCTAAGTCAATTTCTTTTACCAGGTGTGGGAAGTTTTCAGTCACTATTTCTTCAAATAGGTTTTCACTGTCTTGGCCTCTCGCTTTTTCTGGCACCCCTATAATTCGGATGTTGGTATGGTTGAGGTTGTCCCAGAGGCCCCTTACACTATCTTCAATTTTTTTGATTCTTTTGGTTTCTTGCTTTTTCAGCTGAGTGGATTTTCCCTCTTTGTATTTCAAATCTTTAACTTGGTTCTTGGGGTGCTCCAGGGCACTTTTAGGTCTTTGTTTAATATTTTTTGTTTCAGTCAGTGTATGCTTAATTTCTGGTTGGTCCTTTTTCATATCCTTGAGAGTCTGCTTTATATCCTTGAGGGTTTCTTTCATTTCCTTGTAGGACTCATTCATTTCCATGTTGGTCTTGATAATTTCCTTGCAGGTCTCGTTTATATCCTTGAGGGTGTTGTTCATTTTCTTGTAGGACTCATTCATTTCCTTTGTGGTCTTGCTTATTTCTTTATAGGCCTCGATCTTTTGTTGGAGCCTCTTAAAAAACCCTATAACCGTGGTTCTGAATTCCATGTCCAGTCGTTTTTTTTTCCTCCATTTCTTTCACATCTGATTTCTTTCCATGTTGCTGCATGGTGGCTGCTTCCCTGAGTTGGTCAATTAGTTTTGTGTGGTAGACTTCCTACTAGGGACAGTGGCTCAGCCTCCCCGGTTACCTGAGGTGGATATGGGCTGCACAGTCTTGCTGAAGTTAAGCTCAGTTAATCTTTGTTAGCACTTGGAGGGTTGACCTCCAGGCCAATTGTCTGTGAAGCTCAGCTGTGCTCAGGTTGGGTGGGCGGAGTTTCCAGGCCAAGCAGACAGCGTTAGCTCTGCCCTATGCGGCCCCAGGGACTCTGTGCCAGGGGCAATGGCCGCCAGCACCTCTGAGAGAGAGCCGCTGCGGAGCTCCACTGGCTGCCGGTTGCCGGGGAATTCAGACTTTCCCAAAATGAGTCTGCATGCACAATGTCTCACCTGGGGTCGTAAAACAAAGCAGTCTGACGGTTTTCCGAATGAGAGGCAAGTTGCGGTGCGCTCTCTGCGCCGTCACGCAGCCGAGCTGTTCGCGCGCGAGCTGCCTTCTCCACAAGCCGGGAGACCCGGCAGCCCCCGAGCTTCAGCGTGCCCTCCCACTGTCCAGTTTTCACCCCGTGTGATAGTGGGTTCTCTGGACTTCGCCCAGAGCTGGAGAATCAGTCCAGTGGGACGCCTTTGTCTCCCCGTTCGAGAAAACTGGCCGGTTTTCAGCCGCCCGCCCTCTCCGTGGCGCGCACTTCAAACCTCTCTCTGCGCGCGAATCTTTCAACACCGTCCGCTGCCGCTCCTCCGAGTCACAGTGTCTTATCTTCACTTTTATTTGTGGAGTTTTCACTCGGCGCGCTTTCTGGTGATTCTGGAAGGTGTTTGTTCTTTCATTAAGTTGTAGTATTAAAATTGCTGAGTATGACGGCAAGATAGGTGTTTCACCTTTGCCGCCATCTTAGTTCTCCATTTCTTCTTATTCTTAATCTTATTCTTATTTTTATCCTTATACTTAAAGAAAACCACAAACATTTCATGTAATACTGGTTTGGTAGTAATGAACTCCTTTAACTTTTCCTTATCTGTGAAGCTCTTTATCTGACCTTCAATTCTAAATGACAGCTTTGCTGGATAGATTAAACTTGGTTTTAGGTTCTTACTATTCATCACTTTGAATATTTCTTGCCCCTACCTTCTAGCCCACAAAGTTTCTGTTGAGAAATTGGCTGACAGTCATATGGGTGCTCCCTTGGAAGTAACTAACTGCTTTTTACTTGATGCTTTTAAGATTCTCTCTTTGTCTTTAATCCTTGGCATTTTAATTATGTGTCTTGGTGTTGTCCTCTTTGAGTTCCTCTTGTTTGGGACTCTCTGTATTTCCTGGACTTGCCAGTCTATTTCTATCACCAAGTAGGGGAACTTTTATGTCACTATTTATTCAAATAGGTTTTCTTTTTTTTTAATATATTTTATTAATTTTTTACAGAGCAGAAGGGAGAGGGATAGAAAGTCAGAAACATCAATGAGAGAGAGACATCGATCAGCCGCCTCTTGCACACCCCCTACTGGGGTTGTGCCCACAGCCAAGGTACATGCCCTTGACCAGAATCAAGCCTGGGACCCTTCCGTCCACAGTCCGACACTCTATCCACTGAGCCAAACCAGTCTTGGCTCAAATAGGTTTTCAATATCTTGCTCTCTCTCTTCCCTTTCTGGTACCCCTATAATGCAAATGTTGGTATGCTTGAAGTTGTCCCAGAGGCTCCTTAACACTCTTCATATTTTTGGATTCTTTTTTTCTTTTCTTTTCTTTTCTTTTCTTTTTTTTCTTTTTTCTTTTTCTTTTTTTTTTATTTATTTTTTTTGGTCTTCTCACTGATTGTTTTTTGCTTTCTCATATTCCAGATAATTGATTTGATACTCAGAATTCTTTATTGTTGAATCCCTGTAAATTATTCTTTATTTCAGATAGTGTATGCTTAATTTTTGACTGGTCCTTTTTCATGTCTTTGAAATTCTCACTAAGAATTTTGAAAATCTAAGTCCATTGAAGCTCTCATTGAGATCTGTGAGCAACCTTATAACCATTGTTTTGTATTCTGTATCCCGTAGTTTGCTTGCTTCCATTTCATTTATTTCCCTTTCTAGAGATTTCTTACATTCTTTCATTTGTGAGATGTTTCTTTGTCTCCGCATTTTGGCTGCTTCTGTGAGTTTGTTCCTATACATTCGGCAGAACTGCTATATTTACCAGTCTTGGTAGAGTGGCCTTGTGTAGTAGTTGTCCTGTAGGACCCAGTGGCTCAGCCTCTCAGGGTCCTACTGCAGCCTCAATATCCCACCCCATTAAAAAAAATACCATGCGTGAGTGTCGGACCAGCTCATTCCATGCCTCCGCCCCTCCTACCTGTCATGATATACTTTCCTCTTTACATTTCTAGTTGTAGGAGTTCCATTCAGCCAGATTTAAGGGGGTTCTGAATAATTGTTTTGCTGTATTTTAGTTATAATTTTGATGTGTTTGTGGAAGATGGTGAGTACCAGCACTTACTTATACCATCATCTTGGTTCACTCTAAGCTCAATTTAAAACATCACATAACTTCTGGGAAGGGGGCAGGAATGGAGGAGGGGGTCAATGGCAGGGGAGGTTAAGATGGACATCTATAAAATTTCAACAATAAAGATAAATTTTTAAAAGTAAATAAATAAAAAGCATATAACTTTTCTATTTCTTAGAACCCTTTCTCCAGTTAATTAAAATTATTTTGCAGGTTTTTACTTTTTAAATAAAGTGTACAACAGATTCGTCTAGAAATTCTACTTTACTTTCTTGACTGCCTGCCCCTCTTTGGAGCTATTCTATGTGTGCATGTGTATGACTCTCTGTGTGTAAGATTGTTACCTTCAGCATACTTGCTTTTTAATAGTTAGACACTCAGGGATATAAATGTGCATTACATAAACCTGAAATAAAGAGTTTCTGACAGTATGTCAAATTCAGATTTTAACTTCCTCCTGTGAGTTGTGAGCAAAGGGACACATTAGCTGTGACACCCTTAATAAACAGCAGGGGCCATCAGAGCACATGCAATGCACATGACAAAGCTCTGAAGGATGGGAAGAACTGGAGACACAGAAAGCAGGCAGAGCTGCAACAGAAAGGAATGGAACTCTGAGACCTGTGGTAGCACCATGACCCTTATATCATTTCATTATTAAATGATAGAATCCAGTCACAAAAGATTGCATATGATATAATGTCATTTATTGGAAATGTCTAGAATGGGCAAACCCATACACAAAATAAGCTAGTGGCAAAGGATTGGGGAAGGGTATGGGGAGACTTCTCAAGGGGTGTAGGGTTTCTCTTGGGGGTGATGAAAGTGTTCACAAGTAAGTAATGGTAATGGCACAGCTCTGTCCATCCACTAAAACCACTGAGATGCACATGATGTGAATTATAGTTCAATAAAGCTTTTCTAAAAAAAAAGAAAAAAAACAGCCAGAGACAGAAGGACCTCAGAGCAAGCCTGAGGTGTAGGAGCTCAATCACTAATTGGAAAAATTTTTAAAGCAAAATAAAATTCATACTAGATCTGTGTTCAGGTCAACCAACTAAATTTAGCAGCTATTGCCCAAGCACCTACTATGTGTCAACTACCTAAATATAAAAAGATGCTGCCCTTTTGGAGTTATAGGCGTTTACTAGAAAGTAAAAATTTTTAAATAAACAGAGTACAAATATTAAGAACAATTCTTGTCATTATTAGCAGGGGACATGATATTGTACATAGAAAACCCTAAAGACTCCATCAGGAAACTACTAGACTTAATAAATTTGGCAAGACAGAAGGATACAAAGTCAACACCCACAAATCGATGGCATTTTACATACCAATAATGAACTCCCAGAAAGAGGAACTGAAACAGCAATCCCATTTACCATTTCAACAACAAAATAAGATATCAAGGAATAAACTTAACCAAGGAGATAAAAGGCCCATACTTGGAAAACTATAGAACACTGAAAAAAGAAATAGAGGAAGATACAAACAAATGGAAGCATATACCATGTTCATGGATTGGAAGAATTAACATCATTAAAATGTCCATACTACCCAAAGCAATCTACATATTAAACAAAATCCCTACTAAAAAACAGAAAATGAACAGAAGATATGCTATTGTCAAGTTAAAATCATGATCCTTGGGTCAGACTTCCCAAAGAGCCTTTTTCAATCTTAGTGAACACAGTGTCCTTGCCCCTAAGCAGATCCTATTTGCAACCTGGCTAAGATGACAAGATAACAGCAGGGAAGCACTGGAGTATCAAGTGCTGGACTGATGCCTGACTTGTTGACTGCCACACTTCATTACTCACCGTCACTTTCCTCCAGGTAAACGCACACTTGGTGACTGTGAAGGAGGGAACATGTCTCCTCTGTTCTCATGAAGATCGTATTCTGGCTTCCAATATTGAAAAGCAAGGCTGGAATTTTTTGTTTGTTTGTTTTTATAAGAGAAATTAGAATTTTTAATGATGAATCCTGCCTTAATTGGCACTGTGTTAGTATAGATGCTACTCAAGGATATATTTAGGGTTCTGTGTGCTCAGCCAGCTCTCAGTCTGTAACCATCACAGGGACCAGACCGCAGGTCTGCCCAGCATGGTCTTGACCTAATGTAGGAAAGGGTTCATGCCCTAAGTCCAGGTTATTCTGAGAGCATATTATTAAAGATTGGGACAATGAAACAAAGAAAAGGCTTCAAATAGAAGAGGCAAGATCACAGCAACAGGAGTGAGTGCAGACTGGACCACCCAACGCAGGAAGGAGCCATGGGAACAGGAGTGAGCCACACTCTCTTTCCCCGGTCCCAAGGGCTTTGGGAGCCACAGGCTTCCATGCAGACATGGACGAGTACAAGAACCACACAACATGCAACCAGTCCTAAAAATGGCACAGAAATGGCAGCAAGAAACCCTGACTGCAAAGCTATGAATCTCTTAAAGAAGTAGACCCCAAGTTCCTGGGGAGCACGTGCTCTGACCAGAAGCACAGCAAGAAGAGCCTGAAGATGCAGGCCAACAATGCCAAGGCCATGAGTGCACATCCTCAGGCTGTGCAGGCTCTCATACAGCCCAAGGAGGTCAAGCCCAAGATCCCAAAGGGTGACAACCACAAGCTCTGTCAACCTGCCTACACTGCTCACCCAGGCTTGGGAAATGAGTTCATGTCCACATCACCAATGGTCTCAAGTTCTGCCAGCTAAAGTCCACGGCCAATTCTAAAATCAAGCCCTAGGCTTTGACTGCAGCTCAGGCTCGGGCTCAAGCTCCGACTCAGGCTCTCAAAGATGCCCAGGCTCCCTCAAAGATCAGGCTCCACAGTAGAGGCCACTGTCTGCTGATGTGAGGATGGAAGGATCCATGTGATCTCTGGGCTACTGTCTGCATAGAACTGGTGTCCTGTGCAATTGGTACAAACAAGCCTGAGGGAGGGAGCCACGCTAGGCTGCCTGGACTCAGGAAACAAGTTACAGAGGGTAAAGGAGGGCCCTTAAAGACATGTTCAGGGGGTTAATCTGGGATGAGCTGCCACTGCCTGCAGTTCCCCCAGTTGCAAGTCTCATGGGGATCCTTAGAACTTAGGAGAAAGAAAGAAAAAGTACATGCCTGAGGAAAGGAGGGGGTCTCAGGTGTGCTCAAGAAAGAGTGCACACTGGGGCATCTTTTGTCTTACGTTTTTTATCTGTTTTCTACGGGCGGGAATTTTACAGGAGGTTTCAGCTGAGGGTCTCAACAGAATATTCAGCAGCTTTCCAGGTGTGTTGTGTTCTTTAATATGCTAATGCATCAAAATGAGGGTAGCCCTAGCTGGGTTTGCTCAGTAGATAGAACCTAGTCTGAGGACTGAAGGGTCCCGGGTTCAATTCTAATCAAGGGCACATATCTCAGTTGCAGGCTTGATCCCCAGCCCTGGGGTGTGTGCAGGAGGCAACTAATTGATATGTCTCTCTCACATTGATGTTTTTCTCTCTGTGTGTCTCCCCCTCTCTTCCACACTCTCTAAAAAAAAAAATCAATGGAAAAACATCCTCAGGTGAGGATTAACCACAACCACAAAAAGATCTTGCATTTTATTAGCAGGCTATTAATTGCTCTATACCTCTGGATCTCTGTGACCCCTAGACAGCTGGCCTTTGACAGGTGGGAGGGAGGGGAAGAAGGCCAGGAGAGGACGGGGAGGCTGAGAACTTGCCTCTCAGTGCCTGAACATCAACCATAAAACGAATGAACTACGGCAACTGGGTTGTCTGAGATAATCCCAAATGTCTTGGTAAAGTTCTTCTTTGTTTTTAATTATCACCCTGAAATCATAAATGTTGAACCTGAGGTACAGTCTCCCAGCTCTCTGAATCTTCTTTGCATTCCTCTTATTGCTGCCCCCATCAAATGTGATGCCCACTGCCCTGGATACCTAGGGCAATGGGTCCTCTCTTGGGGGGGGGAAATACAAAAAATACTCTTTTATTCTTTAAGGGATTAAATCTAAAAAGATTGTCCTGATTCAATGAATTCAAATTTTGATGTGTTTTTTTTTTTTAAGTACATCCATCCCCTTTTAACTATTCACAACCCAGATATAAACTCACGTTTATTTTATAGCTTTTTGTCTCTATCCTCTTATGACTTTATAACACCCTGACAAGTTTATAAAGAATATTGAGGTTGATACTTTCTGGTCTTAGTAGAAATTAATCAAAATCCATCCATTCCCTTCTCAGCTTGGACAATTTCATTACCACTAAACTAGAGATTATAGGATTCTTACGTATTTTTTTTCCAACACAGCTCAGCTGATTGAGAAACAATGATTAAAGCTGATTTGCTTTAAGGAAGATTGTTTCTAATCTTCTCTTCTTACAAGGCAGAGAGAGATGAAAGCACCTAATCTTGAAATATTTATATCCAAGGCTAGAAATCTGTTTTGGAGACATGATGAACCATTGAATCAAAAAATTTTTATCTTAAAGTCATAGTTCTTATCTTTACACTTACTCTCCCCACAAGCTGGAGGAAATAGGCCCTAAATAAATTCACTGCCCCTATCCCAGGTAGATTTTTCTATCTGCAAATCGACCAAATGACCAGACAGCATAAAAACCGTCCAGACAACCACGCTATGACACCCACTGGTGCCAAGCCAGCCAAGGCAGATGCAATGAGATTGGTCTGGGGCCCGGCCATTGCCCCATGATTGCCCTGCAGAGGGAGGTCCAGGCCACCAGCTGGCGGGCAATCAATCGGGGAGCTCCACAATCACTCCAAAGAGGGAGGAGGTTCAGGCCACCGACCTGCCATACTGTGGTGTGTAGTCTGGGCCTCCCTCTGTGGGGGCAATGCATCACAGAGCCCCAGCCGGGTGGGCAGGGCCTACCTCTTTGGGGTGAACAATTGTGGGGCTCCCAGACTGTGAGAGGGCACAGGCCAGGGTGAGAGACACCCCCACTCCCCTCTCATGTGCAACAGGCCTTTAGTTTAATTATAAATTCAGTGTGGCATAATACAGAGATTCAAATATGAAGCTTCCCTTTCTGACTCTGACTATTCACAGGAATAAGTATCCGTCATCCTTATATGGCCTTAGAATGCCTGCTTTCAAAGGAATGCAGATTACAAAGCAGAGGAAATGAATCTAAGCCTCCCACAAGGAATTACCTTGATCTGGGATTCAAGAAATCCAAAAGATTAGAAGTAATTACTAAAGAGTAATTCTGGATTTAACCAGCCTCAGACAGGTGCTATACGTAACTATTCTAACTTTTTAAAATAAATCTCTATTGTTCAGATTATTACAGGTGTTCCTCTTCACCAACACCCCCAATAGCTCCCCTCCTCCCAATCCTTCACCCCACCCCATGCCCTTACCCGCCCCCCGCCACTGTCTTTATCCATAGGTGTAAGATTTTTGTCCAATCTCTTCCTGCACCCCTCACACCCTCTTCCCCCTGAGAATTGTTAGTCCACTCCCTTTCTATGTCCCTGATTCTATTATATTCATCAGTCCATTCTGTTCATCAGATTTTTCATTCACTTGACTTTTAGATTCCCTTATTGGTAGGTATGTATTTGTTGTCATTTTGTGGTGTTATGGACCACCCGTGAGTGACAACCACCAAGGAGCCAGATCAAAGTTTTAAGAAGCCTTTAATAACGAACTCGAGCCGGGCCCACGTCTCCACTGTCACAGCAGTGAGCAACGCAAGCCCCGAGCCTCGAACCTCAGTAGCGAGCACTTTTTATCTCCAACGCAGGGAGATTTGGCAATTTGTGATTGGCCGGTTTCGCACAGAGAAAGGTAGCATAAGGTCAGTTACAGTGCAGGGAAGCAGGAAATTTTAAATTTTCTTCCCAGGCTGGTGACTCCTGTTGACCCGGTATCTGGCTGCGCGGTGTTCTGGCAGCAGGATGTTCTCAGGCAAGGGAGGGCTGAGTAAATGTCACAAACAGCTAAAAGGGGGTTTTGGTGGTGGTGTCTGGTCTGAGCATGACGAACCACGTCCTTCTCTTCCATCCTCCTCACCCCTCTGAGTCTGGCTATCACATTCCTTACTGGTCTTATCGGGAAATCAAATCCTTGATTCCTGCTGTCCCCCCTCATTGTCCGAGTTTATGGGTTGGTCTTTGTGATTTTAAGATGGCAGCCCCCAGGTAAGTTTCACGAGGCCAACATGGTGGCTGCCAAGTCACATAGTCCAAAATGGTCTTTGCAGTCCTGTCCTGCCTTTACAGTTGTTCATAGTTTTTATCTTTACCTTTTTCTTCTTCTTCCTCTTCTTAAAGAAGACCCTTCAGCATTTCATATAATCCTGGTTTGGTGGTGATGAACTCCTTTAGCTTTTTTTGTGTATGAAGCTCTTTATCTGATCTTCAATTCTGAATGATAGCTTTGTTGGGTGGAGGAATCTTGGTTGTAGGTTCTTGCTATTCATCACTTTGAAAATTTCTTGTCACTCCCTTTGGGCCTGCATAGTTTCTATTGAGAAATCAGCTGACAGTCTGTGGGTAATCCCTTGTAGGTAACCACTGTTTTTCTCTTGCTGCTTTCAAGATTCTCTCTTTGTCTTTTGCCCTTGGCATTTTAATTATTATGTGTCTCGGTGTGGTCCTCTTTGGACTCTTCTTGTTTGGGGTTCTCTGCACTTCCTGTACTTGTAAGTCTATTTCTTTCACCAGGTAGGGAAAGTTTTCTGTCATTATTTCTTCTAATAAGTTTTCAATATTTCGCTCTCTCTCTTCTGGCACCTCAATAATTTGGATGTTGGTACATTTAAAGTTGTCCCAGAGGCTCCTTACACTATCTTCATTTTTTTTAATTCTTTTTTCTTTTTGTTTTTCTGGTTGGATGTTTTTTGTCTCCTCATATTTCAGATCTTTGGTTTGATCCTTGGGGTCCTTTGATCTACTGTTAAATTTCTGTATATTCTTTATTTCAGACAGTGTATGCTTAATTTCTGACTGATCCTTTTCCATTTTCTTGGCATTCTCATTAAGGTCCTTGAAGGTCTCATCAAGTTTCTCAGCAGTTTTTAGAAGATTCTTGAGTAACCTTATAAATGCAGTTTTGAACTCTATGTGCAGTAGTCTGCTTTCCTTCATTTCTTTCAGTCATGCCATGTTTCTTTGTCATGGTTCAATTTCCAGCCAGAACATAGTTTGGGAGTTGATCCCCACTGTGGGGTGTGCAAGAGGCATCCAATCAATGATTCTCTCTCTCCCTCTCCCTTCTTCTCTGAAATCAATAAAATATTTTTTTAAAGAAAGAGAATTGTTATGTAGCCTTCTGCTACAAGGAATGAGCTCCCCTATAAATTTCAAAAGGTATAAAGTAAAACCTGTGAGCCAGTTCCCATGGGAGTCAAATTTCATTTGAAACCAGTTCATGTCCAGGGCCTTTAACAACACAACACAGGAAGGAACTGATCCAGATGGGAAGACAGAGGGGATGGCATCATGGCCCATACTCCAATTAGAAACACAATGGTTCCCTGGGACCCATGCTGGAGCCCAGCAGCTGGTGCCCCACTCATCCTCTGAAACAGGAAATTGAAGGAGGCAAGGCCAGTCTGGCCCAGCCTGTTGGATGAGATTGCTTGGAGTGTTTAAATGCCCCAACTTCTACACAGACATTAAAGTTTCAGTGTCAGCAGCCCCAGAAACTTGCCCCTGTGCTGGTCATCATCCCTCCCACACCAGGTCCTGTGCAGCAGGAAGTCAGGTACCAGCCTTTCTTCTCAGCCCTCAGGACATGGCACCTGCGGTGGCTTCCATGTGGCAAAGTCTTATTGCATGTAGGAGAATTATAAACACTCATCCTTAGAAATCACTAAGGAATATAGATAAAGCCAACGGAGTAGAAACCTCTCTTCATTCAGCAACTGTGGCTCAGGGGCAGCACAGAACTAAGTGAGAGGTGTGTGCGCTGGCCATGAAGTGTAATGGAAAGAGCTGAGCCCTAGCCAGTGGCTCGGTTGGTTGGAGCATCACCCTGTATATCAAAGAGTCATGGGTCCGATTCCTGGTCAGGACACATACCTGGGATGTGGGTTTGGTCTCTGGGTTGGGGTTTGTGTGGGAGGCACCAATTGCTGTTTTATCTCACCTGTTTCCCTCTCACATAGATGTTTCTCTCTTTCCCTCTCTTCTTCTCAATCCCCCTCTCTCCCTTCCTCTGTCTCTCAAATCAATGAAAACATATCCTCAGGTAAGGATTTTTAAAATACCTGAATTATAACCAAGATGGCGGCATAGGTAAAACACCTATCTTGCCGTCGTACACAGCAATTTTAATACTACAACTTACCGAAAGAACAAACACCTTCCAGAATCACTAGAAAGCTGGCCGAGTGAAAATTCCACAAGTAAAAGTGAAAATAAGGAGAGAACCAAGATGGCGGCATAGGTAAACACCTATTGTTCTGCCCCGCGCAACGATAGTTCAAAAACTACAACATAACAACAAAACAAACATCACCCAGAATCACCAGAAAGCTGGCTGAGTGAAAACTCCACAAATAAAAGCAAAGGTGGGACACTGAGACTCAGAAGAGCGGCGGGAGCGCAGCCTTGAAGACGGAAACAGGTTAGGGCTCTGTGGCTGGAGCAGCAACCCCGGCTGGATTTCAACAACGGGGAGGGCGGAGACGTCCCACTACACGGATTCCCCAGCGCCAGGCGAGGTCCGAGATCTGGGTACGTGGAGACGTCCCACTGCACAGATTCCCTAGTACCAGGCGAGGTCCGAGGTCCGGGGGACGCACCCTGGAAGCCGGGCGCGGCAGAGGTCTCCTAGTCTGAGGAGAAACCCGAAGGCTGGGAAAAGAAGTTTGCGCACAAGTGTGACTTGCTCCCTGGAAGCTTGTCTCCTGGTCCCGGAAACCACCTATTTTACAACCCTGGGCGAGACTTTGGGTGTGCAGACTCATTTGGGGAGAGGCAGAGTTGTCTGGCAAGGGGAAGAGACTAGCGGCTTTCTCTTGGAGGTGTCTGCAGCCATCCCCATCCAACAGAGACCCGCACGCGCCAGCACTGCATAGGACGTAGCTGACACTGAGGCTGCCTGCGCAGCTCAGAGACTCCCCCCATCCAACCTGAACACAGTCTCCCTTCACAGCCAATTGGCCTGGAGGCCAAACCCTCCTAGGGCTAACAACAACAAGCTGGGTTTAAAAGCCCAAGAAGTACACAGAACCCCAAAATATAGGAATCTAAAGAGGACCACACCAAGACATATCATAATTAAAATGCCAAGAGCAAAAGATAAAGAGAGAATATTAAAAGCAGCAAGAGAAAAACAGTTGGTTACCTACAGGGGAGCACCCATACAATTGTCAGTGGATTTCTCAACAGAAACAATGCAGGCCAGACGCGAGTGGCAAGAAATATTCAAAATAATGAATAGCAAGAATCTACAACCAAGATTACTCTATCCAGCAAAGCTATCATTCAGAATTGAAGATCAGATAAAGTGCTTCGCAGATAAGAAAAAGCTAAAGGAGTTCATCACCACCAAACCAATATTATATGAAATGCTGAAAGATATTCTTTAAGAAGAGGAAGAAGAAAAAGGTAAAAATATAAATTATGAACAACAAATACACATCTATCAACAAATGAACATAAAAATCAAGTGAATTGATAGGCTGATGAACAGGATAAACTGGAGAATATAACAGAAACATGGACATAGAGAGGGAATGGACTGACAATTCTTGGGGAGAAAAGGGTTGTGGGAAGTACAGCAAGAGACTGGACAAAAATCTTACAACAATGGGAGAGGACAGTGGGGAAGGGGAGGTGAGGGTGGAGTGTGGGATAGGTACAGGGTGGAGGGGAGATATAGGGGGATAAAAAAGGGGAAACAATGTAATTAATAAAGTGAACAATAAAGATAAAAAAATAAAAACAAAATAAAATAAATAAATAAATAAATAAATAATGTCTGTCAGTGCTCATTTAATGGGTTTATTCAATCAGAACAATAGTTCAGGTGTGTGGCCCAGCCTCCACCCTTATCACAAGTGAGTGTCTCAACCACTGTTAGGAACTATCTCAGTGTGTGAGCAGCTCAGCCAGCGTGTCCTCTCCCCAGTGTCTCCTGGGCAAGCCCCTCACAACTCCTTCTGAAACCCTTCCGGCCTTCCGGGGTGACCAGGGCACTGGATGCTTGCATATCAGCAAAAGGCTTAGATGAAAGGGCCACTTTTCTCGGTGAAAATTCATCAGTATATCATCAAGTCTTTAAAAATGTGCACACCCTGGGGTCCAGCAATCAGATCTAGAATATTATCCTAAAAAAGTAATTGCGCAGGTGCACAAACGTATATGCACAAGTATATTCAAGGAAGTGGGGGTTTTTTTAAAAATAATATTAAGTCGTTGTGGGGCGACTTCCATGACCAGTTGCAAACGACCACAGAGGCGGTTAAGTTGGTAATAAGCAGGCAAGGATTTATTGAAAACTGGCCAGGACAGTTGCGGGGGCACCATGCAAACACCCACGGCCGCACCACCCCGAGTGCAGGCAGGCCTTTTAAAGGGGTCTGAACCATAAATGTTACTGCCCTAAGTTTGGCGAACAGCCCCCAAGGCCGTATCTGGGGAAGGGGTGCCAATAGACTATGAATGACTCTATTGCTCGCTCTTTATCTTCTATGTTTTCTGCTAGACATGGGAAAGTGGTCCTATCTTTGTAAAAACAGGTGGTGTAGCTACATAATTGGTGCGGAGGTTACTTCTCTGGTTCTAGTCTTCAAAGGGTTTCTTCTGCAGCTCTCAAGCTCACCAGCTGGAAACTAAAGCAATAATGCTTTTGTTTTAAGCAAGCAGGGTGAAGTGTGGCCAAAGTTTCAAACAGCAGTTTCACTGCAGCAAATGTTCTCTGACCCCATTTCAGCCATTAGAGTCTGACTGCCCACGGCCACGAGACAAGCTCAGTGACACTCTCTGCGGGCACTAACACAGCTGATGTAGACACTGTTTACGGTAAATCGCGAGGTTCTATTACACCCAGCTAGCAATCAGCAGGCTACCCAGAAAGATGCGTAGTATAGATATATACATAGTCTAGCAGGTAAAAAGTTCTGGACTGATAAATACTGAGGTTTCCTTCAAGTACTTTTTTTTCCTCTTCGTATTTTCATGTATTTCTACAATGATCATAAGAAATAAAAATTACAAAGTAACAGATAAAATCTACTGTGTCTAAATGTGTTTTACGTGTTCAGATAAAAGAAAAAGGAATAACCCGGCTGATATGTGGAAATCCTGGGGCATTGTTTCCACAAAGAGAACTTCTGGGTATTAATCATGGGCAGAAATGATGGGCAAGGTGAAAGGAAGGAGCAGAGAGCGGAGAAGTCACCTGCGATTGGAAACAGCATCCCAAGTGCAGGCTGGGAGCTCTAAGTGACACATGCCCCAAACCAGTGAGACACCAGAGCTTCTGGAACGTCTATAACGTGCCGGGTGCTGTTCTCCAACCCTTACAGCAACCCCTCAAGACAGGTCTTCCCAAAGGGTTGTCCCGGGTCCCACTCCTTGCCCAAGGTTCTAGCAGGTGGACTCGAGCTGAGATTAGAACCAGTTGTGCCCATTAGCCTATGGGTGAGGCTCTGGTAACTAAGAGAAGGGGGAGCCGCACAGCTCAGCTCCGAGAGGCGAGAGGCGCTGTCCTGTGCAGCTGATGAGACGCCCCGGAGGGTCTGGGTAGCACCGCCTGAAGAATGGGTCTCTGGCTGGTGCTCGCAGCAAGGAGGGGCTCTTCAGGAACAGAAAGAGGCCCTGTGGCTGTCAATTATTTAGGCGAGATGCTTAGTGAGCGGCTTAGCTCCAGGCTACTAGTAACTTCCATTCCTGTTACTATCAGAGTAATGGCATTTTGTTGCTTTTTCTAAATACACTACAGGTCAGGAGTCTGTAAGTCAGCAGTCGATCATTACTGTAGCAGGGTCTGCAGCTGCGTCACCCGGGCTCCCCCACAGACCAAAGCCGCCATCCGGTCTGTTTTTTGGTGTGGTGTATGGAGCACTAATGATAAGTAATAAGGATATTGTTTTTAAGTTGAAAATGTCTAAATTTAAAAATTCTTCAGATAACAAAACAAAAAAAAAATCAAGGCAGGTGATAGGTACCCCCCCGCCAACTGGTGGGTGGAGTTATGATGTAATTGACAGAGACATTGAGCCACCAATCAATCACATACCAGAGTGCCCTGTGTCCCACCCCTTCCCATTCTGCCTTGGGCCCAACCCCTGCCTGTTCTGGCCCTTTAAAATGTGTCTTGGTGCGCCACATGGCATCTTTTCTCCCGGACTGTTCTCCCAGGCAGTCCTGGAGGCGGTCCGGCTGGGTCCCCTCTTTTCCCCTTCCCCTGCCCCAGTCACAGGGCACGGCTTCCCCCCCCCCCCCCCCCCCCCCCGAGCCGGGGAAGCCGCCCGGAGACCCCCAAGAAAGCCCGATTAATTCGCTCACTCATTCGGACTCCCTGCCTGCAGTTTCTCTCACGGCGGTGTAGAACCTTATAGCAGGCAGACAAAATAGGATTGCACAAACATGGGTAAATTTGCATTTTGAATAAGGAATCTATGGGATATAGAGAAAATACCATTACAAAAACTGTCATTTCAAGGTTAAGCAAACCATAACATATATAAACATTGTATATGCCAATACGTTCATATACACAAAATAAGATGGGCTTAAGGAGAGTTGGTATTACCTGACAAATTTCAAATACCAAAGTACTAAGAAGTCATATTTTCAATGCACTTCTGACTGTAAGTATATGTGTGTGTGTATTTGTGTGTCTGTATAATAAGTCCTCATTTCTCATCACTCCCACGATCACATGCCTTCACATGCATCTGGTGTCAAGGACTGATCAGTAAAACACGGTTTACATCAAATGACCAGCGAGTCAATTTTTTCAAGTCCCAGCCTCTCTGTGGATCGCCAACTTCAAAGACTTGCATGGAGATCATGAAGCAAGTAATGACTGATTTATGATATAACATTAAGAAATGTTTTCTTTGAAGCACAAACTGAAAGGTCGGGGCGCCCAGAGTTTTGCTCATGCTGGTCATTGAAATGCAGAATGGATCGTGGGTGTTTTTTTTGCCACTGCCAAGGGCACATGAAGGGTGTGAAGTAACTCCTTGGGGGCAACATTCCAATGAAACACCTAAGCTTCTGCAGTGGAGTAATGAAGCAGTTCTTCAAACAATGGCAAGCAACTGAGATCCAATCCCAACAACAAATCGGTGTTGCGGTCATTCGGTCATTCGGGGGGTGTTGTTTAAAATGACCCCTGCTATAACGGGGGCATTGTTTAGCATGACAGAAAATAAGCATTTACTCCTGGAAGTCAGCAGAGGTATCTGAGAGACAAAAAATGCAGGTGGCAGGCACTGTGCCTAGAACAGTGGTCAGCAAACTGCAACTCGCGAGCCGCATGCAACTCACAAGCCACGATTTGCAGCTCTGTTGACTAATGAGTTTGCCGACCTCTAGCCTAGATTAAAGCTAACATTTTAGGATGAAACACTTAGACCTACGCAGCTGAAACCTGGGTGTGCTTTGTGCCATGCTCAGAAGGCACCCCGAATGCAGGCCAGCGTGCCACCACTCCCTACGCAGCCAGAGATCCGCACAATTTCTCACCCAATTTCTGAACGCTCGAGGGAGAAAAGGTGGGTGCAGATCTGTGAAGAGGTCAGACTTGAGAAGGAGGGGACTCAATCAGCCACATGAACATAAGAAAAACCATACATCAAGGGTAGGACAATAATCTGCATATGGGAGATGCCTGGGAAACTGACCTTCCAGCTAAACTCCAGGCCCAGTGTGAGGCTGCCCCACATGCTGTCCTGGCACTCAGGACCCCTTGCCGGCAGGCTGCATCAACAGGCACACAGAATCACTCATCTGCCTGAGCCTGGATATAGAAAAGCAGGATGAAACTCTGGTGCCATTCTGCAGGTGGCCATGAGAATAAACTATGTTTCGTGCCTACGAGTCCTACAGAACTGGGCAACTTCTCCTAGGATTCTGTGAATCTAAGTGCTGGTTGCAACGTTTTTTTGCTTGCTATTTTAAGTAACTTCTGTAATTCAGTCCTGCTCCTCCCCACTCCCAAAAAGAAAAGTCTATATGACCAAATTGATGTGATAAAATTATAGGTTTAAAGAATAATTCATTAGACTATCAAGACCTTGGCATGCCAATCCTGAAGACACTATTTTGAGCTGTCACTTCTCAAGCATATATTTTTTCCATTGACTGACAGGGCAACTGCTTAGTGGAATAATCCATTGTCCCCATTGACATTACCACCACATGGCCCCGAGCTCTGCGCAATGCTGTGCGGGGTGAGAAATAATGCCACTGCCCTGTCCATACGCGTGAACCCAGCAGGGTGAGGCCAGGGCCGACAGGGGCTGAAGAAGAGGGTGGCGGGAGAGTGGGCGAAGGTAGGGGCTGAGGAAGAAGAGCCAGAATCGTGATGTATATCAGACATTCCCAACAGAAAGTATCTCGAGTTCACATTTTGACACGATTGCAACTCAACCCTCCTTCCAGCTATTCTTCTCTCTGGCTTGAGAAAGATTTTGTGTTTTGTGGGACTGTTTTTTTACTTGAAAGATGGTTGCTACTATCTATTCAACCAGAAACTCAAGTCCTCTGACTCTGAGACCAACAAAGATCCAAGTCCCCGGGGCACTGTCCTTAGCCCAGTCATAGACACGCTCCCAGGATGCACTCTGCCCGTCAGGCCCACTGTCCAACCCTGGTCTCTCTGGGAGGCGGCATCCAAACCATCCTGGCCAGGAGGCCTCTGGAGGCCGCAGACCACAGAGAGCCTCTCCGGACGGCTTGGTAATATTAAGGGTGGGGCCGACAAAATGCTGATACTGACAAGGGTGACCGTCCACAGAGGCCTTCATGCACGAGGCCCTTCTTCTCTGTGTTCAGGGGGCCCGGCTGCCTCTGAGACCACCTCTGGCTCCGGCCAGGGCCTCTGGACCACAACACAGGCACAAGAGTAGTGACGCCTGCCCCAGGAGCCCCCCTCACGCGGCAGTCTAGTCATTTCTTCTCACAAACACCAGCCTTGGCTTTCCCTCTGGGGGTCACTTGCTACTTACAGTGGCAACTCGGGGCTGCAGCAGGGCTCTGAGTCTCCGCCCGGCCTAACCTCTTAGCAAGTGCATGCAGCCCTGCCCCGGTCCAGAGCAGACACTACAAGGAACAGGAGGGGCCCAGCCCACCACCCATGAGCACAGCTGCCCTCCCCATGAACGTGAGCTCCCAGAGGTGCCTGTATTCACTGACTCAGCCGGGGCGCAGCTTAGATGCTGGTGCCACATGGGCCTTTGCCAGTCGACAGTGCTGGGCCGGGAGGGGAGTGGGTGATGCTGGGGAACACGCTCAGTGAGAGCCAAGTTCAAGTCCCACTCTCTGGAGGCCACATTTCCTCTGTCAGGGCCGTCTGGTTCTCCCAGGTCTCCCAGAGGCTGTCCCCCTCTTAGCCTTTGAGTGAGCACCCTCTGAGCGAGTACCCTCTGGGCGACAGGACTGGGTGCCTGTGGGATTAAAGGTGGTGCCTAAACAGAGGCTTCTCCAGTGCTCAGGGCGATCCTACTTCCTACTGTCTCCTTCCTGCTTCCTTGCACCTCCTGTTCTTCTTCCTGGATGCCCCCAAACTCCCACCCCCCACCTCCGCCCACTCCTGCTGTGGAGGCCTCTGGGTGAGGTGTTAGCTGTGATCTGAGGTCCTCTGGGTAACCAACCCCTCCCGGAGCTGCCCTGGATCACAGCACACCCATCTCTCCAGGGCACCAGGCCATGTATCACATGCCCACCTGTGTGGCGATCTGGTCAGCCCATCTCCCTGACCTCACCCCTGCTTCCCAGTGCATGGGATGACCAAATACATCACACAACACTGAGGAGAATCCCCTCATAACCCCATGCACAGGAAGGAAAACTGAGACTCTGGATGTGTGGCCACTCGGGCAGCGCTGGGCCTATGTGAGGCCAGAACCTGAAAGCCCAGCATCCAGGATGCCTCGATCACCTCTGCACCTGCACTGCCTCCAGCGGCCTGGAGGGAGTCTGGTGGGAGAAGTGCATTGGCCCAGGCAGCCAGCTCCCCGCGGAGCAGCCGCAGCCAACAGGAACTCCAAACTGTCTGCAGTATCCTGGACCACAGGAACCCGGAGCGGCTGCGGGAACTGGGACACGGCCACCCTACGGCAGGCTCTGGGCGGGGCTGCTTTTTCCATTCACAAAGCAGTCTTAAATGCTAACCTTGGAAAGTGGGGATGGGGTGGGAGTTGTTTGTGGAGGAGAAAATGGACAAAGAAAATCAAAATAGGATGTCTTTCCCAGCTGTTGGCCCTTTCCACCAGATTAAAAGCAAAGCCACAGAGGAGGAACCAAGATGGCGGCATAGGTAAACACCTATTTTGCTGCCCCACATAACAATTCCAAAACTACAACTTAACAACAGAACAAACGTCATCCAGAATCACCGGAAAGCTGGCTGAGTGGAAATTCCACAGGTAAAAGTAAAGATAGGACACTGTGACTCAGAGGAGCAGCAGAGGGCAGCCTTGAAGATACGCGCGGAGAGAGGTTTGGAGCCGTGCTCTCGCACGAGCGGAAAGGGCGGGCGGCTGCAAACCCAGCCAGTTTTCTCCAACGGGGAGGGCAAAGGCATCCCACCGCACTGATTCCCCAACTCCAGGCAAGGTCCAAGGTCCAGGGAAGGCACACTGAAACCCTGGCATGGCAGAAGTCTGTGAGCCTGTGGAGAGTGCGTGTAAACTTGGAAACAGCAGTTTGCGCATAAACTTAAGAACAGAAGTATGCGACCGCGCAGAGAGAACTCGTGACTTGCTCCCTCATTCGGGAGACCACCGGACTGCTTTGTTTTACAACCCTAGGCAAGACTTTGGGTGCGCAGACTCATTTGGGGAGAGGCAGAGTTGTCTGGCAGTGGGTGGAGACCAGCGGCCACTTTCGCTCAGAGGTGCGTGCAGCCATTACCACCCAGCACAGAGACCCACACGCTGCATAGGGCGGAGCTGATGCTGCCTGCTCAGCCCGGAGACTCCACCCATCCAACCTGAACACAGCTTACCCTCACAGACAATTGGCCTGGAGGTCAAACCCTCCTACTCTTTTTTTTTTCTGTGAAAGCACGTTTTTAAATTTTTTTATTAATATTTTTTATTTTCTTGCAGTATAACTTAGATTTAATAGTAGTACATATGTTTTCCTTTTTTCCCCCATCAACCTCCCCACAGCCTACCCTACCCTCCCAGCACATGTCCCCACCTGCCCCTCCCTGCCCTAGTGTCTTTCATTCATTGGTTATGCTCATATGCATGCATACAAGTCCTTTGGTTGATCTCCCCAGCCTTCCCCCTGTAGCTTGATGGCCTGTTCAATGCCTCCCTGCCTCTATATCAATCACTCTCCCCTGTTTCTTTTCTTCAAAAATATCTTGCATCTGCATACTAGAAATAAATGTACAAGAATAAAGAATGTTTGAGTCTTAGTTTCAATGTCCAACTGTTCTGAGTCCCAGTTTCAATGTCAAATAGTTCTTTATGTGTACATGTCAGCAATGGTATCCAGATGGTGGACACATCGTGGCAATGCAAGTTCCATCCTCTCTGGTTTGGTCCTGGGCCACCTGCAGCAATGCACAGCTGCTAACTGCTAGCATGGCAAGATGTCATCAGTGTCCCCCATCTCTGGACCGTCCTCGTGACTGGAACAGACCCGTCAGTTCCTCACAGTCACAGGAACCCACATGGTCTTGGAGTTGTTCTCTGAAAACACACAAACACATTCTCAACCAAAAGTTAACAAAGGGATCCTCTTTGCAAATTAGACTTGGGATTCTTTTTATTTTTGCCTAAATGATTTTCCTTTGGCTTATTTTTACACCATGTGTTTTTTTTCATGGGTGTCCTGCTGTTGGAATTACAAATGTAAGTTATTTTTCTGGAATAAGAATTTTCTAGATGTATTTTACTTATAGGATATTTTTCCTTACATGATATTACCCCACTATTCCCCCCTTTTTTTGATTAATGGGGGCTTTTGGAAATTTTATATTGCAGTCTTGGTAATTTTAAATTTTAATTTTTGCACACAAATATCACTGCTTTAGGTTCTTTGCATGTTAGGCAAATTTACAATGAGATGAACTACTAATAGATATTTTACTTATTGTTTTAGGAACAGCTTTTTGTCCAGTACACTTAAATTTTCTTGAGTATTCACTTATTTCACTTGGCCAATTTAAGTTAATCTGAAAACTTGATCACTATTTTACTGTCAATTTTAATACTCAAGCAGAAATCTTAGTTTACCCTGTAAATATTAGTGGAAAGGATTATTTGCATTCTTGAGTAGGTCCTGAGCATTCCTGGTAATAAATTGAATTTAGATATAGAGCAGCTATTGCTGGCCAAGTCTGTATCTGCAACCTGGGTCCCAATCTGAGCTGTGCATGGAAGGCAAAGCAGCCATGGTGGTAGGAGACCTCCCTCCAGAAGGGGTGAGAGTTCAGGCCCCTGCAAGGTTTGTGGATGAGGGTCTGTGCCCCACCTCTGTTGACCTTTAAGTTCTCTCCTGTTGGCCCCTTTGCGACTGTGCCTGTCTTAGGTTGTTCCTTCCCTGAGGAATCTTACCCATCTCTGGCTAACCAGCCATCCTCCGGGGCCAAACAGGGTGATGTGAGGTTCAGTTCTGTCTCCTTTGTATTTTATGCCCCTGTGGCCTCCACGCCCAGCACCTGACTTGGGATCTCCTCGCCTGCTGGCGGGGTCCCAGTACTGATCACATATCTCGGGGGACCCAGGTTTCTTCTCCAGAGAGGGCCCAGCTCACGCCATTGGGTGAGAAACAGATCCATGGTTCCAGCGACCCAGAGGCTTCAGCCACAGCTTGAACTGAAAGCTCAGGCAACAGCTGTGTGTGGATTGTAAGAAGGGGGTCCCTCTTCAAACCCTCCTACTCTAACAATAATAATCTGGGTTTAACTTCAACAATCTGTACAACCCATAAAGGATTGCAGTAAGAGTATCCACCTCAGGTAATTGGGAGGCTGAGCCACTGTCCGTTAGAGGACATCTACCACACAAAGCTAATGGACCAACTCAGGAAAGCAGCCACAATGCAGAGAAATGGAAAGAAATCAGGTGTGAAAGAAATGGAGGAAAAAAAGACGACTAGACATAGAGCTCAAAACCACAGTAATAAGGTTTTTCAAGAGGCTCCTAGAAAAGGCCAATGAACTTAATGAGAACTACAAGGAAATGAACAAGACCTATCAGTAAATGAACAAGACCTATGAGGATATGAAAAAGGACCAACTAGAAATTAAGCATACACTGACTGAAATAAAAAATATTACACAAAGACCTAAAAGCAGTCCAGAGGACCACAAGAACCAAGTCAAAGATTTGAAATACAAAGAAGCAAAATCCACCCAGCCGGAAAAGCAAGAAGCCGAAAAAGTCCAAAAAATTGAAGATAGTGTAAGGAGCCTCTGGGACAACCTCAAGCATACCAACATCCGAATTATAGGGGTGCCAGAAAAAGAGAGAGAGCAAGTTAATGAAAACCTACTTGAAGAAATAGTGACTGAAAACTTCCCCCACCTGGTGAAAGAAATTGACTTAGGAGTCCAAGAAATGCACAGAACCCCAAAATATAGGAATCTAAAGAGGATCACACCAAGACACATCATAATTAAAATGTCAAGAGCAAAAGATAAAGAGAGAATATTAAAAGCAGCAAGAAAAAAACAGTTAGTTACCTATAAGGGAGCACCCATAAGACTGTCAGCGGATTTCTCAACAGAAACAATGCAGGCCAGATGGGAGTGGCAAGAAATATTCAAAGTAATGAACAGCAAGAATCTACAACCAAGATTACTCTATGCAGCAAAGCTATCATTCAGAATTGAAGATCAGATAAAGTGCTTTGCAGATAAGAAAAAGCTAAAGGAGTTCATCACCACCAAACCAATATTATATGAAATGCTGAAAGATATTCTTTAAGAAGAGGAAGAAGAAAAAGGTAAAAATATAAATTATGAACAACAAATACACATCTGTCAACAAATGAACATAAAAATCAAGTGAATTGATAGGCTGATGAACAACATAAACTGGTGAATATAACAGAAACATGGACATAGAGAGGGAATGGACTGACAATTGTTGGGGAGAAAAGGGTTGTGGGAAGTACAGCAAGAGACTGGACAAAAATCTTACAACAATGGGAGAGGACAGTGGGGAGGGGGAGGTGAGGGTGGAGGGTGGGATAGGTACAGGGTGGAGGGGAGATATAGGGGGATAAAAAAGGGGAAACAATGTAATTAATAAACTGAACAATAAAGATAAAAAATAAAATTAAAAAATAAAATAAAATAAAGTCATGGCTGAGACAATAAAAAAAAAAACACAATACAAAAGATCAATGAAACAAAGAGCTGTTTCTTTGAAAGAATGAATAAGATTGATGAAACTCTAGGCAGACTCACCAAGAAGCAAAGAGAGAGGACCCTAATAAACAAAGTCAGAAATGAAAGAGGTGAAATAACAACAGACCCCACCGAAATACAAAGGATTTTTGAAAAATACTATGAACAACTCTATTGTAACAAATTACACAGTCTGGAGAAAATGGACATATTTCTAGAAAAATAAAACCTTCCAAGTCTCACTCAGGAAGATTCTAAAAATCTCAATATGCTGATAACTATGGAAGAAATTGAAGCAGTCATCAAAAAGCGTCCAGCAAACAAAAGCCCAGGGCCAGATGGCTTCACAGGAGAATTTTACCAAACATTCAAGGAAGAACTAAAACCTATCCTCTTCAGACTATTTCAGAAAGTTCCAGAGGAAGAAACAAACACTTCCAAGCTCCTTCTATGAAGACAGCATCACCCTAATACCAAAACCAGGTAAAGACAACACAATGAAAGAGAATTACAGGCCAATATCCCTCATAAACATAGATGCCAAAAACCTCAACAAAATTCTAGCAAATCAGATCCAGCAGGACATCAGAAAAATCATACACCATGACTAAGTAGGATTTATCCCAGGGATGCAAGGATGATACAATATTCACAAATCAATAAATTTAATACATCACATAAACAAATTAAGAGATAAAAATCATAGTCATATCAATTAATGCAGAAAAATCATTTGACAAAATCCAACACCCATTTTTTAAAATATATTTTAATGATTTTTTACAGAGAGGGAGAGGGATAGAAAGTCAGAAACATCAATGAGAGAAAAACATCAACCAGCTGCCTCTTGCACACCCCCTATTGGGGATGTGCCCGCAGCCAAGGTACATGCCCTTGACCGGTATCAAACCTGGACCTTTCAATCCACAGGCCAGGGTTCTATCCATTGAGCCAAACCTGTTTCAGCTCAACACCCATTTTTAATAAAAACACTCAGCAAGGTGGGAATAAGAGGGTCATACCTCAGCATAAAGGCCATATATGACAAACCCACAGCCAATATCATACCCAATGGACAAAAACTAAAACCATTTCCCCTAAGAACAGGAACAAGACAGGGATGCCCACTCTCACCACTCCTGTTCAACATAGTGCTGGAAGTATTAGCCATTGTGATCAGACAAGAAGAAGGAAAAAAGGGCATCCAAATTGGAAACAAAGAAATAAAACTGTCCTTATTTGCAGAAGACATGATATTGTACATAAAAAAACCAAAAGACCCCATAAAAAAACTAATAGACTTAATAAATGAATTCAGCAATGTAGAAGGATACAAAATTAAACTCAAGAAATCTATGGCATTTCTTCTATACACCAATAGTGAACTTACAGAAAGAGAGACTAAAAAAGCAATCCCATTTACCATCAAACCAAAAAAATTAAGATACCTAGGAATAAACTTAACTAAGGAGGTAAAAGACCTATATGTGGAAAACTACAGGACACTGAAAAAAGAGAGGAAAATGTAAACAAATGGAAGGACATACATGTTCATGGATTGGGAGAATCAACATCATTAAAATATCCATACTACCCAAAGCAATCTATATATTCAATGCACTCCTCATTAAAATACCAACGGCATATTTCACAGACCTAGAAAGAACTCTCCAAAAATTCACCTGAAATATAAACAAGACCCCAAATTGCCACAGCAATTCTGAGAAAGAAGAACAAAGTAGGTAGGATCTCAATATCAGATTTCAAGCTGTATTACAAAGCCACTGTTCTCAAAACTGCCTGGTACTGGCACAAGAACAGACATATAGATCAATGGAAGAGAATAGAGAACCCAGAAGTCAACCCAAACCACTATGTTCAGTTAATATTTGACAAAGGAGGCATGAACATACAATGGAGTCAAGACAGTGTCTTCAATAAATGGTCTTGGGAAAATTGGACAGATACATGCAAAAAAATGAAACTAGACAACCAACTTACACCACAAAAATAAACACACAAAAATAAACTCAAAGTGGATTAAGGACTTAAACATACAATGGGAAACTTTAAAAATACTAGATGAATCCACAGGCAGAAAAATCTCTGACATATGCCAAAGCAATTTCTTTACGGATACTGCTCCTAAGACAATGGAAACTAACAAGAAAATAAACAAATGGGACTACATCAAAATAAAAAGCTTTTGCACAGTAAAGAAGACCATCAACAAAACAAGAAAGCCCACTGCATGGGAAAACATATTCGCCAATGATATCAATGATAAGGGTTTAATCTCCAACATTTATAGGGAACTCATGCAGCTTAACAAAAAGAGGATAAATAACCCAAACAAAAAATGGGCAACTGATCTAAATAGACACTTATTGAAAGAAGACAGAAGGATGGCCAAGAGACATATGAAAACCTGCTCAAAGTCACTAATCATCAGAGAAATGCAAATCAAAATTCAGTACCATCTCACACCTGTCAGAATGGCTATTATCGACAAATCAACATGCACTGCTGATGGGAATGCAGACTGGTGCAGCCACTGTGGAGAACAGTATGGAGTTTACTCAAAAAACTAAAAATGGAACTCCCATTTTACGCAGAGATCCCACTTCTAGGAATATATCCCAAGAAACTAAAAATACAAAACAGAAAGGATTTATGCACCCCTATGTTCAGAGCAGCACAATTCACCATAGCTAAGATTTAGAAACAGCCTAAGTGCCCATCAGCAGATGAGTGGATTCAAAAGCTGCCATACCTCTATACAATAGAATACTATGCTGCAGTTAAAAAGGAGTTCTTATCATTTGCAACAACATGGATGGAGATGGAGCGTTATGGTAAGTGAAATAAGCCAGCAGAGAAAGATAAATATCACATGATGTCACTTATTTGTGGATTATAATGAACAACATAAACTGATGAACAAAAATAGATCCAGAGACAGAGAAACATCTATCAGAACGTCAATCCTTAGGGAAGATAGTGGGGTAAGGGGGAGAGAGCAACCAAAGGACTTATATGAATGCATATAAGCCTAATGAATGGACACAGATAACAGGGGGATGGGGGCATGAATGGGAGGTGGGGGTAAAGGGGGAATAAGGACACATGTATACCTTAATCAATAAAGAAATTTTAATGATAATAATAATAGTTCTCTATGTCCTAGTGTCTATGTAGCAACACATTTCCTGAACATGCCCTGTGTGCCAGGCACTGAGCAAGTGTGACTTTATTCTTTTTATTTTATCGTTAACCTATTCTGCCAGGAGACAATACTCCCGCCGGCCGCCAGGAGGAAAACCCAGCTCAGGGAGGCAGGCCATGTGCCAGGCTGTGGGGCCTCTGTCTTCTGCGCCTGAGCTGCTTCGTCCTGTCCCTCTTGGTCTGGAGGTGCCCTTCCTCGTGGCACTCAACAAGCCCTGAGGGGTGAACAAAGGCCACGAAGGCCCACTGGCTTGCTGACAGGAATGTTTCAGACATTTTTTATTTGCCCCAATAAGCTAAAACAGAAGAAAGATATCAAAGTATCTAGAAATAACCATTGCTTGGGAATAGGTTAAACAGCTGGTTTCTCTGAGGCAGTCACCTGCGCCGATCGCTTACCTGAGTCTAGTTTTAGAAAAGCGAGTCTTCGTTGACTGTTTTGAAGAAGACTATTTGGAACACCAAAAAGGGCCTAACCGCAGGATTACTTGCTCTGCCCCCTAGTCCCCAACCGTTCTCCCCTCTTTCCTCCTCTTCCTTCCTTTACGGCCTGTAAACTTCTGTTTAACTTTAAACGACTTCACAATTCTCTCCAGTCCATCTGTTATCTCAGCTGTGTGGCTTTGGGAAAGTTGCTTGATCTCTCTGTTCTCTAAACGACTAGTAGAAGAGCGGCTTTTATATATGTTAATTTTTTATTGATTTCAGAGAGGAAAGGAGAGTGAGATAGAAACAGCAATAATGTGAGAGGATCATTGATCAGCTGCCTCCTACAGACCCCACTGAGGACTGAGCCTGCAACCGGGGCTGTGCCCTGACCGGGACTCAAGCATGACTGTAATTCATAAGTCAACGCTAAACCACTGAGCCACAACGGGCAGGCAGGTTTTATATGTTTAAAGATGGGGGAGCAATAAATCACATGGGAGAGAACACATGTGGGTGGGGTCGGGCTGTGGGTGTGGGCTGTGGGTGGGGCTGTGGGTGGGGTTGGGCTGTGGGTGGGGGTTGTGGGTGGGGCTGTGGGTGGGGTTGGGTTGTGGGTGGCGGTTGTGGGTGGGGCTGTGGGTGGGGGTTGTGGGTGGGGGCTGTGGGTGGGGTCGGGCTGTGGGTGGGGGTTGTGGGTGGGGGTTGTGGGTGGGGCTGTGGGTGGGGTCGGGCTGTGGGTGGGGGTTGTGGGTGGGGGCTGTGGGTGGGGTCGGGCTGTGGGTGGAGGCTGTGGGTGGGGGTTGTGGGTGGGGGCTGTGGGTGGGGTCGGGCTGTGGGTGGGGGCTGTGGGTGGGGGCTGTGGGTGGGGGGTGTGGGTGGCGGTCGGGCTGTGGGTGGGGGCTGTGGGTGGGGCTGTGGGTGGGGTTGGGCTATGGGTGGGGGTTCTGGGTGGCGGTTGTGGGTGGGGGGTGTGGGTGGCGGTCGGGCTGTGGGTGGGGGCTGTGGGTGGGGCTGTGGGTGGCGGTTGTGGGTGGGGCTGTGGGTGGGGGGTGTGGGTGGGGGTTGTGGGTGGGGGGTGTGGGTGGCGGTCAGGCTGTGGGTGGGGGCTGTGGGTGGCGGTCGGGCTGTGGGTGGGGGCTGTGGGTGGGGGCTGTGGGTGGGGATTGTGGGTGACGGTTGTGGGTGGGGGTGGTGGGTGGCGGTCGGGCTGTGGGTGGGGGCTGTGGGAGGGGGCTGTGGGAGGGGGCTGTGGGTGGGGTTGGGCTGTGGGTGGGGGTTGTGGGTGGCGGTTGTGGGTGGGGTTGGGCTGTGGGTGGCGGTTGTGGGTGGGGGTTGTGGGTGGGGCTGTGGGTGGGGTTGGGCTGTGGGTGGGGGTTGTGGGTGGGGGGTGTGGGTGGCGGTCGGGCTGTGGGTGGGGGTTGTGGGTGGGGCTGTGGGTGGCGGTTGTGGGTGGGGCTGTGGGTGGGGGGTGTGGGTGGGGGTTGTGGGTGGGGGGTGTGGGTGGCGGTCAGGCTGTGGGTGGGGGCTGTGGGTGGCGGTCGGGCTGTGGGTGGGGGCTGTGGGTGGGGGCTGTGGGTGGGGATTGTGGGTGACGGTTGTGGGTGGGGGTTGTGGGTGGCGGTCGGGCTGTGGGTGGGGGCTGTGGGAGGGGGCTGTGGGAGGGGGCTGTGGGTGGGGTTGGGCTGTGGGTGGGGGTTGTGGGTGGCGGTTGTGGGTGGGGTTGGGCTGTGGGTGGCGGTTGTGGGTGGGGGTTGTGGGAGGGGGCTGTGGGTGGGGTTGGGCTGTGGGTGGGGGTTGTGGGTGGCGGTTGTGGGTGGGGGGTGTGGGTGGCGGTTGTGGGTGGGGGTTGTGGGTGGGGCTGTGGGTGGGGTTGGGCTGTGGGTGGGGGTTGTGGGTGGCGGTTGTGGGTGGGGGGTGTGGGTGGCGGTCGGGCTGTGGGTGGGGGCTGTGGGTGGGGGTTGTGGGTGGCGGTTGTGGGTGGGGATTGTGGGTGACGGTTGTGGGTGGGGGTTGTGGGTGGCGGTCGGGCTGTGGGTGGGGGCTGTGGGAGGGGGCTGTGGGAGGGGGCTGTGGGTGGGGGCTGTGGGCGGGGGCTGTGGGCGGGGGCTGTGGGTGGCAGACTGTGGGCGGGGGCTGTGGGTGGGGCTGTGGGCGGGGGTTGTGGGTGGGGGCGGGCTGTGGGTGGGGGCTGTGGGCGGGGCTGTCGGCGGGGGGGGGTTGTGGGTGGGGTCGGGCTGTGGGGGGGGCTGTGGGCGGGGCTGTGGGTGGGCTGTGGGCGGGGGCTGTGGGCGGGGCTGTGGGTGGGGCTGTGGGCGGGGGCTGTGGGCGGGGCTGTGGGAGGGCCTGTGGGCGGGACTGGGGCTGTGGGCGGGGGCTGTGGGTGGGGTCGGGCTGTGGGTGGGCTGTGGCAGGCGGAGGGAGCAGCTGGATGGAGCACCCTGCGCTGGAGAAGGCGGCACGGCCCCAGGATGCCCTGCGGCCAGTGGCTGGAGTGCGGGCAGCTGGCTGCTGGGGGCTCGCAGCCGGGTCTTGCAGAAATCGCCCTCAGGGTACCGGCCTCCGTGGGGATGGTTCTTCTCAGATTCACTGATCTGAGGACCCCTCCTCATTTGGGGACCCCTCTGGAGAGCCACCCGCTTTACCCTCCCCTGCTACTGCCTGGCAGTGCAAGTCCTCCCTTGGCCAGGCCCGCCCCTTCCCATCACAGGTGTAGACCGGAGCAGCGCCCCCATAAACCTGCACCCACAGCGCCACCCGAGTGGCTTTCCAGAGAACCGGGCGGAGGACCCCCTCTAGGTATCGCCCCAGAGCCCCGTTCAGTGAGATGCCCCTCCCCGCTGAGGCCTCTCAGCATCCAAGCCCTCAGGGGCCCCGTGACCTCTGGACCTCCTGCCCCCCGCTGGCTGGTGCTCTCCCTGGAACGCAGGTGCCCACTTATCTGCACTGCTTCCTCCAGGGCCCCCTCAAATCTTGTCTCCAATGTTGCCAGCGGGGACTTCCCTGGCCCTCCACCTCCCCTCAGGGCTCCACACCCCTCCTGCTTGAGTGTCCTCCGCAGACGCATCGGCACCTGCACATGCGCACATTTATTCCCCCCACCCCACCCCCACCCCTGTTCAATGTCAGCCTCCTCCCCAGAGGGCAAGCGCGGGCCCTCCAGTCCGCTCCACTGCATCCCGAGCCCAGCGCAGCAGGCACTCAGGAGCGGCTCCCCTGCACTGCAGGGCGCGGAACACAGTGTGGTCTCGGCCTGGGATCTTCAGGGAATCCCTTAAACGGCATCTGCTTCTACTCCACAGAAACCTGGGGACAATTCTTATGTCATCCTTATAAGGATTACACAATACATTTGTGACAGCATCATATAATAAACTGCTAAAAAATTTAAGGTGTTTTATTTAAACTGAATTCTCCATCATCAAGATACTTAATTTTTATAATCTAGACTTGGTGGATTGCCAAAAAGCAAGCATATAACATTCAGACACAGAAGACCTTGAAAATGGTCTGGTATTGAAATGAAATATATGAAAATTTATTCCAAAGCCATACCCCAAGCCCCCAAATGTATAAACTATGAAATGCATCTCTTTTTAAGACTTAGTAAAAGAGCAGTCTTGACATTGTAAATTTTATAACCCTTAAAGGCTTCTTTTGCTACCATAAAAGTTAATTCCATAGTGTCAAATGTACTTTGTTTATATAAAACATACTCTTTAAATATAAAATATTCAATCATAGTTTTATAATAAAATTGTTCTGTTTCTGAAAGTCTTACATCTATTCTAGCAAATAAATAGGATCACGTTTCCACGCGCGTCTCAGACTGAGGTCAGAAGACAGCTTTTCCATGTTGATGTCTCAGGCCCCCCCCACCCCCACTGGCGCTCAGCTTCCCGGCCCACACCGGGAGAAACGCTCTCGTGAGGCCTTCCAGCCAGGACTTGGGATCCTGCACAAAACACAGCAATTCCACTCATTTAAACTCACGGTGGCATTCTTTTCACACAACTTCAACACCCCCATCAAAGCTACGGGTAGAGCAGGGCCCTATCTTTTGCAGACATTTTCATAAAAGTCCCTGGCCTCTGGAAGACTGCCCCTCACCCTTTAGGGCGGGCGGGCGGGGCCAGCAGACTCGTTCTCAGCTGGTTTAGGTTGCTCGGCCGTTCCCCGTGACACATTCTTTTCTTTAAAAACTCTAAAATGTAAAAAGGTTCTTAGTTCTGCGTAATCTAATTTTAAAAGACTTTAAAAAGCAGAAGTCACCAGCCTCTAAATTAGACAAGTCAGATGCCAATAAAATGTAAACACCACATTTCGCAGTAGAAGCCCATGCTTTTCTACCACAAAAGCAAGCTGATCAACAGTTAGAAATGAGTCCCATTCCGATGGGTTGCACTTCAGACATGCTCTTCTGTCGAAGCCATAGGCATTTCCTACGGCTTCTTTGCATTTGAAATGGATGATGCACACGTGTCTTTTCCTAGGAAAAACTCCGTGGGTTCATCTGCAGTTTGCACAAATACTGGAACATGTCCTGCGAGGGTGGGGCACCCACGCAGGCTCTGCAGCTGCAATGCCCACGCCGGAAAGCAGGGTCGGACAGACATGTTCCCGAGCAGGGAGCCGTGCAATCCGCTGGAAGGTGCCCAGGCAGTCCTAAACAATGTTCTGGTGTGCGCTCACCACAGGTAGTGCATCGTGGGAAGCCTGATTTGCATATAAAATACGTGACTATAAATTAGCACAGCAGAGGATTCATCCAGGCTCTTGATGCCTGGGACCTTCAGGCAGCCACAAAGACACAGCAGGGAATCAGTGTGGGGTCTGGGCTCGGACAGAGCACAGCTGATCGGCTTACGGCACATTTATTTGCAGGTGCGTCCTGTGGCCCAGCACTGAGACTCGCACCTGTATGGGGAGGGCTGAGGGGTGTGAGTGTGGGGGAAGAGTGAACGGGTGGGAGGTGTGAGTGGAGTGTTAGTGTGGGTGTGAGTAGGTAAGTGTGTATGTGTGGGCATGTGGGGGTGTAAGTGTGGGTATGTGTGTGTGTGAATGTATGTGGGGAGTGAGAGTGAATCTGTGGGGGGGTGTGAATGGAGTGTTAGTGTGTGTGTGAGTAGGTAAGTGTGTATGTGTGGGCATGTGGGGGTGTAAGTGTGGGTATGTGTGTGTGTGTGTGAATGTATGTGGGGAGTGAGAGTGAATCTGTGGGGGGGTGTGAATGGAGTGTTAGTGTGGGTGTAAGTGGATATACAAATGGGTGTGTGCGTGTGGGTGTGTGGGTGTGTAAGTGTGGTATGTGAGTGTGCGTAGGTGTGAGAGTGGGTGTATGGGTGTGTGTATGTGTATGTGGGTGTGCATGAGTGTGTATGAGTGTGAGTGGGGATGTGTGTGAGTGCATCTGGGTATGACTGTATATAGGTGTGTATGCGAGTGGGTGTATGAGTGTGTGTGTGAGTGTGGGCGTGCGGGGGGTGTAAGTGGGTATATGAGTGTGTGTAGGTGTGTGTGAGAGTGGGTATGTGTGGAGGGGTGGGTGTGAGTATGAGTGTAAGTATGTGCGTGAGTAGGTGTGTGGGTGTATGTGTGGGTGAGAGTAGATGTGTGTAAGTGCGTGTGTGGGAGTATGAGTGTGGGTGTGGTGCTGCATGCTTCCCTTTCCTACCACAAACAGTGCTAGGAATCAATTATGACAAATAGAGGCCATGGTGAATTTACTCCGACATCATAACCAGGTTGGGAGTCTCGTGAACGAACCATCCTGAGTGGCCCACAGAACCAGTTACAGACTCTGAAGCTGAGGAAGTTGAGTACTTGGATCCCCGAAGAAGAAAGCTCAATCCTCGGCAAGCCATGGCGTCTCGGAACTACAAAAAGGCATTTCAGTGCAAAAAGAGTATCGTGACAAAAAGCAGTGACACAAATGTCCCATGAGACAGTTTAAAGCCCACAGGCAGAGCCCAAGGCCGGTTTCGGTACAGGAATATCACTGGGCTGAGGAACGCCGGCTGCCCTGCTGAGGGGCTGAGGGGGTCCACCCAGCCCCCCGCAGACAGCCGCGGTCACAGCTCGTCCCGTCTGCTCCTCCATGGCCACTTCGGGTGTCGCAATACATGGTCCGCAGCCTGCAGGACAAGGTGCATAAACTCTTCGACGTCGAAAGAATAGTTGGTAAACTTCGGGTGTTCCCCCAGAGTGGGGTGGTGGCCCTGGAAAAGCAAACCAAAACACGTCTGCAAGTCAGACGGTGTGATTTTCTGACCAGGAAAAAACGACTTTACTTTGGCCAAAGCATCTGTCTTAATTCGTGCTTTCCCTTGGAAGTTAGCAAATATTTTTTGGTAAAGCCCAAAGAACACACAGTTCAGCTCTGTGGACCGCAGCCAGACAACACACACACAGAGGGCACGGCTGTCCCAATAACTTTATTTGTAAAAACAGGTGGGGGGCCAAATTTGACCTGCTGGTCTCCGGTCCGCTGATCCCTCCTATATGCCATTGATTAGCCCTTTCTAGGTCCAAATTTCATGAAAATTTCTTATTAACATTAAAGATACAGAGTGAATCTACCCTCTTCCTCCAATTTGCAAATAATGAGTTACAACTCAGTGTTCCAGATACTAATTTCCCTTTGAAGTTCAGCAACGGTGTTTCACATTCATAAATGCACACGTCACACGGCCTGAGAAGCGAAAGTGGGCAGTGCACATGCACTTGCCTTGTCCTGCGGAAAGACCTTGCTCTGCCTGCGCCAGGTGATGTAGTGGACGCCGCGGAGCCGGGCCAGGTCCAGGTAGCAGCGCTGGTCTCCACAGTTGTACCTGAGACAGGGCAGCCACACGTGAGACTTGTCTGCAGTGTGTGCCTGGCCCATAGTTCTCTGGGGGAAAATGCACCTCCCAAACAGATTCTCACAAAAGGTAGTGTACACAGTGAACAAGATTGAAGGAGGTTACAGGTGGGTAATACAGGCTTACAGGGGTTAGTACATGAAACAGTTTATTCTTATATTCTCATTTATTAATTACTAGAGGCCCCATGCACGAAATTCATGCACGCGGGGGGCGGGGGGTGAGGGGGGTGTCCTTCAGCCCAGCCTGCACTCTCCCCAATCTGGGATCCCTCTCACAATCCAGGACTGCTAGCTCCCAACTGCTTGCCTGCTTGCCTGCCTGATTGTCCCAACTGCCTTTGCCTGCCTGCCTGATCACTCCTAACTGCCCTCCCCTACCAGCCTGATCTCGCCCCCAACTTCCCTCTCATGCAGATCTGGGTCTGACCCAACTGCTCTCCCTTGCAGGCCTGGTCACCTCCAACTGCCCTCCTCGGCCAGCCCGGTCACCCCTAACTACCTTCCCCTGAAGACCTGATCTCCCCCAACTACCCTCCCTTTCAGGCCTGGTCCCTCCCAATTGCCCTCCCCTGCAGGCCTGGTTACCGCCAACTGTCCTTCCCTGCAGGCCTGGTCACTCCAAACTGCCCTCATCTGCCAGCCCAGTCACCCCTAACCGCCCTCCCCTGAAGGCCTGATCGCCCCCAACCACCTTCCCTTGCAGGCCTGATTGCCCACAACTGCCCTCCCCTGCTGGCTATCTTGTGGCAGCCATCTTATATCCATGTGAGGGCAGCCATCTTTGACCACATGGGGGTGGCCATCTTGTGTGTTGGAGTGATGATCAATTTGCATATTGCCTCTTTATTGTATATTATTATATTAGTTCCCATATGAACAACTGTAAACCTACTTTTGCCCCACCCTGTACTTTTAAAATATTCTCATAACTAGATTACCTTAACTTTTTAAAAACAGAATAGAATGGAGATAGACCTTTATCAATAAGGCTAAGAATTTCATCTTTTCTCATCATGCCCATCTGCATGTATGGAAGTGGCCTGGGGGAAGGTAACACTTCCAAGGTCACAGAGACAGCAAAGCCAGGGCAAGTCCAAGTCCAAGGCCTGGGCTTCCTCGATGACCCTCTCCTTTCTCCCACCTTCCCCCACCCCACCCCCGCCCCTTCTGTCTCTGAGAAATGAAGACACATCAAAGCCACAATTATCTGGCTGTTGCTCTAACGTATTTTAAAATGTCTTGCGTGGTGTGGAAGTTCATGACACCTCTTTCTAAATATTCATCTGTTTAAATAGTGAGTCAACCCATTTTTATTTATTTATTTATTTTAAATATTTTATTGATTTTTCACAGAGAGGAGGGGAGAGGGATAGAAAGTCAGAGACATCGATGAGAGAGAAACATCGATCAGCTGCCTCTTGCTCACCCCCTGCTGGGGATGTGCCCGCAGCCACAGTACATGCCCTTGACCAGAATCGAACCTGGGACCTTTCAGTCCGCAGACGGACGCTCTATCCACTGAGCCAAACCGGCTTCGGCGAGTCAACTCATTTTTAAAGTGGAACCACACAATCAGGACCTGAGACCTGTAGATGAGGCCAGAGTGGAGCTCTCCCAGGAGAGAAGGCTATGTCTCCACATCAGCTGCAGGGGCAGAGCACAGGGGCCAGAGTGTCCACCCGACCCTCAAGGTCTGTGGGAGCAGCGAGCCCGTGAGAGGCAGGAGCACGAGAACAGGAAGCAGGGAGCACACAGAGCAGGGAGCCCGCAGGAGGGCGGGAGCACATGGGAGCAGGGAGCTCACGGGAGCAGGGTTTATGCTGGAGCTGGTTCTTCTTGAGATGCACAGCTTTCAAGCTCTCATGCTTTAAAAATTGTGGTAGAAAACACATACATAAAATGTATCACCTTTGCCATTCAGGTCTGCAGGTCAATAGCGGTAAGGACATTCACATTATTGTGTAAGCTAACTCCAGAACTTCCAGCTTCAAACACACACTGTTTAACGCCAACTCCTCCTGGGCCCCAGCCTGGGTACCCCACCTATTTTTTGTCTCTGTGAATATGACCCCCTAGGGACCTCGTTTAAGTGAAGCCACAGTATCTGTCCTCTTGTAACTGGCTTACTTCACTTGAGATAATGTCCTCAAGGTCCAGCCATGTGGGCATGTGATGCGAATTCCTTCCTTGTCAGGCTGAGTCACATTCCACTGTGTGTCCAGCCCACATTTTGTAACCCACCCATCCCTGATGGACGTATGGGTGGCTTCCACATCTGGGCTGCTTTGAACACACAGCTTCTCTCTCAGCACACTGATCACGCCAAGTGCCGGAAATGCCCAGGTGGAGAAGCACAGAGGATCGAGCCCCGAGAAAGAAACCACAGATTCGAGGAGGGTGAGGACGGAGGGTGGGATGGGTACCATGTGGAGGGAAACTATAGGGTGGAAAAAAAAAAGGGAACAATGTAATTAATAAACTGAACAATAAAGATTAAAAAAAAAAAGAAACCACAGATTCAATGGTAAATGGAATTGTGTTTTTTTTTAGTTTTTCTTTCTGAGAGTTCATTATTGGTATATAAAAATGCCACCCATTTCTGGATATTAATTTTGTATCCTGCTACTTTGCCATATTCATTTATTAGATCTAGTAGTTTTTTGGTGAAATTTTGGGGGTTTTTATGTATACTATCAAGTCATCTATGGATAATTACAGTTTTACTTCCTCCTTCCCAATCTGAATGCCTTTTATGTCTTCTTGTCTGATTGCTGTGACAGGACTTCCAATATTGTGTTGAATAAAAGTGGTAAAAGCAGACATCCCTGTCTTGTTTCTGATCTTAAGGAAAATGGTTTTAGTTTTTGCCCACTGAATATGATGTTGGCTGTAGGTTTTTCTTATCCAAAGAGACAAAAGACCAGTGGTTAGAAAACTATGTAGATCACTGAAAAAAGAAAGAGAGGAAGCTACAAACAAGTGGAAGAATATACTGTATTCATGGACTAGAAGAATTAACATCATTAAAATGTTCAGTCCTAAGCGGTTTGGCTCAGTGGATAGAGCGTTGGCCTGAGGACTCAAGGGTTCCAGGTTCAATTCTTGTCAAGGGCATGTACCTTGGTTGCGGGCACCCACCCAGAATGCAGGAGGCAGCTGATCAATGTTTCTCTCTCATCGATGTTTCTAATTCTCTATCCCTTTCTCTTTCTCTCTGTAAAAAATTAATAAAATATATGTATATTTTAAAATGTTCATATTACCCAACACAATCTGTAGATTTAACACAATTCCTATTATACTACCAATGGCATATTTTACAGATCAAGAACAAATATTCCAAAAATGTATATGGAACCCTAAAAGATACCCAAAAGCCTCAGCAATCTTGAGAAAGAAGAACAAAGTAGGAGGGATCATAATACAGGATATCAAGTTATACTACAAAGTCACTGTAATAAAAACAGCCTGGTGGTGGCACAAGAACAGGCATATAGATCAATGGAACAGAACAGAGTCCAGAAGTCAACCCATGCCAATATGGTCAATTAATATTTGGCAAAAGACCACTGAGTTTCCTCAAACAATTAAAAATGGAACTCCCATTTGACCCGAGAATCCCATTTCTAGGAATATATCCCAAGAAATCAGAAACCCCAATCAGAAAGGATATATGCACCCCTATGTTCATAGCAGCACAATTTACAATAGCTAAGATTTGGAAACAGCCTAAGTGCCCATCAGCAGATGAGTGGATTAAAAACTGTGGTACATCTACACAATGGAATACTATGCCGCTGTACCAAGAGAGCATTGTGCTAAGCGAAATAAGCCAGTCGGAGAAATATACATATCACATGATCTCACTCATTTGTGGAATATAATGAAGAACAACAACAACAAAAAACCAGAGACACAGAAGCATCAAACAGACTGTCGAATCTCAGAAGGAAGGCAGAGGAGGGGGTGTGTGTAAGAGATCAGCCAAAGCACTTGTATGCATGCGTATAAGCAAAACCAATGGACACAGACAGTAGACGGATGAGGCCATGTGCTTGAAGGTGGGAGTGGTTGGGGAGAGGTCAATGTAGGGAAAAGGAGACATACTTTAAACAATAAAGAATTTAAATTAAAATACATATATTTGGCAAAAGAGGCAACAGCATATATGGAGTAAATGGTGCTGGGAAAATTGGACGATACATGCAAAAAATGCAACTAGACCACCAACTTACACCATACATAAAAATAAACTCAAAATGGTAAGAGACTTAAATATGTCACGAAACCATAAAAATCCTAGAAGAAATCCTGGTAAAATATCAGACATCTCCCAGAGCAATACTTTTGCCAATATGTCTCCAAGGGGAAGGGAAATACAGGGGAAGAAATAAACAAATTGGACTCCAACAGACTAAAAAGTTCTGCACAGCAAAAGAAACCATCAACAAAACGAGAACCCACTGTATCGGAGAACATATTCGCCAACAATTCCTCAGATAAGGGGTGAATTTCCCAAATACATAAAGAACTTACACAACGCGACACCAGGAAGACAAACACGCCTATGAAAAGAAAAATGGGCAAAGGAGCTAAACACACTCTTCTCCAAAGAGGCCGACAGACACACGAAAACCTGCTCAAGCTCTGGCTGGTTTCTCAGTGGTTAGAGCATCTGCCTGAGCACCAAAGGGTTGCAGGTTTGATTCCTGGTCAAGGGCACACACCTAGGTTGCAGGTTTGATTCCTGGCCTCGGTTGGGGTGTATGTGGGAGGCAACCAATCAATGTGTCTTTTTTTTCATTTCAATGTATCTCTCTCCCCCCACCTTCATCCTTCCCTTACACTCTCTCTAAAAATAAAAAATAAAAATTCAATTAAAAAAATATTCTCAGGAGAAGATGAACCAAAATCCTATCTAATAAAAGAGCAATATGTAAATTGGCTGTACCTCTGCTACACCCACAAGCCACACCCACCAATGCAAATTAACCCGACCAAGATAGCTACGGCCCCAGAGAGAGCAGGAGACTTGGGTTACCCCTAGCAATGGAGGAAGCCAAGCTTTCCGCCTGCCCTGCCGGGCCCAGGCCTCCGATCAAGACTACAAAGTTTCAATTATAGAAGATAAATAAATCCCAACAAAAATGGCTATGGCCACAGAGCGAGCATGAGGCTTGGCTCCACTCAAGGCTACAAAGTTTCAATTATAGAAGATAAATAAATCCCAGATACCAGGGCCTCTGCTTGGATCGCTGGGGGGCATAGCTGGCCTGCAAACCACCCCTTGCCAAGGCTGCCCCACACCCCAAGGGAACACCCATCCTTATCCAGGACACCCTTCAAGGCAAACCAACTGGCCCCCACCTGTGCATCAGGCCTCTATCTTATAAAAGAATAATATGAAGCCAAGACTGGTTTGGCTCAGTGGATAGAGCGTCGGACTGCGGACTGAAGGGTCCCGGGTTTGATTCCGGCAAGGGCATGTACCTTGGCTGCGGGCACATCCCCGGAAGGGGGCATGCAAGAGGCAGCTGATCGATGTCTCTCTCTCATTGATGTTTCTGACTTTCTATCCCTCTCCCTTCCGCTCTGTAAAAAATCAATAAAATATAGAATGATGACCCAAGGGTCACACTTTAAAAATAAATAAATAAATAAATAAATAAATAAATAAATAAATAAACAAACAAACAAATAAATAAGAAAATAAAAGATTAACATGCAAATTGACCATCACTCCAACACACAAGATGGTTTTCTCCATGTGGTCAAAGATAATTGACCCCCTGTGGACACAAGATGGCTGCCACAGATGGCCAGCAGGGGAGGGCAGTTGGGAGGGACCAGGCCTGCAAGGGAGGGCAGTTGTGGGCGATCAAGCCTGCAGGAAAGGGCAGTTAGGGGGCCAGGCTGGCAGAGGAGGGAAGTTGGAGGTGCCCAGGCCTGTAGAAAAGGGCAGTTGGGAGGGACCCAGGCCTGCAGGAGAGAGCAGTTGGGGGGACCAGGTCGGCAGCGGAGGGCAGTTAGGGGTGACCAAGCCTGCAGAGGTGGGCAGTTAGGGGCAAACAGGCTGGCAGGGGCACAGTTAGGCATCAACCAGGCTGGCAAGGGGTGATCAGGCTGGCAGGCAGAAGTGGTTAGGGGCAATCAGGAAGACAGACAGGCAAGCAGTTGGATGCTAGCACTCCTGGATTGTGAGAGGAATATCTGACTACCTGTTTAGGACCAATCCTACCTGAATCGGGTTTAAACAGGCAGTCGGACATCCCTCCAGGGGTCCTAGATTGGGGAGGGTGCAGGCTGGCTGAGACACACAGACACACACACACACACACACACACACACACACACCTGTGCATAAATTTGTGCACTGGGCCTCTAGTAAATAAGTAAATATCCTTGGGTAAGGAATAACCAAAAAAGAAAAATGCACTAATCACCAGAGAGATCCAAATAAAAATTAAAATAGGTATCACTTCACACCTGTAGGAATGACTACCATCAATCCTACATAATAAAAGCCCAGCAACCATAATGGCGTAACAACCAGAATGACTGCCCAACCAGTCACTGTTGGATGCATTGACCACTTCTCAGTCCCTCTCCATGGCCCGCAGGCTCTGATTGCAGCATGGCAAACGAAGAACTACGGGGAATCAGGTGGGTGGCGGTGGGGTGGGACTGGGGATTGGCATATGGGCAGAACGGCCAACCTCTTGGTCCCACCCCGCCGCCCCCGAAAGCTCCGATCACAGCATGATGAATGGGGAATCACGGGGAACCAGGTGGGTGGCAGCGGGACTGGGAACTGGTAAGCAGGCAGAGATGGCCCTGATTACAGGCTAGGCATAGGAACCCTACCCATACACAATTTTGTACACTGGGCCTCTCGTAAATCAATAAAGGAGTACTGGTGAAGATGTGGAAAAGCGAACCTTAGTGCACTGCTGGGGGAATGCAGACTGGTGCAGCCACTTTGAAGAACAGTACAGAATTTCCTCAAATATTTAAAAATGGAACTATCTGTTTGACATAGCAATCCCACTTTTGGGAATATATCATAAGAATTCCAGAACACAAATCAGAAAGAATATATGCACCCCTATGTTCATAGCAGCATTATTTATAATAGCTAAGATCTGGAAATAGCCCAAGTGCCCATCAGCAGACGAGTGGATAAAAAAAGCTGTGGTATATTTACATTATGGAATACCATGCAACAGTAAAAAAAGAATTCCTTAACTTTTGAGACAGCATGGAGGGACCTGGAGAGTATTATGCTAAGTGAAATAAGCCAGTCAGAGAAAGACAAATATCACATGATCTCACATGTGGAATCTAATGAACAAAATAAACTAATGAACAAAGTAGATCCGAAGAGCCGAGACCGATTTGGCTCAGTGGATAGAGCGTCAGACTGCAGACTGAAGTGTCCCGGGTTCGATTCCGGCAAGAGCATGTACCTTGGCTGTGGGCACATCCCCAGTAGGGGGTGTGCAAGAGGCAGCTGATCCATGTCTCTCTCATCGATGTTTCTGACTTTCTATCCCTCTCACTTCTGCTCTGTAAAAAAAAAAAAAATCAACAAAATATAAAAATAAATAAATAAATAAATAAATCTATCTGTTTCCTTTAAAAAAACAAAAAAACAAAGTAGATCCGGAGACATAGAAACATGGAACAGACTGACGATTCTCAGAGGGAAGGGGCAGGGCAGGAAGAGATTAACCAAATAACTTATATGCACATATGCATAACCCATGGACACATACAATAATGTGGTGAAGGCTGGGACAAGGGGAGGACAGAGAGAAGCAAGGGGGGGGGGGGAGAAATGGGAGACATCTATAATAGAGCAAACATTTTTTTTAAATAGTAAAAAAAAAATCACAGACTCACATCTCCCACTAAGACAGGGAGAATCAGATGGTTTACTTGCTAAGTAAAATGGCAGGCTGCAGCCTTCTCATTTTTAGTATTAGGTCTTTTTTCTTCCCAGATGACTATATGATGTGACTTCCCTGGAATGATTAAGTACTTAGCCTTTGGATGTGCTGAGCAGAAGTCTCAGCATGCATAAAGAACATCATGAACTGCGGCAATGTAAAACAGCCCCAAATACTTACAGTTCAAACACAGCAGCCCAATCTGGAAGGAAAAGTAAATGGGTAAGACCAGCTCCATGCATTCCAATAAATATATCCGTGTTATGGCTGATCCTTAGCTGATCTAAAAACCCAAGTTCCCTGTGAATATACAGAAGACAGATGGAGAGAACAAGTATTAAGTCCAGTTGAGCTGAAGACTCACAGTAACAACATTTATACATGTGTCTTTCCCAATTTAATTCACATTCCACCATGATCTTTTGGCCAATTTCAAGCCTTACTCCAGTATTTAATAACTTAATGAGTCAGTAATTTTACATTTCTCCCAAGTAAACACTTCTTCTTAAAACTTAAATGCATTTATCTTAGAAGGAACCTTTTATAGCTTCTTGGGTAGAAAACTAGTAACACAGGCCATAAACAAAATTGTAAAAATAGACATAATCAGCCCCAGCCACAGACAGAGCGCGTCAGCCTGTGGACTGAAGGGTCCTGGTTCGATTCCAGTCAAGGGTACATGCCCAGGTTGCAGGCTCGATCCCCAGTAGGGGTGTACAAGAGGTAGCTAATCAATGATTCTCTCTCATCACTGATGTTTCTATATCTCTCTTCCTCTCTGAAATAAAAATGTATTTAAAAAATAGATATAATCAAACTAAAAAGCATTATTCAAATCAAGGTAGATATCATTGCTAGGCAACCCTCTAAGCCCATCTGCCTGCTCTTGATGAAAAAGAGAAATTTAGGGAAGATTGAAGAGACACCAGCATAAACTGAAGATTATTCCCTGGTGATAAAGTGAGTTTTAGCAGTAAAGTAATTCCTCCTGAGTGAGCTGACTTATTCTAAAGAACTAAAATGGTCCCAATGTCATCAAGCATTTTCTTTCCTTTGCAACAAACATATCCACAATTTTACGCATATTAGGGTTGTAAAGGTGCCCTTTGATTTCAAGATGCAGAAAGATATAAAATTCTGAACTAAAATCAATGCCAAGAGTTTAAAAATGGCTGCAGAATAAGTGGATACTGCACTGCCATGCTCCCAGGACCAAACTGGAATTAAAACTAAAATACAGAAAAACTTCCTGAATAATCAGGGGAAGACTCACTGAAGAGAGAACCGTGATAACGAGAACAGAGAGTGGGAACCACATAGAGCCTGACAGGAGTGGAGGCATGGAAAGGATGGGCAGGCTCCCACAGACAGCAGCTAAAGTGCCAGTGAGCTATCTCAGCTGTGGGGGGTTCCCACTGAGAACTCTGGGATCTAATCCCTAAGCTGGGCCCCCCAGCAGAGAGCACCAGAACTGAGAAGGGTACCCACATAACATCTGGCTGTGAAAAGCAGCAGTGTTGCTGTCTGCCAGGGAGAAATGGCTAGAAACGAGGCACCATATTAAAGAGCCAACACACAAAATTCCCTGTGGAGCCACCCACCTCGTGCTCTGGCAGAGGGAGGGCAGAGTGGACTGGAGCTGAGTGAACAGAATCCAAGATTGGGGGTTGTGGGGTTAGAGCTCAGAAGGCAGACACCCCAGTTTCCTGTACTGAGTCATTACCTCACATTGCAGAGATGATCTTTCTCATGCAGACATTTTCTATACAGGCAGTCTTGCCTGGGGGGAATACAGCTGATCCACCCTATTGGAAAACACCTTGCCCCAACCATACGGAGGTTCTGATGCCCCTTAAGAGACTGAGAACAGCTATTAGCCTCCAGATAGAAGTAATTGCCTGATCCTGTTGAGAAAAAAAAACTCTTAACACGCCTGTGGACAATTGCCTGAGGGCAATTCAAGATGGAACCCTATCAGTCTGTAGACAGAAGCTATCTCTAGAAGTCTAGAAGCTTTGAGTCTTTGCCTAATCTAATGAGTCAGAAACAGTGTTTGACACTGTCCTGCACTAGAAATTGAGAGGTGTATCAGATCTACATAATACATAGTCACAGACCCAAACAGGCAGCCAAAATGAAAGAAGAAGAGATAAATGAAATGGTGATAAGAAATTTATCTGGGCCCTAGCTGGTTTGGTTCAGAGGACAGAGTGTCGGCCTGTGGACTGAAGGGTATGGGGTTTGATTCCAATCAAGGGCACATGCCTGGGCTGCTGGTTCGATCACTAGTAGAGGGCATGCCGAAGGCACCTGATCTATGATTCTCTCTCATCATTGATGTTTCTGTCTCTCTTTCCCTCTCCCATTCTCTCTGAAAGCAATAAAAATGTATTTAAAAAAAAGAAATGTTATCTGATATAGAGTTCAGAATAATGATGGTAAAATGCTCAACAGCATGAGAAAAGATATAGTAACTATGAAAACAGAAATAAAGAATGACATAGCACAAGTCAATCCATGATGCTCTCTTATCATTGATGTTTCTGTATCTCTCCCCTCCATCACTTCCTCTCTGAAATCAATAAAAAAGAATATATATATATATATATATATATATATATATATATATATATATAAAGAATGACACAGCACAAATAAAGAACACATTGGAAGGAGATTAGGGGAAGCTGAGGATCAAACCAGTGAATTATAAGAAAAGGTTGGCCCTAGCTGGTTTGGCCCAGTGGATAGAATGTCGGCCTGCAGACCAAAGGGTCTCAGGTTTGATTTGGTCAAGGGCATGTATGTTGGAGGCTCCTCCCTGGCCCTGGCCCTGGTCAAGGCACAATCAATGTGTTTTTTTCACACTGATGATTTTTTCGTCTTTCCCTCTCCCTCTCTCTCTAAAAGATCAATGGAAAAATATCCTCAGATGAAGATTAACAGCAACAATAAAAAAGAAGAGAAGGTTGAAAAATATCATTCAATCAGAGAACCAAAAAGGAAAAACAATTATAAAAAAGGAGGACAGCTTAAGGGAGCTGTGGGACAATGTGAAATGTAACAATATTTGAATAGTAGGTGTGCCAGAAGAGGCAGAAAGAGAGAAAGTGGGAGTGAACATGTTTGAAGAAATAATGGCAGAAAACTTTCCTAACCTGGTAAAATAAAGTCATGAAAATCCAAAGGCCACAGAGAACCCCAAGTAAGAAGAATCCAAACAGGCCCACACCCAGACACATAGTAATTAAAATGCCAAAAATTAAAGACAAGAGAGAATCCTCAAGGCAGCAAGAGAAAAGCAAACTCTTACCTCCTAAAGAGCTCCCATAAGGCATCACCTGATTACGCATCACAATCTCTGCAGGCCAGAAGGGAATGGCATGAAGTATTCAAGGATCTGAGACCAAGATTAATATATCTAGCAAGGCTATCATTCAAAATAGACAATGGAATAAAGAGCTTCCCAAATAAAATAAAAAGGGCTAAAGGAGCACATCACCACCAAGCCAGCATTACAGGAAATGCTAAAGAGACTCCTGTAATGAGAACAGAGAGAGAAACCTAGGCATACAAAATTAAAATGGCAATACATAAGTACCTATCCACCTATCTAATAAGAGAGTAATATGCAAATTGACCATACTTCTGATCAAGCCACACCCACAAGCCATGCCCACCAGACAATCAGGAGCAAATAAACCCCAACCAAGATGGCTGCAGCCACTGAGAGCAGGAGGGAGACTTGGGTTTCCCTGGCAAAGGAGAAAGCCAAGCTTTCCGCCTGCCATTGCCCGCCTAGGCCTCCACTCAATGCTACAAAGTTTCAATTATAGAAGATATATCCCAAGAGAAATGGTGGCAGCCACAGAGCTAGAGGGAGCAGAGGCTAGGGTTTGCCCAGGCGATGGAGAAAGCTAAGCTTCTGCAGCTCTGGCTGGCCTAGGCCTCCATTCAGGCTACACTGTTTCAATTATAGAAGGTAAATGTCCCAACAGAAATGGCTGCCACCACACAGCGAGCAGAAAGCTTGGCTTCACTCCAGGCTACAAAGTTTCAATTGTAGAACAAGAATTAATCCCAGATCCCAGGGCCTCCGCTTGGGTCACTGGGGGGGGGGGGGGGGGGGGGGGCGCGTGTGATAGGCCTGCAAACCATCACAGGCCCCTCGCCCAGGCTGTCCCACACCCCAAGGGAACCCCACCCTGAACCAGGACACCCTTCAGGGCAAACCAGCTGACCCCCACAAATGCACCAGGCCTCTGTCCTATGTAATAAAAGAGTAATATGCTGATTGACCATCACTCCAACACACAAGAGGGCTGCCCCCATGTGGTCAAAGATCCTGCCTCCATGTGGACACAAGATGGCCACCATAAGATAACCAGCAGGGGAGGGCCATAGGGAGGTTCCAGGCCTACAAGGGAGGGCAATTGTGGGTGATCAGGCCAGCCGGGGAGGGCAGTTGGGAGGGACCAGGCCTGCAAGGGAGGGCAGTTAGGGTTGACCAGGCTAACAGAGGAGGGAAGTTGGGGGCAATTAGGCCGGCAGGGGAGCAGTTAGACATCAATCAGGCTGGCAGGGGAGTTAGGTTGTGAACAGGCTGGCAGGCAGAAATGGTTAGGGGCAGTCAGAAAGGCAGGCAGGCAAGCAGTTTGGAGCCAGCAGTCCTGGATTGTGAGAAGGATGTCCAACTGCCTGTTTAAGAAGCCCGATCCCACCTAAACGGGCAGTCAGATATCCCTCGAGGGATCCCAGATTGGAAAGGGTGCAAGGCTGGGCTGAGGGACCCCCCCCCCATCCCCATGCACGAATTTTGTGCACCAGGCCCCTAGTCCATAATAACCTTAAATGTAAATGGATTGAATGCTCCAATCAAAAGACATAGGGTAGCTGAATGGATTTAAAAACATGACCCAACTATAGGTTGTCTACAAAAGACCCACCTCAGAACAAAAGATACACATAGGATAAGAGTGAAGGGATGAAAAAAACTTTCCATGTAAATGGGGGAAAAAAGGCTCAAGTAGCAATACTCATATCTGACAAAATATACTTCAAAATGAAGGCCATCACAAGAGACAACAAATATAATTACATAATACTAAAAGAATTGATCCAACAAGAGGATATAACCCTGATAAACTTTTATGCACCCAATATAGGAGCATCCAAATATATTCTTTTTAAAAAAACTTCTAGAGATGTCAAGGGAGAGATTGACAGCAATATAATCATAGCATGGGACTTTAATACCCTACTGACATCACTGGATAAATCTTCTAGATAAAAATAAACAATCCTAAATGACACTCTAAATCAGATGAACCAATTAACATCTTCAGAACATTTTTATCTCAAAGCTATGAAATATACATTCTTCTCAAGTGCACATGGGATATTTTCAAATATAGACTACATGTTCAGACACAAGCTAAGTCTCTACAAATTCAAGATTGCAGTCATATCAAGCATCCTCTCAGACCTCAATGATATAAAATTAGAAATCAAATACAATAAAAATGCTCAAAAACAGTCAAACTCAAACATTTTTTTTGTTCTTATATGTTTGTTTCTAGTATGCAGAGGCAAGATATTTTTGAAGAAATGAAATAGGGGGGAGTGAATGATATAGAGGCAGGGTGGCCTTGAACAGGCTGTCAAGCTACAGGGGGAAGGCTAGAGTGGATGGGAGGTGGATGCTGGAGGAGATCAACCGAAGGACTTGTATGCATGCATATGAGCATAGCCAATGAATGAAAGACACTGGGGCGGGGAGGGGGGAGGTGGGGACATGTGCTGGGGGGTAAGGGAGGCTGGGGAGGTTATTGGGGGGGGAGGAAAACATATGTACTACTATTAAATATAAGTTATATTGTAAATAAAAAATTTAAAAAAAACAGTCAAACACGTGGAGACTAAATAGCATGCTATTAAACAATTCACAGTTTACCAAAGAGATCAAAGGGGAAATAAAATAATCCTCAAAACAAACGAAAATAAACATACAACAATCCAAAATCTATGGGACACAGTAAAAGCAGTCCTGAGAGGGAAGTTCATAGCAATACAGGCCTACCTCAAAAAAATAACAAGAAAAAATGGTAATAAGTTATCTAACACTACATCTTGAAGAATTAGAAAGAGAACTACAGGAAAACCCCAGAGTAAGAAAGAAGAAAATAATAAAGAGCAGAGAGGAAATAAATGACATAGAGACTAAACAAAAAAAAAAAAAGAGAGATAGAAAAAATACAAATGGTCAATAAAACCAAGAGCTGGTTTTTAAAAGGATAAACAAGATTGATAAACTTCTAGCCAGGCTTACCAGGAAACCAAGAGAGATGACCCAAATAAATGAAATCGGAAGCAAAAGAGGTGAAGTAAGAACTGACCCCACAGACATACAAAGGATCATTAAAAACCCCACTATGAATGACTTTATTCCAATAAATGGGACAACCTGGAGGAAATGGACAGAATCCTAGAAAAATACAACCTTCCAAAATTCAATCAGGAAGAACCAGAAAACTTGAATAGGCAAAAAACTACTGATGAAATTAAAGCAGTAATAAAAATAACTCCCCGCAAACAAAAGCCCTTCTCCAGACAGTTTCACAGGGGAGTTTTAGCAAATACTCAAAGAACTAACACCTATCCTCCTCAAACTATTTGAAAAATTCAAGAGGAAGAAACACTTCTAAACTCTTTCAATGAAACCAGTATTATCCTAATTCCAAAACCAGAGAAAGACATGACAAAGAAAGAGAACTACAGGCCAATATCCCTGATGAACAGAGACACTAAAATCCTCAACAAAATGTTACCAAATTGGATCCAGTAATACATTAAAAAGATCATACAGCATGACCAAGTGGGATTTATTCTGAGGATGCAAGGCTGGTGTAATATCCACAAATTAAGAAATGTGATACAGCACAGAAACAAATTGCAAGACAAAAATCATATGATCATATCAATTGATGCAGAAAAAGCATTCGACAAAATCCAACACCCTTTCTTGATTACAAACTCTCAGTAGAGTGAGAATAGAGTGATCAGATCTCAACACAATAAAAGTCATATGTGACAAACCTATAGCCAGCATCATATTCACTGGGCAAAAATTAAAACCATTTCCCCCAAGAACAGGAACAAGACAGGGATGTCCACTCTCACCACTCCTGTTCAATATAGTACTGGAAATCCTAGCCATAGCGAACAGACAAGAAAAAGAAATAAAAGGCATCCAAATTGGAAAGGAGGAAGTAAAACTCTCATTATTCGCAGATGACATGACACTATACATTAAAAAACCAAAGACTCCATAAAAAAACTACTAGATTTAATAAATGAATTCGGAAATGTAGCAGGATACAAAATTAACACCCAGAAATCCATACCATTTTTATACATTAATAGTGAACTCTCAGAAAGAGAAATTAAGATCCAAAAAAATCCCATTTACCATTACAACAAAAAAATTAAGATACTTAGGAATAAACTTGACCAATGAAGTAAACGACCTATACTCCGAAAACTACAGAAAGTTGAAAAAATAGACAGAGGAAGACATAAACAAGTGGAAGAATATACCATGTTCATTGATTGGAAGAATTAACATCATTATAATGTCCAAACTACCCAAAGCAATCTACAGATTTAATGCAATCCCCATTAAAATACCAATGGCATAATTTCACAGACCTAGAACTTGCCAAAAATTTATATGGAACCATAAGAAACCCCGAATAGTCACAGCAGTCTTGAGAAAGAAGAACAAAGTTGGAAGGATCATAATACCAGATATCAACCTACACTACAAAGCCACTGTGCTCAAGCCTGCTGCTCACACAAGGACAGGCATATAGGTCACTAGAACAGAACAGAGAACCCAGAAATTGACCCAAGCCACTAGTCTCAATTAATATTTGACAAAGGAGGGAAGAACATACAATGGAGTCAAGACAGTCTCTTCAATAAATGGTGCTGGGAAAATTGGACAGATACATGCAATAAAATGAAACTAGACCACCAACTTATACCATATACAAGAATAAACTCAAAATGTATAAAGGACTTAAGACGGGAAACCACAAAAATCTTAGAAGTATTCATAGGTAGTAAAATATCAGACATATGTCATAGCAATATCTTTACCGATACATCTCCTAGGGCAATAGATACTAAGAAGAAAAATAAACAAATGGGACTACATCAAAATAAAAAACTTCTGCACAGCAAAAGAAATCATCAACAAAACAACAAGAGAGCCTACTGCATGGAAGAACATATTTGCCAATGTTATCTCCAATAAGGTTTACTCTCCAACATTTACAGGGAAGTCATACAACTTAACAAAGGAAGATAAACAATCAAAAAATGGGCTAAGAACTTAAATAGACATTTTTCACAAGTGGACATACAGAAGGCCAAGTGACATATGAAAACATGCTCAAAGTTACTAATCATCTGATAGATGCAAATCTAAACAATGAGTTACAATCTCACACCTGTCAGAATGGCTGTCATCAACAAATCAACAAAGGACCAGTGCTGGTGAGGGTGCGGAGAAAAAGGAACCCTCGTGCACTGCTGGTGAGAATGCAGACTGGTGCAGCCACTGTGGAAAACAGTATGGAGTTTCCTCAAAAAATTAAAAATGGAACTCCCATTTGACCCAGTAACCCACAGCTAGGAATATATCCCAAGAAATCAGAAACACCGATCAGAAGGGACATATGCTCCCCTAGGTTCATAACAGCACAATTTACAATAGTTAAGATCTGAAAACAGCCTAAATGCCCATCGGTAGATGAGTGGATAGAAAACTGTGGTACATCTACACAATGGAAAACTGTGCTGCTATAAAAAAGAACTCTTACCATTTGCCACAGCATGGATGGATATGGAAAGCATTATGCTAAGCGAAATAAGCTGGGCAGAGAAAGATAAATATCACATTATCTCACTCATATGTGGAATCTAATGAACCAAATAAACTGATGAACAAAAATAGAACCAGTGCCTTGGCTGGTTTAGCTCAGTGGATAGAGCATCGGCCTGCAAACTAAAGGGTCCCAGGTTCGATTCCGGTCAAGGGCACATGCCTGGGTTGCAGGCTTGATCCCTAGTAGGGGGTATGCAGGAGGCAGCCAAACAATGATTCTCATCATCATTGATGTTTTTATCTCTCTATCTCTCTCCTTTTCTCCTTTTCGAAATCAATAAAAATATGTTTTAAAAAAATAGACCCAGATACACAGAAGCATGAACTGACTGTTGAACATCATAGGGAAGGTGGGGTCAGTGGGTGGAAAGAGCTCAACCCATGAACTTGTTTGCATATATTCATAACCCATGGACACAGACAATGGGGTGGTGAGGGCCTCGGGCAGTGGGTGGGGGCAGGCTGGAAGAGGTTAATGGGGGGGGGGAGGGGCCTATGTAACACTTTCAACAATAAAGATTTTTAAAAAGAAAGAAAGAAAAATGAGATCGTTAGATAGCAACATAAGGCCCGGAACAGCGCAGAGCACTCAGCTGGTGCCCGTCCTCACCTGCCCACTTCACTCACTGCTGACCTCTGCCGTCCCTTACAGCCTAGAGGGCCAGCACTCCAGTACAAAACCCTTCTCTCCCCACTGACGCATTCAAGCACAGAGATTCCAGCTCTGCCCAGGGTGCTGATCACTTACTTATATTTGTAATCGACAATCCGGACTTCAAATGTGGAGACCGTTTTCAGTGCATTCACGAGCTGCAAAAGCAACATAAACATGTGAAATTCCTTTTCCAGTTTTACTTGTATTTGAGTCCTCAATTTCTTCTTTCTTATCCTATCTAATAAAAGAGCAATATGCAAATTGACCATACCTCCAATCAAGCCACACCCACAGCCATGCCCATCAGCCAATCAGGAGAAAATTATGCAAATAAACCCAAACCAAGATGGCTGCAGCCACTGAGAGCAGGCAGGAGGCTTGGGTTTCCCCGGCAATGGAGGAAGCAAGCTTTCCACCTGCCCTGCAGGCCTAGACCTCCACTCAATGTTACAAAGTTTCAATTATGCTAGAAGATATATCCCAACAGAAATGGTGGCAGCCATGAACCTGAAAAGAGTAGAGGCTACAGTTGCTCAGGCGATGGAAGAAGCCAAGCTTCTGAAGCTCTAGTGCCTAGAACTCCACTCTAGGCTACAGAGTTTCAATTATAGAATTAAAATAAACCCAAGCAGAAATGGCTGTTGCCACAGAGCGAGCAGAAGGCTTGGCTCTACTCCAGGCTACATAGTTTTAATTGTAGAACATAAATTAACCCCAGAACCCAGGGCCTCTGCTTGGGTCGCTGGGGGGCATAGCCAGCCTGCAAACCACTATAGGCCCCTCACCCAGGCTGCCCCATGCCCCAAGGGAACCCCCACCCTAATCCAGGACATCCTTCAGAGCAAATGCACCAGGCCTCTATCCTATCTAATAAAAGAGTAATAAACAGATTAATCATCACTCCAACACACAAGAGGGCTGCCCCCAAGGGTCAAAGATCCTGCCCCCATGTGGACACAAGATGGCTGCCACAAGATGGCCAGCAGGGGAGGGCCGTTGGGAGGTTCCTGGCCTTCAAAGGAGGGCAGTTGTGGGCTATCAGGCCAGCAGGGGAGGGCAGTTGGGGATGATCAAGCCTGCAGGGGAGGGCAGTTAGGTGTGACCAGGCCAGCAGAGAAGGGAAATTGGGGGTAAAAAGGCTGTCAGGGAAGAAGTCAGACATCAATTAGGCTGGCAGGGTAGTGGTTAGGGGGTGATCAGGCTGGCAGGCAGAAGCAGTTAGGGGCAATCAGGGAGGCAGGCAGGTGAGCGGTTTGGAGCCAACAGTCCTGAATTGTGAGAAGGATGTCCGACTCCCCATTTAGGCCCAATCCTACTGGGATCAGGCCTAAATAGGCAGTTGGACATCCCTTGAGGGGTCCCAGATTGGAGAGGGTGCAGGCTGGGCTGAGGGACACCCCTGCCCCCCGTGCATGAATTTCATGCACCGGGCCTCTAGTCCTATCTAATAAAAGAGTAATATGCAAATTGACCATACATCTGCTATACCTATAAGCAATGCCAACCAGCCACGCCCACCAGCCAATCAAAAGCAAATATGCAAATAAACCCAAACAAGATGGCTACAGCCACAGAGAGCAGGAGGGAGGCTTGGGTTTCCCAGGCAATGAAGGAAGTCAAGCTTTCTGCCTGTTCTTGCCGCTTTGGTCTCTACACCAGGCTCAAAGCTTCAATTATAGAATCCCAACAGAAATGGCAGGAGCCACAGAGCTGAAGAGAGGCAGGAGTCTATGGTTGCCCCCGGTGATGGAGAAAACCACACTTCTGCAGCCCTGGCCAGCCTAGTCCTGCACTCTGGCTACAAAGTTTCAATTATAGAAGATACATAAATTGCAACAGAAATGGCTGCTGCAGAGACAGCAGAAGGCTTGGCTCCACTCCAGGCTACAAGTTTCAATTGTAGAACATAAATTAATCCCAGATCCCAGGGCCTCCATTTGGGCTGCTGGGGGGCGTGACTGGCCTGCAAACCACCACAGGCCTCTCACCCAGGCCGCCCCACACCCCAAGGGAACCCCCTCCCTGATCCAGGACACCCTTCAGGGCAAACCAGCTGGACCCAACCAGTACACCAGGCCTCTATCCTATCTAATGAAAGAATATTATGCAGATTGACCATCACTCCAACACACAAGATTGCTGCCCCCATGTGGTCAAAGATCCTGCTCCCGTGGGGACACAAAATGGCCACCACAAGATGGCCAGCAGGGGAGGGCAGTTGAGAGGGACTAGGCCTGCAAGGGAGGAAGTTGGGGACGATCGAGCCTGCAGGGGACAGCAGTTAGGGGTGACCAGACTGGCAGAGAAGGGAAGTTGGGGGTGACCAGGCCTGTAGGGAAGAGCAGTTGAGGGGGACCCAGGCCTGCAAGAGAGAGCAGTTGGGGGTACCAGGCCTACAAGGGAAGGCAGTTAGGGGTGACCAGACCTGCAGGGAAGGGCATTTAGGGGCAAACAGGCTGGCAGGGAAGCAGTTAGGCATCAATCATGCTGGCAGAGGAGTGGTTAGGGGTGATCAGGCTGGCAGGCATAAGCGGTTAGGGGCAATCAGGAAGGCAGGCAGGAGAGCAGTTGTATTATGAAAGGGATGTCCAGTGGGATCGGGCCTATACCAGCAATCGAACATCCCTCGAAGGGTCCCAGATTGCAGAGGGTGCAGACTGGGCTGAGGGACACACCCCACCCCCATGCATGAATTTCGTGCAACGGGCCTCTAATCCTATCTAATAAAAGAGTAATATGCAAAATGACCACACCTTCGCTACATCCACAAGCCATGCCCACCAGCCACTCAGGAGCTGTGGCGGGGCCAAGGCGGCCAGGTTCAAGGGGGGCGGGGCCAAGGCAGCCAGGGCCATGGGGGTGGGGTTGAGGTGGCCATCATACACTGGCCAGGGAAAAGGCCTGGGCCAGGGGGTGGGGCCGAGGCCCGTGCTAGTTGGGCATGAGCTTGGCTAAGGAGAAGGCCTGGGCTGGGGGGCGGGGGCTGGCTGGGATGCAGCTGGCCATCAGCCCCATTGCAGGGCGATAACTGGGTGCCCAAGGCCTACAGCCTCAGCCAGGCTGGGGGTGAGTGGTCTGTAGGACATCCCCTGAGGGCTCCCAGTGTGTGTGAGGGGGCAGGTTGGTCTGTGGGACCACCCACCCCCCGTGCACAAATTTTTGCTCCAGGCCCCTAGTCCTATATAATAAAAGGCTAATATGCAAATCAACCGAACACTGGAACAACTGGTCACTATGACTCACACTGACCACCAGGGGGCATATGCTCAATGCCTCTTGCCCTCTGGTGGTCAGTGTGCTCTCACTGGGAGAGGTCTGCTCAGCCAGAAGCCGGGCTCACGGCTGGCAAGCGCAGTGGCGGTGGCGGGAGCCTCTCCCACCTCTGAGGCAGCTCTAAGAATCAGCGAGCCAAGTGGTAAGGAGTAGCAAGCAAGTCAGCAGTCAGAAGCAAGGGGTCCCGCACTCAAGAGGCATGTCCAACACTGGTGTAGGCCTGATCCCCACCATTAGTCGGACATCCCCCAAGGGCTCCTGGACTGCAAGAGGGCACATGCTGGGCTGAGGGTTTCTCCCCCACCCCCAACCCCCCGAGGGCACAAATTTTGTGCACCGGGCCTCTAGCATAAGGTATTTTTCAGGTCTAAACGCCTCAGGTCTATTGTTCTAACCTTCATCGAGTTCCCGTGTGGACTGCGGCTCTGGACATGACCTCCCTGCGCTCTGCAGTGGCTGGTTCTGAGGCTGTGCGGACCTGCTCGGGCCCAAGTGCTCGCAGGGAGTCTGGCTGCATGCCAGCTCGTACTAGTGCCATTTGCTAATTTTCCCTCCAGTTTCAGCCTGTAGTTCCTGGGCTCGTAGCTGGGTCCAGACATTATGTTAAGAATTTTCTTTCTACCCATTTTCTCATTTCAGACAAACCATTAATGCTTTGGACCTCATCCTCTGGAAATACTGAGTTCTTGGCAGAAAGACATTTTTAATATTTCTACACAGAGAAACAACTGTTCTTTCAGTAAACAGAAAGTAAAAAAGAAAATTAACCTATTAGTAAAATCAAAGCCAGGGTTTGCTATGTTTCTGAGAATTAAGCCACCTTAATTCAACACTGTGACTCCCAGCTCTTCACAAATGCCTGCGTCTGTGGCTGTGCCCTATTTCTGTGTCCTGTGTCCTGTGTCCTGTACCCTGTATCCTATGTCCTGTGTCCTGTGCCCTGTACCCTGTGTCTTGTGCCCTATGTCCTGTACCCTGTGTCTATACCCTGTGCCTGTGTCCTGTACCCTGTATCCTATGTCCTGTACCCTGTATCCTATGTCCTGTACCCTGTACCCTGTATCCTATGTCCTGTGTCCTGTGCCCTGTACCCTGTGCCTGTGTCCTATGCCCTGTACCCTGTGTCTGTATCCTATGTCCTGTGTCCTGTACCCTGTATCCTATGTCCTGTGTCCTGTGTCCTGTGCCCTGTGTCCTGTACCCTGTATCCTATGTCCTGTGTCCTGTACCCTGTCCTATGTCCTGTGTCCTGTACACTGTATCCTATGTCCTGTGTCCTGTACCCTGTCCTATGTCCTGTGTCCTGTACCCTGTCCTATGTCCTGTGTCCTGTACCCTGTATCCTATGTCCTGTGTCCTGTACCCTGTATCCTATGTCCTGTGTCCTGTACCCTGTCCTATGTCCTGTGTCCTGTACACTGTATCCTATGTCCTGTGTCCTGTACCCTGTCCTATGTCCTGTGTCCTGTACCCTGTCCTATGTCCTGTGCCCTGTGTGCTATGTCCTGTGTCCTATGTCATGTGCCCTGTACCCTGTGTCCTGTACCTGTGTCCTATGTCATGTGCCCTGTACCCTGTGTCCTGTACCCTGTGTCCTATGTCCTGTGTCCTGTACCCTGTGTCCTATGTCCTGTGTCCTATGTCCTGTGCCCTATGTCCTGTGTCCTATGTCATGTGCCCTGTACCCTGTGTCCTATGTCCTGTGCCCTGTGTCCTGTGCCCGTGTCTGTGTCCTGTGTCTATGACACACAAATGCACAGCATCAATGGTTATAGAAGCTTCGCTGACTATGCCCTTTCATTGTGCTGGCACTTCTCAGCGAAGGTGCAGGTCTTGATCCACATCCACTCCTCCCCGGAGCCTGGCTGCTCTGTGCGCCTGTATGTGATGCCCCGGAGGCTCAGCCCCCGCAGGACCATACAAGGTCTAACAGGTCCCAGACCCAAAGTTGAAGCCTGAGGTAGGCAGCTCCCCAGGAACACACGTGAACCCTGCACAGTCCCCACAGCACCGTTTCAAGGGCCCATATGCCCGGAACCTGAACTCAGGAACCTTTCGGAAGCAGAAGTCCATTTTCCAGGAAGAATCATTGCTGACATCCCCAAAGTCCCATGGGGCCTGGGTCAGGAACTCAGATTTGAGCCTTGCCTCCTACCTCCTCGCCTGAAGATCTGCCAAAAAGCCCCCATTTCCTCCACAGCCGGCGTCACAGAATTGGCTTCTGTGTGGGCAGCGGCTCTGCTCGGTGACCATTCGGGCAGCAGGAAGGGGCCACCTGCCTGCGGCCCTAGACCTGGGAGGTGGTGCTGGAGGCTGTCTGCCCACATGCTCCCCTCCTCTGTACTACTTTCTAGCGGCACTTTCAGGAAAAGCAGCAGGTGTCCCCTGGTTACCTAACTCCTGTCAGGCCTGCGGGTCAGAGCCCCGCCCTGGGGGGCTGCGTTCCCAGCCCTGAGGGTCTTCCTCCACAAGAGCACCCACCCTTACTACCCGTGTCTGCGCCAGCCTCTGTGGAGGCGAGGCTCTGCGCGCCACCTCCAGCCGACCCTGAGGGTAAGGGAGGCGCCTGCAGCGGCCGTGGCTCCCTCACCCTGAGCGAGCACGTGTGTGGCCACCCCAGGTCAGCCCCCCACTTCATGGACTTCATGGGTGCTGGTCCCGGGTGGACAGCAGAGAGTGCGTGTGCATATAAATGTGTTTCTGTGAGTGTGTGTGTCTGTGTGTCTATATCTGTGTGTCTATGATTTTGTGTGTCTGTGTGTGGCTGTGTGTCTATATGTGACTGTGTCTGTGTGTGACTATGTGTCTGTGTGTGTGTCTGTGTGACTCTGTGTGACTACCAGTGTCTGTCTGTGTCTTTGTGTGTGACTACATGTCTGTGTGTGACTGTATATGTGTCTGTGTGTGTGGCTGTATGTTTGTCTCTGTGTGTGGCTGTGTGTCTATATGTGACTGTGTCTGTGTGTGACTATGTGTCTGTGTGACTCTGTGTGACTACCAGTGTCTGTCTGTGTCTTTGTGTGTGACTACATGTCTGTGTGTGACTGTATATGTGTCTGTGTGTGTGGCTGTATGTTTGTCTCTGTGTGTGGCTGTGTGTCTATATGTGACTGTGTCTGTGTGTGACTATGTGTCTGTGTGTGTGTCTGTGTGACTCTGTGTGACTACCAGTGTCTGTCTGTGTCTTTGTGTGTGACTACATGTCTGTGTGTGACTGTATATGTGTCTGTGTGTGTGGCTGTATGTTTGTCTCTGTGTGTGGCTGTGTGTCTATATGTGACTGTGTCTGTGTGTGACTATGTGTCTGTGTGTGACTATGTGTCTGTGTGACTCTGTGTGACTACCAGTGTCTGTCTGTGTCTTTGTGTGTGACTACATGTCTGTGTGTGACTGTATATGTGTCTGTGTGTGTGGCTGTATGTTTGTCTCTGTGTGTGGCTGTGTGTCTATATGTGACTGTGTCTGTGTGTGACTATGTGTCTGTGTGTGACTATGTGTCTGTGTGACTCTGTGTGACTACCAGTGTCTGTCTGTGTCTTTGTGTGTGACTACATGTCTGTGTGTGACTGTATATGTGTCTGTGTGTGTGGCTGTATGTTTGTCTCTGTGTGTGGCTGTGTGTCTATATGTATCTATCTGTGTCACTGTGTCAGTGACTGTGTGTCTGTGTCTCCGTGACTGTGTATCTGTCTGTCTGTCTGTGACTGAATGTGTGTCTCTGTGTCTGTGTGTGTGCACGTGTCCCCCTCGCCCACTGAGAAGCATCTCATTCAGCCCGAAGCTCTGCAGGCCTTCAGACACGGCACACCCACGTGAATCACCTTGGAAGTGAGATGTTACCCCTTAACCTAAGCTACCAATACGTCTGAGGTCTTTTACTGTCACTTTGGGCAAACGGGTAATTTAATATTGTGTCACAGTGATAAATGACCTTTTTGGTCAAGTATGTTTGACAATATTCCCAGGGCCCAGGTTTTAAAAGGAGACTTTTAACCTGGAAATGGCTTTGGGTTATTTCCCTATAATGCCTCAAACATTTCTTCTCTCCCCACAAAGGAGACATTTTAAACTAATTTGGCCTACTTAATATACTAAAACTACACGGGAAGATTTGTCAAGTGAAATAATTCTAGTTGCTATCTTGAAGCATTAAGTGTTATAGTATGTATGTTCAAATCTCAGCGAGGCACAACTCGGGCAGTTGAGTGTCCCTCGGAAGGTGCTGTGGGGAGCCAGGGGACAGTGTGCTCGGCCAGCACGGGCTGGCACCGCCTTGGCCCCTGGCCGTCACCTGCCTGGCTCACTGCTGCCACAGCCAGGCCCGGGCCCCAAGCTCCACACAGACCCGGCGGGTGAGAAGGTCCACGGCACCAGGTCCCCAAGGCACGACATCCGGGCTCCACGGAAGTGGACACCGGGTACTGGGGCTTTTCAAAGGGGCCAAAGGAGCACCGTCCCCCTCCCGGACGGGGGTTTCGCTCACAGGCTGACACGAGACGAGACAGCAAGCTGTTCGGCTCGGCACGCGCCAGCATCCCTCAGGCCCGGGCGGTGCTGGCTGGAGCCGGCGAACACCCGAGGGCCGGGCCTGGAGCCCCACTGCAAGGGCTGCCTCTTCAGGGCGGCAGCAACGTGCATGTGACACAAAAGGGTGATGACAGGCATGACAGGCCCTGGGTGGCCGAGACCTACCAGCTGGACACTGCCCACAGGGAGCCGGGTGACAGCTGCTGTGGGAGGAGACGCGCAGGCTTTTCAGTGGACACAGCGGCACACATCCTGTCCTAGACGTCAGACGAGGTAGCTCCCCCTAGAACCATGGCTCCCACAGCCAGGGAGACTCCCAAGCCCTTCCTCCAGGCACTCGCATCACCTCGGAAACCCTTTATGACACAGCCTTCTGTGTGCGCCCGAATGCCCTCTTCCTTGTTAGGATGAGACCCACTAACACACCTAAATGCCCACGTGACTTTCTCACCAGAGAGTCGGCATGAAGTCGTCCCGATCAAGCCTGTGCCCCCAAAGTGTTGTTACAATCCTGGGAGCCCCGAGCCAGAGCCCCGGACAATCCACAGACGCCGCCGCGGGGTCCGGGCCGACAGAGAGCCCCGCCGCCGCGGGGGCCGCCTGTCTTAGCGCCGGTGACCGCGACCCTGTCCGTCCCGTGGGACACACGGCCACGCAGGAGCCCGGCGGAGGGTCGCCCCACACGTGATTTGAGAGCCATCACGCTGCAGAGGACATGGGTCTGGTGGCGACAGACCCTTGTCCTGTGCTTAGCATCTCGTCTGAGGCCCCCGCTGCTTACCGTTCCAGACTCAGAAGATGCCTTTCAGCACATACCCGAGTCCCGAGTGCCAGGGCCCGTGTGCCTCTGAAGCGGACAATCTAGAGACTACCGGGCAACACCAGTGTTGCTGAACGGTGCTCCCCCAAACAGGCGGGAAAGGTGCGAGGCCCTCGGAATTACGTGCTCCGTGGAGAATTCAAAGACAAGAATGAAAAGATGACTTTGTCATGCAACCAACCTACCTTGGGATGAGGTCTTACCAGTTGCCCTAGAGCAGTAGTCCGCAAACTCATTAGTCAATGGAGCCAAATATCAACAGTACAATTGAAATTTCTTTAGAGAGCCAAATTTTTTAAACCTAAACTTCTTCTAATGCCACTTCTTCAAAACAGACCTGCCCAGGCCATGGAATTTTGTGGAAGAGCCACACTCAAGGGGCCAAAGAGCCACATGTGGGTAGCGAGCCGCAGTTTGCCGACCACTGCCCTAGAGCAAGCTCCAGTTGAGGCCGTATGGAGCTTCCTTAAGCATACTGTTGAAAGGATTAAAGAGAATGAAACAGGATAGAGAAAACTTATTGTGCTTAGCAGACACCTTGCAGAATGCTTGCAGCCATGGGCACGGCATAGCCCAGGGAGCCACTGGACATCTGGTGCCAGGAGGAGCCAAGGACAAGACACGTCAGTCAAGCTCTGTATATCAGCAGAACTGTTGGCGGCCTGCAGAGGTTAACAAAACCCTGCCCCCCTTCGGTCTCTGCTGATTCCTTTGTCGGACTCAGCGCCCCCGCACCCAGGTGCCTGGCAGCTTCTTTGGATACATGATGGCCTCACGCCACCGGGGTCTGACTCTGGCCCGCGCCGAACCTTTCGATCGTAAAAATATTCGACACTATGAAATACGTGCAGTCTCCGGGTGCTGCTTTACCTGGCCCTCAAGACTTGGAGAAACCCACACTCAGGTCAACTACAATCTAAACGGAAGGAACCCTGTGAAGTGCCTCTAGTTCTTTTTCAAAGAAAACGGGACTACAGACCCCACCTGGCCAAGAAGAGAAGACAGGCGTCTGGGAAAGGACTGCTCCGCCGGGATCCGGGCCAGGCCTGAAGAAACCTGTTACCCATCTCAACGTGCGACTGAACGAGTTTAAACCGTGTGTTCCTCTCCCGTGGTGTCGGCTCGCACAGTCCTAGCATGCAAGTTCTCTGCGCATGTCGCCTGTGCTTTCTCGCGCTCTTCCTGACTCGCTGTCCCCTCTCGGCGGGAAGTGGCTAGAGCAGTCGTCCCCGTTCCCCAAGACTGAGGAGGGAACAAGGCAGTTGTACCCTGGTCCTATCCTGTTTCTCACCTGACCCAGAACCAGGACCCAGTACATGGCCGGTGCTCAGTGCATTTGGGGAGTGAACCTCACTGCTGTGAGTACAACCCCAGCCATGCGCCGCTGCCTGGTGGCCTCGGGCGAGGTGCAACACGATCTATGAGTTAACGCAGGTGAGGTGAGTTTGCGCTCTACAAGTGGTGTGGTGCCTTTCAGTAAAAGCCCAATAAATGAATTGGGCATGGCCATCAAACCTTTCTAAAGGCTAATAAGTTCAATCAAAACATTTCATGCAATGTGAAAAATAAAACACACCAGTTAGAGGAAGTTAAGTTCAATGTGGTGACATTGAAAATGCATGCCACAAACTCACCTCATGCTGATTGAGTATTTTCCGGTACTCTGTGCTCCGTGCAAGAATGGTAACTCTAATTTTCCCATCCTGTAATCATAAGGCAAAGGCAAAGTAATGCTGTTTACGCCTAGACAGGTGAGTGAACACCTAAACCCAAAATGTGATTTTCACAAAGAGATGAAACGCAATAAGGATACATTTATGGAACTTTTTTAAAAAATGTAAGCCTAATTCCTTCACCATTTTCTCAGGGAATAAAAAATGCATCTACTTTGGCCACAGAAGACACTAGTTCATTATACTTCTATCTGAATGGGTGGGTATATTTTTTAGCAGAGGCTGTATGGCTCAGGTGGGGATTTGGGCTGTATGGGGAAATACGGCAAAAGGAAGAGAATGAAAAAGAGCACACTCTTCCACTCTCCCTAGTTTATCTTTCATAAATTGTAGACATCTGATTTCCAACACTCAGGTTCAGAAATTAGCACAGAAAACCTTGTCTTGTGAGTACTTCTTTTTTTGCCAAGGTGGTACCGGCTTTTTATCCAGGGTAAAAGTGAAGCACACCCCAGAACCCAAAACGCAGTAAGTCCTCACTTACCGTCTTTAAGCAAAATGACACATAATGAAGCAATGGTACCACAGGGCAATGAAGCTCCTACAGCATCTCACCATGGGATAAGGAAGCAGCACTGAGTGAAGCGGCATTATTCTAGAACCTGCTGTGGATCCATTACCTTGGGTCCCTGCTGTGTGATGTTCAGCCTGTGTAGCACATGCTGGGAAAACGCCCGGAACAGCCCCGTACTGTGGCAGCCAGAAATCTAAAATAGTTCATATTACAGTGAATATTTCTGTTACTATTTCAAAGGATATCAAGTTGTATGCAAATATTACCTTAAAATAGATCAAGAATAAGTTTTATAAATATGAATGTTTGCAACAGATCATTCTTACCAGAGGGGTATTATAGAAGAGCCCGTATCTCATCCGGGGCAGCAGCGAAAAAATCACTTCTTTAAAGCACACCTAACAATAAAGACATTTTAAAAGGTAAGAAGCGGCACTTTGTACCCTTCACACCAAAACAGCACTTATGATAACAGAAACTAACCTCTATTTTACATTAAAATATTTTTGAACAGCAAACTATTTCATTCAAGTGAAATTTATGTTTTTGGAAACGCTATGAAAAAACGTTTTTAGAAGCTACAGAGTTTAACAGTGAGGATTCCAGTTACCAAAAAGGAAAGTAAACAGTGAGACGAACGGTGATAGCGACCAGAAACCCGTGTTCAGTCTGTGTGAGGAGTGCGACCTCTGCAATGACAAGCATTAGACATTTCAGGGGTCCCAGTACCCTTTTGGAGTCATAGGTTTTCAGGTGAATCACGTCATAGTCAGTAAATGCCTTCCACGTATCAGAGAAGAGGTCCCCGTAGCCATAGGAGCTCTGAAAGAGGAAACAAAACAAGTCAGGGCAATAAAATCGTTCAACGTGGCTCTCCAAGAATGTAGACACACCAGCGCTGGCCTTAGTGTGAAGAAGGAACAATCCTAAGCAAAGTCCAGGTAAGAAAACCGGCTTTCCCCGTGGGCCTCATTTGCTGTGCTGTCTGTCATCAAAACGAACCACCACAGCTTCAGCCTCAGTCTCCTCAGAGCGGTTTGTTTCTCCTCCCCAACCCCTTGTACTTGCATGTCTGCAATGTCAGCTGTCAGCCGCTGTGGGCTTTTTTCCTGGAGGTTTTCTATCCATGATACACGTTCACACAACACATACACACACCACCATTTGCACACACACTCTGATATACTGAGTGAACAAAACCATTAGGGTAAATATCTTTGGAAATAAATTTCAGAGCAAAAAAAATACTTTGAAAAGTTTTAACATTAAAAACATAACGTGTGTAACTCTGAAATGATCTACCCATTGACTAATGAATAACATGATTACGTCCCATTAACATCTATACTAATACTAATAATAAATAAATATGTAAATTGACCATACTTCTGCAACACCAATAGCCAATCAGGAATGGGTGTGCAAATTAACCCAACAAAGATGGCAGACCTGTAGGCAGCATGCACATGCGCAGGCGCCAAGCAGCCAGGAGTGGGTTTGGATACTTGTCCACCAATAGCAGGCATCCCTGGGACCCTGCCTGCTCTGAGCCTGTGAACAGCACACGCATGCCGGCACCAAGTGGCCGGAGTCCCAGGGACGCCACTGGAGTGTTCGGTCCTGTCACCCCAACCTGGGGATGGCTGGAGCTCACAGTCCTTTAGGTTTCTGCAGCCCCTGGACCGGAAGTGGAAATCAAGAGTGCAGAGAGCACCAGGAATTCTTGGAATTGTAATGCTGGTGGCAGACACATTGCGGAATCTCTTAAGAGCACAGTAAGCCTGGAGCAAGTTGCTGTTGCAGGTGGGGGATGGAGGGAAAGCAAAGGTGAGAGACATAAGTAAAGTCAGAGTGTAAAAGGAAGATGTCCTGCAACTTCTAGGAAATCTTCACCGATGGAGCCAAAAAAACAAACAAACAAAAAAACAAAACAAAAAAACCCTCTATTATTCTGTGAGCACCAGACCAAACTAGGTTGGGGTCTCAGACAATTCACTCATATGATTGCAAAGACAGACAGAAACTTTCAGATTGGAGAGGGCTTCCCTGAGGGCTCCCAGATTGGAGAGGGTGCAGGTTGGGCTGGGGGACTCACCCCTATGCACGAATTTCATTGACCAGGGCCCCAGTTAATAATAAGAGAAATAATAATAGCAGCTTGCATGTTCCTATATCCCAGCCACTGTTCTAAGCATTTGACATTATTAACACATTAAACCAGCCCACAAACTTAATGAGCTATTTTCACAGATGAAGAAACTGAGACACAATTTGCCTAAATTGTAGAGCTGGTGTTTGCAGGTCTGGGATGAACCTAGTCTGCTTGGTTCCAGACAACATGTTCACAGCCTGTGAAAATGCAGAAACTGGTACTTTCCAGGACATTTACCAAATGCATTAGGTTTTTTAAAATAGAAATTAATTACAAGTGCTAAAGGAGGCAGATTAATTTATTTTTAAATTGTGTAACTTAGATTGAAAATCAACCAATAGAAATAAGAAATATCAGAGTCTCAGTAGATTATGTATTATGTAGATATCTTTTTATCTTTATAGCACTTCTTTCAGGTTTTATCTTTATGTTGCACATTTTAGAGGTATTTCAAAATTATTGAGAACTGTTGCCTTGACTGGTTGGTGTTCACAGTGGTTAGAGCATTGACCAGCACACCAAAGGGTTTTGGATTCAATTCCATGTCAAGGGCACATATCTGGGTTGTAGGGAGGCAACCAATCAATATCTCTCTCATATTGATGTTGTTCTCTCTTTCTGTCTCCCCCCACCCTACCGCTCTCTCTAAAAATAAAATCAATGGAAAAATATCATCAGGTGAGGATTAACAACAACAACAAAAATATTGAGAACTGTTAATTGTGTTGATAAAAATTTTTTAAAAATTCCTTCCTTCAATGCCTCTCCAATGCCAGTCTAAGAAAGGCCCTTCTCGACGCCACCAAAAGTAAAACATTCCAGTTCTGGCTCAATGCTATATAATAAAAGGCTAATATGCAAACTGATCAAACTGCTGAACAACTGGTTGCTATGATTCACACTGACCACGAGGGGGCAGACGTTCAATGCAGGGGCTGCCCCCTGGTAGTCAGTGCACTCTTACAGGGGAAGCACTGTTCAGTCAGAAGCTGGGCTCGTGGCCGGCTGACAGCACAGCGGTGGTGGCGGGAGCCTCTTTGCCTCCGCAGCAGTGCTAAGTATGCTGACTTCCCACATAGGCCCGCTCCGGGGCCAAAGCCATCAGTTGAACATCCCCTAAGGCACAGGCCAAGCTAAGGGGACACCCCTCCCTGAGTGCACAAATTCCGTGCACTGGGCCTCTAGTAATAAATAAAGGACAATTAAAAGGCATGACTAGACAGTTTCTTGAGATAAATATTTCAGATAAAATATGATACTTTGAAAAGAAAATTTAATAATATAATAGAGTACTCTTGAATAATCTCTCTTCAAGAAAATCAGTTAATATCCAGAATAACCACCCTTAGAAGCTTCTTTTCCACATCCCTCAAATTCAAATTATCTGTGATGGATGAAGGAGGGACTTCTGTCTAGTCTCATACTGAAGAATATTTGGATATTCCTAGAAATAACATACCACTTCCTGCAGTGTACGTCTCAAATTTATTTAAACGTGCACCTAATTCATGACTTAGAATTTCTACCTGTAGGACTTTGTCCTACAGCAGTGCTAGGAGGAAGGTAAGATACATGGATGTGGGAAGGATGTTAACTGTTACACATCAGTAAATAGCGAAGGGCTGGAAAGGACAGCACGCAACAGAGGTAAGGGCACGTGCTGAGGCATGCACCCCACCTCATACAATGAAAATGAGAGCCTGTCACGTCCGCACAGGGACAGGTGTGTGTGCCATGACACCAGGGATAACGTGAGGGCACGCTTTCCATCAGGATATATTTACATTTACTCAAAAAGAGTCACACAAGGCACTCGCATGTGTTAACTCAGTTACCTTTAAGGGAAATGGAGAAGAGGAAGAACTTACAGTGCCATTATATGCTTCTGGTGGTCGGGACTCATTATAACCAGGTGTTATTTGCATAATTAAAAATAATGAAGTGCCCTAACCGGTTTGGCCCAGTGCATAGAGCATCGGCCTGCGGACTGAAGGGTCCCAGGTTTGATTCTGGTCAAGGACATGTACCTTCGTTGTGGGCACAACCCCAGTAGGAGGTGTGCAGGAGGCTGCTGATCAATGTTTCTCTCTCATCAATGTTTCTAACTCTCTATCCCTCTCCCTTCCTCTCTGTAAACAAATCAATGAAACGTATTTTAAAATAATAATAATGAAGCTGTAGTACCTCAGCACAAGGAAATAAGGAGAGCCCGTCTTACTCCTCCCATTACGAATAGCCTTGCTCTGCCAGGGGCTGCAGAGTGTCCCCCAGTGTGTCTCCGAGGCCAGTGGCCTTCCTCACCCCACCAGGAAGCCACAGGCCTGCATTCTGCAAAGGCAAGAGGGAAGGCCTCGCAGGCGCCTCTTGGGGAACAGTTCATAAAAGTCAGCAAGTTCTGGCCTGCAGCCCAGCCACTTCCCTGCTCCTGCCTGGGCACCAGCTCGTGGAAGCCCTTACGACCGGCTCCGAGGCCGCACGTCCGCCGTCAGGGCTCTGGGTCACAGCCGACCATCACAGTGTGCTTCCTTCAAGGCCAAACCAGCAAGAGAGCGCGGCAGTGGACCCACACGGCCTTGCCACTGTCCCCGCACAGCCTCCAGCCTTCGGTGGGCCTCCACGCCAGGGAGGCCCAGCAGACCTGGCTGCCCAAGAATCAGGGTAAACAGCAGGCAAAGGCCTCTCTGCCCCAGCTGGCGGATTTGAAATGGATGCAGAGAGCAGCCAGGAGGGAGGGAACATCGGGGCACCTGCCTGCTGGACCACTCCCACCTGCCTGCCCGACAGCCCCAGCCTCTGCCTGACACACGTGCCAGGGAGTATCCAGTGGCTGAGCAGCATGCTCCCCCAGCAGCTCAGGGGGTGAAGCCAGCCCCATGGGGCTCAGAGACCAAGAGGAAGACAGGGACAAGCACACAGTAAGAGCCCAGGAAGCTCCTGGGAAGGAAATGAAGTGTCTGGAGAACCTCCCATCCACATCCCCAATTCTGCAGGGACTGTGGGGGAGGGATAAAGGACCGGCTTCAGGTGCAGATTTGGGTCAGGCGGTGGCAGAGGATCCTCGACTCCACCTCCATGACTGTGTTCCCAGAGGTCAGCCGGCTGCCCGAACCTGGCCTTCTCTCCTGTGAAATAAGCTGCTTGCCTGGTCCACGGATGGCGGAGAGCAAGAAAGGAGAGAGCCCCAGCTGTCGATTTCCAGACCCACCACCACACCGAGTACCGTTCAGAGCTGCCGACAGCCGCGATCGCGGCCTCGAAGCCCTCAACAGGAGGAGGGAAGACAGAGACAGCGTGCCCTTCCTCACAGAAACATTTCCAAGAAGTGAAACCTGTGGAAGCAAAACTAGAGGACAAGGAAAATGTAAACACATGACACACCCAGAGCTGGGCTCAGAGAACCAGGGACACAGTCACGGCCAGACTCAGAGCACCAGGGACACACCCAGAGCCGGGCTCAGAGAACCAGGGACACAGTCACGGCCAGACGCAGAGAACCAGGGACACAGTCACAGCCAGACTCAGAGCACCAGGGACACAGTCACAGCCAGACTCAGAGAACCAGGGACACAGTCACGGCCAGACTCAGAGCACCAGGGACACAGTCACGGCCAGACTCAGAGAACCAGGGACACAGTCACAGCCAGACTCAGAGCACCAGGGACACAGTCACAGCCAGACTCAGAGAACCAGGGACACAGTCACAGCCAGACTCAGAGAACCAGGGACACAGTCACAGCCAGACTCAGAGAACCAGGGACACAGTCACAGCCAGACTCAGAGCACCAGGGACACAGTCACAGCCAGACTCAGAGAACCAGGGACACAGTCACGGCCAGACTCAGATAACCAGGGACACAGTCACGGCCAGACTCAGAGAACCAGGGACACAGTCACGGCCAGACTCAGAGAACCAGGGACACAGTCACAGCCAGACTCAGAGCACCAGGGACACAGTCACAGCCAGACTCAGAGAACCAGGGACACAGTCACAGCCAGACTCAGATAACCAGGGACACAGTCACAGCCAGACTCAGAGAACCAGGGACACAGTCACAGCCAGACTCAGAGAACCAGGGACACAGTCACAGCCAGACTCAGAGAACCAGGGACACAGTCACAGCCAGACTCAGAGCACCAGGGACACAGTCACAGCCAGACTCAGAACACCAGGGACACAGTCACAGCCAGACCCAGAGAACCAGGGACACAGTCACAGCCAGACTCAGAGAACCAGGGACACAGTCACAGCCAGACCCAGAGAACCAGGGACACAGTCACAGCCAGACTCAGAGAACCAGGGACACAGTCACAGCCAGACTCAGAGCACCAGGGACACAGTCACGGCCAGACTCAGAACACCAGGGACACAGTCACAGCCAGACCCAGAGAACCAGGGACACAGTCACAGCCAGACCCAGAGAACCAGGGACACAGTCACAGCCAGACCCAGAGAACCAGGGACACAGTCACAGCCAGACTCAGAGAACCAGGGACACAGTCACAGCCAGACTCAGAGAACCAGGAACACAGTCACAGCCAGACTCAGAGCACCAGGGACACAGTCACAGCCGGACTCAGAGCACCAGGGACACAGTCACAGCCGGACTCAGAGAACCAGGGACACAGTCACAGCCAGACTCAGAGAACCAGGGTCACAGTCACAGCCAGACTCAGAGAACCAGGGACACAGTCACAGCCAGACCCAGAGCACCAGGGACACAGTCACAGCCAGACTCAGAGAACCAGGGACACAGTCCCAGCCAGACTCAGCGCACCAGGGACACAGTCACGGCCAGACTCAGAGAACCAGGGACACAGTCACAGCCAGACTCAGAGAACCAGGGACACAGTCACAGCCAGACCCAGAGAACCAGGGACACAGTCACAGCCAGACCCAGAGCACCAGGGACACAGTCACAGCCAGACTCAGAGAACCAGGGACACAGTCCCAGCCAGACTCAGCGCACCAGGGACACAGTCACGGCCAGACTCAGAGAACCAGGGACACAGTCACAGCCAGACTCAGAGAACCAGGGACACAGTCACAGCCAGACTCAGAGAACCAGGGACACAGTCACAGCCAGACTCAGAGCACCAGGGACACAGTCACGGCCAGACTCAGAGAACCAGGGACACAGTCACAGCCAGACTCAGAGAACCAGGGACACAGTCACAGCCAGACTCAGAGCACCAGGGACACAGTCACAGCCAGACTCAGAGAACCAGGGACACAGTCACGGCCAGACTCAGATAACCAGGGACACAGTCACGGCCAGACTCAGATAACCAGGGACACAGTCACGGCCAGACTCAGAGAACCAGGGACACAGTCACAGCCAGACTCAGAGAACCAGGGACACAGTCACAGCCAGACCCAGAGAACCAGGGACACAGTCACGGCCAGACTCAGAGAACCAGGGACACAGTCACAGCCAGACCCAGAGAACCAGGGACACAGTCACGGCCAGACTCAGAGAACCAGGGACACAGTCACGGCCAGACTCAGAGAACCAGGGACACAGTCACAGCCAGACTCAGAGAACCAGGGACACAGTCACAGCCAGACTCAGAGAACCAGGGACACAGTCACAGCCAGACTCAGAGAACCAGGGACACAGTCACAGCCAGACCCAGAGAACCAGGGACACAGTCACAGCCAGACCCAGAGAACCAGGGACACAGTCACGGCCAGACTCAGAACACCAGGGACACAGTCACAGCCAGACCCAGAGAACCAGGGACACAGTCACAGCCAGACTCAGAGAACCAGGGACACAGTCACAGCCAGACTCAGAGAACCAGGGACACAGTCACAGCCAGACTCAGAGAACCAGGGACACAGTCACAGCCAGACTCAGAGAACCAGGGACACAGTCACGGCCAGACTCAGAGAACCGGGGACACAGTCACGGCCAGACTCAGAGAACCAGGGACACAGTCACGGCCAGACTCAGAGCACCAGGGACACAGTCACAGCCAGACTCAGAGCACCAGGGACACAGTCACGGCCAGACTCTGAACACCAGGGACACAGTCACAGCCAGACTCAGAGAACCAGGGACACAGTCACGGCCGGACTAAGAGAACCAGGGACACAGTCACGGCCAGACTCAGAGCACCAGGGACACAGTCACAGCCAGACTCTGAACACCAGGGACACAGTCACAGCCAGACTCAGAGAACCAGGGACACAGTCACGGCCAGACCCAGAGAACCAGGGACACAGTCACAGCCAGACTCTGAACACCAGGGACACAGTCACAGCCAGACTCAGAGCACCAGGGACACAGTCACGGCCAGACTCAGAGAATCAGGGACACAGTCACAGCCAGACTCAGAGCACCAGGGACACAGTCACGGCCAGACCCAGAGAACCAGGGACACAGTCACAGCCAGACTCAGAGCACCAGGGACACAGTCACAGCCAGACTCAGAACACCAGGGACACAGTCACAGCCAGACTCTGAACACCAGGGACACAGTCACAGCCAGACTCAGAGAACCAGGGACACAGTCACAGCCAGACTCAGAGAACCAGGGACACAGTCACAGCCAGACTCAGAGAACCAGGGACACAGTCACAGCCAGACTCAGAGAACCAGGGACACAGTCACAGCCAGACTCAGAGAACCAGGGACACAGTCACAGCCAGACTCAGAGAACCAGGGACACAGTCACAGCCAGACTCAGAGAACCAGGGACACAGTCACAGCCAGACTCAGAGAACCAGGGACACAGTCACAGCCAGACTCAGAGAACCAGGGACACAGTCACAGCCAGACTCGGAGAACCAGGGACACAGTCACAGCCAGACTCAGAGCACCAGGGACACAGTCACAGCCGGACTCAGAGAACCAGGGACACAGTCACAGCCAGACTCTGAGAACTAGAGATGCCGTCACAGCCAGACTCAGAGAACAAGAGTCGAACCCACAGCTGGACTCAGAGAACCAGGGACAACCCAAAGCCAGACACAGAGAACCAGGATGCAGTCACGGCCAAGACTTAGGGAACGATTCCCATCAGACTTCAGAGCCAATCAAGGGCCTGGGGAGTGGGGTAAAGAAAACCTTCCTACATGCTTGATCCCAAGCTTCCTGTAGTGAGAAACTGTTAGCAAAAAGATTTCCCCTTCTGCATAAGAACTGGACCTCCAGTCCGCTGTCTCACTCTGCTCTCTGTTCTGCCACCTGTGCTGCAAGCTAACATCGCTATGATTTAAAAGATGCTTTCTCGGTAAACTGCGCCTGCGCCGGGAAACCACGTAATGATTCCTGGAACGGGCCGTCTCTCTCTGGGGATCCTTAACTTCTTCTAACGCCACGTCTTCAAAATAGATTCGCCGAGGCCGTGGTATGTTGTGGAAGAGCCACACTCAAGGGGCTCCCCAACCACAGGCTTAGTCAAACTTGAGGTCACTTCTCAGGGAGTATTCCAACTTCCCAGGTTAGGCAGCCTCTCCTGTGTGTGTAACAAACCACGTGTCTCTGTCAGAGGAACATGCGGAGCCAGGCCCTGTGTCAGGCATCCTGACTGTTCATACACCACATGGCTTATTCCCAAAATGACAACTGCCCTATTTCACAGCTGGGTGCACGGGAGCAACGTGCGGGGTTACCTTGGTAGGTAGAGGGGCAGCATTGAAAGAATAGGTTAAAGGCAGGGAAAGAGAGAAGAACGAGAAAAGACAAGCAGTAAAAACAAACAAGCAAAAAGCAGGTTCTGATGCGCACGCCTAGCACCGCCCTGCAGCAGCTCATCCACATGGCACAGCTGCTCGCAGGGGCGGCTCCCCGCCAGCCGCGCAATCGTCGAGGTCAGGGAGTGCGACTCCTGTCTGCCTCACAGGAGCACCAGGACCGTCTTTGGTCTTGGGAGCCCCACCTGCCCACACGGAGAGGGAACTCTTCCTCTGCCTCCCTCCCAAGGTCCCAGAAGAAATAAGCCTACCTCTGTGTCTGCCCATCTGCACATGTACCTGTACACACGCAGACAGGCCCCCACTCGCCTGCATGCCTGTGGACATATGTGCGTGCATGTATATTTGAATGTGGCACTTTAGAAAGTCCCATTCACCACGGCGGAGCCACAAATCTGAGGAGCAAGGCAGAGCGGAAGCGAGGCAGCCTACGCACCGTGTCCCACATCACGACGTACACGTCGGTGCTGAAGGAGTTGTTCACGTGCTGCGTGATGTACAGGTTCAGGAAGTCGCAGAAGTGGTGATACATGTTAACACCTGGTGTTGGAAAAAGACCTGCATTAACGAGTCCCAGCAAACACATAAATGTTACTCTACCCCTTCTATTTATCACAGGATGGACTTTCAGCTGAAATAAATGAGTGAAAAGAGAGTTTTCCAAACATAACATGGTTTATACTCAACCCTCAATTTATACTGATTGCATTCAAAAATTCACTTTGAAATTGATTATTTAGAAATCAGCAGTGCATTTTCCCATATAAACTAAGAAACAAATAAACATTAAGTTCCCAGGGGAGAAAATAACAGAAGTCTATTGAACTCAGAACTGGGTAGATATAAGAACATGAATTAATTTTTAGGATTGTTTATTTTTTAAAATAAATTAGGCTACACCTGTTCATCATAGGATTGAAAACGACAACTACTAGCATTTGAATATTTTTTCATTTCTGTCTTTTTTTTTTCATACTTAATCACTACTTACAACATTGCTCCTTGGGGAAATATTAGCCAACTACTGTTTATTGCATTCTAATTGAAGGAGCTGGAACTTTGGAATCAGAGGAACTGGGATGAATCCCAGCTCGGCCATTCACAAGCCACGTTCTCAGGCAAGCTCCTGAAGACCCTGAGCCCCTCAACTAGGAACAGGAATCATCCCACTGAGGCGCCAGCTTTGTTAGCAATTAGCTACCACGGCCCAGCCAGGCCTGCACCAGTGAAACAAGGGCGAGCAGCTGGGCCGGGCTGGGTCGGGCTGGGCCAGGTGGATGGAGAGGAAGAGAGTCCTGGGTCCTCAGACACCTCCCCCCCCCCCCCCCCCCCCGGGTCAGCTCGCAGGATCCACGTTCAACCTGGAAATGTGCAGCTTTGAAGGGGGTGAGATCCCAGGAACTGGCACTTAAAACATGAACTTTAAAGGAGGAAAATGTTCATTAAAAGAAAAACAGTGGCTCTTAAAAGCAGAAATCATGAACTATTGTAACTTCATTCCCATAGTGAATAACTACATTGTGTGCCAGAAAATTAGCTTTAAAAAAATCAGTTCCTTTTTTTAATCCTCACCCAAGGATATTTTTTCCATTGATTTCTAGAAAGTGGAAGGAAGCGGGAGAGAGACAGATAGAGAAAGGGAGGGGGGTGGGGGGGGGGGAGAGAGAGAGAGAGAGAGAGAGAGACATTAATTGGCTGCCTGTTACACATAACCCAACCAGGGCTGGGGAACCTGCAATGGATATGCGCCCTTGACCAGGAATTGAAACTGTGACTCTTCAATCTGCAGGCCAATACTCCAACCACTAAGCAACACTGGCCATGGCAAAACTCAGTTCTTTCTAGACGAGTAATTTAGATGGATGTCTGGAGGGACTCCTTTTTCACCCGGAGAAAGATTGGCAGAGTATATTTTCAAGTAAACAAGAAAAAGGAAATTCTATTCCAGCACAGCTTTTTGCCCAGGCCAGCCCGCGGCACACGGCAAGTCTCCGGCGTCACTCAGCAGGGTCACAGCATGTGCCTGAAGCACAGCGCACAGAACAGCACATGAGGCCAGGAGGGTGCTAAGCTAGGGACGATCCCAGGCCCCGCCCTCAGACAGGAGCCCCTTCATGAGCCCTGCTTACTCCCGGCATGCCCATTCCCTCCGGGAAGAGCGCCCACGAAAGGGAAACGGATGGAGGTGTGACGGGGGCGGAACGCAACACAGCGAGCGGATGGTGTAGCGCTGGGCACCTGACTCTGTTAGCCAGTTACCCCCATCAGGTCACTAAGAAGGAAAAAACAAACGGATCAGCAAATGAGAAAACAAATAACTTCATTCAAACTCTGTGTTTAAAAAAAGGGAAACTGAAGACAGCGTAAGTTAGAAGGAAAATGTAGACGAGGAAAGAACTGGCCGATGACTCCTCCTCAACACGTGCCATTGCACAGGCATCTCAGGGCACACATTCCACCCTGTCACAGGCAAGTCAGTGTTTTCTCGCCCCCTTTTAATTAGCATATTTTTAAATGAGTCAGGGCATCAAACATAGCATTTTTACTTGCTCCTATTTATTTTTAAATATATTTATTGATTGTTTACAGAGATGAAGGGAGAGATATAGAGAGTTAGAAACACTGATGAGAAACATCGATCAGCTGCCTCCTGCACACCTCCTACTGGGGATGTGCCTGCAACCAAGATACATGCTCTTGACTGGAATTGAACCTGGGACCTTTCAGTCCAAGGCTGACACGCTAGCCATTGAACCAAACCTGTTAGGGCTACTTGCTCTTATTTTAAAAAGATATAAATTTGTCTGACTTCTGAACTTAATACCTTGTAATGTAATAATTATGACATCAGAAAGCAGAACACAGTCAAAATGCAATCAATGAATCATCGTAATGCTGAACAGCCAGGACATAGGGCTCCGTTTCACCGTAGGCTGGCGCTTATGAGCATGATGTGCGCAGCAGCGTGACCCTCAACCTCGCACAGAAAGCCAGTCAGCGCCGCACGACCGTGCTTCCCTGCGGGACAAGCAGCTCACAAAGCGAAGCATGCTTACAAGTTGAGAGTTAGAAGGTCTATGCATAAACGGGAAAATCACTGTAATTCCAACTTTTCCCCTAAGAATACACTGCAAACCCAACTTCCAGAGGAATTTTAAATTCACTTCCGCCCAGGAACGATGTCAGAACGTTTGCAGAAGAGGTCACGGACCCTTTCCTGCCCGCAGTGCACACAGGCCTTCCACTTGGAGGAAAGTCCCAACGAAGCTCAACCTACGTCAAGGGCTTAGAGAAAGGTGATGGGTACATCCAGCTACAAAGGTATCCAGACATTTTCTCTCGCCTTCTGATTCTGATTGAGTCATGGGATATAAATGTGCAGATTTCTTCTAAAATATCAAAGGTACTGAATGAAGGGAAACCCCAACCAGTTCACTGCTTCAGAGAAGAAGCAGAAGGCAAAACCACTGTTTAAAGTCACACTGCTTCCCAAAAAGTTACCGGAAATCACAGAATATATCAAAAAAGGAATCCTGCCCTGGCTGGGTGCCCAGTTGGTTAGAACATTGTCCCAGTGAGCCAAGGTTTCAGGTTCAATCCCCGGTCAGGGTACATACAAGAATCAACCAACCAACGCAGAGAAGTAGAACAACACATCGGTCTCTCACTCTCTCTTTAAAAATCAATCAATAAAATGTATTTAAAAGGAACAAAGCCTCAGTAACTAATAAATTACAAATTAACTTCTCACCTGCATCCAATTTCATGAAGTAGGCTGGTTTCTCAACCACAACGTCACATTTAGCATCTTCTATTGGCCTGAAGTTGAGCTGAGTGTAGTTCTGGAGCTCAGCAAACCTGGAATCATGAATCAGGAGATGCTTTCAAAGTGATTCTCCTGTATCTCCTACTGCAACACTGTAACTGAAACTCTGTCCATCAGGGGGACTTAACTTCCAGAGCAGCCTCCTAGGAAGCCATACGGACCTTCCCAACTTACAACGTTTACATAACTTGCTGTCCATTTCAATACTGAGACCAGGTACAAAAATGATTTTACATTTCAGTGCGATATGCACTGATAACCTTTCAGACAAAAGAGAAATTTACACAGTGAATGGCCTAAATAATCTACCAGTAGGTGCCAGGAACCAATTCCAGTATGTCATAATTACAAGAGTTTCACCAAAAGGTTGGTAAAGCTTGGGGGGCTCAACAAGGGCTGAGTCACAAACGGCTAAACAGCACTTCCCCCAAACCTGAATAGAACATTGCCAGACAGCTCAAGACATCTTATTGTCTCCTGTTGGCCAAACACCTAAACTAGGCTATTCCCCCAACTGACAATGCTTCTGTACCCTGCCCTTTGAAGTGTATATCTCCACATTGTCTTAGGACAAATTGTGTTAATAGATAGCACGGGGTCCTGAGTCAAGGGATAGTCTTCAGTTCCTTTACCTGAAGCTCCTCTGACCCCCAGTGCCTTCCAAAATTATCTTTCATCTTTGGACTCCTTAATCTACACATCAGCTCCTTTCTCCAGATTGCTGAACCTTTCATAAGGCAGGGACAAGAACCCCAGCAAGTAGGGTGGGAGGATTCAAAGGTTTCTGCAGTCTTATGAGGCTGGGCAGTCACCTAGACCATGAAGCTCCTGGGGGTGGGCTTCTTGGATTCCTGGAAAGACGGCATTCCAAGAATCACCGCGTGTCTCAGAGAGCAGCACACAGCTAAACTTCCCAGAAGAAAGGGAAGTCTTTGTCTTGGAAAACCTCTTTTGAAGCCATAGGACACAGGTCTCTCCCACAGAGACGAAGGCAATCACACACAGGGGACAAGAGACTTTTAGTGTTAACCTTCACAACACTTCAGCTTTGAAACCACATCTGATGTAAAACAAGCATCAAATAGATCCTTTTAAAACACACAATGGTGAAATATTGTGATTTCAGAAATATACCCACAATTCTTTGAAACTTTTCTCTTCCAGAAGTGGTGATTAGTTCCTCCCCTTGAGTGTGGGTGGGATCAGTGATTCACTCCTAAGGAACAAAGTGAAGCAGAGTGATGGTGTCACTTCTGACACTGGGCATGCCGTGTGTGTGTGTGTGTGTGTGTGTGTGTGTGTGTCTCTCTCTATCTCTCTCTCTCTCTCTCTCTCTCCACATGCTCTCTTAGGGAAGCACTATGAGTAGCACCAGGAAGAGACCCTCATGACAAAGAAATGACGCCGTCTACAAAAGCCGGAGAGAAGCTGAAACTTATGTGAAGATGAGTTCACAAAAGGCTCACTTACATTGGAGTTCCGAGGGCCTGTAGAGAAAGCTCTCCTACTCTACCACGCATGGTCAATGGCCCCAAACAGGAAGAAAATCTTCACAGGAAAATGACTACCCTTGGACTGTAACAGTAAGAAGGAGAATCTTTTCACTTAGGAACCCACCCAACCAGTGAAAGACAACACAACTCGGTCAATGAAAAGCTGCTGCATTCAAACTCCCAGTTTCTTCCAATGGGATCTTTGTTTATAATAACCCCTCTACTGGTTCTTTGAAAGGATAAACAAGACTGATGAACCTCTAGCCAGGCTCACCAAGAAGCAAAGAGAGAGGACCCCAATAAATAAAATCAGAAATGAAAGAGGTGAAATAACAACAGACCCCACCAAAATACAAAGGACTGTTAAAATATACTATGAACAACTCTACTCCAACAAACTGGACAACCTGGAGGAAATGGATATATTCCTAGAAAAATATAACCTCCCAAAACTCAATCAGGAAGAATTTAACAGTTCAATAGACCAATAACTATGGAAGAAATTGAAGCAGTCATCAAAAAGCTTCCAGCAAACAAAAGCCCAGGGCCAGACGGATTCACAGGGGAGTTTTACCAAACATTCAAGGAAGAACTAAAACCTATCCTCCTCAGACTATTCCAGAAAATTCAAGAGGACGGAACACTTCCAAACTCCTTCTATGAAGCTAGCATCACCCTAATATCAAAATCAGATGAAGATAACACAAGGAAAGAAAATTACAGTCCAATATCCCTCATGAATATAGATGCCAAAATCCTCAATAAAATTCTAGCAAATCGGATCCAGCAGTACATCAGAAAGATCATACACCATGACCAAGTAGGATTTATCCCAGGAATGCAAGGATAGTACAATATCCGCAAATCAATAAATGTGATACATCACATAAACAAACTAAGAGATAAAAATCACATAGTCATATCAATTGATGCAGAAAATGCATTTGATAAAATCCAACACCCTTTCTTGATAAAAACTCTCAACAAGGTGGGAATAGAAGGATCATACCTCAACATAATAAAAGCCATATATGATAAACCCACAGCCAACATTATACTCAATGGGCAAAAACTACAACCACTTCCCCTAAGAACAGGAACAAGACAGGGATGCCCACTCTCACCACTCCTGTTTGACATAGTACTGGAAGTATTAGCCATTGCAATTAGACAAGAAAAAATAAAAGGCAGAGTGTTACGTGTCCCAGGCGGCGAGGTAGTGATGTAGTTCGTTGAGCCAAGTCGGCAGTTTGTGAAGGACTCCATCCGGCTGATGAAGAGATGCACCAAGCCCAACCAGAAAGAATTCCAGAAGATTGCCATGGCGACAGCAATAGGATTTGCTATAATGGGTTTCATTGGCTTCTTTGTGAAATTGATCCACATCCCCATTAATAACATTGTCGGCGGCTGAAGGCCTGCAGACGAGGGTTCATCTGGGGATTGGTGAACAGTGCCAATTGGAAAAGCTCATGGAGTCAAAAAATTTGCCCAAATGTTTTGTGTTCTTTCTTTTTTTCCAAGATGTTTTCTGTTTCTAAATTAAAGTAATTTCAATATAAAAAAAGAAATAAAAGGCACCCAAATTGGAAAAGAAGAAGCAAAGCTATCCTTATTTGCAGATAACATGATATTGTACATAGAAAACCCAAAAGACTTCATAAAAAAACTAATAGACTTAATAAATGAGTTCAGCAACGTAGCAGGATACAAAATTAATGCCAAGAAATCTATGGCATTTCTTCTATACACCAATAGTGAACTTACAGAAAGAGAGACTAAAAAAAGCAATCCCATTTACCATCACACCAAAAAAATTAAGATACCTAGGAATAAACTTAAGTAAGGAGGTAACAGACCTATTCACGGAAAACTACAGGAAACTGAAAAAAGAGATAGAGGAAGATGTAAACAGGTGGAAGAACATACCATGTTCATGGATTGGGAGAATCAACATCATTAAAATGTCCATACTACCCAAAGCAATCTATAAATTTAATGCACTCCCCATTAAAATACCCATGGCATATTTCACAGACCTAGAAAGAACTCTCCAAAAATTCATCTGGAATAAAAAAAGACCCTGAATAGCCACAGCAATCCTGAGAAAGAAGCACAAAGTCAGTGGGATTTCAGTACCAGATTTCAAGCTGTATTACAAAGCTACTGTTCTCAAAACAGCCTGGTACTGGCACAAGAACAGACATATAGACCAAGGGAATAGAATACAGAATCCAGGTATTAACCCAAACCACTATGCTCAATTAATATTTGACAAAGGAGGCATGAACATAAAATGGAGTCAAGACAGTCTCTTCAATAAATGGTGTTGGGAAAATTGGACAGATACATGCAAAAAAATGAAACTAGACCACCAACTTACACCATACACAAAATAAACTCAAAATGGATACAGGACTTAAACGTAAGACGGGAAACCATAAAAATATTAAAGGAATCCACAGGAAGAAAAATCTCAGACATATGCCAAAAGAACTTCTTCAGTGATACCGTTCCTATGACAATGGAAGCTAAAGAGAAAATAAACAAATGGGACTGCATCAAAATAACAAGCTTTTGCACAGCTAAAGAAACCATCAACAAAACAACAAGAACATATTTGCAAATGTTATCAGTGATTAAGGTTTAATCTCAAGCATCTACAGGCAACTCATACAACTTAATAAGAGGACAAATGATCCAATTAAAAAATGGGCAACAGACCTAAATAGAATCTTTTCGAAAGAAGACAAAAGGAAGGGCCAGAGACATATGAAAACTTGCTCAAAGTCACTAATTATCCGAGATGCAAATCAAAATGACAATGTGGTACCATCTCACACCAGTCAGAATGGCTTTCATCAACAAATCAACAAATGACAAGTGCTGGCGAGGATGTGGAGAAAAAGGAACTCGCAGCCACTGTGGAGAACAGTATGGAGTTTCCTCAAAAAACTAAAAATGGAGCTCCCATTTGACCCAGTGATCCCACATCTAGGAATATATCCCAAGAAACTAGAAATGTGATTTTAGAAAGGATATATGCACCCCTATGTTCATAGCAGCACAATTTACCATAGCTAAGATTTGGAAACAGCCTAAGTGCCCATCAGCAAATGAGTGGATTGAAAAACTGTGGTACATCTACACAATGGAATACCATGCTGCGGTAAATAAAGAAGGATCTCCTACCGTTTGCAACAGCATGGATGGAGCTGGAGAGCATTATGCTAAGTGAAATTAGCCAGGCAGAGAAAGATAAAAATCACATGATCTCACTCATTTGTGGAATATAATGAACAGTATAGACTGATGAACAAGAACGGATTTTGAGAAAAGTCCATCAGAATGTCAAACCTCAGGGTAAGTGGGGTGTGGCAGGATAAGGGAGAAAGTCAATATATTTGACCTCTTGAACTAAGGTAAGTAATTTGTGTTTTTACATCCCTGACAAAGTTTATATAAAGTTATAAAAAATAAGTTGGCAGCTAGTTGGAGATTGAATTGACATGGCCTACAGCTTGTCATCTCCTATGGACACCAGTCCTTAGGCTAGGCCCCTCTTAACCTCCTGTGACACCATAATACCCTTACATGATATTATTCTACAATGTCATTATAATTTTGATATTTGACAACAGCATATTATATAATTATCCCAAAGAAACTTACAAACTAATTCTTTGAGTGTTTGGCAGCAATTTAAAAAAGGACATGATATGAATTAATCCCTTTCATAAGAAATTAAGGCATTGGGAAGGCACTTGAGCATTCTGTATTGGCCCCTCTTGCCCTTTTTGCCAAGAGGGACCTTCTTCTCACAATCCAAGTGCCCACAGCTGTTGTCTGAGCTTTCAATTCAAGCTGAGGTTGAAGCCTCTGGGTGGCCGGCACCATGGATCTGTCTCTCGCCCAATGGTATGAGCTGGGCCCTCCCTGGAGAAGATATGTGAGTACCTCGAGATATGTGATCAGTAACGGGACTCTGTCATCAGGTGAGGGGATCCCAAGGCAGGTGCTGGGCGTGGAGGCTACGGGGGCATAGACTATCAAGGAGACAGAACTGAACCTCACATCACCCTGATTGGCCCGGAGGATGGCTGGTTAGCCAGAGAAGGGTAAGATTCCTCAGGGAAGGAACAACCTAACACTGGCACAGTTGCAGAGGGGTCAACAGGAGAGAACTAAAAGGTCAACAGAGGTGGGGTACATACCCTCATCCCCCTAACCGTGCAGGGGACTGAACTCTCACCCCTCCTGAGAGAGGTCTCCTACCCCCATGGCTGCTTCACCTCCCATGCCCAGCTCAGATCGGGACCCAGGGTACAGACAGAGACTCGGCCAGCAACAGCTGCCCTATATCTAAATGCAGTCTAGTACCAGGAATGCTCAGGGCCTACTCAAGAATGAAAATAATCCTTTCCACTAATATTTACAGGGTAAACTAAGATTTTTGCTTGAGTATTAAATTTGACAGTAAAACAGTAATCAAATTTTCAGATTAAATTAAATTGCCCAATTGAAATAAGTGACTACTCAAGAAAACTTAAGTGTACTGGACTAAAAGCTGTTCCTAAAATATTAACTAAAATTTCTATTAGTAGCTCATTTCATTGTAAAATTGTCTAACATGCAAAGAACCTAAAGTAGTCATATTTTTGTACAAAAATTAAAATTTAAAGTTACCAAGACTGCAATATAAAATTTCCAAAAGCCCTCATTAATCAAAAAATGGGGGGGGGGGGAGATAGTGGCATAATATCTTGTAAGGAAAAATACCCTGTAAGTAAAATACGTCTAGAAAATTCTTTTTTTTTAATATATTTTATTGATTTTTTTACAGAGCGGAAGGCGAGAGGGATAGAAAGTCAGAAACATCGATGAGAGAGAAACATTGACCAGCTGCCTCTTGCACACCCCCTACTGGGGATGTGCCCGCAACCAAGGTACATGCACCTGACTGGAATCGAACCCGGGACCCTTCAGTCCGCAGTCCGACGCTCTATCCACTGAGCCAAACCGGTTTCGGCACATCTAGAAAATTCTTACTCCAGAAAGAATTTGTAATGCCAACAGCAGGACACCCATGAAAAAACACACATGGTGTCAAAATAAGCCAAAGAAAATCATCTGGTCAAAAATAAAAAGAATCCCAAGTCTAATTTGCAGAGAGGATCCATTTGTTAACTTTTGGTCGAGAATGTGTTTGTATGTTTTCAGAGAACAACTCCAAGACCATGTGGATTCCAGTGACAGTGAGGAACTGACGGGTCTGTTCCAGCCACGAGGACGGTCCAGAGATGGGGGATACTGATGGCACCTTGCCATGCTAGCAGCCGGCAGCTGTGCGTGGCTGCAGGTGGCCCAGGACCAAACCAGAGAGGATGGAACTTGCATTGCCACCATGTGTCCACCATCTCGATACCATTGCTGACATGTACACATAAAGAACTATGTGACATTGAAACTGGGACTTAGAATAATTGGACATTGAAACTGAGACTCAAACATTTTTTTATACATTTATTTCTAGTATGCAGAGGCAAGATATTTTTGAAGAAAAGAAACAGGGGAGAGCAATTGATATAGAGGCAGGGAGGCATTGAACAGACTGTCAAGTTACAGGGGGAAGGCTGGGGAGGGTGGGGGGCGGGTGCTGTGGGAGATCAACCGAAGGACTTGTATGCATGCATATGAGCATAACCAATGAATGAAAGACACTGGGGCGGGGAGGCGGGCAGGTGGGCACATGTGCTGGGGGATAAGGGAGGCTGGGGGGAGGATACTGGGGGGGAAAAGGAAAACATATGTACTACTATTAAATCTAAATTATACTGCAAAAATAAAAAATAAAATATTAAAAAATAAATAAATAAAGTTACCAAGACTGCAATATAAAATTTGCAAAAGCCCCCATTAATCAAAAAATAAGGGGCAGGGGGATAGTGGGGTAATATCATGTAAGGAAAAATATCCTGTAAGTAACATACGTCTAGAAAATTCTTACTCCAGAAAAGTAACTTCCATTTGTTATGCCAACAGCAGGACACCCATGAAAAACACACATGATGTCAAAATAAGCCAAAGGAAAATCATTTGGGCAAAAATAAAAAGAATCCCAAGTCTAATTTGCAGAGAAGGTCCTTTTGTTAACTTTTGGTCGAGAATGTGTTTGTGTGTTTTCAGAAAACAACTCCAAGACCATGTGGGTTCCTGCGACAGTGAGGAACTGACGGGTCTGTTCCAGTCACGAGGACGGTCCAGAGATGGGGACACTGATGACACCTTGCCATGCTAGCAGTCGGCAGCTGTGCATGGCTGCAGATGACCCACGACCAAACCAGAGCGGATAGAACTTGCATTGCCACCCTATGTCCACCACCCAGATACCATTACTGACATGTACACATAAGGAACTATTTGACATTGAAAATGGGACTCAGAATTGTTGGACATTGAAACTGAGACTCAAACATTTTTTGTTCTTATATATTTATTTCCAGTATGCAGATGCAAGATTTTTTTTAAAAGAAAAGAAACGAGGGGAAAAGACTGATACAGAGGCAAAGAAGCATTGAAAGGACTGTCAAACTACAGTGTGAAGGCAGGGGAGGGTGGTGGGGAAGGAGGCTGTAAGAGATCAACTGAAGGACCTGTATACATGCATATAAGCATAACCAATGGATAGAAGACACTGGGGCGGAGGGGTGGGGGTGGGCAGGTGAGGGCATGTGTTGGAGGGTAGGAGAGGCTGGGGGAAGTCAATGGAAGGGGAAAAAAAGGAAACATATGTACTACTATTTGTAATACTTTAAAGAATAAAATAAATAAATAAATAGATAAATAAATAAAACAACCCCTCTAAACTTTCCCTTTTCTAAATAAAATAATGTTCTTCTCCTTTGTTCTCTAGACTTGGGCATGGTTCACCAGGAGAATGAGTGGCCATAATTGCAATACTCTGATATACCCAAATAAACATATTTTGCTAGAGGAGTATCAAGCTACCTACTTGTTTAAGATCAACTGACAACAACATGCGTGAGCTCAGAAGCAACCTCCAGCTGCTGAATCTAGGGATGTCTGCAGCCCTTGTCAACAACTGAACTGGGACCCTACGAGACCCTGAGCTGGAGCCCCCCGCATGGGCGCCTCCAAACCCTGGCCGTCAGAAACCTCGTGAGAATGAGTGTCTGTTGTCTTAAGCTGCCCAATTTTGGAATAATGTGTCACAGAGCAATAGATAATGGATGAAAATATACTCCCCAAGTATTTTGGGGAGTAATCTGTTGGAGGAAATAAACAACTAATACAAATATAGCCTAGGCAACTACCATGTGAAATCAGATAATAAAATGTATAGGACTAAGAACGCCCATTAGAATACGCGAGCTCCTACTGCAAAAGTCTGTTAAATCAAAGAAGATACCGCATTGCTGACTGTAAAATGTCATACAGATGCACGGTAGATTATTATCCTTTTTGCTGGATTCATGAGAACCATAAGGGTGTGCTCTGTTGTGTCAGTGAGGTAGCTCTTGGCCCACCCTTAAAGTCGGGAGCTGGTTGCCAGAGGAACGACCATGTGGTGAGAGGTTTGGAATTTTCAGTCCCACCTCCTGACCTCTGGGAAAGGAAGACGGGCTAGAGGGTGAACCAATCAGTGACCAATGGTTTAATCAGCACTGGAGCCTCCATCAAAATGAAAAGGAGAGCTTCTGGTTGAGGAACGCTTGGAGATTTGGAGACTCTTGTGCCTGGAGAGGACACAGAAGCCGGGCACCCCTTCCCCACATGTACCCTGCGCATCTCTTCCATCTGGTGATCCTGAGCCATATGCTTTTATAATAAACCACTTAATAATTAAAATGTTCTTCAAAGCTCTGGCAAACTAAAGCCGAGAAGGGGACCTTAGATCGTCTAACCTGTAGTCAGAGGACACGTGATAACCTGGCCTTGAGGGACTGAACCCTTAACCTTGAGACACAGCATCAGAACTGAGTTGCACTGCAGGATGCCCAGGTAGTTTGGGAGAATTGCTTGATGGCGGGGAAATGGCCCCCACACACCAGAACCAGATGCCAGGACCTACAGCGGTAAAGAGGTGGCGAGAGCATCTCTCTGGGATGCTGGGACGGGTCTGCACCCTGTCTGTGGCAGGCGTGGTATAAACTTCAGAAATATGCATCCCCAAAATGAAAGTATATAAGCAAATACTTAAATTCAAATGTGTTCACAAATTAACAGTGAACCAGTGTCAATTTTCCGGTTCTGATCACTGTGCTCTGGTCTCGTAAGATGTCACCATTCAAGGAAGCTAGGATCAGGCTACAATGGGAACTCCTTGTACTATCTTTAAACCTCTGAGTCTGAAAGTATTTTAAAATAATTTTTTAATTACCCTAATTCCTTCATTTCTAGAGATAGTAACTTTCTTAGTAAACAGAACTAGTTTAATTTTTAAAATGTTTTAAATCAGAATGTATTTCCCAATTTATATAAAGCTCAAAAAGCTGATCAATGGTGTTGAAAGTCAGAATAGTGTTTATCTTTGGAGAGGAGGACGGGGTTGGGACTGGAAGCGAGTCTGGGTGCTGATGATGGTCTGTTTTGTTTCTTGTTTTTAATTTATCTTTATTGTTGAAAGTATTACAGATGTCCCCTGATGATGGTCTATTTCTGACCTGGGTCAGAGTCACACAAGTAGGTTCACTCGTTCATTATCCAAACTTATACTTCTATGTTTATTACAGACTTCAATAAATTGTTTCTTTTTAAAATATATTACCCAAAACAAAGCAATTACATGTTAATAAAAATTCATTATGTTTGAACTGTACTATATCATATTTCCTAATATTTTATAAACATATTAGAGGCCCAGTGCACGAAATTCGTACACGGGGTTGAGGAGGCTGTCCTTCAGCCCAGCCTGTACCCTCTCCAATCTGGGACCCCTTGAAGGATGTCCAACCTCCTGTTTAGGCCCAATCTAGTGAGATCGGGCCTAAACAGGCAGTCAGACATCCTTCTCACAATCCAGAACTGCTGGCTCCATACTGCTCGCCTGCCTGCCTCCCTGATCACCCCCTAACCACCTCCCTGTCAGCCTGATTGATGTCTAACTGCTACCCTGCCAGCCTGTTTGCTCCCAACTTCCCTCCACTGCCGGCCTGGTAACCCCTAACTGCCTTCTCTTACAAGCTTGATCACCCCCAACTGTCCTCCCTTGTAGGCCTGCTCCCTCCCAACTGCCCTCCCTTGCAGGCCTGGAACCTCCCAATGGCCCTCCCCTGCTGGCCATCTTGTGGTGGACATCTTGTGTACACATGGGGTCAGGATCTTTGACCACATGGGTGCAGCTGTCTTGTGTGGTGTTGGAGTGATGGTCAATCTGCATATTACTCTTTTTATTAGATAAGATAGAGGCCTGGTGCTTGGGTGGGGGTCAGCTGATTTGCCCTGAAGGGTGTCCCGGATCAGGGTTGGGGTTCCCTTGGGGCATGGGACAGCCTGGGCAAGAGGCTTGTGGTGGTTTCAGGCCAGCCATGCCCCCAAGCGACCCAAGTGGAGGCTCTGGGATCTGGGATTAATTTATGTTCTACAATTGAAACTTTGTAGCCTAGAGCAAAGCCAAGCATCCTGCTCACTCTATGTGGCAGCCATTTCTGGTGGGACATTTACACTCTATAACTGAAACCTTGTAGCCTAGAGTGGAGGCCTAGGCCGGCCACAGCTGCAGAAGCTTGGCTTCCTCCATCACCTGGGCAACCCTAGTCTCTTCCCTCTCCAGCTCTGTGGCTGCTGCCATTTCTGTTGAGATATAGCTTCTATAATTGAAACTTTGTAGCACTGAGTGGAGGCCTAGGTGGGCAATGGCAGGCGGAAAGCTTGGCTTCCTCCTTTGCCGGGGAAACCCAAGCCTCCCTCCTACTCTGAGTGGCCACAGCCATCTTGGATGGGGTTTATTTGCTCCTGATTGGCTGGTGGGCATGGCTTGATTGGAGGTACAGTCAATTTGCATATTACTCTTTTATTAGATAGGATATTTAATTCAGTTATAACTGGTGGATTTCTTCTGTAGCCATCACTTCCTGAAAGCTCATGCCAAATTATTCACAAATGAAGTAAAACTTTCCATTTGAGATTCCCTACCAATATCTGCAAGTTCCAGAAATAAAGGCAAATATTTTACAAACACAGTAAAAAAAAAAAAATCTCACCAAGACTGCAGGGGGCTTTTGCGCTGACCCTCAGACATCAATGTATGCACATCAAGTTTACAGTGTCCTCCAATTTCACCAGTCTGAAAAACATCCTCCTTAAACCTGGTTGATAACAAGAAATTAAATTACATTTAGAAAATTTTTTCAGGACTCAAGCACATGAGCTGTAACCAAAGTGGTTTACCAAAATCAGTTTCTCATCAGAATTTAACTTCTTAAAAATATATTTTTATTGATTTTTTTACAGAGAGGAAGGGAGAGGAATAGAGTCAGAAACATCAATGAGAGAGAAACATCGATCAGCTGCCTCCTGCACACCCCCTACTGGGGATGTGCCTGCCACCAAGGTACATGCCTTGACCGGAATCGAACCCGGGACCCTTCAGTCCGCAGGCCGACACTCTATCCATTGAGCCAAACAGGTTTCGGCAAAATTTAACTCTTTATGATAGAACATTTCAAATGTATATAAAAGCAGCAGAATGGTATAGGAAGGAAGCTGGTGGACTCAAAACCCAGCTTCACAACAATCAACTCCTGGCCAATCGAGTGCCCCATCCTCCAGCTGTCCCGGCCTCATTGCCTTATCTTTATGAAGCAAACCTAAGGCATCTATATCCCTGGGCCTGAAAATATTTCAAATTTCCATCTGATTTTTAACATCAACCACTTACGTTACCTGTCGTGGTTTCTCTTAATGTTTCTCAAGTCAAGGTAGAGACTGGCTGCTCTGCAGTACTGAAGGTGGCGGGTACACGTCAGCCTCGAGTCGCTCTGAAACGAGGTTGAGAAAACAACTCTGAGTGCTAACGTTCTGCGGGCACTCCCTGACATGCTAGACATGTTGACAGCACGTGCACCTTGAGATCGAGCCCCACGATGTCATGAGGCACACTCCCAAAGGCTGCTTCTGTTTAGGACACTTCCCTCCCACGCAGGCTGTGGCCACACCTAGTTTTGCCCATTTTCACATTTTCCAGTGACTAAGAACTCCCATGTTCTATATGTATCACCTCTTGTTAAATGTGTGGTTCAGTCCTCAGAACCGTCACCACCACAGCGTGTGAAAAGCATCTCCCAGGACGAGCCAAATGAAATAAGAAGAACACAAACAAGACACTGAGACGCAAGGCTGAAGGGCAGTGTGCCGATTCCTTAAGAGGTGCTGTCTGCAAACATAATGCTGGTGGGAGGCCGTCTCCACGGTGACTCGAGGGCAGCGTTTTGTAAATCACTGACGAGCAAGCTGGTGCGGCGGCCGCCAGAGTCTGCTCCTGTCTCTACCAGTCTGGTTTGTGCTGGAAGAGGGAGTTTCAAGAACTTTATCTGCTCTGGATTTTATTTCTAGATTAAATGCCATTTGTTTGTCCTGTAACTCCCATGAACACAAGGCCTTGACCGGCACGCTGTTCTGGAGCTCAGACTCTGACAGCACACAGCACATGGAGTAGATCTGGCCAGGAAAGCATTCTACAGACCGCCCGGAGGAGTGTGCCAGGTGGCTGTGGCTCCTTCCGGCCTTGCCCACAGACAGCAGGCTCAGGCCAGAGACTGGGCGGGTGAGGCAGCGTCTGCTACGGACACGAGCAGCAGTGTGGGCCCGGCCATGCTTCCTGCGAGAAGTGCCTCATTCTGTTATGTGGCAGCCTCCGGAAGCTAGAGCACATGCAGTATATTAAAAAGTCTTTCTTTAATCTTCTGATTGCGGGAAGAGCATGGAGAAGCCGGAGATGTCTGAGACTTGGCCAGGGTTCCAGCACATGGGGAAAAACAGACCCTCATCATAAGTGCCTACAACCACCTAGAGCTGTGAAAACAAACACCGAGCCCTTTGCTTAGACTCGGCCCTGCACTCGGCATTTTTATACACAGAATCTCATTCCTCCTTACCACAAGCTTTGAAATAGGCATGGCTTAAAAGCACAAGAAACTGCCCGGCCCGTGTGGCTCAGTGGTTGAGCTATGAACCAGGAGGTCATGGTTCAATTCGCAGTCAGGGCACGTGCCCAGATTGTGAGCTTGATCCCCAGTAGGGGGCAGGCAGGAGACAGCCAATCAATGATTCTCATCACTGCTGTTTCTCCCTCTCCTTTCCTTCTGAAATCAATAAAAATCAGTATTGTTTAACAAGCAGAAGAAATGGAAAAACAGACAGTTGGGTGCCTGTCCAGGAATCAGATTTGAACCCTGCAGTGTGGGCCGTCCTTCTGACTGCCCCAGCTGCCTCTGGCAAAGGTGTTTACCAGCCGAGTGCGCTGCAGTAAGGGGGACTGCACAGTCCCCGTAGCAGCTGCTGGTCTCACCGAAGCTGCTTACTGTCCCTGAGGACCCGGCTGCCTTTCCGCCCTCGTCTGCCTGTCCCCCTTGGTCTGCCTGTCCGCCCTCGTCTGCCTGTCCGCCCTTCGTCTGCCTGCCTGCCCTTGTCTGCCTGTCCGCCTTCGTCTGCCTGTCCGCCCCGTCTGCCTGTCCGCCGTCGTCTGCCTGTCCGCCCTCATCTGCCTGTCTGCCCTCGTCTGCCTGTCCCCCTTGGTCTGCCTGTCCGCCCTTCGTCTGCCTGCCTGCCCTTGTCTGCCTGTCCGCCTTCGTCTGCCTGTCCGCCCCGTCTGCCTGTCCCCCTTCGTCTGCCTGTCCCCCTTCGTCTGCCTGTCCGCCCTTCGTCTGCCTGCCTGCCCTTGTCTGCCTGTCCGCCTTCGTCTGCCTGTCCGCCCCGTCTGCCTGTCCGCCGTCGTCTGCCTGTCCGCCCTCATCTGCCTGTCTGCCCTCGTCTGCCTGTCCCCCTTGGTCTGCCTGTCTGCCCTCGTCTGCCTGTCCGCCTTCGTCTGCCTGTCCGCCCCCGTCTGCCTGTCCGCCGTCGTCTGCCTGTCCGCCCTCGTCTGCCTGTCTGCCCTCGTCTGCCTGTCCCCCTTGGTCTGCCTGTCTGCCCTCGTCTGCCTGTCCGCCTTCGTCTGCCTGTCCGCCCCCGTCTGCCTGTCCGCCCTTCGTCTGCCTGTCCCCCTTCGTCTGCCTGTCCCCCTTCGTCTGCCTGTCCGCCCCCGTCTGCCTGTCCGCCCTTCGTCTGCCTGTCCGCCCTTCTTCTGCCTGTCCCCCTTCGTCTGCCTGTCCCCCTTCGTCTGCCTGTCCCCCTTCGTCTGCCTGTCCCCCTTCGTCTGCCTGTCCCCCTTCGTCTGCCTGTCCGCCGTCGTCTGCCTGTCCGCCCCCGTCTGCCTGTCCGCCCTTCGTCTGCCTGTCCGCCCTTCGTCTGCCTGTCCCCCTTCGTCTGCCTGTCCCCCTTCGTCTGCCTGTCCCCCTTCGTCTGCCATGCTCGTGAGAGCCCCAGCCCCACGCACAGCGGTGTGGGCAGACTGTAGCCGGAGGCTTAGGAAACAGGAGCAGCACGTGAGGTGTCTCATGCCCCAAACCACTTGAAAGCAAATTTGTAAAGATGCATTTTATCAATTTTTCTTCTTTAGCACGTGTTGGGGGGAAATGCTAATCTCAGTGCTAGTTTAACTGCCTCACAATATGGCCAGCTGACGTATGTGTGACACTAGGACGGTTCCCAAAGGACACAGAACAACTTGTTTTCAGGAGTTAAAGAGTCTAAGCCAGTCAACACTTGGGAGCGAGGAGTCCTTCCTGGGGGGCGTCCGCCTGGTTTCCACATCTGACCTAAACACGGGAGCTAAATAAACCGCCCGCCCGCCTCCGGCCCACCGTCTGCTCCCCGCCGGCCCCCCGCCCCCCGCCTGCTCCCCGCCCGCCTCCGGCCCACCGTCTGCTCCCCGCCAGCCCCCCGCCCCCCGCCTGCTCCCCGCCGGCCCCCGGCCCACCGTCTGCTCGGGCCGGCAGAGCTCCCGCAGCTCCTGCCGCCGCGCACCCGCGTAGCCGAAGTCCGCTTGCTGCCAGAAGGTGTCCCGGGCTGACTCCAGGGTATCCGTCCTATTTTTCAAATAAAGACTTTCTGTCACTTGTTTTTCTTTTTCTTTTTTCTGAGACTTGAATCTCCTTTCAAAAGGTTAAATTGCTATACATTTTCCATTAATTTTTAAGTAAACTATCATAATTTTTTTTAAATGATCTTTTGCTACATGAATAAGTTACCAAAATATGTTATTTACAGACATACTTAAAATACAAATACACACATAAACATATTAAGTTAGGGTCATCTGAACTGGACTACTAATGAGACTGGATTACTAATTACTATATTTTACTTACTCTTTTAACCTGGAATGCATTTTTATTTATTTTATTTCCCACCATCATTTATCCCCTCTATGCCTCTTCCACCTCCACCACACTCCTCCCCGCAACCATGAATGTAACGATTATAGTAATTGTGGCGGGGGACTCAGATGTTAAAAATCTGTATCTTTAGATGTAGTTACCAGGCTTGGTGATCAACGCATGAGGAAGGCCATTGTGCTGGGGCCTGGATCTAAGACCTGCCAGCCATCCTTCCGGGCGTCCCAGCAGGACTGCGCGTCCCAGCAGGACTCTGTGTCCCAGTCCCAGCAGGACTGCGCGTCCCAGCAGGACTCTGTGTCCCAGTCCCAGCAGGACTGCGCGTCCCAGCAGAACTGCGCGTCCCAGCAGGACTGTGTGTCCCAGCAGGACTGCGTGTCCCAGCAGGACTGCGTGTCCCAGCAGGACTGTGTGTCCCAGCAGGACTGCGTGTCCCAGCAGGACTGCGTGTCCCAGCAGGACTGCGTGTCCCAGCAGGACTGTGTGTCCCAGCAGGACTGCGTGTCCCAGTCCCAGCAGGACTGCGCGTCCCAGCAGGACTCTGTGTCCCAGTCCCAGCAGGACTGCGCGTCCCAGTCCCAGCAGGACTCTGTGTCCCAGTCCCAGCAGGACTGTGTGTCCCAGCAGGACTGTGTGTCCCAGCAGGACTGTGTGTCCCAGTCCCAGCAGGACTGTGTGTCCCAGCAGGACTGTGTGTCCCAGCAGGACTGTGTGTCCCAGCAGGACTCTGTGTCCCAGTCCCAGCAGGACTGCGCGTCCCAGTCCCAGCAGGACTGTGTGTCCCAGCAGGACTGCGTGTCCCAGTCCCAGCAGGACTGTGTGTCCCAGCAGGACTGCGCGTCCCAGTCCCAGCAGGACTGTGTGTCCCAGTCCCAGCAGGACTGCGCGTCCCAGTCCCAGCAGGACTGTGTGTCCCAGCAGGACTGCGTGTCCCAGTCCCAGCAGGACTGTGCGTCCCAGCAGGACTCTGTGTCCCAGTCCCAGCAGGACTGCGAGTCCCAGTCCCAGCAGGACTGTGTGTCCCAGCAGGACTGCGTGTCCCAGTCCCAGCAGGACTGTGCGTCCCAGCAGGACTCTGTGTCCCAGTCCCAGCAGGACTGCGCGTCCCAGTCCCAGCAGGACTGTGTGTCCCAGCAGGACTGCGTGTCCCAGCAGGACTGTGAGTCCCAGCAGGACTGCGCGTCCCAGTCCCAGCAGGACTGTGCGTCCCAGTCCCAGCAGGACTGTGTGTCCCAGCAGGACTGTGCGTCCCAGCAGGACTGTGTGTCCCAGTCCCAGCAGGACTCTGTGTCCCAGTCCCAGCAGGACTGTGCGTCCCAGTCCCAGCAGGACTGCGTGTCCCAGTCCCAGCAGGACTCTGTGTCCCAGTCCCAGCAGGACTCTGTGTCCCAGTCCCAGCAGGACTGTGCGTCCCAGTCCCAGCAGGACTGCGTGTCCCAGTCCCAGCAGGACTGTGTGTCCCAGCAGGACTGTGCGTCCCAGTCCCAGCAGGACTGCGTGTCCCAGCAGGACTGTGCTTCCCAGTCCCAGCAGGACTGCGTGTCCCAGCAGGACTGTGCGTCACAGCAGGACTGCGCGTCCCAGCAGGACTGTGCGTCCCAGTCCCAGCAGGATTGCGTGTCCCAGCAGGACTGTGTGTCCCAGTCCCAGCAGGACTGCGCGTCCCAGCAGGACTGCGCGTCCCAGTCCCAGCAGGACTGCGCGTCCCAGCAGGACTGCGCGTCCCAGTCCCAGCAGGACTGCGCGTCCCAGCAGGACTGCGCGTCCCAGCAGGACTGCGCGTCCCAGCAGGACTGTGTGTCCCAGCAGGACTGTGCAGCAGGACTGCGTGTCCCAGCAGGACTGCGTGTCCCAGCAGGACTGCGCGTCCCAGTCCCAGCAGGACTGTGTGTCCCAGCAGGACTGTGTGTCCCAGCAGGACTGTGTGTCCCAGCAGGACTGCACATCCCAGCCTGACTGTGCAGCAGGACTGCGCGTCCCAGCAGGACTGTGTGTCCCAGCAGGACTGTGTGGCCCAGCAGGACTGTGTATCCCAGCAGGACGGCGCGTGGCCCAGAGCTTCGGGCCGCTGTGCTCCCGTAGGGAGCGCCCACCGCCTGGGGCACAGATGGAGAGTCAGCATCGGCAGGAGAGGATGCTGGGAAATCACAGGTGCAGCTTTCACCTGGCTAACCTTTTCTGCTGAATTCCAAACCCCTTACCTCCTTGCTCCTGGTTTCCAAACCTTTACCTACACTTCTCTTCTCCTTATAAAAGGGTTGGCTTGAGATGACAGATAAGAAAGTCTTTTTAGGGTATACAACCCTCAGTCTTCTCAGATTGCGGGCTCTCTGAATAAAGCGCCCGTAAAGACTCAATCCTCGCCTCTACTTATTGGTTCTGGTGCTGACTAGCAGCACAAAACCAGACTTTTCCAGTTTCGATTACTCTTAACTTTCCCCTCCAGAATCGTGAGGAAAACATCAGTTTATCTCCCCAGAGCAGGGGTCAGCAAACTGCGGCTCACGAGCCAAATGTGGCTCTTTGGCCCCTTGAGTGTGGCTCTTCTACAAAATACCATGGCCTGGGCGAGTCTACTTTGAAGAAGTGGCGTTAGAAGTTTAAGTTTAAAAAATTTGGCTCTCAAAAGAAATTTCAATTGTTGTACTGTTGATATTTGGCTCTGCTGACTAATGAGTTTGCCGACCACTGTAGTGTTTGCTGGGGGGAATATTTTCTCTGACCTATAGGTTTCTCCCCCTGACAGAGGAAATGACAGAAACAGCTATTCCTGGGGATAGTCAGTTTGAACCCATGAGCAAACTGATATCTAAAGGGGTTACTATCTAAAACCAAAGAGCCTCGCTGTGAGCCGGGGCGCGGCCTATCGGGGAGGCATCACTTCCTCAGGAAACCTACCATCCCACGTCGACGTAGGTACAGACAGGGTAGCTGAACCGGAACTCGGGGCTGCAGGATTCCTCATAGCCCCAGCAGTACTTCAGGTTTTCTAAGTGTTTCTAGAACATAAAACATGTGTGTTGGGTCTGATCAAATAATTGAATCAATACTCTCTTCCCTGGAAGACTGACCTTTAGGCCACTTCACAACCAACATTCCCTTTTGCTTAGACCTCCTTCCACTTGCTAAAACCTTTCTCCCTCCCCTCTGGACCTTTCCAGGATCCGGACCTGCCCAGAGAGTTCTCCGACCTGAAAGGCCCACCTGGATTCCTGTCCAGCCTCCGACTCCCAGTCCCTGCTGCTGGCACCTTCTGGGGGCTCAGCCCGTCTGGTATCCAGACGACCTAATAAATTCCTAATTCTCTCCCCCTTTGGCCCCATGCGACACTCCTTTGGCACCCCTAACAACGTGCATTTAGATGAGGCTCCTTTCTGACATTTAGAGAGGACTCTCAGGTTTTTCCATGAAGAAACAAAGCACTATAGGACTTTCACTTTTACATGGTACCATGCAATAAAAATCACAAGAGTAAACTCTGAGAATAGGAGTCTTAAAGTTCTTAACAACCATTACCTTTAATTACCAGCCCCTCCCCATGTTTGCTCCCTAACCAAAAGTCCAGGCCTTACCTAGCCTACCAAAGACCACTTGCACTGAAATTTCTGGAGGCAGCTTCATGAAACAGCCTTTCTTTCTCAGTGAGCAAACTGATTCTAAAATCAGACCCTACAAAGTCACCTAAAATGGAATTTCTGTCACCAAAAGAATCAGCTAAATTAAATGGATCAGCAACTTTACTCATCCATCGAGATCAGCAGAGATCCCACAACACATGGAGAGCTATGCAGACTGTGGGGGCCACAGCAGCTGCTGGTGGCCAGAGAGCCTGCAGGCTCTTGCCAGCCCAGGGGCAGGCACAGGGGGGCACAGGGGCAGGCACAGGGGGGCACAGGGACAGGCACAGGGACAGGGACAGGGACAGGCACAGGGACAGGCACAGGGACAGGGACAGGGACAGGCACAGGGGGGCACAGGGGCAGGCACAGGGGGGCACAGGGACAGGGACAGGGACAGGGACAGGGGGGCACAGGGGCAGGCACAGGGGGGCACAGGGACAGGGACAGGCACAGGGGGGCACAGGGGCAGGCACAGGGGGGCACAGGGACAGGCACAGGGACAGGGACAGGGACAGGCACAGGGGGGCACAGGGGCAGGCACAGGGGGGCACAGGGACAGGGACAGGGACAGGCACAGGGGGGCACAGGGGTGGGCACAGGGGCAGGGAAAAGCACAGGGACAGGCCCAGGGGGGCACAGGGACAGGCACAGGGACAGGCACAGGGACAGGGACAGGCACAGGGACAGGGGTGGACAGGCACAGGGGGGGACAGGGACAGGGACAGGCACAGGGGCAGGCACGGGGGGGGCAGGCACAGGCACAGGGACAGGGACAGGGACAGGGGCACCATGTGGTTCCCAGGCTTCCTGTCAGCAGGCTTCCTGTGCCAGCACGGTGGGAAAAGAAGTGTCCTTCAGGCCCAGCTTTGATCTCTGGGGCCTCATGAGCTGCCTTATGGGGCTCCCATTGGAGGCCTTTCCAACAGCTCTGCGCCAGGACAACCTCAATTCCAACCTTAATTGTGTGGAGACAGGGCAGAGGTTTTATTATCAGAACTAAGTGCGAAGAGACAGACTCTCAGCTCCGCTGAAGAAGGAGGAGGTGTCAAAGTCTTCAGTTACTTTGAACCAGCTATTCTTTTGTGCATAAAATCTAATTGACTAATTTATGGAGCATACAAATAAGATTGGTTTCCTATTTGCTAGCTATTTAGATTTTAAATCTTACTGCTGTGAATGGGACATAGTTTTAAACAAAGTTTGCTCATTAGAAGCCTTACATGAAATACAATATCAACTCACCTTCCAACCAAAAGGTAAAATGTTACCTTCAAGGTCAAGCTGTAAAGTGACATTAGTGAGCATGCTTTAAGAAACAAGGGAAGTAACCTACCTTGTAAGGACAGCGTGCGTCTTTCTTACAGACGCTGGCAATGTGCCCGTTATTGTGCAAAAAGAAGGGGATGTGCTCCTCCGGCAGGCGGATGCTGGCATAGTCAAACCCGGGCGCACCCAGGGCGCCCGCAGCCCCCACCTGGGGCACAGCCTCCGCAGCGCCACTCAGTGGGCGGTCATGAAGCAGCATCCCAAAGACAAGCAGCGCTAACATCGCAGCCTCCAAACCTGGAGATCAAATTGTAAACATGTTCCTCAAAACATATCCTCTAACGGTCGAAGGGAGCAAGCGCTCAGCATAATTACAATGAACTTTGCTACATAATGTTCCTTTAATTCCATAAATACAGCATTTATTGTACACCTGTTATGTCCCAGGCACTGTGTTAGGAGCTGTTACACTAAAACTTCTTAATTTCCATGGCTGCAAATCTTTCTACTTTTTAAAAAACTTATCTTTATCACAAGTCTTTTTAAAAGTAAGGTTTTCTTGAGCCAAAGAAGCGAGCCAAAATGAAGATGGGTCTTGGGGCGCGGAGTCTAAACCCGCAGCAGCATGCAGGAAGATAAAGCATGTCTGTCCTCCTGGAGTTTTGGAAGCATCATTATACATCCAGGAGGGGCAGGGAAAGAGGAAGTGGTCAGGAAGAATTTACAGGAGCTACAGGCAAAGCAAGGGGGGGGGGGGGGGCGGCCCCCTGCAGGAGGCAGCAAGTCTGCAGGAAAACACCAGCGCCCATGGGCTGGCTGAGAGGAGCAGGGATTCCTGGGATTAGATGGTGCCTGGCTAAAATAATCTGCAGACTGTCCACCTGGAAATCAGTCCGAAACCTCAACAGGTAAAACAAGAATGTGACTAGCTTTTTGTTAGCAGGCCTGTAGCCTCTCAGACTAACAGCTCGGTCTCTTTCTCTCGCTCTCCAGCTGCTGTAATTTAATTGAGAATATTTCAAAATATTTTTTTCTTATCAGAGCTAAGAATACAGGGAGAACAAAGTAAGAAAACCTACGCTCTCCTGGAGCTTGTAACCTAGTGCAAGAGACATAAAATAAACAGCACACAACTTCAGATGTGACACCAGGCTATGACTCCAGTAACCCAGGAGCTGGTGACTTTTCCTGCGAAGGGCCAATTCTACTTTGCATTCGAAGGCTGTCCAGTCTCTGTGACAACTACTCCCCCGGTGCTTCTGTCAGGAAAGCAGCAGAAAGAGGGGGGTATGGCTGTTCTAATAAAACTTTATTTATAAAATGGGAGGAAGGCCTTAATATGACCCAGTTTGCTCATGCCTGAAGTAAAAGTAATATGATAGACAACATAGCATAACATAGTGAAGAACTTGGACTTTAAAACTGGACCAACTAGGTTTGAATCCAGTTGCAGCTTCCTAAACTGTATGACCTTGAGCAAGTTATTTAACTTTTCTATACCTCAGCTTTTTCACCTGTAAAATGGAAATCATAATGAGCCTTCCTCATAGGGCTGTGTGTTAAATATTGGTGAAGTGTTTGGAAGTACCTGTTAAATTCTGTATGTTTATTAAATAAATGTTTAGCTTGGCTGGCGTGACTCATGGTTGAACCTTGACCTATGAACCAGGAGGTCACAATTCAATGCCTAGTCAGAGCACATGCGTAAGGTTGGGGGCTCAATCCCTGATCGCTGATCCCCAGTGTGGGATATTCAGGAGCAGCCAATCAATGATTCTCTCTCATCATTGATGTTTCTCTCTCTTCCTCTCTGAAATCAACAAAAATACATTTTAAAAATAATGAAATAAAACAAATGCTTAAAGCCATGTTGGATGGGGTGCAGGATGCTCAATGACATCTGAGCTGAGACCTGAATGAGGAGGAGCAGGGACACAGGCCAGAGAGACAGAAAAAAAGAAGTCTCTTGGCTCAGAGCCAGCGCATCTGCTAAGTGAGATGATAATACAGCCAGCATGAGCAAGTACGCCACACGCCAGGGGCTTGGCACCGAGGGTGCAGCAGCACAGTCAGGAACTGGACTCCCTGCCCTTGTGAAGCTAACATGCTCCTGGGTGCATAACAAGCTATGATGGTAGTAAGAGCTACGACGTGGAAACTCCAGGAGTGAAATCCAGGCAGTCTGCCTCCCCAAGGCTCTCCCTGTCCTACTCAGAATTGTAAAGAGATAACGATTACAGACCTCAGTGCACTTCCAACTCTCCCCATCTAAATCTCTTGGACCAGATTTCCCTATATATCATCCTAAGAAAAGAATAATATGCAAATTTGACTGTACCTTCGCTACGCTACCAGCCAATCAGGAGTGGGGAGCAGGGCCAAGCGGCGCAAGGCGAGGGGGCAGGGCCGAGGCGGCGCACCAGAGGCCGCCAGTGCGGGGTGCATCCGGGGCTGGGCAGTCGCCGCTGGGGCTAAGGCCAGGGCGGGGCCGAGGCAGCCGGGGCAGAGCCAGCCATTGGCCCCATTGAGGGGGCAGGTTGGGCTGAGGGATCACCTATTCCCAGTGCACAAATTTCGTGCACTGGGCCCCCAGTCTATCTATAATAATCTGTAATAATAAAAGCATAATGTGCTAATTAGACCAGGCAGCCAAACTCCTTTCTGGACGACCTTCCAGATGACCACAATATGACATCCACTGGCGCCAGGCCAGCCAAGGCAGGTGCGATGAGATTGAATGGGGGCCCAGTCATCGCCCCATGACCACCCAGGCCACTGGCCAGCAGGGGATTAATCAATCAGGAGGCTCCATGGTTATCCCAAAGAGGGAGGTCCAGGCCACAAACTGGCAGGCTGCTGTGGGTGGGCATTCCTCCCTCTGAAAGGGCAATCCATCGTGGAGCCCTGGCCAAGTGGGCAGGGCCTACCTCTTTGGGGCGATCAATCACAGGGCTGCCACACTGTGAGAGGCACAGGCCAGGCTGAGGGACCCCCCTCACAACCCAGTGCATAAATTTCATGCACCAAGTTTCTAGTAAACTAGTATATATAAAAGCCTAACTGACCTAACGACAGGAACAACCGGAACGATCAGTCGCTATGACATGCATTGACCACCAGGGGGCAGATGCTCAACGCAGGAGCTGCCCCCTGGTGATCAGTGTGCTCTCACAGCAGGAGAGTCACTCAGCTGACAGACCCCTCCCATGGCCCACCGGCCTGGCAGCAGCCACTCACACCCTCAGTAGTCCTGCAGTTCCGGCCTCTGGAGAGCGGGCCAGGCACTGATGAACCAGCACCGCTGGCATGATGCTCCACAAGGAAGAAACAACATGAAAGCGGCTGCCAGGTGGCTCCAACAACCAGTGCAAACGTCAGCGGGATGGACTGGATCCCAGGCCGGTAAGGGCGTCCCACTGCCCAACTCCCCTACCTGCTCAGGACCCCACCTGTGCACAAACTTGTGCACCGGGTCTCTGGTAGGTAATAATCACAGTGTCATAGACAACACATCACAGACAATAATCTTCTCAGTTCATTTTAGTGGTATCTTCTCTCTATTTAAAAAAAGTGCTCTTTCCACAAGGTGATCAAGCTGTATACACCTTAGCTGCTCCCGGCTAGGTCTGCTGACACTGAGGCACACTGGGAAACTCAACTTTCAAAATCAGTGTTTGTTCACTATGGGCAATAAAGAGGGGGCTTTCAGAAGCAGACTGCTCTGCTCCATTAAGCCCCAACTTCCAAGGCCAGCAGGTCACCTCCGGACAGGGTGGGCACCGAGGAGAGACCCTTTCCCTCTGGAGTGTAAACTCCAATTTTCTTTTAGATGGAGCTACAGTATACTGTTATGTGTTGTAAGAGTGATCTGAATTAATCTTCTTGGTTAGGACTTTAATTGAACAGGGAGTTGATCGCAAGTTTATAAAATTTAGAAATATAAATTAGCTCTGGCCAGTGTGGCTCAGTTGGTTAGGTATGTCCTGTGCACCCAAAGGTTGTGGGTTCGATTCTAAGTCAGGGCACATGCCCGGGGTTGTAGGCTTGATTTCCAGTAGGGGGCATGTGGGAGGCAGCTGATAAGTATTTCACTCTCACATTGATGTTTCTTTCTATCTCTCCCTCTCTCTCTAAAAATCAATTTAAAAATCTTTACAAAAAACACATTTAATAGTAATAGTATCGCCTAACCGGTATGGCTCAGCATTGACCTATGAACCAGGAGGTTACGATTCGATTCCATCAGGACATGTGCCCAGGTTGAGGGCTGGATCCCCAGTGTGGGGCATGCAGGACGCAGCCGATCAATAGTTCTCTCTCAGCCGAGACCGGTTTGGCTCAGTGGATAGAGCGTCGGACTGCGGACTGCGGGGTCCCGGGTTCGATTCCGGCAAGGGCATGTACCTTGGCTGCGGGCACATCCCCAGTGGGGGGAGTGCAGGAGGCAGCTGATCGATGTTTCTGACTTTCTATCCCTCTCCCTTTCTCTCTCTAAAAAAATCAATAAAATATATATTTTTTAAAAAAATAGTTCTCTCTCAGTATGGATGTTTCTCTCTCTCTCCCACTTCTTCTCTGAAATCAATAAAATATTTTTAAATAGTATCTTGTAATGAACATATTTAACACTTTAACCCTCAAAACCCCCTAGCAGCTGCTGTAATGTTTCAGATATGTAAAACCTGTCAGAAATGAAACATATTACCTTAAAAAGATGCAGAAGTAGACTTCACTACCAGGTGATATTCTGAGTCAGTGGAAATAATGAGAGAGAAAACAATTTGATGAGATAACCTATAAGCAAAGGGTCTGGCACTTAGTGAGCTAAGGCCTAGCTAAAAGGCCTGGTTGCTGGTGCTCTCTCGTTGCCTTAATGAAACCACACTCAGAGTTACAGATGCCAACGTCGCGCTGAGCGGGAGGAGATGCCCGCTGTACGCAGGCATCAACGGGTACAGGCGAAAGGCATTCCTCCAAACCACCTGCCTGCTCTCCACCTAGCAACTAACCCCTTCCGGAATCACAGACCGGCCCGGAGCCTCCCCGGGCAAGAGGCCGACAGCCTATCCTTTGACTCATCCTCCCCAGAAATAAGGTCATTGTTGTGACCAAGTCCTTCTGCCCTTGGGTTTTCCACGTGCACTGTCCTGGACCGAGCTCTAGCCGTAACCAAGCCTATGGATCCGCGGATGGATAATGCTTCGCTCACGGGGAAAGCTAAGTCAGGTCAGAAGCTTGGCTTCGCAGAGGGCACATACCCACTTGCCTAAGCTGGAGGCAGGCGGCCCCGGGGCCTGGTGCGGGCCTTTCGGGGGGAGTCCTCCGCGAGGCCCCGGAGGGCGGGGGGCTCGCAGGCAGATGGAAGCTTTAGCAGCTGAGCTACTTTCTCCTTCAGCACAGAGGGGCCGGCTCCCTCCGCTCTGCAGCCCCTGCGTGGGCTGCCAACGGCCAAAGGGGGCGAGAGAAGCCGGAAAAGCCTAAAAGACGGTGAGGAAACACGCGGCTGGCGGGCACCCCCGCGGGTGAACCGGGCGATGCTCCGAGACACACGGGAGCTTCCAGGCTGCAGCGGACACATGGAGGCGACACGCCCCGAAACGGTGCCCGGGGCGCGGGCCCGGCTGCCGGCCCGGAGGCCCCAACGCCAAAGGGAACCAGCGCTGCGGAACCGGCCGCGCTCGGGCTCCACCCCGGGCCCCGCGGGTGCTCCGGGGACTCCAGCCCCGGGGCCGCTCGCCGCACCCGCCCACCTAGTCCCCGCCGCCCGGGGGCCACGCGGCCCGCCCGCACCCAGAAGGGGCCCAGCGCCCGCCCGGGGCCGCGCCGGGAGCCCGGGCTGGGATCGGGGCGCGCAGCCCGGCCGCCGCGGGAATGGGAGGGAGGAGAAGGGGAGGGGGCGGTAAGGCGCTGCGGGGCCCGGGGCGAGTCCCACCTGAGCGGGGAGCCGGGGCTCAGCCTGAGGAGAAGCCGCTGCTCCGCAGGAGCCAGAACGCGCTACTGCGGCTCAGCGGAAACCGCGTCCCGCCGCCGCCGCCGCCGGGCCAGGGGGCGCCAGAGAGCCCGCTCCGCCAGCCCGCGGACCTGGAGGCGGGCGGGAGCCCGCGGGGGCGGGGGCGGGGCGGCAGGGAGGCGGGGGAACCGGGAGGCGGAAGGGCGGGGGCTTGGGCAGGCGGGGACGGGGGGGACCGGGAGGCGGGGGGGCGGGAGCCCGCGGGGAGGGGTGGGTGCGGGACGCTTTCCTTCCTCCTCTCTCCCCCGCCCCGCCCCTGCCGAGCGCTCCCGGCCGGGTTGGGGTGTGGGCTCCACAGAGCTGGGGAACAGCGGAACCCCCCACTCAGGCAGGCCCGGGACCCCAGGACAGGGCGGTGGGAGCCCCGGCTCTGCTTCCTCTGGTTGCGTGGCGTGGAAGCGGGTCTCACTGTTGCTCGGTTAGGGCCGAGGCGGCCGCCCTAGCTTTCAAAGCCGGAGCACTTTCTGGGGGTGAGATTTTTCACTCGCTCACTACATGTAGTGTACTCGCCTCTCCCTACTGTCAGAAAACTCGCCAGGTTTAATTTTTATCATTTTGTTGTTTTGTGATTATTTTAACTGTTTTACTGTATCATTTTTTGAACCCCCATCTACCACATTGGTATAGAGCATCCTAGAGCTGATCAATGTTGACTCAACTTGAACGGATTGCGGATTACATGAAGGCTGACACAAAGTAAACTTATGCTCAGACGCAGAAGGCACCAATATAAGTGAGTTAACAGTTTGTTTCTGCTGTGGGCAGCAGGTGTTAGGCGGGTGGATTCAGCAACCTTGGTAACATGAATTCTGGCTAAGAAAGAAATCAAAGCCAAGACCCAAATGCAAGAAACATTTATTTGGTAAATCAAAGAGGTGCAAGAGGTAATTCCTACAAGAGATGGGTTTAGGAAACCAGTTACTGAGATAAAGGAAGGGGCCTTGGAGCTTGGGAATGAGGAAGGTAAGGCGCCTGCCTGGTGGGGGGTGGGAGGGCGGTTCAGGCTTCCTGTGCTCTCCATCCTAAGGGTGAGATTTTAGGGGGAAGTCCGGGGAAAGATCTCAATGGCATATTCAGCAGTTTTCCAGGGGTCTAGGTCTCCACTGATTAATGGGTCCGAGCCTGGAGGAGGGTCATTATTTAATGCAGCTGGTCCTGAGGTCAGCCCTGGGGTCACTTGTCTGGTTCGGCTGCTTCCCTGAGCCTGGAGCTGAAATATAACTGAGGCCTAAATGTTATCTCTAGGGAGGAAAGGTCAGGGGGAACAAAAAGCATGACCAGCAAATGCTAGGGGAGAAAAGACCAGCCTGAGGGCGAGGTGCCACCCTACCAATGTCTTTGCTAGGCACCCAGGGCTTTCCACCTGGTGACCTGTACCTGGCCCATTGTTCTTGCTCTGCTCGTGTGTAATTGCCTACCACATCTCCAAAGGCTTACATGCTCTTAAAATAAGTTTGTAGGTGCTACAGTAACCTGCTAAATTAGGAATGTTATCTGGATTTTTTTCCAAATAACACAAACACACATGGTATTTGACATGTGCCAGTAATTGTTCTGAATCACTTTACGATATTAACTCATTTACTCTTTATGTAAAGGACTTGGTCTACTTCACACTTTGCCCACCCCATACCAATAAGGACAGTAATTTCTTTTTAAGATTTTTATTGATTTCAGAGAGGAAGTGAGAGGGAAAGGTAGAAACATCAATGATGAGAATCATCAATTAGTGGCCTCCTGCAGGCCCTACACTGGAGATTAAACCCACAACCGTAACTTCCTGGGTCATAGGTTGATGCTCAACCACTGAGCTATGCTTGCCAGGCAAGATAGTAATTTTTGAAAATGCTTTTCTGAGCTTACTTGCCTTTTGTTATGTACAGGAAGTGTAGTTTGCCTGTTAGCTGATTCAAATGAATTATAGTCATTTAAAAAAAATTTAAACCAGCTTTTTTGGTCATGCTAGAATGCCTGTACCCCTAACTTGGACGTCACCATGCCCTTCCACCTCTATGTGAGTGAGGTAAGGGGCATTGCCAAAGAGGTTCTCACTCAGACTCTAGGTCCCTGGAAGAGACCTGTTGTCTATCTGTCTAAGACACTAGGCCCTGTGGCAGCAGAGTGGCCAGTGTGTCTCTGGGCTGTGGCCACCACAGCATTGCTGGTAAAGGAGGCAGATAAGCTGACTCTGGGCCAGGAACTAGCCCTGATAACACTCCATACTGTGGAGGCCCTCCTTCAAGGTGCTCTGGAGCGATCGACATCAAATACCAGGATCACCCAGAGCCAAGCTCTTCTCTTGGACCAGCCCTGCATCTGGTTCCATAAGACACTGGCCATCAGCCCTGTGAGCCTGCTCCCAGATGATGATCCGGAAGAACCCATTCATGACTGCATAGAGGTAACAGACGCAGTACAAACAGCTCACCCAGACCTGACAGATGCCCCACTATCATCACCAGACAAGGTACTGTTCACGGACGGGAGCAGTTATGTTCAGGATGGGATCCAATATGCAGGGGCACCGGTAGTCACCCTGGACGACACCATTTGGGCACAGTCTCTGAACAAGGGGACACAGTGCCATCGCCCGGGAAAGAGGGTTACCAACTTTAGCCGGAAAGGACATTAAAAATAGGGAAGAGATTTTAGCCTTATTACAGGTCATCTGGCTCCCAAGAGCAGTTGCAATAGTGCACTGCAGAGGACATCAGAAAGGGGAGAGACAATTGAAACCAGTGGAAATAGAGCCGCAGATCAAACTGCCAAGGAAGCCACCTAAAAACCAGTGGGACCTTTACAAGTCTTAGTAAACCTGCTGGACCCCAGACCTACCACAGACCCCCTCCTGTACCAAACAAGAGGAGGAATTGGCAGAACAGAAGCAAGCCATCAAAGGATCAGAAGGTTGGTGGACAGACTGTTGGTCCCAGAGGCTCTAGGTTGGATGTTGGTTGCCCAATGACACCAGCAGAAACACCAGGCTACCCACCCAGAAGTCACCAAGATTTCTGAACTTCTGCAAGGCAGGTACTATATACCAAGCTTAGATAAGATAATTAAAAGCATAGTCATTAAAAGTACTGTCTGTGCAAAGGTAAATGCTAAGCAAGGTAAGAGGGTCCCCCTGGGAATTCAGGCCCCAAGGATATTCCCCAGGAGAGCATTGGGAGGTGGATTTCACAGAGATTAAGCCATCAGTGTCAGGGAATAACTACCTGCTAGTTCTTATAGACACCTTCTTGGGTTGGATTGAAGCATACCCCATTAGGACAGAAACTACCTCTAGAATAGTCAAGAAATTACTCTAGGAGATTATACCTAGATTAGGGCTGCCAGAAGTCATAGGGTCAGATAACAGCCCCGCCTTTGTAGCCAAGGTATCTCAAAGTATGGCTCAAGCCTTAGGCACAAATTAGAATCTCCATTGTGCATATCAGCCACAAAGTTCAGGACAGGCATGAGCAGGACTCTAAAAAAGAAGTTTAGCCGAAGCCGGTTTGGCTCAGTGGATAGAGCGTCGGCCTGCGAACTAAAAGGTCCCAGGTTTGATTCCAGTCAAGAGCATGTACCGTGGCTGTGGGCACATCCCCAGTAGGGGGTGTGTAAGAGGCAGCTGATCGATGTTTCTCTCTCATCGATGTTCTGACTTTCTATCCCTCTCTCTTCCTCTCTATAAAAAATCAATAAAATATATTTTTAAAAATAAAAATAAAAAATAAGTTTAAATATGTCATAGAAACCAGTGAAAACTGGACCAACCTCCTGCCTTTGCCCTCTTATGGACCAGGTGTATCCCCTACTGGGAGGGGTTCCCCCCTTTTAAAATCATATATAGTGTACCTGCCCCCATCCATCCCAGGGTCAGGGAGAAACCTAAAGTTGAAATTCATAACCATTCCTTGCTCAAGTCCTTAGAGGTTCTGCAGTATACCCAGACAGCCACCCATAAGCTGGTTTGAAATGCACTGCCAGTTCCCACCGCGTACCCTATACATCCCTTCCAGCCCAAGGTGCGGGTAAAGAAGTTCACTGCCCAAGGACTCACCACAACCAAAAAAGGACACTACACTGTTATCCTGAGCATGGCCACGGCTGTTAAGTAGACTGCATCCAGACCTAGCTACACCACTCTGTGGGAATCCTTTTCATGTCCTGCGGGTCCAGGTTTCCCATGTCAGGGTTCAGGATCTGGAGAAGGCCGCACACAAATGAGAAGACTGGAAAATCATCAATTTGGGAATCATGGGGGCCAGGTGGCAGTCCACCTCTAGGGGGAGGACACCACCAGCTCTGGCCTTCCTATCTCCTTTTATTAGGACTACGTGATACATCCATGTCCTTTAGGTCAGGAAGTTCCAACAATGAAATCAACCAGCAAGAATTAACATAAGACTAAAAGTGGCAGCTGCTTCAGCTACCAATGTGTCACCTAAGCGGTGAGTAAACAGAGCCATTAAGGTTTGACCAGGTTTCCTGTTTGTTCTATTTACATCTCTATTGGTGAAGCAATTGCTGGTTTCCTGCACCACTAAAAGGCCTGGATCCTGGCAACCAGTGGCCTCACCTGTGAGATCCCTAGCCTGGGCTCCACAGCAGGCCAGGAAGAGTCTGGACACCTGCAGGAGGGAACTGGACTTCAGTGGGGTCAGTACTAATGGGGACCATGGGTCCAAGGGCCTTACTAACTATAAGAACATCTTTGCTAGCAAGTGAGAAAGTCCAAGACCAAATAGGGCTAGATATACTAGGGACAGAAAAGCAGAAATGGAACGGAGAATGCCCTTAAAAAAAAATAGGATAAATAAATAACTAATTATGCCAAGCAGACAATTTAGAAAAATTAATATGGTCAAACTACTTAAAGTTAGAGGGCAGTAAATCACCTAATAAGGATGAGTCCATGATTTGACTCATGCACATAAAACCAGTGGTGAATGAAATATGGTAGCATTCATCCATGATCAAACTGCTGTTCTGAAACTTTTGATCCTGCTACTTTGGCCACTGTTCACTCCTGCTTGCTTAAAACAAAAGGATAATTGCTTTAGCTTTCAGCTTGAGACCTTGGGAGGGGGGGGCCACAAGTCCTTTTGAAGACCAGACCAGAACTCAGAGGAGTGACTGGTCGGTGCCAGAATTTGAGCTACACCACCTGCTTTTACAAGATAGGACCATTTTCCCACGTCTATCAGAAGGTATGGTTAGAGAGTAAGGACTGGGCAACAGTGTCAATCATAGTGCACTGGCAACATTCAAGGTCATGACAGCTGTTCTCAGAATTCAAAACAATGAAATTTTATGGTTCAGATCCCTTTAAAAGGACTGCCTACACCCAGGGCGGTACGGCGTGGGTTTTTCGTCTCTGCGTGATGCCCTCATGACCGTCCTGGCCAGTTTTTCAATAAATCCTTGCTTGCTTATTACCGACTTAACTGCCTCTGTGGTCATTTGCTACTGGTCGTGGAAGTCGCCCACAACAATTACTCAGTCACTGGGCTCATCTGGCATGCCGAGTAGCCCCTGAGCTTGTCCGGTCTTCTATATAGTCCCTTTTTCATTCACACCTCCTATGCACTACTAGAGGCCTGGTGCATGCATCTATGCACAGGTGGGGTCCCTTGGCCTGGCCAGCGATTGGAGCTAATGTGTAGGGGGAGAGGGGGTGATTGGGTGGGGACAGTGGGGAGTTTGGCTCTGGGAGCGCACTAACCTCCAGGGGACAGCTCCTGCATTTAGTGTCTGCCCCCTAGTCGTCAGTGCACATCATAGCAACCAGTCATTCAGATGTTCAGTCGCTTAGGCTTTTATATATAGACTAGAGGCCCGGTGCATGAAATTCATGCACGGGAGACAGAGGATGTCCCTCAGCCCAGCCTGCACCCTCTCCAATCTGGGACCCCTCAAGGGATGTCCAACTGCCCGTTTAGGCCTGATCCCAGTAGGATCGGGTCTAAACAGGCAGTTGAACATCCTTCTCACAGTTCAGGACTGCTGGCTCGAAACTGCTCACCTGCCTGCCTCCCTGATTGCCCCTAACTGCTTCTGCCTGCCATCCTGATCACCCCCTAACCACTACTCTACCAGCCTAATTGATGTCTAGCTGCTCCCCTGCCAGCCTGTTTGCCCCCAACTTCCCTCCTCTGCTGAGATGGTATTCCCTAACTGCCTTCCCCTGCAGGCTTAATAGTCTCCAACTGCCCTTCCCTGCAGGCCTGCTCCCTCCCAACTGCCCTCCCCTGCTGGTCTGATCGCCCACAACTGCCCTCCCTTGTGGGCCTGGAACCTCCCAACGCCCCCCCCCCTGCTGGCCATCTTATGTCCACATGGGGGCAGAATCTTTGACCACATGGGGGCAGCCCTCTTGTGTTGGAGTGATGGTAAATCTGCAAATTATTCTTTTATTAGATAGGATAGAGGCCTTGTGTGTGGGTGGGGGCCAGCTGGTTTGCCCTGAAGGGTGTCTCAGATCAGGGTGCGGGTTCCCCTTGGGCGAGGGGCCTGTGGTGGTTTTCAGGCTGGCCAAGCCCCCAGCGACCCAAGTGGAGGACCTGGGATTAATTTATCTTCTACAATTGAAACTTTGGAGTCTGGAGTGGAGCCAAGCCTTCAGCTCGCTGGCGACAGCCATTTCTGTTTAAATTCTATAATTGAAACTTTGTAGCCTACAGTGGAGGCCTAGGCACTAGGGCTACAGAAGCTTGGGTTCTTCCATCACTCAGACAACCCTAGCCTCTGCTCTCTCCAGCTCCTTGGCTGCTGCCATTTCTGTTGGAATACATCTTCTATAATTGAAACTTTGTAGCATTGAGTGGAGGTGGAGGAAAGCTTGGCTTCCTCCATTGCCGGGGAAACCCAAGTCTCCCTCCTGCTCTCAGTGGCCACAGCCATCTTGGTTGAGGCTTATTTGCATAATTTGCTCCTGATTGGCTGATGGACATGGCCTATAGGAGGTACAGTCAATTTGCATATCACTCTTTTATTAGGATTATTTGAGGATTCTAAAATTAAATGTATCTTATTAGGGAGTAGGACAGTATGATGAATAAATTCTGGACAGCACTAGAGTAATACTCTGCATTGCAATTGAAATACTGAAGCATTTGGTTTTTTTTTTTATGTGTTCTGTTTGTTTTGGAAAAAAGTAAGTATTAAGAAGATACTTTTAATTTTCATCCTATCTTGTTAAAAGAACTTTGTTTGCTAAAAGGTAACCTGGATTACAATAGTTTACAAGTACTTAAAGGGATTAAGTTGCAAAGCTCAAGAGTGTAAGCCCCAATATAAACTCAAAAACAGAGGGTAGCATATCTGTTATCTGAATATAGAAATATTTTAAGACATTTAGAATAATATTTTGATATTGTTTAAGATTTTTAAAAGACACAAAAATCATCCTTACAGTAACTGCCAGTTATAAACAATCGGTACGTCTTAAAATTGTTTTCCAAAAATAAATCTTAATTAGAAAAACTATGTTTAATAGTCTTAAAAATGCCTAAGAGAATTAGGGCTTATTATCACTTTCTTAAAATATGAATCCCAAACTTATACAAGTTATATTCATAAAAGAGTACCATTTCCATTTATTGGTATTGACCACTTCAAATTAAGTCAAAAGTGAAATATATTTTTATTTTTAAAATTTTATTCAAATTAGATCCATGATTATTTACATTTCATTTAAAATTAAAATGTTTATATCAATTGTTAACTCATACTTTCAGCCCTTTACAAAATCTTATAATTTTAAAATTGAATAGTATAATTTTTAAATAAAAATGAAAAATTATGGTATAATAGTACAAATGTATACATACTAAACAAAGTAAAACAAAATAAAGTATCTACATTTTGTTTTATATATATATATATATATTTTTAAATTATTTTACAGAGAGGAAGGGAGAGGGATAGTTAGAAACATCTGCCTCTTGCACACCTCCTACAGGGGATGTGCCCACAACCAAGGTACATGCCCTTGACCGGAATCAAACCTGGGACCTTCCAGTCCACAGGCCAATGCTCTATCCACTGAACCACAGCAGTTAGGGCCATTTTCTATTTTCTTAATATTTCTAAATACTAGAAATCATATACTTCTAATTTTCATTACTAATTCAATTAATAAATCAAATGCCAATAGAGGGATCGTGAGAACAAATTTTTCCTGAACATTCTTTTTTTATAATTTTTTTTATTGTTTAAAGTATTACAAATAGTAGTACATATGTTTCCTTCTCCCCCACCCCCACCCCCATGGACCTTCCCCCTTTCTTTTAATGCATTTTCACTGATTTCATAGAGGAAGAGATGGAAACATCAGTGATGACATCACTGATCAGCTGCCTCCTGCCAACTCCACACTGGTGTGCAGGCCCACCGCCCAGGAATATGCCCTCGTCGGGAACTGAACCATGACCTCCTGGATCACGTGTGTCAACTGCTCAACCACTAAACCACACCAACTAGGCTGAACACTCTTCACTTAACTACAAACACCAATGTTTCCTTAGGCCAGAAATCATTCATACTTAGAATATCTTAAATCACAACATAGACACATCCCTCCATGTGCTAAATGCTGTAACACTGGAAGTTCTCAAAACAGAAGCAAAGGGGGAAAAGGAATAGTATTCTCAATTAAGTTTGCTCAGAATTGGAAGGATGCCTCGCATCTGTGCTTAGATGTCTATACATAAAAAATAACGTTTGTACCTCTTTTACTCTTCTTTCATATTCTTGAAATTAAGATTTGTAGTATCTCCGTTTTCTTCCAAGAATAGAAACATCTAACTGCAAACTATATTCTTACCCACTAAAATGTTATTTTATTAGAATATGGATAGAGAAGCCTAATGACAAAGCAAAATATGGCAACCAGTATTCAATATGTATTCTTTTACTTAGTGGACTCTTTCAAGAAATTGATTTAGTATACTTCTCAACTTATAAATGTATTGAGATATCTAAGTTTACAGTAAAATAGGATCAATATGAATAGCAACTATTCATTTGCAGATAAAGAACAACATGGTAATATACAGTCAGAGATGAAATTAGCTGCTTTGAAATTAATTAAATAAATTGAAAACACTTTAAAGTTTTAAGTTGAACTGGTTTTATTGATGTTAAGGATTAAGAGAAGAGAATGTTTAATATGAAAATAGAATATATCATTTTATTTCAATTTTTCCCACAACTAAAGGGTTTTTTTTTTCCTCTCACTAATATTTTAAAAACGATTTCATAATTCCTAAACTTTTAATTTCAAACATTTGTCAGAATTTTACAACTTAAGTTTCCTATATCTTCTAATTCTGTATATTTCTTATTGCTATCAGTCTTGCTATTCCCTGTCAGCCCCTGAATTTAAAAAAAAAAAAAAAAGGTGACAAAAAGCAATTACACTGATCTTACCACTAAAATATAGAAAGATAATTTTATGAATTTGGCTCACTCTGAAAGAATATTTACTAATGCTAAATAAAGATCAGAAATCTAGTGCCAGAATAGGATCTGGAATACAAAAAGGAAAGAAAAAAATGTCCCTTGAATTACCCTGAAAAGTATTCAATTCCTTAACGTGGCTTACTTATAGTTATACTCCAAAGTTCTAGTGTTCAAAATTTAACTCAAAATTGAGAATTTTTATTTGTAAGTAAAGGCAGCGAAATGACTTTCAGTAATAAAAGGTATTAAAATATTTCGTAAGTATACAACACAGACTGGTTAACTTCTGAATAAAGTAATATTGGGAAAAATACATAGCTATTTTTTAAAGCTATTTGCACTATTTTTGTGTTTAAAGGTTCAAGAAAAAAATAAAATGATAAACAACTGTAAATGCCAAATTTAAATTGATTCCTACAGTTTCTCTATTTTTGTTATGAATGTTCTGTAATATGAAACATTCACTTTTAATGTGCTACGAATAAGGTTTTACAAAATGTGAAAAAATTTTCAAGAGAAAATTATGTTAACAATTTTATTATATTGATACATTTCGTAGGGTAGTAAAAACAAAATCTCTTCAAAATCGCTTAAACGTTACTGATACCATTACAAGTCACTATGCGCACATTTTCCCCATTACCCAACCATGCCTAGACAACTGCACATAGCTTAGCTTTCTCCAGATAGTAACCCCATTTGTATAGACTTAACGTTGGAATCTGGGTAAAATAAAACTAAAATTTTTCAGTTTTTAGGTGTGTTGTTGTTGTTAATCCTCTCCGGGAGATATTTTTATTGACTTTTAGGGAGAGTGGGAGAGAGAGGGAAGGACAGAGAGAAACACTGATTTGAGAGCAACACCTGGATTGGTTGCCTCCTGCACAAGCCCCGACCAGGGAGGGCCGGGCCAGGGGAGCCCGCAGCCACGGTGTGTGCCCCGACTGAACGGAACCCGGACTCCGGTCTGCAGGCTCTGTCCACTGGGCCAAACCGCGAGGGCCACAAAAATGTTTTCAGTTTATTCGTCCTTAATCCTCTGTGTCAGTGTGACTTCTACTTTAAAGGAAAAATATCCAGTTCAAAATTTAACAGGAAGTTTAATATATTTTTTAATTGGATATTTAATGTCTATTTTCATGAGCAGTAACTGGAAATGTTGAAGATTTAAATGTGAAAGATTTCAAAGTTTCAATATGTCAATATCACTCATTAAATGTTCTCAATATATACAAACACATATAAATTATAGATATAATTAGTTTTTACCTATAATACAATGTAGGAACACCATTCTTATTCCCTAACATACTGATATAAGGATAAAGTAATAAATCTCAGTACTATTAATGGGAAAAAATAAGATGCTTTAAAAAATAAATCTTTAAAGATAGTTTCAAAAATAAAGTTCAAATATTGCACAAAATAATTTAACTGCAAATATTACTATATACTATAAAACTTTCTTCAATTTAACTCTATAATAAATCCCACTTTCTAATTCTATAAGAGAATTTATTGAAAGTCTGCATTTTGTTATCAAATGATTACATTCAGTTTGATGGGAATGTAATTTTCAGAAGTTAACTGAGCCTCTGTCTTAAAAGTTCGTCTATTTGAGTCTTATACATATTTTTTACATCTTCAAGATCTAATCGAAGTTCTTCTGCCTCTTCCGCTTTTTCTCCATACATCTGCAGAATAGTGTTGTATCTCTGATCCAAATCCTACAAAACAGATTTGTTTACAATTTGTAAAGTAACTGTACAGAACATCTTGATTATATTTATATTATCATCAACAAGTCACCAATAAATGCATTACAATCTACAGAAAAGTATGTAGTCAACTCTTATGAAAATTAAATTCATAGTCCAGTCTGCTGGGATAAATAGCAAGTAAAGGAACTTAAAAAAAACCCATGCACATGGCAATCACTCTTCTGTCCCCCTATAGACTTATTTTGCTTATTTGTCATGCTATATTTCTTCACTTTTTAGGAAAACACTTAGTTCTATAGAAACTTCAAAGATTACCTTCAAAAGTATTTTTAAAGTGCCCCGGGAGGATATGGGGTTTTTAAGATTAAAATAATTTCTGGCTAGCATTTTTGAGCTGCTCCCAACATCTTATTAAATACCTGTACAGACCATCTTAAAGGTGAAATTTCCACTTCCAACAAAACTAAGATTTAGAGCTGGTCAGCTATGATTTGGGACTAGCAAGAATTTCTACCAAGAAAAAGGCAAATCTGAAAAGAATCAGAATGTAGTATTCACTACTACGTTTGTCCCCTACACATACAAACATACAATCAAGCATTGTCAACCCCAAAGGTGTGAAAACACCAGGTCATTCACACCGTGTGTCCTGACTCAAAGAAGCATCTGGAATGGAAAGCCATTTCTCCAGGTGCATCAAACAAAAAAGCACCAGTAACCCCAGCTCTAAACAAAGAGCCAGAGGTTTTGACGGAGATAGCACCTTTTAAAAATCAAGTTAAAACTCACAACCACCTCAACAGCCACCAGCAAAGGAATTAAATAAATTATAATATAGCCATAAGATAACTCTTAAAAACTATGCTTTGGGAAAATTTAACAATATGGAAACATTTTCACAACACAATATCAAGTAATTAAGAGTAGAATATAAAATGTATATACAGTATGAACCCAAATACGTTACAATAGGACATGCACACACATGCCCTAAAAAAGGCTGAAAGCTAATACAGAAATGAGTTAATAATGGTTACCTCTGGTTACCATTTATACTATTAAAATTACTCAACAACAAGCACATGTAGCTTCATTAAAACAATAAAAATAGTATCTTTAAATAAAATTATTTAAATAAAGCCTGTAAGTAAATTATTTAAATAAAAAAGAAAATGAAGTGTCCATCATGAGGCTTAGAACATTGAAACTTGACTATCACTTATACTTGTATTAACAGAAACACGTTCATTGCTCATTTCTGAATTTCAGGTAATAAAATATGCCCCTTTGTTGAGTTGGGCTTACATGCAACAATTTAATTAAAATAACAAATCTTAAGTGTGAAATACGATTCTAGTGCAAAATAGGCATGAACAAATGCTAGCCAGATCTGAACACATGCCATGGAAGTAGTCAGTGATTTCTCAAAATAAATAAATTAGTCCACTCCAGATCAGTATTTCAATTGCTGCTTCAGCACAAGCAGGGGGACTCTCATGCTCACACTGCTGATGGTTAGTGTCCCCACCATTTGGAAGGTGTTTCCAAATGCAGAAAACAACCCTCCCTTTCATGGATGCCAGACAGCATGGAAAGCACTGGAGCAGAGCCAGAAACAACACAAGACATACAGAAATGAAAATGATGGAAGACCTAATTCCTATATAATAAAAGCTTAATATGCTAAGTGTCCCGTTGACCCATTGGCCATTCAACCAATCAAAGTGTAATGTGCTACTATTATGCTAAGGCCAGTCAACTGCTCGCTATGATGACGTGCACTAACCACCAGGGGGCAGATGCTCTGACCAGTAGGTTAGCTTGCTGCTGGGGTCCAGCTGATCGGTACTGAGTGAGATGGGCTGGATATGCCCTGGAGCCCTCCTCAGCAGGTCAAAAACCCCTCCAACCCCCTCCTGTCCCTCTCCAGCCCTAATCGTGCATTGATGGGGTCCCTTGGCCTGGCCTGTTGTCCTTTCCCAATCCGGGATCCCTTGGGGGATGTCAGAAAGCCGGTTTCAGCTGATCCCACAGGCCAGGCCTAGGGACCCCACTGGTGCACGAATTCATGCACTGGGCCTCTAGTACAAGAATAAACAACCCTATTCCTGATTTCATAGCCAGTTCTCCCATCAGTGCCTGGGGATCAATTCACAGCTTCTTGTTAAAACTGTGTTTTCATGTCCTATAAGGACATGGAGTAGATTACTCTAAGACAAAAGCATCAGTGTGTCAAATGTACATAGATGTCCAAAGGCAATGAGAAATACATTTTCATTTAATTCTGTTAATTTTTTATCTGAATTGCTTTTCTTGTTGTCTGGTGTTCTATGATTACCCAGGGCTATTATTCCTAGTGAGAATGATACTGGGCCTCTCATATTTATTCTTCATTGTCTCCAAATAAATTGTTAAGCTTTATACAGGAATAACAGCACAAACCCAAAGATCTTTAGATTTTTAGAATAAATCATTATCCATCCAGAAAAGAAACATATGGAGTACTCACATTTGTCAGTGAAAACCTTCATCAAAAACAAGATAATCCTGAATATGTAGGTGTTTAATATTTTTAATGCAACAGATGCTAATGAAATGTTTACAAATGCTAAAAAAAAAAAAACCCACACCTATTTTAGAGTTTTAAAATCTATTTTTATTAATTTCAGAGAGGAAGGGAAAGACAAAGAGGAATAGAAACACGAATGATGACAGAGAATCAATGGTCAAGCTGTCTCCTGCATGCACCCCACTGGGGATTGAGCCCACCACCAAGAATTGAACTGTGACCTGACCAAGAATTGAACTGTGACCTTTTGGTTCATAGTTCAACTACTGAGCCACGCTGGCTGAACAAATGGCTATTAATTTTACCACATCCCTCCACTAAATCTATAATTTCCCCCATATAGAGCCTAATCAGTGATTTCTCCAATTAACTGAAGCACAACTGATGATATTTTAGTCTGTTTGGTTCATTGTGATTTAAGTATTACCTGGCATTTACACAAATTAAATATGGCTTAATGGTGACTACTAATACCAAATATGCTCATTGCGATTTATTATATCAATAAACAAGTAGTATGGAGATAATACGAAAGTGTTTTATAAATGATCCTTGCCCAAATAAAACCTAGCTATTTTCCAAATGAGATTAAACGTTATTGTGAAAAATGCTTTGACTATATAATAAAACAAGCAAGATAAAATATTTACCTTTAAAGTTATTTACTGAATACTAATACTCTAATTTTCAAATAAATCATTAACATATATACATTTTACATAAATTAAAAATATGAGATTTAATGTAATGGGATTAAAATAGTTTAGTTTCACCTTAAGTGAAAAATACTTACTCGTAGCTGAGTTCGAAGTTTGGGTATTTCCTTCACTTTCTCTTCCAGTTCGTCATTTTGATTTGTTAATTTAACTAGTTCTTCAGCCATTATGGAGCGTGTTTTTTCTAGACTGCCAATTTCTACCTAAGAAACATTATCAGAAAGAAATTTAAATAAAAATATATCTCATTTAATGTTCCTACTAATGTAAACATATTTAATGTGTTATTTTTAAAGAAAAATATAACAGCATATAACCAAAAGATAGCTCTTAAGTAAAAGAAAATAGTGACAAAAAAAAGGATTTCAACTTTCTTCAGAGGTATACCACTGATAGGGGGTACGGTGAAAGACAAAGTATTAAAGAGAATTCAATCATTGTTTGAACTATGCAACCTTATATTTTTACCTAATCCAAGAAAATAGCATATGTTTCAGTTATTCTAAATTACTACAAAATCCCTGAGAAATAAAACCATACTTTCGTGTATCTCCAACTGTGTAGATCATATTGACAGAATACCAAAAATGTTCATTTGGTCCCTCAAGCATAGCACTTTTATATATATTCTATATAAACATAATTATTAAGATTATCCTAACCTACTTTTACCCAATTTAAGATCTTCTTTAATAGAGTAATATTTTCAACTTACTAAAGTCATACAATGAGAATAAATGAGCAAAGTTTTACTTATGAGTGTATCAAGTTTAACCAAAAATAGGTTAAACGTTTTAACATTTCTCACTACATTATATTTTAAAAGTCAAGATATGAGGAGCTGCTTCTCCCTTCCCACTTACGATGTTTACTTTCATGTGCACAAGGTTGTAGTTCTAATCTCTCTACTCATTCCTCATGAGAAAGCAGAGCAACTGATGAGAGGTAAATCCAGGAAGAATAAAATGGGTATGCTCAGATCAGCAGCTTCCTTTTTATTTAAACTATGTTTTATTTATTGATTTTTTGAAGAGGACAGAAGGGAGAGGGAGGCAGAGAGAGAGAGACATCAGTGATGAGAAAGAACCGCCCACTGCTAAGCTGCCTCCTGTACAGCCCTACTGAGGATCGAGCCTGAAACCAGGGCATGGGCTCTGGTTTTGATTACCTGACCAGTAATCAAAACAGTGACTGCTTGGTCACTGAGCCATGCCTAATGGGCAACAGCTTTAAAAAAATTTTTTTAATATATACTTTATTGATTTTTTACACAGAGGAAAGGAGAGGGATAGAAAGCCAGAAACATCAATGAGAGAGAAACATCAATCAGCTGCTTCTTGCACAACCTTACTGGGGATGTGCCTGCAACCAAGATACATGCCCTTGACCAGAATCGAACCTGGGACCCTTAGTCTGCAGGCTGATGCTCTATCCACTGAGCCAAACTTGTTTTGGCAGGGCAACAGCTTTTCTTTTTTTCTTTTAAATAAATCTTTATTGTTCAGATTACAGGTGTTCCTCTTTTTTTTCCCCCAATAGCTCCCCTCCACCCAATCCCCCACCCCACTCCACCCCATGCCCTTAAGGTGTCTTCATCCGTAAGTGTAAGATTTTTGTCCTGTCACATCCCGCACCCCTCATACCCTCTTCCCCCTGAGAATTATCAGATCACTCCCTTTCTATGTCCCTGATTCTATTATATTCATCAGTCCATTCTGTTCATCAGATTTTTTATTCATTCTTTAGATTCACTTGTTGGTAGGTATGTATTTCTTGTTCATAGTTTTTATCTTTACCTTTTTCTTCTTCCTCTTCTTAAAGAATACCCTTCAGCATTTCATATAATCCTGATTTGGTGGTGATGAACTCTTAGCTTTTTCTTGTCTGTGAAGCTCTTTATCTGACCTTCAATTATAAATGATAGCCTTGCTGGGTAATCTTGGTTGTAGGTTCTTGCTGTTCATCACTTTAATATTTCTTGCCACTCCCATTTGGCCAGCATAGTTTCTGTTGAGAAATCAGCTGACAGTCGAATGGGTACTCCCTTGTAGGTAACCAACTGTTTTTCTCTTGCTTTCAAGATTTTCTCTTTGTCTTTTGCCCTTAGCATTTTAATTATGTTGTGTCTTGGTATGGTCCTCTTTGGATTCCTTTTGTTTGGGGTTCTCTGCACTTCCTGGACTTGGAAGTCTATTTCTTTCACCAGGTAGGGAAAGTTTTCTGTCATTATTTCTTCTAATAGGTTTTCAATATTTTGCTCTCTTTCTTCTTCTGGCACCCCAATAATTCGGATGTTGGTACGCTTAAAGTTGTCCCAGAGGCTCCTTACACTATTTTCATTTTTTGGATTATTTTTTCTTTTTGTTTTTCTGGTTGGGTGTTTTTTATCTCCTCATATTTCAGATCTTTGGTTTGATTCTTGAAGTCCTTTGATCTGCCATTGAATTTCTGTATATTCTTTATTTCAGACTGGTCCTTTTCATTTTCTTGACATTCTCATTAAGGTCCTTGAAGGTCTCATCAAGTTTCTCGGCAGTATTTAGAAGATTCTTGAGTAACCTTATAAATGTGGTCCTGACTCTATGTCCTCCATTTCTTTCATTCGTGACATGTTTCTTTTCTCCACATTTTGCTGCTTCCCTGTTCTGATGGAGTGGAAGAGCTGCTGTACTGGAGACACGCCTATGGGGCCGGACTTGCTTCAGTGAGGTTTGGTGCTCACTGAGTCTGCCCCTTGAATGTGTTGTTACTTATGGATGTGAGTAGTTGAATTCTGGTGTCGTCTCACACTAACCTCTTGATTCACCAATGGGGTGTAGGTCAGCTACTGTCTGAGGCGACCCAGCAGGAGTTACAGCGAGGTCTACAGATTTCTCTTGGTCTAGCTTTTCTTTTTAATGTGTGGAAAGCTTCTTGAAAGCGCACTCTGTTCTGATGCCTACATCTTATCTGGGCAGCTACCCCACCTGCGGATGCCTACTCCAGCCCAGTATTTCTCGGGACGGAGTTAAGCAAGTCTCCCCAATTCTGGCCCTCAGCAGGCTCACTTGGCTCTTATCCTTGGTGAATTTCTCCGACTAGCCCTTATCATTAATACATATGATACATTTTGGTTTTTACATGCCACTATTTCATTTTATTTCTAAATCTGCTCAGAATTCAGGTGAATATAAATTCAGGTTTACTTATTGGCCCTCAAATTTTCACTTACTTCTATAGCATATTTGGTTTTCCAATACCTGTAAGTGAGTAATTTCTCCTTCCCTTAGTTGTAGCTGAGACTGTAGATTTTCAATAATGCTGGATCCTGCCCCCATCCTTACAGCTTCATAAAGATTGCTTCCATTTGCTGATACAGACACTGGTCCAAGTGAGAGGTCATGAGGCTCATCCTATGTTAAGAAAACACAGTTATTCAGATAGTATAGACTGTATGCCCTTATAAGATTCAAACTAATGATTCTGTCTACTCTTGCTTTAAAATGTCTAACTCTCAAAGGCAGAAAATCATCTATACTTCCTCAGTTTCACAAATATTCAGATGAATTACCAATGGAATGGCAAGATCACGGTGACAGGCTAACTGCTGCCTGCACATTCCTTTTGTCACTATTCAGTTTAGGAATAAGCAAGCACGAAGTAAAGCATCACCTGAGACGGGAAAGATGTTTGCAGCCCTGCCATCTCAACTCCACTTATTGAACTTGATCGTGACATTGTGGGCGTGCTAGAAACAGAAAATGGTTTCCGTTCCTTTAAGGAATAAGAAAAAAATTCAGTTTGGATTAAAGAGCAAAGTGATAAAAAAACAAGCAACTTTTCTAGGATTAATGACAACAAAGACTCATTCTAACTTCCTCATAAAATGTTACAGATATAATTCCTGAAGTCTTATCCTTGCAAGGCACGATATTTGGTAATCTAAAAGTATAAACAGACTTGGTCAAATCATCTAGGGACTCGTGTATATTGCAATAACATAATTTGATTTTTAATGGGATGAAATGTATTTTTTAAACATATTTCTCTTATTGATTTCAGAGAGGAAGGGAGAGGGAGAGAGAAATAGAAAAATCAATAATGAGAATCATTGATCAGCTGCCTCCTGCACACCCCCAACTGGGGATTGAGCCCACAATCCAGGTATGTGCCCTTGGCTGGAATTGAACCCAGGACTCTTCAGTCTGTAGGCCAACACTCTATCCACTGAGCCAAACCAGCTAGGGCTAAAATGTTCTTGTTAAAACAGTTATATGAACTCACTGCTTCATATTATATAGCCTATTTCTTCTTTTGTTGTTGATTAATCCTCACCCAAGGATATTTTTTCCACTGATTTTTAGAGTGTAGAAGGGAAGGAGGAAAGGGGAGAGGGGGAGAATGAAGGAGACAGAGAAACATCGATATGAGAGAGATAAATCAATTGGCTATCCCCAGTATGCAGCCCAATTATGACTGAGGATTTAACCTGCAACCCAGGTACCTGCCCTTGACTGGGAATTGAACCTTCAATACATGAGCTGATGCTAAAACCACTGAGACACAACAGCCAGGGCGGACTAAACCTATTTCTTTCTCCCCCCCTCCCTCCCTCCCTCTCTCCTTCCCTTCCTTTCTTTTGCAATTGATTTAAGAGAGGACGGAAGAGGGAGAGGGAGAGAAAGAGAGGGAGGGAAGGAGGGAGAGGGGTAGAAAGGAGTGGAGAGAGAAAGAGAGGGAGAGAGAGAGAGGGAGAGGAAGGGAGAGAGAGGGAGAGGGAGGAAGAGAGAGGGAGAGGGAGGAAGAAAGAGGGAGAGGGAGGGAGAGAGAGGGAGAGGGAGGGAGGGAGAGGGAAAGGGAAAGGGAGAGGGAGGGAGGGAGAGAGAGGGAGAGAGAGAGGGAGGGAGGGAGGGAGAGGAAGGGAGGGGGAGAGAGAGAGAGAGAAACATCAATGATGGGAGAGAGAATCATTGATTGGCTGCTCCTGCATGCCACACACACCGGGGATTGAGCCCATAACCTGGGCCTGGGCCCTGACTGGGAATCAAACTGTGACCTCCTGGTTCATAGGCTGACTCTCAACCACTGAGTCACACTGGTGGGGGTAAACCTATTTCTTTAGAATAAGATTTCCAATGAGTTTTATAAATCATAAAAAGTTTCTGGCTTATCCACTTTATTTTTAGTGTATTTTTTAAAATTCCAAATAAATTTAAAAGGTAATTTCAATGTTGTTACAAGTAGTTTCTATATATTATGCCAACTACCAAGTATATGCCAATCATTTAAATATAGGAAACTGACTTTTAAAAAGAGGTTCTACAATTCAAATCCTAGAAATCACAGATCTGTTTGGATAAACTCAAAATTATTTTTGATCTACTCTAAACAAGACACTGGTTATATTACTAGAGTTCATCATCCTACTGATTTTAGACATAAAAAATGTTATTTATAAAGTGCAACTAAAATTACAAAACAATGATTAATCACAACAGCTACTAACCGGTTACACCAAAAAAATCAATACCTTTTCTTTTATTGCTTCTTGAGTAAAAATGGCTTTCTTCCTTTCTTGTTCAACTTTCATTTTCTCCATTTCTAACTGACTGTTCAACAGTGTCTAATAGAGAGAAATACTGTTAGATAATTCCTATGATACTAAATCATCCCCAAAAGTCAATCTCAAAGTAATAGCATCAAGTATAGACCATACTTGTCTTATTACTAAAGAGCCACTCCCAAAAGCAATAAGCTCACTCATTTCATCTTATCATTAGTTTGCTACCATCCCCCAGCCCTAAGAGAAGTGAACGACTACCAGAGATACCTTTTCTTTCCTTGTCTCTTCAAGTGTTCTCACATAATCATCTTTTAGGTTTTCTAATTCAACCTGGTACCTATTAAGGCAGAGGAAATGAAACCAAACAAAAAAGATGATGGTACAGACTATTAAAAACTCACTACTTTATTAACTCCAGCTACATGTATAGTCATTTTTATTACCAGACTCATTTTCCTACTGCTTTTTTCCAGATGACTTTGGTTTTCCTCAGAAGCCAAACTACTACTTTTGTGCATTGTATTTATCGGTGCTTTGGGTTAAGATTTCATTTAAAAAGAGATTTCCTAAAAAGAATTTTGAATGCAACCATTCCATAATATGTTCAGATTCTGCAAAAGCTTACTAGGGAGTCCAATGAAAATGTTTGCAAAAGTTCAGGAATTTTACTTTATAAATCATTTTTACTTAACTACATTTTTAAAAGTAAAATTTCCAAGAAAAGGACTGAGGATAAAAATGAACTAATCATAGCCTTTATATAATGATAGCCTTATATAATTTCAAGTGGATGGATGTATTTTATAGCCTGTGGTTTCCAAAGAACCAGTACATTCATTTACAAAGACTGAAACACTGCTAAAACTCTTGTAATATAAAGATAACTCCAAAAGGTTTCGAAACTATTTTCTGGTCACAGACTCCTTTAACAAATCTGATTAAAGCAATGAATCTTTTCTCTAGAAAATGTGCATATAGAACAAGCCACACAATTTTCAGAATACGTGTAAGAGTCAACAAATCCCAGTACTATGTCTTGATGTAATATCCCTATTACTAATGACCCTAACTTAAAACACTAAGAGTATGTATTTCCAGTTCTCAGGGCCATATAGCTAAAAGCCTAAAGCACATGTTTTTAAGTGCTTTAAAATGTCATCAAGTACCAAAAATAACTCAAGAAATATGCTCACCTATTTTTTTCATCTTCCAGTTTTCTTAGCCTATTTTTCTCTGATTCTAGCTGGGCCTGATATCTACTGTTTTCCTGTCTTAAGAGACAATTCTGTGACTCCATGGAAGACAGCTGAATTTTGTTGGCAAGGAGTTCTTCCGTAGCTGCACGTTCTCTTTCAACGGATGCTGCCAACAAGGTCTGAGATTCACCTGAATGGAGGGTAAAAAGAGAAAATTCACATATACAATACCCAAGAGGCCAAGACACCAAGTAGTTTTGACTTCCAATGATGCAAGCAGCCACACTTAAAACTCTAACTGCTTACTGCCCAAGGCAGGACTTTTTCCAAATTTTAAACCTTTGCTCTAGGTGAACAGGATGAAAAGACAAGCTATAGACTTGGAGAAAACAAATGCAAACCATACTATCTATCAAAGACTAGTAGCTACAATATATAAACAAGTTTCAAAACTCAGCAGTGAAAATACAAACAAACAATCCAATTAGAAAATGGGCAGAAAGAAGACTTGAATAGACATTTCACCAAAGAGAATGCACAAATAGAAAATAAACACCTCAGCAACAAAAATAAATTTTTAAAAAGCAGCACATGAAATAACGTTTAACATGATCAGTCACCAGGGAAATGCACATTAACATTGTAAGGTATTACTGCACACCTGTCTGGACAACTACATAAAAACAGGCCCTGGCCGGAGAGGCGGTTGGTTGGACATTGGCCCAGCACCAAAAGATTGGTGGTTCCATGTCTGGTCAAGGCACATGTCCAGATTGTGGGATCAACCCCTAGTAGGGACCATGTAGGAGGCAGCTGGTCAATGTTTCTCTCTCCCTTTCTCTTGCACTCTCCCTTCCACTCTCTCTAAAATAAATAAAAACATATGAAAAACAAAAAACAGGGAGGGGAGACACAAAATCCTGGCAAAGATAAGGAAAAACTGCCCATGGTTACAGATAATAGTGTGGTGGAGGCCTGGGAGGGGCAAGTTAAAGGGGGTCAATAGGGAAAAAAAAGGGGTGGGCACATCTGTAACATTTTCAACAATAAAGATAAATTTTAAAATACGATATGGAGAAACTGAATTACATACAGCCATTTTGGAAAACAGTTTGGCATTTTCTTTAAAAATGAAACATATAATTATCCAAACAGCTCAGCAACTGCATATTTGAGCATTTATCCAGAAAAATAAAAAACTTATGTTCACACAAAAACTTGCATGTGAATGTTCACATAGCAGCTTATCTGTATTTATCTAGAATCAGTCCATACAGCCTTCATCAGGTGAACAAAACGTGGTATAGACATATGACATAATAAAAAACCTAATCACTGACACACACAGTAACTTGATGCATCTCCAAGGAATTATGCTGAGCAAAAAAGCCAGTCCCCAAATGTCATATATTATAAGCCAATCCCCAAATGTCATATATTATACAATTCTATTCATATGACATTTTCAAATTCCAAAATTGTCAAAACACAGGACAGATTAGTGGTTGCCCAGGATCTGGGGCAGGGAGAGAGGGCCCGAAGGTGGTGGGTGTGGCTATAGAAGGACGTCAGGGGTCTTTGCAGAGTTGGAACCTCTTGCTCTCTCTATACACACAAACACACACAATGATTTCAGAAAGGAAGGGACACTTGATGAGAGAGTCACAACCCCCCCTGGGATCCAGTCCATAACCTGGTACATGTCCTGACTGAGAATCTAACCGTGACCTCCTGGTTCCTAGACCAATGCTCAACCACTGAGCCACGCTGGCTGGGCTTGATATCTTTATTATCGTGATGAACACATGAACCCGCACAAGTGGTAAAATTGTGTAGAACTTACTATACACACAAGAAGCACACACACAAACGAGTACCAGCAACACTGGGGAAATCTGAATAAAATAAGTAAACTGTACCAGTGTCAATACCCTCGTTGTAATATTATAATTTTGCAAAATGTTAGCATTTGGATATACTGGAGAAAGTGAGAATTATTAATGCATGTATATCTACGATTACCTCACTACAATTTTTCAATTACACTGCATCTATGGTCCTATTAACAGCATCACAGGCTATGTGTGTCCTTTGGCTTTGCTTCTACTACACCACAATGCCACATATCCCCAAGTATGCAGACCGCAATGCAAAACAGAAACATGGGCTTCCAGCCTCCACTTATTGCTAGACAGGTATTTGACTCAGCGGTTATTTTCAGATACCTCATATTTCATTAACAAATTGGTCTCAAACTGACAGAGATAAATGACAGACCTAAAAGGTATACATATAAACTAAACATATATGAAGGGTCATCTAGTTCTGTGATTTTCTTTTTAACCAGTTAAGTCTTTTTTGAGACAAAATCCAACATGAAACTCAAAAAAAGACAACGGAGGCACTACTTGCACTGAAGCAGCTGGAACCCCGGCACGTCACTGTGGAGCCTCTCCAGCACCCCAACAGCCAGCCCTAAGGAGCCTACTGAGGGCCGTCCGAAAGCTACTGACTTAGTTCACTGCTCAGGACTTTCCAGCGAACAGCCCAGAAAAGGGAAGTGACTTGCTTCAGACTGTCTAGCTGGATGATTCAAAAAAAAAAGAAGCCAAGCCCTTGGTCCAGGTCTGCTTTGATCACTACACCATGATTTCTCTTCAGTTCCATGGGCTTTTCATGCATTTGCTAGCTTCTAGGATATCTAATATGTACATATATCACCTGTCTGTGCTTGAATAAACATATTGGAAAAATAATTTTCTTTTTCTTAACAGCACAGAAGGGCAAATTGGGGCATTCCTGTAAAAAAGCAGAATATGAAATCTTAGGACTGCACAGCACCTGAATACTAGATTTATTCAACCTTGATCCTCCATAGACCTGGCTCTGCTCTTGAAGTTCCTCCACTGACTAGAACATATCTGTTCTGTACCTTTCACACTATTGCACACAAGCTAGAAAAAGGTCAGATTTAGCAGCAAACAAGGAGTGCAGTAGTCTGTAAATATGAATGAAAAAATGACATGAAAGTAAGTTAGACAGTGCCTGATATATTGTGTCAGGGAAAACAAACGATCTGAGAATCAATTAAGATATTAGAAAATAAATGTAAAACAGAAAAAGAGGTAAAAATCTACAAGTCAGACACAAAATACAACTATCAGATCAAGTGAATTTCAATTTCAGACCATTATCTTAATTCCGTAGACAAGAGGAAAGGGCCTCTGCATTGAGCTTAAGAACTAAAGCACTTACCCAGCCTGTCAGAGAGATTCTTCTCTAGCTTTTCCCACGATGATGTCTGGGACCCTAGTGTTGCCTGCAAATTTTCTATCTGTCGAAGCAATGGTCTTGTCGTTGATGAAACACTTTGACTCAGTTCCTGGTTTCGATTCTCTGCTTCCTGGAGTCTCTGAATCAAGAAATTCTTAAGTTATTACCACTAACAACAATAAAAACACTAGCAAACAAACTTTATGGGATTTCTGGAAAAATTATTCCTCCAAAATAGAATTACTTTTAAAATTAAATTATTTTATAATTATTCAATTCTTAAGCTAGAGTTATGTTGCATGATTGAGTATCTAAATAAGTGCTCTTTCAGAGCATTTTCTAAGATAAAGAGAGCCTTTGACGGTCATAAAGTTAACACGAGCATCGTCCAAACCTCCCTGTAGTGACCCCCTCATCCAATTTCTAAGTATTTATCAACAGGCAAGTCAATCGAAGTTGCATTGCCTCACCCTTTTCCTATGCATGCTCACTGACTGGAACTGAATAGCTGCTAACATAAAAACTGGGTAGTGCTCAGACTGATAATATTTAATAAAACAGCTATTACAAATGAAAACAATATTGAATAAATCTGTCATAAAATGATTTGCTCTAAAACAGAATTAAGGCTTTTCTTACATATTTTTAAGGTTCCAATTCTTGATTTTATTCACACAAGCCACAAAAAAATAGCAAATGATACGTATGGTAGTAATCCTCCCAATTCCACAAACATTACCCGCTGAGTCACTTTTTATTTCTAAAAGAACTGTGGCAGCACCTGCTGGAGTTCACTGATCTCATGGCGCAAATAATCCTCTTTTCTGGCAGCTGCTTGTTCTGCACGCTGCAGGGCCATCCTCAGGTCCCCCACCTGCATGAGGAAAATCAATATACTATCACCGTCTCAAACATTGTCTATAACTGCCTGCTAACTACATATTCTGTGTTCTGTTGACTTACTGTTCATATATAATACTCTATACTATCCAATGAGCTTTAACAGATTATTATCACACATCCAACCAATTCCAAAACTATATGGATGTTCACTTTGTACTAGGAAAGCACAGTTAGGCTGTCAGGCAAAAATAAAAAATGTGTGTGCCCTATAAGAGAGATGCCGCCTCCATATGTGTCTGCAGTGCAGGCTGCATGTAACAGCTATGAGAGCTAGTCCTGAGAATTCACTCTATGGAAGCAGATCTCTATAAACACAGACATGTTCCCTATACATCAGTTATATCAGCAATAACACACAAGTCATGAAATATTCTAAATATCCATCAGTAGTCATCTATTTTACAAGTCATAATACACAACATTAAGCATACTCATGAAAAATTATGGTACATGTAAAAGTGTATGATTTAATCTTAAGTAAAAAAAAAAGAGGTAATATGCCAATAGACCATCACTCCAACACACAAGATAGCCACCCTCATGTGGTCAAAGATGGCCGCCCCCATGTGGACACAAGATGGTTGCCTCAAGATGGCCAGCAGGGGAGGGCAGTCATGGGTGATCAGGCCTGCAAGAGAGGGCAGTTGGGACGACCAGGCCTGAAAGGGAAGGCAGCTGGGGGCAATCAGGCCTGCAAGGGAGGACAGTTGTGGGGGGACCAGGCCGGCAGGGGAGGGCAGATAGGGATGACCAGGCAAACTAGGGAGGGCAGTTAGGTGTCAATGAGGCTGGAAAGGGAGTGGTTAGGAGGTGATCAGGCTGGCAGGCAGAAGCGGTGGTTAGGGGCAATCAGGCAGGCAGGCAGGCAAGCGAGCAGTTGGGAACCTGCAGTCCTAGATTGTGAGAGGGATGTCCAACTGCCTGATTGTGCCTAAACAGGCAGTTGAACATCCTTCAAGGGGTCCCAGATTGGAAAGAGTGCAGGCTGGGCTGAGGGACACCCACTCCCCCACATGCATGAATTTCATGCAACAGCCTCTAGTAAAATATAAAGTATAAAAATATGTACATGGAAATAAGAACAAGAAGGTAATACACAAAATTAACAGTACTCCCAAAGGTGAGATATTATGAATGGTACTGCTCTATACTCAAATTCTCATTCCTCCAATTTTCTTTATTATTTTAATTTTTTGTTGTATTTTTAATGTATTAACTAGGGGCCCAGTGCACAAAATTCGTGCACTGGGGGTGGGTGGTCCCTCAACCCAACCTGCCCCCTCTCATATACTGGGAGCCCTCAGGGGATGTCCAACTGATGGCTCACCCCCAGCCTGCCCTGCTCAGCTCAGCCCTGGCTGCCTTGTGACCACCCAGCCCCGGGGGCTGGGCGCTTGCCACCACTTCCGCTCACAGCACCCGGGGGCTGGGTGCTCCCTGCCACCCGCCACCACCGCTGCTGCTGCCGCAGCTTCCCCTCACAGTGCCCGGGGGCTGGGCGCTCGCTGCCACTGCCGTTTCATCTCCACCCCCGGGGCCCAGCTCTCACGCCATTTGGCCCCACCCCTGCTCCTGATTGGCTGGTAGCATAGCCAATCAGGAGCTAAGGTATGGTCACATTCGCATGTTTCTCTTTTATTATATAGGATAATTTCTCTATCCTAGTGATAGAGTTGCAGAAACACCAGGGGTATATGGACCATCGCATGACTTAAACAATCCAAATATCCATTGTTATTAAGAACTGACTGAATACAATGAAGAATTATAACTGTAAAAATAAGTTTTTTAAAATCTCTAGGCTAAAACAAAAGTTCTATGTTCTGCTATGGGATGGTCACAAAGATACTTTATTTTGTAAATAAAGCAAGCTGTCAAAAGTATAAATAGTAAACTATATTTATATTTTTTTACCTTCCTTGCCTCTTTACTACATCAAAATTAAAAAAACATTTGTGCATCAAAGGACACTATCAAGAAAGTGAGACAACTTATATAGAATGGGATAAAATATTTGCAAATCCTGTATATGACAAGGAATATATTCTAGTATGTAGAATATATTTATACTAATAATAGAGGAATATGCAAATTGTCCAAGATGCCGTCACAGTAACAGTAAAGACTGAACAGCAGGCTGCGTGGGGCGACAAGGCCGGCAGGGGGGTTAGTGAGGGACGACCAAATGACTGCAGTGGGGGGTGACCAGGGTGGCAGACGGGGGTAGTTGGGGGCGACCAGACCAACAGAGGGAGCAGTAAGGGACGGCCAGGTCAGTAGGGGTGACTAGGCTGGCAGGGGGAGAAGTGAGAGGGAATCAGGCAGGCAGGTGAGCAGTTAGGAGCCAGCCATCCCTGATGGTGAGAGGGATGTCCGACTGCCAGTTTAGGCCTGATCCCTGGCAGTCAGACATACCCTGAGAGGCCCCAGATCAGAGACCCCCATGCATGTATTTTGTGGACCGGGCCTCTGATAGAGTAATAAAAAGACAATCCAATTGAAAAATGGGCAAAGAATTTAAATATATATTTTTAAATCTTTATTGTTCAGTTTATTAATTACATTGTTCCCTCTTTTTTCCCCCTATAGCTCCCCTCCACCCGGTACCCATCCCACCCTCCACCCTCACCCCCTTCCACTGTCCTCTCCCATAGTTGCATTATTTTTGTCCAGTCTCTTACTGCACTTCCCACACCCCCTTTCTCCCCAAGAGTTGTCAGTCCATTCCCTCTTTATGTCCATGATTCTGTTATATTCACCAGTTTATCCTGGTTCATCAGATTATTAATTCACTTGATTTTTAGATTCATTTGTTGATAGATGTGTATTTGTTGTTCATAATTTTTATTTTTACCCTTTTCTTCTTCCTCTTCTTAAAGAACACCTTTCAGCATTTCATATAATATTGGTTTGGCGGTGATGAACTCCTTTAGCTTTTTCTTATCTGCGAAGCACTTTATCTGACCTTCAATTCTGAATGATAGCTTTGCTGGATAGAGTAATCTTGGTTGTAGATTCTTGCTATTCATCACTTTGAATATTTCTTGCCACTCCCGTCTAGCCTGCATCGTTTCTGTTGAGAAATCTGCTGACAATCGTATGGGTGCTCCCTTATAGGTAACTAACTGTTTTTCTCTTGCTGTTTTTAATATTCTCTCTTTGTCTTTTGCTCTTGGCATTTTAATTATGATGTGTCTTGGTGTGGTCCTCTTAGGGTTCCTATATATTGGGGTTCGGTGCGCTTCTTGGACTTTTAAGTCAATTTCTTTCATCAGGTGGGGGAAGTTTTCAGTCACTATTTCTTCAAATAGGTTTTCATTGTCTTGCTCTCTCTCTTTTTCTGGCACCCCCGTAATTCGGATGTTGGTATGCTTGAGGTTGTCCCAGGGGCCCCTTACACTATCTTCAATTTTTTGGATTATTTTGGTTTCTTGCTTTTCCAGCTGAGTGGATTTTACCTCTTTATATTTCAAATCTATGACTTGGTTCTTGCGGTCCTCTAGAGTACTTTTAGGCCCTTGTATAATATTTTTTATTTCAGTCAGTGTATTTCTGGTTGGTCCTTTTTCATATCCTTGAGGGTCTCGTTCAAAACCTCATAGGTCTCGTTCATTTCCTTGTAGGTCTCATTCATTTCCTTGTAAGTCTTGTTCATTTCCTCATAGGTCTTGTTTATTTCCTTGTAGGTCTCGGCCTTTTCTAGGAGCCTCTTGAAAAGCCTTATAACCGTGGTTTTGAATTCTATGTCCAGTCGTTTTTTTCCCTCCATTTCTTTCACATCTGATTTTTTTCCATGTCTCTGCATGGTGGCTGCTTTCCTGAGTTGGTCGATTACCTTTGTGTGGTAGATGTCCTCTAAGGGACAGTGGCTCAGCCTCCCCAGTTACCTGAGGTGGATATGGGTTGCACAGTCTTGTTGAAGTTAAGCTTCGATTAATCGTTGTTAGCACTTGGAGGGGTTGACCTCCAGGCCAATTGTCTGTGAAGTTCAGCTGTGCTCAGGTTGGGTGGGAGGAGTCTCCAGGCCAAGCAGGCAGAGTCAGTTCCGCCCTATGCAACCCCAGGATCTCTGTACCGGGTGGCAATGGCCGCCAGCACCTCTGAGAGAGAGCTGCTGCTGAGCTCCACCAGCTGCCGGAGAATTCAGCCTCTCCCCAAATGAGTCTGCACACCCAACGTCTCTCCCAGAGTGGTAAAACAATGCAGTCTGATGGTTTCCCGAACGAGAGAGTAAGTCACGAATGCTCTCTGCGTGGTCACGCAGCTGTGCTGTTCCCAAGTTCACGTGCACTCTGCACAAGCTCGCCCTTTCCACAAGCTTGCAGACCCTTGCAGCACCAGAGTTTGGCGTGCCTTCCCACTGTCCAGTTTTTAACCCCGTATGATTGTGGTTTCCCTGGACTTCGCCCGAGCTGGGGAATCAGTGCAGTGAGACGTCTTCGTCTCCCCCGTTCAAGAAAACTGGCCGGTTTTCAGCCGCCCGCCCTATCCGCTGGTGCGAGCTCCAAACCTCTCTCCGTGCGTATCTTGAACGCTGTCCGCCGCCGCTCCTCTGAGTCACAGTGTCCTATCTTCACTTTTATTTGTGGAATTTTCACTCGGCCAGCTTTCCGGTGATTCTGGATGGTGTTTGTTCTTTCATTAAGTTGTAGTTTTGAAATTGCTGTGTATTGCAGCAAGATAGGTGTTTACACCTATGCCGCCATCTTGGTTCCCTGGATTTAAATATTTGAAAAAATTCTAAAGAGAATACATAATGGCCAATAAGCACATAAAAAGATGCTCATCACTAGTCATTGACACCACAATCAGATATTACTGCACACTCACTGAAAGGGTTACATTGAAAAAAAACCGACAATAAGAAATATGTGGAAGGATTTAGAGAAATTAAAACCCTCATATATTGCTGGTAGAAATGTAAAATGATGCACCTTTGCAGAAAAGTTTGGCAGTTCCTCAAAAAAATTAAATATAGTTACCATATGACTCGAGGGTACATATCTAAGAGAAATTAAAATACATGTTCATACAAAAATTATAAATGAAGGTTTAAAACAGCACTTCTCATATTAACAAAGAGTATAAAAAATCCAACTATCCATCAACTGATGATTTTATAAGCCAAAGTCTGACAAATTTGGGGGTTTCCTTATTCATCTGGGTTTCATGGAGTTACATAGATTCTCCTTAAATTATATGAACATTTAGTATTTTCCTGAACACATGCATTTCTCTGGTAAGAGGTCCTTAGCTTTCACAATATTCTCAATTAAGTCTGAACGTCACAAAAAACTAATACTTGTGTAATTTAAGCACCGCTTTAACAACAGGTAAAAAAAACACACAATTGTGTTTGCCTACCAGCATTATAAAGGAAATATAACAACGTACCACTAAAGGTTTGACTAAACTAACGGATTATTTAATTCACAGAAGCACCAAGCTCTCAAAAGCAGATATAACTCATCCTCCACCGCTCACCTGAATGGCCAACGCTTCTTGCTGCTGACGGGCTTCGTCTTGGACCTTCTCTAACGCTGCACAAAGTTCCTCTTTAGCTTTCACTTCGTGACTCAGAGCAGCCTCCTGTGCCTCACTGGCCTTTGCAGCATTGGCTTTGTGGAGATCAGTGAGTTCTCTTTAAAAAATTAGATTGATAAGTTTTATTTAAAATAACATGCAGTAGTCCTGGATGGTTTGCTCAGTGATTAGAGTGTCAGCTCACAGACCAAAGATTTCAGATAAGGGCATGTACCTTGGCTGCAGGCTCGATCCCCTGCCCAGGCAGGGCACATGTGGAAGGCAGTCAATCAATGTGTGTCACATCGATACTTCTCTCTCTCCCTTCCTCCTTCCTACTCTCTCTAAAAAGCAATAGATCCTGGCAGGTGTGGCTCAGCGATTGTGTATTGATGCAGGAACCAAGAGGTCATAGGTTTGATTCCCAGTCTGGGCACATGCCTGGGTTGCTGGCTCGAACCCCTTTAGGCATGCAGGAAGAACCTATCAATGATATTTCTTTCTCATCAATGATTCTCTCTCTCGGGTGAGGATTAAGAAAAAAGATAAATTAAATTAAATAATTTACATTAATTACATGGCCAAGGACATGAAGGTTCCATATAGATTTCCATTAGATTTAGAGAATGAGGGAGAGTAAACTGCAGTAAGTACTTTCTGTTCAACTTGCTTTGAAAATTTACAAGTTCATTTATAGCTAAATTTACGTTGTAAGTGATCAGATAATAGAAAAAGGATTTCTTCAACATCCTGCATTTAACAGATTGTGAATGAGTTGCATATTTATTCATTTTCTTACTTGTATGCACTGTCAAGAGCGGCCTGAATACTTCGGTTCTTTTCTTCAAGTTCATTCATATCCACTTGAAGTTGGCCAAGATCTTTCTCTTGACGTTCGACCACAGAATTTAGTTTTCTAATATTTTCTCTATGTTGTTTCTCAACTTCTTCTTTACCATCAAGGACCTATATTATAAAAACAAACAAAAATATTCTTCAATAAATAACACTAAGGTAAAAAAGTGTATTCCAGGAATCTCAAGTATTATAACAATAAATAATAATCTTAACGTTTGTCTATTAAATTGTTGAAAAATACTTCCCACATGATATATCCCAATAAATCATTCCAAATATTTTATAAGCCACAGTGAACTGTTCATATAGGAATAGCAATTTATGTCTTACCTAATAACAGACAAACATGTAAATTGATCATACCTCCACTACGCCAATAGCCAATCGGTGAGTATATAAATTAACACAACAAAGATGGCAGTTAATTTGCATACTTAGGCACCCAGTGCCCGTGTCCTGGGAACATCCTGGCACCCAGGTCACTGTGAGGTAAGCCATCAGAGCCAAGGGGGCAGGGGCAGAGCCAGCGATTGGCAGATCACAGGGTGCCGGTGAGTCCCCTGGCCGAGGTCCCCTGCCCAAGGCTGAAAGTCAGCTGTCACTAGGACATCCCCTGAGGGCTCCCAGTATGTGAGAGGGGGCAGGTTGGGTTGAGGGACCACCCACCACCAGTGCACAAGTTTCGTGCATCGGGCCCCTAGTAGAAAATATTTAACATTCACCTGTTTCAAATGTTGTAACTCTTCTTCTAGCTCTTTACCTTTTTTCTTCAGCTTTGCAATAATATTTTCATTTTCTTTGTCTTTAGCTCTTAATTTCTTAATGATGTTAGAATTCTGCAGCTGCTGTTTTGAAAGTTTTTCTCCTGGCAATGGCAAAAATGTGTAAGTTCAAATAACGATTCCCTACTAATCTAAATTGAATGTTTCTCTAACCAGTGATATAAAATGACAGAATATTTTTACAATCACAATACTGTAAGCACCAATGTTTTGGATAAGAATCATTAATGAATGATAGCATTAGTAGGTGGAAGGATGGTGGGAAACAGGATATATACAATCTTAAAAAAGCATTCCCACATATTACTTATGAGTTCCAAAAACAAAGATGTGCTTTTACAATGGAAAAATCTGGCAGTCACTACCTTAATTAAACATCTAGTTTTGGCATCAATGATTGAGATACAGCCTGACATTATGTGTCTACTGATGTGATAAAGTAGCAGGTGCTACTTTGTTATTAGAAATTTGATCTGAACATAATTATGGAGAGAGTGAAAAATTCCTAAACCTGGGGCGCTCTGTAGGACAACTGGCCAGGACTCTACAAAGTCTTCAATGTCATGAAGAAGTTACAGCTACCCTAGTTTGATGAAATAATGGCCAAATGCAATGAAATAATGGCCAAATGCAATGTACAAACTTTGAATGGATCTTGGGGCAGGACAAATGACGAACTATAAAGATCATTTTTTTAGAGGCAATTAGAATAAATGATGAAATATATGCTGGAATACACTTCTGAATTAATGCTGATTTTCTTATATATGATTATGATGTACTTGTGAAGGAAAATTACTTGCCCTTAGGAGATGCAGACACAAGAATTCAGAAGTGGACTACAGATTCAATGCAATCCTATCAAAATTCCAAGGGCATACTTCACAAAAAATAAATTAAAAAATATCCTAAAATTCATCTGAAACTACAAAAGACCTCAAATAGCAAAAGCAATCCTAGATAAATACAAAGTCAGAGGTAACACAACATATTACAAAGCTACAGCAATCCAAACAATATGGTGCATACATAAAACCGGACATATGGACCAAATGAACAGAATAGAGAGCTTAGAAATAAATCCACATATCTACAGCCAACTAATCTTTTTTTTTAATATTTAAATATATTTTATTGATTTTTTACAGAGCAGAAGGGAGAGGGATAGAAAGTCAGAAACATCGATGAGAGAGAGAGACATCGATCAGCTGGCTCTTGTACGCCCCCTACTGGGGATGTGCCTGCAGCCAAGGTACATGTCCTTGCCGGAATCAAACCCGGGACCCTTCAGTCCACAGTCCGACGCTCTATCCACTGAGCCAAACCGGTCTCGGCATACAGCCAACTAATCTTTAACAAGGTTGCCAAGAACCCATAATGGGGAAAGGATAGTCTGATTAATAAATGCTAATGGTAAACTGAATTTCCCATGTAGAAGAATGAAATTGGAACCTATCATATACTCAATATAAAAATCATTTGAAAATAGATTAAAGACTTAAATGTTAAGGCCTAAAACTATAAAGCTATTAGAAGAAAACACAGGAAAAAAATGTATTGGTCTTGGCAATGATTTTTTGGATATGACACCAAAAACCTAAGACTACAAAATAATAAATGTGATTACATCAAACTAAAAACTACTGTGCAGCAAAGACAACAATCAACAGAGTGAAACGACAATCTACGTATTAAAATATTTGTCCTTTTGTGACTGGCTTCTTGTTTGTAAAATTCATTCATGTTTCAGAATGTATCGAAATGTTATTCTACTTTTGGCTCAGTAATATTGCATTGTATGGATATATCACATTTGGTTTATCCATTCATCTGTTGATGGACATTAGAGGTTGTTTACACCTATTGGCTATTATGAGTAATGTTTTAGTGAACACTGGTGTACAAGCATCTGACTAGGGACAATTCCTTTGGGTATATACTTAGGAGCAAAATTGCTGAATCATACAGCAATTGTATTTTTAGCTTTTTAGGAAGCTCTAAGTTTTTTCATAGTGGCTATACCAGCAATGTTATGAGGGTTCCAATTTTTCCATATCCTCCCCAATACTTATTTTCTGTTTTTTAAATTTATTTTTTAATTGAATTAATTGGGGGTGACATTCTAACAAAAGAGTAATATGCAAATTGACTGTACCTCTGATCAAGCCATGCCCACAAGCCAATCAGGAGCAAATAAACCACAACCAAGATGGCTGTGGCCACTGAGAGCAAGAGGGAGGCTTGGGTTTCCCCAGCAACAGAGGAAGCCAAGCTTGCCGCCTGCAGTTGCTAGCCTAGGCCTCCACTCAATGCTACAAAGTTTCAATCCCAACAGAAATGGCAGCAGCCAAGGAGCTGGAGGGAGCAGAGGCTAGGGTTGCCCAGGCAATGGAGGAAGCCAAGCTTCTGCAGCTCTGGCAGGCCTAGGCCTCCACATCAGACTACAATGTTTCAATTACAGAAGGTAAATGTCCCACCAGAAATGGCTGCCGCTACGGAGTGAGCAGAAGGCTTGGCTTCGCTCCAGGCTACAAAGTTTCAATTGTAGAACATAAATTAATCCCAGATCCCAGGGGCTCTGCTTAGGTGGCTAGGGGACATGGCCGGCCTACAAACCACCACAGGCCTCTCACCCAGGTTGTCCCACGCCCCAAGGGAACCCCAACCCTGATTTGGGACACCCTTCAGGGCAAACCAGCTGACCCCCACCCATGCACCAGGCCTCTGTCCTATCTAATGAAAGAGTAATATGCAGACGGACCATCACTGCAACACACAAGAGGGCTGCCCCCATGTGATCAAAGATCCTGCCCCCACGTGGACAGAGGATGGCCACCACAAGATGGCCAGCAGGGGAGGCTGTTGGGAGGGACCAGGCCAGCAAGGGAGGGCAGTTGGGAGTGATCAAGCCTGCAGGGGAGGGTAGTTAGGGGTGACCAGGCCAGCAGAGGAGGGAAGTTGGGGGCAAACAGGCTGGCAGGGGAGCAGTTAGACATTAATCAGGCTGGCAGGAAAGTGGTTAGGGGGTGATCATGCTGACAGGCAGAGGTAGGCAAGCAGTTGGGATCCAGCAGTTCTGGATTGTGAGAAGGATGTCCGCCTGCCAGCCCAGATTGGAGAGGGTACAGGCTGGGCTGAGGGACAACCCCCCCAACCCCATGCATGAATTTCATGCATCTTCTCTAGTTGGTTAATAAAATTATAAAGGTTTCAGGTATACAATTCTATAATACATTATCTATATATTGTATTGTATGTTTACCACACCAAGTCCTGTCTCCTTTTATTACCATTTATCCCTTCTCTACCATCTTCTACCTCCCCACCACCTGTTCCTCCTTTCCATCTAGTAGTCACCATACTTTTGTCTGAGTCTCTGAGGTTGCTTTTTTTCTTAATCCCTTCATCCTTTCCATGCAGCCCCCCAACCCTCTCCCCTCTGATAGCCAACTGTCAGTCTGTTCTCTGTATCTGTAGATCTGTTTCTGTTTTATTTCTTAGTTTATTTTGTTCATTAGAGTCTACATATAAGTGAAATCAATATTTCAATATCTAGAATATGCATATTATTAGACACAAAAAACAGGTTAGAGGTTAGCAGGGATTAGAAGGAAGAAAAAATGGGGATGTATTGCTTAACGGTTACAACGTTTCTGTTTGAGGTGATGAAAAAGTTTTGGTTGCACAACAAGGTTAATGTAATTAATGCCACTGAACTGTACACCTAAAATCATCAAAATGGCAAATTTTGTTATACTTTATCACAATTAAAAATAATATAACATACAAAAACCTTTGAATTGTACACTTTAAATAGGCAAACTATATATTGTAGTAACTATGCATGGTATCAGGTGGGTATTCGACTTATTGGGGGAAATCACGTCACAAATTACATCAATATGTAACCACTATGATATCCACCGAAAAATAATATAATACTGAATGTCAAATGTAATGAAAAATAAAAGACACTAGAATGGAAGAAAATATTTATAAGTCATATATCTGATAAGAGATTAACATCCAAAATATATAAAGAACTCATACTACTCAACAACCATAACAACAACAAAATTTAAAAATGGGCAAAAGATATTAATATTAATTAATATTAACATTAATTTCTTGAAAGACAAAAATGGCCAACAGGTATATGAAAAAGTGATCAACATCACTAATCATCAGGGAAATACAAATCAAAATTACAATGAAATATCACCTCAGACCTGTTAGAATAGTTACTATCAAAAAGACAAAAAATAGCCTAGCTGGTGTGGCTCAGTGGCTGAGCGTTGACCTATGAACCAGGAGGTTACCATTCCATTCCTGGTCAGGTCACATGCCCAGGTTGCAGTCTCGATCTCCAGCAGGGGGCATGCAGGAGGCAGCCAATCAATGTTTCTCTCTCATCAATGTTTCTCTCCTTCTTCTCTGAAATCAATAAAAAAATATATTTTTTAAGACAAAAAACACGTATTAGCAAAAATGCAAGAAAAAGGGAATCCTTGTACATTACCAGTGGGAATGTAAATTGGTGAAGCCATTATAGTAAACAATATGGAGATTCCTCAAAAAATTAAAAATAGAACTATCTTATGATCTAGCAATCCCACTTCTATGTATCTAAGTATATAACCAAAGAAAATGAAATCACCATCTCAGAGAGATATCTGCATTCCCATGTTTATGTGATATTATTCACAATTGCCAAGATAGGGAAACAACCAAGTGTCTGTGTCAGTGGATGAGTGCACGCAGTGTGTAAAGGAAATGGGACGGCCCTGACCTGTGTGGCGCAGCTGGTTGGAGCACAGTCCTGACTGCAAGGTTGTGGGTTTGACCCCAGTCGAAGTCCCTAGTTGGGATGTGTACAGGAGGCAACCAATCGATGTTCCTCTCTCTCTTTCTCAAATCAATAAGCATGTCCTCAAGTAAGGATTTTTTTAAAAGCAAGTGTGGAATATGTGTGTGTGTGTGTGTGTGTGTAAATGTAGTATCATTCAGCCTTAAAAAATAAGGAAATCTTGCCATTTGCAACAACATGGATAAACTAAAGGAAAAAATAAAACAAACCAGGCACAGGTACTGCACAATATCACTTATATCTAGAATCTGAAAAGCGGAATTCGCAGCCCTCGCTCCTCTGGCTCTGTGGGCAGAGCGCTGGCCTGCAGACTGACGGCTCCGGGGTTCAGTTACGTACAAGGGCACACGCCTGGGCTGCAGGCTCAATCCCGTGTGGGGTGTGCAGGAGGCAGCAAATCAATGCTTCTCTCTCCTCACTGATGTTTCTATCTCTCTCTCCCTCTCCCTTCCTTTCTGAAATCAACAAAAATATATATTTAAAAAAAAACCCACAAAAATGCTTGGCAAAAGTGTAGTTAGTGTGTACAGAAAGATATTGAGGTGTCGCTAAATGTCAATAGTTGATGAACCAAGGAAACCTCTCTGTAGCATGTTTTCAGCTTTGAGTCTTAGTTTTTCAACTGTGAGTTTAAAAATACCTGTGGGGGATAAAGGAGCAGTATGCAAGTACTACCATAAAAACCGTGCTCGCCCAGCCAGAGTGGCTCAGTGGTTGAGAGGAGGTGAACCAGGAGGTCACAGTTTGATTCCAGGTCAGGGGAGCACATGCCAGGCTGGAGGCTTAATCCCCAGTAGAGGGCATGTAGGCGGCAGCTCATAAAAGGTTCTCTCTCATCATTAGATACTACATTTTTTTGTTAATCCTCACCTGATATTTTTCTATTCTTTTTTTTTTTAATTTTTTTTTTTAATATACTTTATTGATTTTTTACAGAGCGGAAGGGAGAGGGATAGAAAGTTAGAAACATCGATGAGAGAGAGACATCCATCAGCTGCCTCTTGCACGCCCCCTACTGGGGATGTGCCCGCAGCCAAGGGACATGCCCTTGCCGGAATCGAAGCCGGGACCTTTCAGTCCGCAGTCCAACGCTCTATCCACTGAGCCAAACCGGTCTTGGCTCCATTCATTTTTGGAAAGAGTGAATGGAAGGGAGGGGGAGGAGGAGAGATGGAGAAAAAAAATCGATGTTAGAGAGAGAGAGAGAGAGAGAGAGAGAGAGAGACACACTGATTGGTTGCTTCCCACATCAGCCCTGACCAGGGCCAGGGCTCATGCCTTTGACTAGAACCAGACCGAGAGCCTTCAGACCGAGAGCCTTCAGACCGTGGGCCAACACACCCGCCGAGAAAAGCTGGCTGGGCGACACTAACATTTTTATAACGAAACCGTGTCCTTAGCCTGCCCTCCCCTCAGTCTCTAATGCTGTAGCATAAGGTAGTTAGAGCCTTCAAGGTGTTTTAATAAACTCTTCCTTCGTTTTCCTATTTCAGTGCTTAGACTGTGTTTGATAATTATCTTTGTACCTATATGTCACTCTTCTAAAGGACACCAGGGTGTGTTGTATTTATTACTGTATCAAAAATAACATATCGCCGAGACCGGTTTGGATCAGTGGATAGAGCGTCGGACTGCGGACTGAAGGGTCCCGGGTTCGATTCCGGCAAGGGCATGTACCTTGACTGCGGGCGCATCCCCGGTGGGGGACGTGCAAGAGGCAGCTGATCGATGTCTCTCTCATCAATGTTTCTGACTTTCTATCCCTCTCCCTTCCGCTCTGTAAAAAATCAATAAAATATATTAAAAAAATAAAATAAAATAACATATAATATGCTGTTAAATAATAGCATAATAAAATAATTAGAAAGAAAACAACAACAAAAGCCCAGAGTAAGTAAAAGGCAGGAAATAATAATGGTAAGAGCAGAAATAAATGACAAAAAAAACCAAAAAAAAAACCTAAAAAAATTAAATAAATAATAGAAAAGATCAATGAAACCAAGAGCAGGCTCATTGAAAAAATAAACAATGCTGGCCAAAACCGGTTTGGTTCAGTGGATAGAGTGTCGACCTGCAGACTGGAAGGTCCCAGGTTTGATTCTGGTCAAGGGCATGTACCTTGGCTGCGGGCACATCCCCAATAGGGGGTGTGCAGGAGGCAGCTGATCGATGTTTCTCTCTCATCGATGTTTCTGACTTTCTATCCCTCTCCCTTCCTCTCTGTAAAAAATTCAATAAAATATATTTAAAAAAATAAATAAATAAAAAATAAAAAAAATAAACAATGCTGATAGAACTTTAGACAAACTCAAGCAACAAAGTGAGAAGATCCAAATAAATAAAATCAGAAATGAAGGAGGCCAGAACACAACTAAGATCATAGAATCACAATAGATTGTAAGAAAATACTTTGAAGATATATATGCCAACAAACTGGACAACCTGGGTGAAATGTACAAATTCCTAAAACATACAATCTCCAAAACTCAATCAGGAAGAATCAGAAAACCTCAATAGGCAATAACAACTGATGACATTGTAGCAGTAATCAAAACACTCCCAGCAAACAAAAGCCCTGGACCGGATGGATGGCTTCATGGCAAGCACTACCCAACATTTAAAGAAGAATCAACACCAATCCGCCTCAAACTATTCCAAAAAATTCAATAGGAGGGAAGATATCCAAGCTCTTTTTATGAGGCCAGCATTCTCCTAATCCCAAAACCAGATAAAGACACTATAAAGAAAGAAAATTATAGGCCAATATCCTTGATAAACATAGATGCTAAAATCGTCAACAAAATATTAGCAAATAGGATTAAGCAATACATTAAAAATACATACACCATGACCAAGTGGGATTTATTCTGGGAGTGCCAGGATGGTTCAATATTTGAAAACCAATAAATGTGATATACCACATAAATAAAAAGGATAAAAATCATATGATCATATCAATAGACACAGAAAAAGCATTTGACAAAATCCAGTATCCATTTATGATAAAAACTCTCAGCAAAGTGGGAACAAAGGAATCATACCTCAACATAATAAAGGCCATATGGAGAGAGAAACCAAGATGGCGGCATAGGTAAATAACGAAACTGCTGCTTCGCACAATTTCAAAACTACAACTAAGACAAAACAGACATCATTCAAAACCACAGGATAGCTGGCTGAGTGGAAATTCTACAACTAGAAGGAAAGATAAAAGCTCACAGAGAATTAGAGGAGCTGCAAAAGGCTGAGGTGTGGAGACATGTGCACAGAGAGGATGGGGGCGGCTGAGTGCCTGGCTGGCTTTCTCTGGGGGGAGGGAGAAGGAAGCTCCTGACTAAACTGAAACCCAGTTCCGGGTGAGACCCTGGGAACCCAGGCTCATACGAGGGGGATTCTGGACTGTCAGGGGAGTCGAGAAAGGAAGAGGTCTGGAAGCATGCACGTGAGTGTGCGGCAGAGAGGACTGCTGAGTGTGCTGCAGGCTTTCTCTAGCTGGAGGGAACTGGAAGCTCGCAACTGCACTGAACTCTAGTTCCGGGCGAGAATCTGGGAATCCAAATTCATTGGGGGAGCAACTGAACTATCTGGCAGCGGGCAAAAATCTCAGAGGTGCTTGCAGCGATTACCGAGGGACACAGAGACCCAGAGACCTCATAGGGTAGGGCTGATGGGAAGCCAAGACAGTCTGCTCAGCCCTGAGACTCCACCCCATCCAAGCTGAGCACACAGGCTTTTGCAATTTTGCAAGTCTTGTCTCATAAGGCTGTCTCCAGCACAGAAGTTCTCCCAGCGTAGACATAGCTGATCCTCACAGCCAATTGGCCTGGAGGTCAACTCCTCCCAATGATACCAACAATAATCAAGAATTAACTACAACAAGCCTGTAAACACAGTCCACAAATGGTGCACCAAGAGTGTCCACCTCAGATAACTGAGGAGGCCGACCCACTGGGCCATAAGGACACCTAGCACACAAAGCTACCCTACCAACTCAGGGAAGCAGCGAATATGTGGAGACAAAAAAACAGATCACAAACCAAAGAAATGGAGGAAAGCAAATAACTGGATATAGAGTTCAAAACCACAGTTATAAGGTTTTTCAAGAATTTCCTCGAAAAGGCCGATAAATTTAGCGAGACCCTCAAGGATATGAAAAAGGACCAACTAGAAATTAAACATACACTGACTGAAATAAAAAATATTACACAGAGACCCAACAGCAGACTAGAAGAACCCAAGAATCAAACCAAAGATTTGAAATACAAAGAAGCAAAAAACACTCAACCAGAAAAGAAAAAAGAAAAAAAAATGAAAATAGTGTAAGAAGCCTCTGGGACAACTTCAAGCATACCGTCAGAATTAAGAGGGTGTGCAGAAGAAGAGACAGAACAAGATACTGAAAATCTCTTTGAAGAAATAATGACAGAAAACTTATCCCACATGATGAAAGAAATAGAACCCCAAACAAAGAGGACCACACCAAGACACATCGTAATTGAAATGCCAAGGAAAATAGACAAAATATTAAAAGCAGCAAGAGAAAAACAGTTAATATCTACAAGGGAGCACCCATACGATTGTCAGCTGATTTCTCAACAGAAACTATGCAGGCCAGACAGGAGTGGCAAGAAATATTCAAAGTGATGAATAGCAAGAACCTGCAACCAAGATTACTCTACCCAGCAAACCTATCGTTCAGAACTGAAGGTCAAATAAAGAGCTTCATAGATTAAGAAAAAGCTAAAGGAGTTCATCACCACCAAACCAGTATTATATGAAATGCTGAAAGGTATTCTTTAAGAAGAGGAAGAAGAGCTGAGACCGTTTGGCTCAGTGGATAGAGCGTTGGCCTGTGGACTGAAAGGTCCCAGGTTCGATTCCGGTCAAGGGCATGTACCTTGGCTGCGGGCACATCCCCAGTAGGGGGTGTGCAAGAGGCAGGTGATCGATGTTTCTCTCTCATCAATGTTTCTGACTTTCTATCCCTCTCCCTTCCACTCTGTAAAAAATCAATAAAATACATTAAAAATATATATATATATACAATGTATCAGAGCTTGACTATTATTAAAAAAAAAAGAGGAAGAAGAGAAACGTAAAGATAAAAATTATGAACAACAAATACATATCTATCAATAAGTGAATCTAAAAATCAAGTAAATTAAAAATCTGATGAACAGAATAAACCGGTGAATATAACAGAATCAGGGGCATAGAAAGGGAATGGACTGACAATTCTCAGGGGGAAAGGAGTATGGGGAGTGCAGGTAGAGACTGGACAAAAATCGTACACCCATGGATGAGGACAGTGAGGGGGAGGTAAGGGCAGAGGGTGGGGTGGGAACTGGGTGGAAGGGAGCTATGGGGAGAAAAAATAGGAACAACTGTAATAATCTGAACAATAAAGACCTATTAAATTTAAAAAAAATAAAGGCCATATGACAAACCTACAGCCAATATAATACTCAATGGGAAAAAACTAAAAACATTTCCCTTAAAATCAGGAATACAGAGGGTATCGCTTTCACCACTCTTACTCAATACTAGAGGCCTGGTGCACAAAATTCGTGCATGGGGGGCAGGGGATGTCCCTTAACCCAGCCTTCACCCTCTTCAATCTGGGATGCCGCGAGGGATGTCTGACTGCCTGAATCAGGCCTAAATGGGCAGTCGGACATCCTTCTCACAATCCAGGTCTGCTGGCTCCAAACTGCTCACCTGCCTGCCTCCCTGATTGCCCCTAATCGCTTCTGCCTGCCAGCATGATCACCCGTTAACAACTACCCTGCCAGCCTAATTGATGTCCAACTGCTCCCCTGCCAGCCTGTTGCCCCCAACTTCCCTCCTAGCTGGCCTGGTCACCCCTAACTGTCCTCCCCTGCAGGCTTGATCGCCCCCAACTGCCCTCTCTTGCAGGCCTGGTCCCTCCCAGCTGCCCTCCCCTGTTGGCCTGACTGCCCTCCCAACAGCCCTCCCTTAAAGAGCCTGGAAACCTTGTAGCATTGAGTGGAGGCCTAGGCTGGCAACGGCAGGCAGAAAGCTTGGCTTCCTCTGTTGCTGGGGAAACCCAAGCCTTCCTTCTGCTCTTAGTGGTGGCTGCCATCTTGGTCAGGATTTGCATAATCTGCTCCTGATTGGCTGGTGGGCGTGGTTGTGGGAGTGGCTTGTGGGTGTAGTGAAGGTACAGTCAAATTTGCATGTTACTCTTTTATTAGATAGGACTAGAGGCCAGGTGCACAACATCCGTGCACTTGGGGAAGGGAGGTCCTTCACCCTGGCTTGCACCCTTTTGCAGTCTGGGAGCCCTCCGGGGATGTCCGGCTGACTGCCGGGAGCACAGCTAAGCTGCCAGCAGACATCCTTTGTGCTGCTGCTAAGGCAGGTCGCTGTGCCCTCCAGCCATCAGCCTGGCTTGTGCATTGACCACCAGGGGCATCTCCTGTGTTGAGCACCTTGGTTTGAATGATAGGCTGTGCCCAAAAGGCATGGCTCAGTGGCTGAATGTCAATCTATGAACCAGAGGTCACACAATTCAATTCCAGGTAGGGGACATGGCTCGGTTTTGAGCTCAATTCCCATTGGTGGGCGTGCAGAAGGCAGTTGATCAATGATTCTCTCTCACCATGAATGCTTCTTTCTCTCTCCCTCTCCTTTCCTCTCTGAACTTCAATGGGGACTGAGCCCACAAGCATGGCATGTGTCCTACCTAAACCAGAATGGAACCTGGGACCCTTCGGTCTGCATGTTGATGCTCTATCCACTGAGCCAAACAAACTAGGAGAATAAAAATAATTTTAAATAAATAAATGACAGGCTGTAAGACCTGTTACAAGCTTGCTTTAAGAAACATAAACTTCCATTTTTCAGAGAATTATTTATTTCCCTCTCTAGAAACAAAAAGCTACATTATGTATATATCTGCCTGTATACATCTTGCTCCTCCTTCTTCCATAAATTATAACCTACCATTTCTGAGATTTAAGTGCAAACCTTCCTTGCTTCTAATCTTTTTTATTAGGAAGCAGCAGTTAGTTATGTGACAAATATTTTTCCTGTCTTTACCAGATTTTTCATAATTAATTAAATACACACCTTCTTCCAATAATCCTCGGATCTGCTCATCTTTCTCTTTCAAAAGGTCTGAAGTTTCACTACAATTTAATCTTGTCGCAAGTTCTTCTTTCATAGTTTTGATTTCCTAATTTAAAAAATAATAATAATGTAAATACCATAAAGAATTACTTTTATTCTGAGCATATACTTCAATTACTTTCTATATTCCCAAAAGTCATCAATAATCACATTCTTGATAAGAATTTGTAAGTTTTGTTCTGTTACCCTGAATTTACTACCTTGGTTAATTAAGACTAGGAAAACAGCTTTGAAAATGACATAGAAAACCTGAATTCAGCTATACATAGGTTTTAATATGGAAATGGAAATGAGAATAAGTTAAATTTCAATACTCTTCTTGAGTTTCTCTACCTACATTTTCTACAAGCATTATAACTGGAACAACATTTCAAACAGTACATGTCTCCATTTCTCACTGTATTTCTTTTCCTTATTAAAACTTTCTCACACTTAATAGTGTGTTGTGAAATGAAAGGGAAAAACATGGTTATATAAAGTTTGATCTACTTTAATAAAGCAGAGATTCGGCAGAAATACGTCAAGATATTTATCTTTAAAAGCTACAATGGAGAAGTATGATGAGATGAAAAGTCTTCTATAATTTAAAATCTGGTTTTAAGAGATGCTCTGGAACTTAAAAAAATATCTAAAAACGGCTAACATTTATTGGGTATGTAAAGCATACTTTGTGTACATTATCTTTTAATCCTCACAGCAATCCTATAAGGGAGGCAACTACTGTATGATTCCACTACACAAACAAGAAAACGAAGACTCAGAAAGACTGAGCACACTTTCCAGGTCAGAAAGCTGTTAACTCTGTGGCAGAGTTAAGACTTGAAACCAGGTCTGTGGGACCCCAAATCCCGTTCTCTGAGCCACCCATAATAGTGCTATCCATTTCCAACTGTCAAAATTTTCATTCACACATCAAGGTCCAGGAAGATCATCATGTCTTCCATGAAACCTTCCTCAATTACTCTGGTCAGACTCATCCTCTATAATACTATTCCAGACCACTTATTCATCTGTGTAACTCATTTAATTCTGCCGAGTAGTTTACCGTTGTTGACATTGTCTTCTATCACTAGAAAAGCAAATTCGTCACTTAAGGTAATTCAATTTACCTATGCCTCTTAAGCAGGTCATACATGGCAATACATATAAAAATGTGTTAAACTTTAGAACCTAAGTCTTTTTCTCTACAGTTAATGGTTTCAATCTATTTTAGATCTATAATTCAAAGTGCACTATAGGAAACAAACATTACTTAAAATCCAATTTCTTGATTAAACTGGTCCAGATGAAATATAGTAGGGACAAGAAGAGGTAAGTTGGTTAGGTAGACTCAGGTTATTACTAGTGTCTGAAATGAACTAGCTAGTTAAAACAACCAAGCAAATGGAGGTATATGACATATTTCTTTTTTACAAGACTATATGCAGAAAAATTATATTAACATTAACAGTGGTCAAGAAGGGGGAAAGGAACCTGAGAATGGCAAATGCTAAGAAATGTGATTACTCACGGTTGGAATATAAGCAATAATTACTAACCTTAGTTGGTTACCAATTTCTGAAATAACTAACTGTTCCAAATAATAAGACTTAGAACAATGGTCCCCAACTAGGAGTGATTTGACTCCATGGGGAACATTTGGCAATGTCTGCTAACATTTTCAATTAGCACAGCTGAGGATAAAAGAAGGACGGCAACAGGGAAGGGTGATACCGTCACCTTGCATGTAGGGGCCTGGGATGCTAGTCAACACCCTACAATGCACAGGACAGTTCTTTATATATTTAAATATATTTTATTGATTTTTTACAGAGAGGAAGGGAGAGGGACAGAGAGTTAGAAATATCGATGAGAGAGAAACATCGATCAGCTGCCTCCATACACCTCCTACTGGGGATAGGACAGTTCTATACAACATAAAATTATATAGCCCAAAATGTCAACAGTGCTAAGGGTGAGAAATTCTACATTAGAAAAAAATAAACGTTATGCCTCCCAAGAATTAATATATTTAAAATTTCTTTGACTTGAAGAGGTATATATGTTTGAAATGATAGAAAATTAACAAGAGTAATGATAAATTTTATTTAGAGGGTGCCATTTAGACTTATGTTATTTATTTTGATGAAATTATCATTTACAAAAATTATTCTAGTGATCCTTGCTATATATCTTGCAAGGACTTATAAATTGCACAGACAAGTATTTGCTTAGAATTTTTTAAAGTACCAAATTTTATCATTTTAAAAGCACTGAAAAATTTACAAATTAAATGTTAATATCCTATAGTATCCCTTTACTCTTACCTCTCTTTTTTTCCAATACCAAAATACAGTGAAGGCACTGCTCAAAATTCTATGTCCCTATAGAGTTTAATTAATATTATTTTTAAAATTTCCATTACCTTTTTAGCAGCATCTCTCTCTTTGCAGGCTAGCTGAACTTTCTTTTCTGCTTCAGCAATTCTTTGAGCAAACTCATCTTTCAAGGAAGAAATGCTGCTGCTTTCTTCTTTCACTCTGAACATTTCACTAAATTTAAAATAATACTGAGACTGAGGATACTTGTTTAAATATTCCAAAGTTAAAAAAATGAGTTCAGTTTGTAAAAGGAAAATGACATTCTCTTCAACACATACTATAATAAAATAGATTAGTTTTAGTCCTGTTAACTTTTCAGAAAAAAATTACCCACGTAATTTATTTTAAAACACCTGAAAGAAAACCCATTAATAACTGAAAAATGTCAACAATGTTTGATATGTAATATTAAAAGTAAGTGAAATTCATTTTGAATTTTATGTCACATTTTACCAATCAACTTCATAAAGCAAGTCAACACTTGGTATTTTTTGAAAAAAACTATAATATTGCTGTTTTCTTTAAAGACCTGTTTAAAATCTCTAATACCTACACTAATAAGAGTAAGATGCAAATTGGCCGTACCTTCGCCACTGCCCACCAGCCAGCCAATCAGGAGTGAGTAGGCAAATTAACCCAAAGAAGATGGCAGGTTAATTTGCATATATAGGAACCATGGTGATGACATAGCTGTTTGCGCCCCACCCCTACCACTCCAGGCCTCTGGGCAGTGTGGGAAGGTGGAAAGGCAGCTCCAGTGGAGCAAAGGCAGTGCTGGCACCTAGGGGAAGGAAGGCCCCTTCTTGCACAAATCTTTGTGCATCGGGCCTCTAGTATCCTGTCTAATAAAAGAGTAATATGCAAAGTTCACTACTACACCCACAAGCCACGCCCACCAGCAATGCCCACCAGCCAATCAGGAGCATGGGGGCATGGCCAAGGTGGGCACAATCAGGGCCTGGGGGGCGTGTCTGAGGCGGCCCAGGCCACAGGGGGTGTAGGGGGCGTGTCTGAGGCGGCCCAATCCTGGAGGGGTCTGGGGGGCATGTCCAAGGCGGCCCTGGCCTACGGGGGCGTGTCCGAGGTGGCCTGAGCCGCAGGGGGGTGTGTCCAAGATGGCCCAGGCCTGGGGGTACCTGGGAGGGACATGGCTGAGGTGGCCCGGGCCTGGGGGAACCTGGGGGTGTGTGGCCGAGGCCCGTGCTAGCCAGGGGTGAGCTGGCTGGGCCTAAGGCCCTGGCCAAAGGGGCGAAGGGGCTGGGCTAGGATGGAGCCAGCCATCTGCCCCATTGCAGGGCGATGGCTGGGTGTCCAAGGCCTAAAGCCTCAGCCTGAGGGCTCTCAGTACGTGTGAGGGGGCAGGTTGGGCTGAGGGATCACCCAACCCCAGTGCACGAATTTCGAGCATCGGGCCTCTAGTCCTATATAATAGCGGTAATATGCAAATTGACCATCACTCAAACTCACAAGATGGCTACCCCCATGTGATCAAAGATTACTGCCCCTATGTGGACACAAGATGGCCACCACAAGATGGCCGGCAGGTGAGGAAGTTGTGGGAGATCAGGCCAGCAGGGAAGGGCAGTTGGGAGGGATCAGGTCTGCAAGGGAAGGCAGTTGGGGGTGATCAGGCTGATAGGGGAGGGCAGTTCGGTGCAACCAAGCCTGCAGAGGAGGTCAGTTGGGAGGGACAAGGCCTGCAGGGGAGGGAACTTGGGAGGGACAAGGTCTGCAGGGGAGGGAAGCTGGGGGCAACCAGGCCACCAAGAGAAGGCAGTTGGGGGGATCATTCCTGCAGGGAAGGGAACTTTGGGGCAACCAGGCCAGCAGGGGAGGGCAGTTAGGGGTGACCAGGCTGGCAGGGGAGGGCAGTTAGGAGAAACTGGGCCAGCAGGGAAGCAGTTAAATGTCGATCAGGCTGGTAGGAAATTGATTAGAGGGTGATCATGCTAGCAGGCAGAAGCATTTAGGGGCAATCAGGCAGCAAGAGGTGAGCGGTTGGGATCCAGCAGACCTGGATTGTGAGATGGATGTCCGACTGCCCGTTTAGACCCAATCCCACCAGGATAGGGCCTAAACGGGCAGTTGGACATCCCTCAAGGTGTCCCAGATTAAAGAGGGTACAGGCTGAGTTGTAGGACACCCCCACCCCATGCACAAATTTTTTACACTGGGCCTCTAGTCCTATATAATAAGAGATACATGCAAATTTGACCGTACCTTCACTCCTGATTGGCTATGCTACCAGCCAATTAGGAGCGGGGGTGGGGCCAAGTGGCGCGAGCTCCGGCCCCAGTGGTGGAGATGAAATGGTGGCGACGGTGGCGAGCGCCCCCCTCCCTCGCCCCCCCCCCAGGCGCTGTGATGGGAAGTGGCAGCGGGAGCAGCAGCAATGGTGGCGGCGGCAGGGAGCGCCCGTCCCCGGGCCAGGTGGTTGCAGGCAGCCGGGGCTGAGCTGAGCAGGGTGATGAATGTGTTCCCAAGGCCTAAAGCCTCACCATGGGCAGGCTGGGGGTGAGCCATCAGTTGGACATCCCCTGAGGGCTCCCAGTATGTGAGAGGGGGCAGGTTGGGTTGAGGGACCACCCATGGCCAGTGCACGAATTTCATGCACCGGACCCCTAGTGTGTGTGTGTGTGTGTGTGTGTGTGTGTGTGTGTGTGTATGTGTAAGGCAAAATGTTCCCTCAGGCGTTCAACTGCTCACTATGACATGCGCTGACCACCAGGGGTGGCACAGAATGAAGGAAGGCCCTGACCTGCAGCTGGAAGGCCTCGATCAGCCCCGATTGCTGCCAGGCCTAGGGACCTACCTGTGCACAAATTTTGCACACTGGGTCTCTAGTACTAAAATATTATCCTATATAGTAAAGAGGTACTATGCAAATTGACCCTCATGCCCTCACAAGATGGCTGCCTACAACTGGTTAGTGAGAGATGATCAAATGACTGAACAGCAGGCTGCATGGGGCAACCAGGTCAGCAGAGGGGGACAGCTGGGGGTGACAAAGCCAGCAAGAGGGGAACAGTATGAGGTGACCAGGCTGGGGGGGGCAGTTGGGGGCGACTTGGTGGGCAGTGAGGGGCGCCCAGGTAGCATGCAGAGGCAGTGAGAGGCAACCAGGCAGGCAAGCAAGTGAGCAATTAGGAGCCAGCGGTCCTGGATTGTGAGAGGGATGTCCAACTGCCGCTTTAAACCCAATCCCAGGATCTGCCCTAAACTGGCAGTCGGACATTCCCCAAGGGGTCCCAGATTGGAGAGGGAGCAGGCTGGGCTGAGGGCCCCCACCCCCTGCCACCTGTGCACAAATTTCATGCACCAGGCCTCTAGTTAATAAGGGGGAAAAGGTTTTTGTTTTGCAAAATATCTCTCTTCAATTCCAAAGGTAATATGCTCAAGATAATGTGAGGAAAAAAGTAATCTCTAAGGTTAGAATTGAAATGTTATTCAAATTTTAATAATTATAAACAAGTTAAATTATAAACCATTTTCTTAAATAATAACCAAGTGTATGGGCTTCTACAAAATGTAAAAAATTACTCACATTTGTAAGATACTTACTCTTTCAGATTATCATAAGCTTCTTCTAGAAGTGCTTTTTCTTTACTAAGAGATAATAACTGAGCCTCCCTTTTGTCCAGTTTCTCATTCAGAAATTCAACTTTCTAGATAAGGAGCATAACAAAAGTCAAACATTTAACATGCAGTGATGAGGTGAAAAGTAACTAACCACTACAATCAATAAAACAACATTATCTCATAAAAAGAAATATTGAAAACAAAATGAATAAGGCACAAGAGGAATTCATATACAGCTAGTAGGAGTATAAAATAGCACAGGCACTTAGCAGGTGGGAGTATAAATTAGTAAACCACTTGGAAAAACAATCAGGCAATATTTAACTGAAGATGTAGAAAATTCTATTTTTAGGTCTACCTTAGAGGAGAAACTTGCTGTGTTAAAACAGCAAGTTAGTAACAGCAAACAAAACTTGAGATGAATGTGCATATTTCACCAAGAGAGAAGGATAGATGTGATAAAAAAAATTCCTATATAATAAAAGCCTAATATGCTAAGTGTCCAGTCGTCTGGTCCTCTGTTCAACCAATAAAAGCATACTATGCTAATGATATACTAAGTCTGCTCAACCGCTCGGTATGACATGCACTGATCACAAGGGGGCAGACACTCTGACGAGTTAGTTTGCTGCTGAGGTCCAGCTAATAGGGACTGAGTGAGATGGGCCAGACATGCCCTGGAGCCCTCCTGGGATTCCTCCCTAGCTAGTCAACCTTCTGCATACCTCCCTGGCCCCGATTGTGCACTAGTGGGGTCCCTCAGCCTGGCCTGCTCCCTCTCGCAATCCAGGACCCCTCGGGGGATGTCAGAGAACTGGTTTCAGCCTGATCCCGCAGGCCAGGCCGAGGGACCCCACTGGTGCATGAATTCGTACACTGGACCTCTAGTAAATAAATGAAAGAAGGGCTTCAAAGCCTCTAATAACGTTCTATATCTCAGTAGGGCACTGGGTATACAAGTGTATTTTTTTCCATATTCTTTAATCCAAACATGTAATATGTAACCTTTTAAATATAATACACTGCACTTAAAAGTAACTTTAGAAAATCTACAGAGAAGCAATTTTAAAATCTCCAGAATATATTGAAAAAAAGCCAAGCAAAAAGAAATGGTTAGAATATCTGATTCCTTAGGTCCTGCTGGAGCAGTGATACACTTATGAAGGGGGAAAAATGGTGACTTTTGTACTAAAAAAAAATAACTCTTACTTGATTTAAGTCTACAACAATTTAGAAATCACTTATCTTCTGAAAACAGTTCAAAATACCTTACTGAAATAAATAGTATTGGTTTCTAGGAATTCAAACTGCTGCAGCAAGGCATTTCATTTGTGACTATTAGACCCAGGTAGACTCACATTTTTATATTAAGTAATTTAGTATATAGCATTTACAGGCAGTTCTTCAAGACATCCTATATTTCTCATAGGAATCTATTAAAGATGTCACATGCAGCCTGGCCGGCGTAGCTCAGTGGTTGAGTGCCAACCTATGAACCAAGAGGTCATGGTTCAATTCCTGGTCAGGGCAATGCTGGGTTGCGGGCTTGATCCCTAGTGTTGTTTGAACAAGAGGCAGCCAATCAAATGATCCTCTTTCATCATTAATGTTTCTCTCTCTCTCTTCTCCTTTCCTCTCTGAAGTCAATAAAAATATATTAAATAAATAAATAAATAAACAGAATAAACAAGATTTAATCTCTGAAAAGTATCCAATAACGCTCTTGCACTTTCTAGAGTTACCTTGCAAATATCCTCCTTTTCAGAAAGTGCTTCTGGTTGACTTCCTGCAGCTTCACACTGCTTGGCCACCTTGTCGAAGATAGTGTGTCCTTCATTTATTGGTGTAGAAGAAACCAAGGTATCAGGCTGTTCACAGTTCACAGGAGTTGCACTCCGTCCACTTTCTTCCATTTCTGTTTCCTCAGCGGGTATAATTGTTTCATTTACTTCTTCTTCAGATTTTCCTTCAACAGGTTCAACTACTTTAGTCTTTGGGATTGAAGGATTAACTGTAATAGGTACTAAAGCATAACCCTTGCCTGACAATTCATCGTCTGAATTGATTTCACTTACACTTCGGCTATCTAATGACTGAACACTAAACGAATCTATTCTTTCAAAAGCATCAGATGAGCAGCAACTCTCAGTGAGTTTAGGGAAGTCGTCTAAACGGTTATACTCAGGACAAGCAGATGCTGACAGAAGCTGAAAAGGTGTCTGCATCAAGTGTATGTTTGATTTGGAATCTGTGGTCTCTTGTCTCGAACTTGCTGAACTCTCACTTATTACACTTTCATGATCTAAAACTTCAATGTCACTGGTGGTAGAAGTACCGGATGAGAAGGAACTAACGGGAGGAGAAGGTGTATTGCTCTGTCTGTCTTCGTGTTTCTGTTCCTTTGCTTCTGAAGCTATGTCCTTTGTTTCTGCTGTGGGAGACTGCGTAGACGTTTTAGATATACTTTCCCTAGTTGTTTTCACATTAATTACACTCTCAGATACTCTCAAACTTCTGGATGACACCTTCATATCAGAATCTTTATGAACGGTTTCTTCATGCTCGCCTTCAGTTTTAGGTGACAGAGTGGCTACTGCCACCAGAGTTTGCCCTGGGGATACACAGGGAAAAGGGTCAGTCACTTCTGCCTCAGTTGTTTCAGGTGTTCTCGAGCCTCCAGTGTGCACAGTTTCCGGTAAGGTGCTTTTCACTTCTTCTTCTGGTCTCTGAGATTTAGCTGGCGGTTTGGATACCACTGGACTCTTCGGAATGGTCTGGACATCTGCTGGTGAGAGAAAGGCACTAAAGAAACTTTCAGATTCATCTACCACCGTTCTCCGAACTGGCTTTGTAATTGCTTTAGGAGAGGCTGCTGGTTGACTCTGAGGCTCTGCGTTTGATTTTATTCCCCAGGTTGAAGTATCCCATCCTCCACTGACAGGGAGACTTATTCCTTTGACAAAAAATATATATACACATATTTAAAAATAGAAATTATATATATTATACAATATTAATTATAAGTCAATATTAATATGTTAAAAAAAGAAAGTCAATGGAATACAATGTATAATTTGTATGTTAAACTCCTTGCCTACAATATAATTAACTAGTGGGTTAACTTTGGACTTTAAAGGGGAAAATTGGTGTGCATCTGCCCAAGAGAAACTAAGAACAAAGATAAAAGACTGGACTGGATGGGGCCTGGACTACCAAAGCAAATATATTATTCCCTCCCACAACAAATCAAGAAAATAATGATATGTTCTAGAAGATGCAGCCCAAGACACATATGATATATTTCATAATTGGCAGTATCTTCACTTTTAGGTCATATACAGTCATGGCAAATTGATTTTACCTTCTATTAAGTTAGCTTCATATTAATTTTATTCTTGTAATATCAAGAATAAAACATAGTTATGAGCTAGACAAGAGAGCAACACTAAAAAACTATACCAAAATACTGGTGACAAATGTCCTTTTTTCAAAAGAGTAACTTGAAATTCATTTTCATTCATTTAATAACAAGCCCATTCTCCAAGTCCCACTTTCCAAATCCACTCCCTGAGAAAGTTTTGTTCTAATTTCTAAATTATGTCAGCAATTAGGTCATATGAATTTCATAAATGTGCATTTTTATTAAAATTACTGCTCTTTGATATAGATGGTAACTTACTAGAATTTTTTAAAAACAGGAAAAAATATTGCTGGGTAAAAAAGAGGTAATTGTATTAGTCATAAACAGTGATAAATCAAAAAAGGCATATTCCCTACAATGTTTAAAGAATTTTTTTAGTTATGCCTTTTCTATTTTCAAAGGTAGCTGAGAATTATCACAAATTATGCACACTTAGAAGTTGGTGGCCAGAACACAAATACCTAAAAACTCCAAACTGCCAAGCCCTATATTAAAGTCTATCCTTTAATATGACTTTGGCAGCATATAGAAAACTTCAGTTTAAGGACATAGTTTATATCCACTTGTTCAGCATATGAAAACAATGTGAAAAGGTGAAAACCAAAAGTTAAGATGCAAATGAACAAGGAAGAATAAGTCTAATTAATTAATTAATTAATTAATTATTAAAATATATTTTTATTGATCTTTTACAGAGTGGAAGGGAGAGGGATAGAAAGTCAGAAACATCCATGAGAGAGAGACATCGATCAGCTGCCTCTTGCACTCCCCCTACTGGGGATGTGCCCGCAGCCAAGGTACATGCCCTTGGCCGGAATCGAACCCAGGACCCTTCAGTCCGCAGTCCAACGCTCTATCCACTGAGCCAAACCGGTCTTGGCTCCAATTAATTTATTTTATTAAGTCATCTTAATGAATTATAGAAGTCAAATTTGCCTCTTGGAAAATGTTTTATATAAAGCCCAGGTTATCTGATATCTACTTAAAATACTCCTTTCTGGCAAAGCCAGCATGGCTCACGGTTCGATTCCAGCCAGGGCACATGTCCAGGTTGCAGCTCAATACTCAGTGTGGAGCCTGCGGGAGGCAGCAGATCAATGATTCTCTATCTTTATTGATGTTTCTCTCTCTCCTTCTCCCCTACTCTCTGAAATGAATAAAAAGATATTTTTAAAGGATACTACTTTCTGAAGACTAGTCGTGTTGTAATAATGGCAATGTAAAATAAAAATAGGTGATCAGATTTTTTTTAAAGAGAAGAAGGGGGGGTTGATACAGAGGCAAAGAAGCACTGAACAGACTGTTGAACTTCAGAGGGAAGGCAGGGGAGGGTGGGGGACGGGGGCTGTAAGAGATCAACCTAAGGACTTGTACGCATGCACATAAGCATAACCAAGGATACAAGACACTGGGGGTGGGGGACAGGTGAGGACATATACTGGGGAGTAGGGGAGGCCATGGGGAGGTCAATGGGGGCGGGGGAAGGAGACATGTGTACTACTATTTGTAATATTTTAAACAATAGAAAAATCATTTAAAAAATAAAAATTTTAAAAAAATAGGTGATCAATAAACATTAATGGCATTTCACTAAAATCTGAGTCTATCCTGGATAACATTTAAAAAAATTATTATATAGCTCTGGCTGCTGTAGCTCACTTGATTGGGCTGCATCCCTTGCACCAAAAGGCTGTCAGTTCCAATCCTGGTAGGGCACGTGCCCAGGTTGCAGGTTCAATCCCTGGGCCAGGTGTGTGCACGAGGTAACCAATTAATTGCTTTTCTCTCATACTGTTTTTACTCTCTCCCCCTTCCTTTCTCTCTAAAACTCAATAAAAAATATTTTTAAAACAATAAAAAATTAAAACGAATTATATAGCACAATTCAAGCCTCAGGTTTCAAAAAACGAGTATTCTTATATTTAAAACGTATTGTCTCCTTTAAAGTTCGGTAATTAAAAATGTGGGGTACCTATGAAAAGGGTAGTTGAGCTACTCCAACAAGGTTTAATTAACATCCTGTAAAAAAGTACCAGGATCATGACAGTAGGAATGGGCCAAAAAAATCTCAAAATGTGGTACCTCAAATTCAGGTCCTGACTTTTCAACCATGTAAAAATTACGAACAAAACCCAGAAAGGAGTTCAGAATAACACTGCTCCCCACAGAGGCCACCCCCCAACCTGCACAGCTTTACCCCCACACCAAAAGGCTAAACGCTTCGTGGAAGTAGAGCCCAGAGCAACAGAGGACCCCGCGAGTGTGGGAGGGCTCCCTGGAACAGACCCAGAGTCGGGCCCAGCGCACAGCCCGCCCGCGCCCAGTGGCTTTTCCGAGCCGGGTTCCCGGGAGCAACACCGGCCACACGACCCTCCCTGGGGAAGCCCCCCCACCCCGGACTGGGGCGCCCCTGCTTTCTCCGGCCGAGCCCGGAGCGCCGGACCAGGCCCGCAGGCCCGCCCCCCAGGCCGCCGCGGGGAGGGTCGCGAGCGGCGCTCCCGCGGGAAGGGGCCGAGGGGACCCGCCGTACCCGGATCCCCGTAGGGGATGGTCTCGGCCCAGGCGCCCGGCTCCTCCTCCTGGATGTCCAGGACCCTGTCGATGGACTTCTGCGCCTGGGACAGGGCCTGCTTGGCAAAGCTGGAGAGCTGCGACGCGTTGAACCAGCTCATCCTCCCGCCGGGCCGGCCAGCCCACGGGCCCGGGCCCGGGAGCGAGCAGGACCGGCCTCGCCCCCCCTGCACTCGGCGGGCCGTCAGCGGGCGCCCATGGCGGTCTCCCGAGCCACGGGCTGCCCTCGGCCCTTCCCACCCACGACAGCGGGACGAACTGCGCATGCGCCGGCTACTTCCACGTCCACAACCACCAGACCCGGGAGTTCGCCGGTGGGCGGAAGCAGAGGAGCGCTGACGTCACATCCGGAGCCCAGAGTTGCCATTAGTTACCGAGGAATGCGGAACTGTTTCCATTGACAGTGATTCCAGGGGTGGAGCAGGAATTCACAAGTTCTCCAGTTGAGTTCCTTCCTAGAAAATCGTTCCCTGTACCAAGAACTAGCGCTCTGCCAACAACTGCAAACAAATTAAGTTTGGGAAGCGCACTTCTACTTAGCGCTTTGTCTCAAATATTTACTTCTTTCCGTGTCAACTTGGTCTTAAGAAGAAACGCTGGGTTTGGGGGTAAACCTAGAAACACTGGACTCTGTATTAAAAAAACCTGACCCGAGCCCACCTGAGAGAAAAAGCCGTCTTCCACAATGAGTTACAGGCTGGAACAAGGGTATAGAAGGCACCCTCTCTCCCTTACAATACAGACCCTCCCTCCGCCGCGGTCAAAACAAACCGGGGAAGCACTAAGCTCACTCCTTTTTAATGTGTACTGCGTATATTATCTAAAATACCACTTTTTCTGCATGCACGCCTTAAACATCTAGCTATATGAAGAAATCTAATTGGTGCCCTTCCAGAGGCTGTTTGGTTTGGTCCCTATAGTGTAGTGTTCAAGATAAAATTCTACCAACATTGAAAAGCCAGGTTTCATACGAAAATTAAAATTTCCAGTTGATTTTGAAAAATAAGGATTCCAATATGGAAAACTCAGATAAAGTGGTTGCCCCTTTTAACAAGTGTTGTTCACTCCAGGGTTGGGGGAGGTGAGAGAGGGTGAAGGGAAGGACGGGGTGGGACGTGTTTATATAAGATGACTTGGATCAATGAACACACAATATACAGATGATGTATCACAGAATGTATCAGAGGCCTGGTGCACGAAATTTGTGCAGGGTAGTAGCAGGGGGGTGGGGGTTGGGGGTGGGGGTGGAGGTTCCCTCAGCCCGCCCTGCGTCCTCTTGCAGTCCAGGAGCCCTTGGGGGAGTGGGACTAGGCCATCAGTCCGACATCCTTAGCACTGCCACAGAGGTGGGAGAGGTTCCTGTCACTGCTGCTGCGCAGGCCAGCCATGAGCCCAGCCGAAGCTCTCCCTGTGGGAGTGCACTGACCACCAGGCGGCAGCTCCTGCATTGAGTGTCTGCCCCCTGGTGGTCAGTGTACATCATAGCGACCAGTCGTTTTGCCATTTGGTCAGTTTGACTATTAGCACTTTATTATATAGGATTATAGAAAAATAACTTTTCACTCTAGTTTGCCACAGACTCTTAACTAATCTGATTGTTTTCTATTACACCCTCCCTTGCTGTGGTTCTTTATCTTACCTTCCCCTTCCCTATATTTGAGGATTTTACCCCACTACAAGGAACTATTTTTCTTTGAAAATCCCAATACCTCTAATTGTACATTTTTGGATAAATGACCTAAACTTTCTAAAACTATTCAGCTCTTAGATAGAGATATCGTCACCTTCTTACAAGTCTACCTTTTTTTTCTGTAAGAGAACATTTATTTGCAAGTTACGGAGGTAAAAGAAGGGCCGTTGGAGCTTGGGAGTGAGAAGCTAATGGTACGGTGCCTGGGGCAGGGAGGAGGTGGGGAACGGGAAAGAAGGCAGGGGCATGCTCCCAGGTGAGCCCTTACAAGTCTACTTTGAGAATTATTACTGCACCTGGATAAAAGAAGTGCTAAATGTTAGTTGCTTCACTTTCAAAAATTTATACTAACCCTGTACCTTTTTAAGTAGAGAAGTCTATCCCGTATGATTTCATAATGAAACAAATTATTTGTTAATGTGGAGCTAAAAAAGTGACTATGTAACCCAGTGATAACTAGTCACAAAGCTTATGAAGAGAAGATTGCCATCCAAGTCAAAGACACAGTGAGAACATATACATGTTTCCATACTGAGATACTAAAACTCATTTTTCAGAACTTATGCTTGACTTTGTTTTAAGCCTCAGTGTTTTGTGGGTTTTTTTTTTTTTTGGGGGGGGGTTATATTAAGGTTTATACTAAGAAACCTTAATATAAAAATATAGTCATTCTACTTCATTACAATATTTATGAGAGCAAATTAAATTAAAACAGATATTTACTGTAGTAAAAATATTAATGCAGGCGCCATAAAAATTCTGTATTAGTAATTCTGCTATACATTTAAAAATTATTCCTACTATACTACAGAACTACTTATTACCCTTAATATGTTTTTAAAAGACTCAGTGAGAAAGTAGACAATATATGATTTTATTAATAAATAATGTGAAAGCACGTCTTGCCTTTAATGTTGCATATACTGGCCTCTATGGCACTGCAAGTAAACACATGAAAATATTTCTCATTTCCATGCACAGGTGTTCAGCTCTAACACCATTTACAAATTATCATGGGCAAGGTAACCTTTGCAAAAGTTAATATTCATTTGAACAGCCACAATTAAATGAATATTAAAACAAGCAAGATACAGACTATGTTCAATATGCACCAGATGTCAAGTTGTAACATTTAATGTTATTTAGAACTTAATTGTCTTATTTTCTTTAAAGGGACATCTTTTGTATATGTGGGTGCTCAAATGAAAACTGAGGAATGCACTCTCTGACCATAACAACAAAATTCACACACAAGAGGGTGTTTGTCTCTTCTAAAAGAAGCAATACATTTTTTGCTCATAATCTCTAAGCATCATTTCCCATATTATTAATGATAATGCTTACAAGCACCACCCCCAAATACTGTCTTCAAGGGAAAGTCATTATAAAAAGAGTGGCTCATTACATTTAAAAAGAAAAAAGGTCAAATTTCAGCAATACTAATGCTAAAAATAAATTTCTTAGCATCCACAAAGTATAGTATTTCCATACATTTTATATTATGTGCAGATTTATTTTCCTTAAGAAGTAAAATGAAGTTTGAATAGTACTGTCTGTGGTGTCGTGACATCAGCAACTGCCAGTTCTTGTCCATCAACAAGTCCCAATTCTAAAACAGAACAAGCATAATTAACCCGAGAGGGAAAAACAATTCAACAAAAATGATAAGGACACACAGATACATAAACTATAGAATATTACGGTTGAGATAAACATCAGTAAAATATATCGATTAAAGAAATATATTTGATTTCTTTAGAAATTTTCGTGTATTCTACTAAAAGAGTAATTAAGTCTATTATTTCTAAAGACATAAGTATTTAAAATGATATCATTAACAGCAAATCTAAAAGTAATTGTTACTTTTACCAAAAAAAGAAGTTGATTATTAAATATACTCATTTAAAATACCTTTCAATGTCTTGGAGAGATTTGGCCTTGTTCGTTCTTCAATAGAAGTTACTGACTAGAAAACAAAATTATTTTAATGTAAAACACATTAAATGAAATTAGACTTTTAATGTAATTGTGAAAGAAATAAAAATTGAACACTTCTCACCTGTAAGTAAAGGGTTCTATTTTTTCCCTCTAATGTTGCTGTGATGGCTGGAGATTTCATCTGTCTAAATATAAGTATGAGGGGAAAAATCAAAGATCACTTTTTACAAAACAATTCTAGTTTTGAAATCTCAAAAATTACTTCTACAACATAACAGAAGTCCAGAACACTTACAGAGACGCACTATTGGTTAGATAATCCAAAACCTCCTGTAGTTTTGCTGATGGAGAAAACTGAATATTTTGCGGAAGCTGGCTACAAGCTGGACAGTTTTCCTACATAGTTGAAACACAATAAATCACAACAGCACAATAACAGTCTCTTTATAATAATGACATAAAAATGAAGCTGTTTTATAACCATGCATATTTCCTATGAGCAAATGTTTATGCTTAAAAAATCTATGCTTTTCATAATAGGCCATTTTTCCTAAATCACTTTACTACATAGTATTTCTTTTAGGCTACACTACAGAAGATATATAGTAACTAGATTCTGAAAGCTAGATAACACTTAGGGTATGGGCAATTTCCTTTATTAATATTTAAAAATCAAAGTATGCATGATCAAGAAAAGTTCCCATTAGTATAATACTAACCTTTCTCTCTGCTTCAAATGTGTATGTGTACAGTCCATCTACATCATTGAATACCAAGTAATTATTAAGGGGAATATATGCACTGTAATGAAAAGATGTCCACATTTATATAACTGAACCAGATCAAAACAGAAATTTACATACATCTTAAAAATAAAAATCATTACCTTGTGGCTATTTTAAAAACTTCAGTGGCACACACAGCTGAAAAGGGGAGAAAAGGTGCTTTAACTCAATGAAAATTAAACATTTAAAATTAGACGTTTTTTAGAAAATAAGTTGTAAATCAGAACAGATAAATTTACAAGGCTATTGATTAAAAATAGATTAAAATTTATATGCTCTTATTTTTCAAACACTGAAAAAGTAACATTTTATATTTGTTTTGGACAGCCCAAGTAATAATGTTTTTCTTCCTCTTCAGATTAATGAGCAGCCTGTTATAACGATTAAACAGAAACGATATGAAAATGTCTGCTTACTACAGACCACTATGTGATATAATATAAAACAAATTATATACAAGGCCTAATAGCTAATTCTTTTTTGGACAGCTTAATTATACCATTCACCCTAAAAGACATCACATTCCTATCACACCAGTTTTCTGAGATCAAGAAGCTACAGAAATGTCAATTTAGATATTGAACCAAAAACTAAAGGCAAGAAAACAGTTAAGCGATGGCCTTTTTTCCTCACCTGCAATGACTGCATTTGTGGAAGCTACTGCAGGAATGATTCGTTTTACTACCCCTGAAAAAACATACGGATTAAAACACGATCATTTCTTTCAAAAAGTAGGTATGTTAAGTTAGGCAATACGATTTATTAAATAACATTTTCCACAACCTGATGTGTCAGGCTTTCAAGTGACAAAATAGACTTAATTTGAAACATGAAGCAATCTTCCACATTGCCGTCATTTTGTAGCATGTTCAGATTCTTAAGGAAGTTACAGTAGCAAAAAAAAGTTCACTCTTCACTAAGCTTCACAGATGAGACCATATATAACAGCTAACAACTAGGGTGTTTATTGTGTTCCAAGAACATTGTGAAAATTAAATAAATATTACTGATTTTTCCTAACATCCTTATGTTAATCTTCTTACTCTGATTTTAAGGACAAGGAAAATGAGGTTGAGAGAAATTATATCATATCTACAGCTATATACCTAGTAAGTGATCGGGGTAGTATATGAAACCCAGATCACCCCCAAGTGATAATCTTAACTGATACCATGATATAACACTATACTCAGGAAGGTTTGGGTCCACTATGAAGAACAAGAATTACCTTATCTTCATTTCACTCTACAGCTGGCACTCCTCTATTGCATAGTTCTCTGTTTCTACCCTACTTCTTATATAAGCATTCAGATTAGCAATGAACAAAGTTCTACCTTAAACAATTTTTTAAGTAGAAAATATTCTATTTTATTACTACATTTGAATTATTCACCTTAGGGAAAAAAAACTACAAAGGCAAGTACCTATATTAATTAGAGTATGAGGGAGCACTGAAAAATGGGACTTCTGGTGTAGGCAGGATTCAAAAACTTCAAAAAAGGCAAATTTCTTAGAAGTCTGGAAAGCTGTTTTTATTTTTTATATATATTTTATTGATTTTTTTTTTTTTTTTTAACAGAGAGGAAGGGAGAGGGATAGAAAGTCAGAAACATCGATCAGCTGCCTTCTGCACACCCTCCACTAGGGATGTGCCCGCAACCAAGGTACATGCCCTTGACTGGAATCAAACCTGGGACCTTTCAGTCCACAGGCCGACGCTCTATCCACTTAGCCAAACCGGTTTTGGCTGGAAAGTTGTTTTTGAAAAAGTTAATTCTGACCACATGATTACATATAATTCCAGAGCAGAAGTAGGGAGAAGCTAACCTGAACTGGGTATTCTCCAGGGAGCCACCTATAGCAGGACATAGTGAAAGGAGGAGCGGGTAGTCACAAATAGTAAGGAGTAGAAGAGACATTGCCTAGCCAAGAACCAGAATGGCAGCATAGGTAAACACCAGCACTCAGCGCCTCCCATAATGACATCAAAATTACAATTAAAATGCAAAACAATCATCATTCAGAACCACCTGAAATCTGACTACAACTAGAGAAATACAACTAGAGAAATAAAGGAAGTATATCAAGACTGGTAGGAGGGGCAGAGGTGCAGAACGAGCTGGTCTGACACCAGTGTGTGGTGTGGCTTTTTGTTGTTGTTTTAAAATATTTTTATTGATTTCAGAAAGGAAGGAAGATGGAGAAAAATAGAAACATCAATGATGAGCAAGAACCATCGATTGGCTGCCTCCTGCACACCCCACACTGGGGATCAAGCACACAACTTGGGCATGTGCACTGACCAGGAATCGAACCCATGACCTCCTGGTTCATAAGTCAATGCTCAACCACTGAGTCACACCAGCGGGCAGTGTGATGTGTTTTTAATTGGGATATCTCCCCTGCGGAGGCATTACATGAGAAGCCATGGTTCTCAGGCCTACACCAGAACCTCCAGCCCAGAGTTCCAGAGATGGGAAGAGAAATCCCTAAAACTGCGGACTGTAAAAACCAGCTGGGATTGTTCCTGAGTGACAGAGGAGATCCAGGCAGTTCCTCTTATAGGGAAACTACACAAACCTACACAGTCCTGCTACCACTGAGCTCCAGCCTTGGGGCAATGACTCAGGAGGGATTCAGGGACATACAAGAAGAGACTGGATTGTCTGGCATTGGAGCAAGAAGTCAGGGGCAGCTTTCTCTCAAGCAAGGGTACTCAAAGAGGTCATTGTTCCTATGCTGAGACCTCCCTCCCCATGCCTGTCACAGAGCTGACTGGCAGCTGTATCTGAGTTCCCATCAGTACGGCCTACACTGTTGGCTCCACCCTGGTGATTTCCTGAGACCCCACCCCCACCAACTTGCAGGCCTACCCAGGCTATTTGCAGTGGCTTTTCCATATGAATGGCCTGTCCTGGCTCAGGCTTCAGACTTCCCTAAAATCTCTCAAACAAGCAGCAACTGCCATCAGTGTGCCCTAAAACCATTAATAAGAGGCACAAGACTCAGCACTATTAATAGCCTGCCATGCTTCATAGCTTGGCTTCACCTGGGCACCTCCAAGCCCAATACAAATAGGAGAAAATCTGGATCTCTCTGTAACTCTTGCCAGGCAGCCCCAGGCAATGGCTGACTTTGCATCTCCTGGGAGGCTCCAGAGCCACTGCACCTGGTAGACAGCTTCAGACCATACCAGATTATAACTCTATATATTCACAAGTGACACACTCAAGGAGCAGACCCAGTGAGCACAAACACTCCACTTAAGCAAGTCCTGCTCCATAGGGGTGTTTCCTGCACAGCAGCTCTCACACTGTAGTTACAGTTGGTCCTCCCAGCCAATTGACAGGGAGCTCAAATTCCTCCCAGTGATGCCAACAGCAATCAAGGTTCAACTACATGAAGAGTGTGCACACAGCACAAACAGGAGCACACCTAAATTGTCCAGCTCAGGTCACTGGAGAGGCTGAGTCACTGGCTCTACAGGACATCTACTATGCAAGGACACTCTACCAATTCCAGGAGACATACCAGCTTTACAAATACACAGAAACAAACACAGGGAAGCAGCCACAATGCAGAGACAAAAGAAACATGTCACAAATGAAAGAACAGAAGAAATCTCCAGAAAAAGACCTAAATGAAATGGAAGCAAGCAAACTATAAGGTACAAAGTTCAAAACAATGGTTATAACACTGCTTAATGACTTAATGAGAGCTTCAATGGACTTAGTGAAACTTTCAAGGATGTTACTGAGAATTTCAAAGACATGAAAAAAGTCCAGTCAGAAATAAAGGATACACTAACTGAAATAAAGAATAATTTATGAACTCAACAGTAGAGTTGAGGATGCTAAGAATCAAATCAATGATTTGGAATATGAGGAAGCAAAACACCCAATCAGAAAAGCAAAAAAAAACGAATCCCCAAATATAAAGATAGTGTAAGGAGCCTCTCAGACAACTTCAAGGGCACCAACATTTGCATTATGGGGATGCTAAAAGAAGAGAGCAAGATATTGAAAACCCATTTGAAGAAACAATGACAGAAAACTTCCCTTACCTGGTGGAAGAAAGAGACTTATAAGTCCAAGAAGTGCAGAGATCCCAAACAAGACGAATCCAAAGAGGTCCACACCAAGACACATCATAATTAAAATACCACAGGTTAGAGACAAAGAGAGAATCTTAAAAGCAGCAAGAGAAAAGCAGCTGTATCTGAGTTCCCATCAGTATGGCCTACACTGTTGGCTCCACCCTGGTGATTTCCTGAGACCCCACCCCAACCAACTTGCAGGCCTACCCAGGCTATGATTGTCATAGCTGATTTCATATGATTGAGGCGCCCATATGATTGTCAGCTGATTTCTCAACAGAAACTTTGCAGGCCAGAAAGGAGTGGCAAGAAATATTCAAAGTGATGAATAGCAAGGACCTACAACCAAGATTACTCTACCCAGCAAAGCTATCATTTAGAATTGAAAGTCAGATAAAGAGCTTCACAGACAATAAAAAGCTAAAGGAATTCATCACCACCAAACCAGTATTACATGAAATGTCAAAGGATCTTCAAGAGGAAGAAGAAAAGTTAAAAAAAGGCCAAAATTATGAATAATGAAAAGGCAATAAATACATATCTATCAACAATTGCATCTAAAAATCAAAATAAATGAACAAGGATCTTAATGAATAAAATAAACTGATGAATAAAATAGAATCTGAGGCATGGAAACATGGAACAGACAAATCTCAGAAGGGAAGGGGACTGAGAAGAGATTAGGCAAATGTCTTATATGCATACTACTCTCATCTAAGGCTACATCAATTATCAGAATTATCAGAAGGCTGTTATCTTAAATAAGAATATTTTATATATTCTATGTAGATTCTAACCTAGTTAAGAGAATTATGGATAACTGAAATACGGTTATAGAAAAATAACATGATGGGGACTTAAAAGTCAGGAGCATGTCAAAGGGTTCAAGGCACTAGGGAGGTTGATGGCAGTGATCAGGATCTGGAGGGAATGTGACCACGGGTCTCCATGCGTTAAGTGCTATTACTTAAGAGAGTCAGGTTTATATATACATGGTGTACCTTGAGACAGTACTCAGACCAAACTAAAGAGGGAGATTTCTGCTCAATACATAGAGCAATTTTCTAACAGTCTTGTCCAACTGTGAAACAGATTGCCCCAGGAGGTGATAAATTGCTCTTCAGTGAATGAGTATTTCCAAGACTAAGTAGATAAGATTCAATGATTTTTTCAAAGTCTTCTAGCTAAGTAGTAGTATGGATTCTGCTGAACTCATTTTCAACTGTGGGGCATCTGAAAACTTTATTCCCATGGTACCTTTACTGAACTTCAAATGGGTGGTAGTCTAAAATAACTTATCATTTATTTCCTCCAAAGTATCCCCAGCCAGTAAAAAAAAAAAAGTATTGTACCAAATCATTATTCATGGCAATTGGCTAACTTACCTTGAGTGAGTCTGTATGTAACACCCCTAATGTTATAGTGTGATGCTCTCTCTAGGGATTTTTGGAAAATCCACTGAATATGATCAGGATCATCTCCATCTAATGGAACACCTTCTGTGAGGGGAAAACAGAGGAGAGAAAAACAGAAATATAAACGTGAACCAACTTGGTTTTTATACAATTACCCAAATGAATAACATGTAACTCTGGTTATGAAATTGGGTTCCTTACCTCCGAAAGGATGCTCCTTGGGCCACTGCAATAGCCTTACATACTCAACACAGTGTTCTGGCAGCCTGGGCATAGATGCAATGGTGCACATAGGAAAATTGACCTAAAAACCAAGCCCTTTTTAGTGGATTTAAAACAATGACTTATTTTACAATTTAACTTCTAGTTATGACTTATTTGTAACAGTTTGTTATAATTCACCTTAGCCCTCCACTTATAGAAACAAAACTTTTATACAATTAAGATTTCTACAAGTATCTGGGTCACTTCACTCAGGTTTTCCCTATGTAAATTTAACTTTGTTAGACTGTCTAAAAAATATGCTGAATAAATTCTCAAATTTGTTGTTTACCTGATCTAAAACTGAAGGTATAAAACAGAAGCAAATTCACAGAATGAAAGTAATTCCAAGTGAATACTCATAAATAGGTCAAAATTCTAACTGTCCTCTAAAGTGGATATACATAGATGAAAGAACCTCATCTTTGGAAAGCTAATTCTCATCCCTGGTATCTTTATTTCCCAGAAACAATCACAGGCAAGGAAAACAGATGGTAGCTCTATCCAATATACAATTTTAAAACTGATCCTTTAATCCCTTCTCCCCAAATAAGAAATTGATACAAATAAATTGTGAAAACAATAGTATCAAAGCTATATTTTTCCCTCAAATAGAGCAAATTTCATATTTTTTCTTCTCAGCATGATTTTAAAAATATAGTTACCCCTAATTAAAAATCCTAAATATTGAACAGACTTAATATTCCAACCATAATTCCATCTCAAGATACTATAAAACAAATGCAGATGCTTTTTAGGGTTACCTGTGGTGGATACAACTCCAGTGTACATTCAATACAAGCAGTCATTCCAGGCAGAATTACCCGGGCGTTTCCTTTAAAACCTTCTGTCCCCCCATCTATCAAAGGGACAATGGAGCTTGGATCTAATATACCATCTTCATAATTGAGAAGAGATATCTAGGAAAATTATTTGAAGGGTTTAAAAGAAGGGGATAAGAAATCAAAAGATAAAGCATGCTGTCAAGTAATTCCACAAATCAATACATGACTGAATATTAATATATCAAATTAATATATTAGCAATATTGGGCCTCACCTAAAAATTAATGATAGCAATAAGTACATGAATATAACTGAAATTAAACTCTGATTTTTAAAAAAATATGATATGCAATTCTAATTTTCAGTGTATTAAGAGCAGCAGCAAGAATGTCAGAGAACTGCAACACTGAAGTCTTTACCAGCATGCCATTTATCCATCTTCTGGCTATGATAGAGTCCAGTCCACATACAATTATATGAAATTCTATAAGAAAAAAAATGCAAGTTTACTTTTTTACAGTGCCGTGATAAACATAATTTACAGCTTCTAAGAACACACACACACACACATCAGGTTTAGCCCCAGAATAGTGGCTAGAGCACAGGCCTGAGGCAGGTTCCGTCCCAGTCAAGGGCATGTTACCCTGGTTGGGGCACATGCAGGAGGCAACCAACGGATGTCTCTCTCTCTCTCTCTCTCTCTCTCTCTCTCTCTCTCTCTCTCTCTCTCTCTCTCTCTCTCTCTCTCTCTCTCTCTCTCTCTCTCTCTCATCAATGTTTCTCTGTCTCTTCCCCCTTCCTTCCACTCTATCTAAAAAAAGAATCAATGGAAAAACATCCTCAGGTGAGGATTAACAGCAACAAAAACAAAAACAAAACCCACTTTTTATTATAACACACACATACAAACAGCTCCTAATCCTTGAGTAATCCTTATTCAAATCAGTGCAGAAAAGTGCAGTTAATGGTGTCAAGTAAGAATTGAAACAATGGCACTGTGCTCTTTTCAGCCTGTCAAGAACCTTACTGAAAAGCAACACCAAGAGATGGAAACTAAATAGCCTTCAAATAGCTACCAACCAAGTAAGTTAGAATTTAGTGAGAGATGAATTTCAAAGAGAACAACTTACGTCGATAGAAAGTATCATTAAAATCCTGGATCTTGTTGAAATGTCTGAATATAAATAAAGGAACTCGTAATTTGTAAAATGAATTTGAAAGTACCATAAGGAACTTACAAATGTATATTTAAAACAAGAAATAGATCATAAATGTTAATAGTGGAATTCAAGGAATATGACAAAATGAACACAAGCCACTTCCTGACAAAATCACTTTTATAATACTCCTCTCCCTAACTACTTAGTCTCCCTCTCATCCCTGAACCCCTATATCATTTAATTATATTTATGACTCTAATATTTTCTACTTGTTTGTATATCAAATGCTGAGCCCTGGGAAAGCAGAATGTATCCTCAACCATCAGCATCAAGCCAAGAGACAATAAACATTTAGCAATGGGATCAAGCACATCATAGTTCCTATTTAGCTGGGTGATTTTAAGAGTTACTGCAAAACTAATTAAAACAAACAAAACAAACAAGCTGGTGGTGTGGCTCAGTGGCTCAGCATCAACCTATGAACCAGGAGGTCATGGTTTGTTCTCCAGTCAGGGCACATGCCTGGCTGTCTCCAAGGGGGTGTGTGCAGGAGGCAGCTAATCTATGATTCCCTCATCATTGATGTTTCCATCTCTCTCCCCTTCCTCTCTGAAGTTAATTAAAAAAATATTAAAAAAAAAACACACAGAAGATCCCAAAGAACAACCTTTTCAGTTGTCAATGATTTATTATTGTTTTTTGGGGCAGTGAAGGTGGGGGGTGGAGAGAATTTTTTCTTCCTCTCTCAGTTCACTAGTTTTCTAAGTCTCTTTCTTTTATCCAACAAAACCCGAACAGAAGTCTCCTCCTCCCTGGGGGTGCAAAAGGAACCCCCTTCAAAACTGGCTGGGCATCAACCAATCATAGCACTTACCACTGTTAACAAGCCATATGTATGCAAAGCATTTAACTGCCCTAATGAAGCAATTTTGTTTAATAATATATGTTATAGTTCTCTAAAATTATAATAATCCATTATTCATGTTTTTAAAGCGAAATAGAAAAAAAGGAATAAAATTTGGCCTACCAACAAAGCTATAAAAAATAAACTCAATACAAGCCCTTAGCAATACAGATCTCTGGTTCTTGAAGCTAGGCAAACAGGGGACATTAGTGACACTAAAACAGAAAGATCAAGAGAACCCAAGCAAACACTGGAGGAGCAGCAATGACGGAGGGACCCAAGGAGCCAAACCGAAAAAGACCATCTCCTGGATTTCTAGAAAATGCCCCTTTTCCCAGATCTAAATAATGGGGATAACAAAGTGTACATTTTTCTTTCTCCTTAACTGGGCCTGTATTTGCATCTTTACACCTTTTATTTAGAAATAAGAGATTCACAGGAAGTTGTAAAGAGAGTATAGCCTGCATCTTTTACCAGATTTCCCCTACCAGTTATATCTTAAATTAGTACAATTTCAAAACCATGTATGGGACATTGGTACAATTGTGTATCATTCTGTCATGTGTAAACTTGTGTAACCACCTTCTAGACACACAATTGATCAGCACAAAGCCCTCCCTCCTGCTAGCTGTTCAGAGGAGTCACACCTTCCCTGCAACTACCATGCCTTACCTCTGAAAATGACCCATTTATTACCATCTCTATAATTTTCTCATTTGAAGTGTTATATAAATAAAATCATACAATAGATGACCTTTTGAGATTGGCATTTTTCATACTGCATAATGGCCTTGATATCCATCCAAACTATTATGTTTCATAGTTGGTATATTTTTATATTGAGTATTATTCCATAGTATGGCTGTATCACATTAAATAATTCATTTGACAGATGTTTTGGTGTTTAGTTTTGGGCTACTACAAATAAAGCTGTTCTGAACAATCGAGAGCAAGTTATGTAGATTTAAGTATTCATTTCTCTGGGATAAATGCACAGGAATGAAACTGCTGGGTGACATGAAAAGTGTATGTTTAGATTTTTCAGAAACAAACTCCTTTTCTTGGAGCCTCTTGAAAAACCTTATAATCATGGTTTTGAACTGTATGTCTAGTCGTCTTTTTTCCTCCATTTCTTTCACATCTGATTTCTTTCCATGTCTCTGCATTGTGGCTGCTTTCCTGAGTTGGTCCATTAGCGTTGTGGTAGATGTCCTCTAAGGGACAGTGGCTCAGCCTCCTGTTACCTGAGGTGGATACTCTTGCTGCAGCCCTTTATGGGTTGTACAGTCTTGTTGAAGTTAAGCCCAGCTTGTTGTTAGCACTAGGAGGGTTTGACCTCCAGGCCAATTGACTGTGAGGGTAAGCTGTGTTCAGGTTGGATGGGCGGAGTCTCCAGGCTGAGCAGGCAGCGTTAGCTCCGCCCTATGCAGTGTGTGGGTCTCTGTGCTGGATGGTAATGGCCGCACGCACCTCTGAGAGAAAGCCGCTGCCGATCTCCATCCTCTGCCAGACAACTCTGCCTCTCCCCAAATGAGTCTGCACACCCCAAGTCTCGCCCAGGGTTGTAAAACAAAGCAGTCCGGTGGTCTCCCGAATGAGGGAGCAAGTCACGAGTCCTCTCTGCGCAGTCGCGTACCTCTGTTCCCAAGTTTACGCACAAACTGCTGTTCCAAGTTTACTCGCACTCTCCTCAAGCTCGCAGACCTCTGCCGCGCCGGGCTTCAGCGTGCTTTCCCACTGCCCATTCTACCCCATATGAGTGTGGGCTCCTAGGACCTTGCCCAGAACTGGGGAATCAGTGCAGTGGGACGCCTCCACCCTCCCTATTGTAGAAAACCAGCCAGGTTTGCAGCTGCCCACCCTCTCCGCTGGCGCACGCTGGACTCCAAACCTCCTCCACGCGTATCTTCAACGCTGCCCTCCGCCGGTCCTCCGAGTCACAGTGTCCTATCTTTACCTTTATTTGTGGAATTTTCACTCAGCCAGCTTTCTGGGGATTCTGGATGTTTGTTCTGTCATTAAGTTGTAGTTTTGGAATTGTTGTGTGGGGCAGCAAGATAGGTGTTTACCTATGCCGCCATCTTGGTTCCTTCCTGTTGAACATCTTTTCATGTGTTTCTTACCATCTTTAGTGAAACATCTTTCTTTTTTGCCCATTTTCTAATTGCATTATTTTTACTGTTGTGTTCTGAAACTTCTTTACATATTCTGACTCCTTTATCAGATACCTGCTTCCTAAATATCCTCCAATCTGCAGTTTGCCTTTTCATCCTCATTCACAAAGTAAAAGTTTTTAATTTTGATGTTCAATTTATCAAATTTTTTATGTATCATGCATTTAATTTGGAAAAAGAACACATCACCAAACCCTAGATCCCAAAGATTTTTTTCCTGTTATCTTCCAGAGTTTTGCAGTTACCTTTTGATTTAATACATTTTGAGTTACTTTTTGAGGTTAAGTCGAGATTCATTTTTTTATCTATGGCTATCCACTGGCTCACAATTTGTTAAAGAGATTATCCTTCCTCTGTTAAATTGTTTTTGACCCTTTGTCAAATATCAATTGGCCATACTTCCATGGGGCTATTTCTGTCTTATCTAGTGTTTTACTAATCTGTGTCTCCTTTCTGGCAATCCTACACAGTCTTGATTATTGTAACTACATAATAAGTCTTGAAATTACATAATAACTACTCCCACCTCCCCCCCCCCCAGCATTTTAGGCATTCCTTTGTCTTTCTATATCAACTTTAGCATAACTGGTTTGTACTGACAAAAATTTTCCTGGGATTTTGGCAGACTGTGTTAAACTTAGATACAAATTTGAGGATAAGTGACATCTTTACTATGTTGATCTAATTCCTAAACATGAAATCTCTATTTAAGTCTTCTTTCTTTCATCAGCATTTCTGTTTTCAGCATATAAATCATATACTTATTTTATTCATTCCTAAGGTGTTTTTCTTTTCAATTTCTTTATTAAGGTATTATATATGTGTCCTCATCACCCATTATCCCTTCCAATCCCCTACTCCCCCCGTCACCACTTATGCCCTCACCCCCCTGGTGTCGTGTCCATTGATTAGGCTTATATGCATGCATACAAGTCCTTTGGTTGATCTCTTCCCCTTACTCCCTCCCTCCCCTACCATCCCTCTGAGGTTTGACAGTCAATGCTTTTCTGTCTCTGGATCTGTTTTTGTTCATCAGTTTATGTTGTTCACTATATTCCATAAATGAGTGAGTTCATGTAATAACTATCTTTCTTTGACTGGCTTATTTCACTTAGCATAATGTTCTCCAGTTCCATCCATGCTCTAGTTTGAATCAAGACACCTTTTTCTTCTTTTTCCTCTTCTTAAAGAATACCTGTCAGCATTTCATATAATACTGGTTTGGTGTTGATGAACTCCTTTAGTTTCTTCTTATCTGTGAAGCTCTTTATCTGACCTTCAATTCTGAATAATAGCTTTGCTGTGTAGAGTAATCTTGGTTGTAGGTTCTTGGTATTCATCACTTTGAAAATTTCTTGGCACTCCCGTCTGGCCTGCATAGTTTCTGTTGAGAAGTCAGCAGACAAACATATGGGTGCTCCCTTGTAGGTAATTGTTTTTCTCTTGCTGCTTTAAATATTCTTTGTCCTGTTTACTTATGCTGCCATCTTAGTTTCTCCCTAAGGTGTTTTTCTTTATGTGATTATGAATGGCATTATATTTTAAATTTTAGTTTTCACTTGTTCACCATTAGTACATAGAAATATAATTGAATTTTGTAGGCTTTGTATCCTGTAGGATTTTCTATATAGCAAATCCCATTTCCTGAATATTTATAAAATACTAAAAATTCTCCTGATCTAAAGGTATGAAAACCAAGAGAGAATACTTCTTTTTAAAAACACAATTCTTATAAAAATAAAATGACTTTGTCCTCTCTGGTTAATAACATACTCTCTCTTTTGTCTGCTACTTTAAGGAGACACAAAGATTAATTGCATCCAGCCTAGGCACTTAAGAGTCTAGCAGAGGAGATATGCAGCTGATACTGAACATAAGGGTAATTATGCAGAATATACAACAGAACTGGTTAAAAGAAGCTTAATTTAAAAATTAGTATAAAAATGTATACAACTGTACAAAAAATACTGGAAGATAGAGCAAAATATTATGAGCAGATAGCTCAGTAATAACTTACTGCTACTGATCTTTTTCTTTTTGCTTATCTGTATTAACTATGTTTTTCATAGCACAGGAAAACTCACAAAAGCTTCACAAAATCAAGTAACTTTTTTTGTATGAAAAGGATACGGAATTACAGTACAATTAGGGACTCTGTCATTTAGAAATTCTGCAGCAACTTCAGCTTTAGGTCTTCCAACATCTTTAGGCCTATAGGAAAAATTATATTTCAATTATTATTCATGATGATATAAATCTAGATGAGCTACATAATTTCAAACATAAAAATACCCATGTTGAGTTTAATTAGAGGACATTTAGAAGAAAATTTGTATCTAAGTATTTGGGATGAACAATCAAATTGTCAACCCTTGTTTATGTTTCAAATTAAGTATTGACAAGTCTATTTAAATGAAAAAGAGAAGTTTTATTCCCTTAGGTAAAGCATAATAATGCCATGTTTCCTGGCCATTTCTCATTGTAGTATTTCTCACTGTAAAAAAAATAATTATCCCAGGCCTAAGGCCTTCTAAGTATTTACCCTGAATCCCAGAACTTCAAGAACCTCAACTACACAGGTCTTGGCTGAAATATACATAATGAGATTCATTCTAGGGATGCAGGAACCTTCACTTATCACAAGTAATAACACATTTTGTGTCCTGTAATAAGCCGGCAACCCATTTTTGAAAAAGGAATAATTCCAAAGGCATTATCTAAAATTTAAATGTCACTAATATTTTCATGAAGCTAAAAATACAAGGCCTCAAAAGATCACTCCTAGATAATAACCATATTCTCTCTTCTAATCTCAGTGCATATGAGATATTCTTTCCTAGTACTTCCTCATTCTCCTCACAGAAATCATTCCCAATATATATACATAGTGCTTCATTACTACTTTTTTACAACATATTTTTGTTAAACTATACATAGGTCTATCATACCCACTAGACCGAACACTTGGAGAAAAATGACCATATTTTTATCTCCTTCATATGTAAGTACAGAATAAACACTTTTAAAATAATAAAAAATGACCATATTTTTATCTCCTTCATATGTAAATATAGAATAAACACTTTTAATAAAAAATTTTTTAAAAATCAATGTGATTAGTAATATTTTATTTAAAATTGGCCAGCGGGCTCAGTGGTTGAGAGTCGACCTATAACCAGTAGGTCACAGTTTAATTCCCAGTCAGGGCACATGTCCAGGTTACAGCTCGATCCCCAGTGTACGGCATGAAAGAGGCAGCTGATCAATGATTCTTATCATTGATGTTTCTCTCTTATATACATTTTTATTTTACAGATTTTTTTTTTACAGAGAGGAAGGGAGAGGGATAGAAAGCTAGAAACATCAATGAGAGAGAAACATCGATCAGCTGCCTCCTGCACATCCCCCACTGGAGATGTGCCCGCAACCAAGGTACATACCTTTGACCTGAATCGAACCTGGGACCTTTCAGTCCGCAGGCCGACGCTCTGTCCACTGACCAGTTTTGGCTCTCATATATACATTTTTAAAATCTTCATTATTTTAGCCACAAATTGAAGGGCATGGCCATTATTATGATAACCAATTAATTTAATAGTGGTTTCTTTTGAGAACATTTATACAGCAAAGTTAGACTTGCAAGGACACCAAAACTTTTTTCTAGAGAAGGGAAATTTCAAAGGTTAAAATATAAAGAAATAAATAAAAGTTAAATGAAGAGTTCACATTGTGACAACATTTCAATAACTTGACTTAGTTTAACCCATTCTTCAATCTCTTTAAGAACTTCCACAAAGGCAAGTTAGAGGTTTTATACCTATCCTAAATCTCTTATCTTTTCTGCTAACCTAATCTCACCCTGCATACCCAGGACTAACTGATTGCTTTCTGTCAGTAACCTAATCACTAGAAAAAGAAAAGTAGTTCATTATCTCTCCACATCTATAATCCTTTAATTAACAGACAGTTTTATCTAAGCACTCAAACCCCTAAATGTTGCATATTAAAATTTATTAATGAACTTTTCTTCAGAACTACATATGTATGCCACTTCCAATTCTCAAAAGTATCTCTAACAAAGTATCTCCATTCCTAGAGGACTCTGTAGTTCATGTATGTCTAAGGTAATTATCCCTTTCTCCCATTTCAATTGCTCCTGGCTTTTTCTGCTTCATTCTTCATCCCCTTCACCTTTCCGTAAAAAGCTCAAATTCCACCACAACTTCATTGTCCCTGAGTCACCACCCAGATTTTGGCTCCCATGTCCCCACCAATATATCTCACTAAGGCCTAATATTCCAGTTGCTGTTCTCTTATGAAATCACCAGTAGGAGGAGGCTGAACTTTATGTCTTCAGAGCACAATCACCCCCAAATCACATAAACCTGTTGGAAATTTCTGTTAGGATATTAAAACTTACCTAAATAAAAACTGCCTATTTAAATTGGAAACATCTATAGTGTCCATGTCTATAACATGAATCTGTCTAAAACCAGACAAAGCCTGTGGGAATAAAAAAATCCAATTAAGAAGAAATTCCCTCACATTTGAAAATTTTGACATTTATTTTCAATGGAGTCCTAAATCTATAAATTCTCAATAATAAATTCTGCATAATTGTATTCAATTGTTAAAGAGACTTGCAAAGTATATATAACATTTATGTTCCTGGAAAGGTCAAAATGTGTAACTGCTCAGGTTTTAGTCTATAACCAAAAGAGAACAATTCAAAATTTCTACAGTTGTTTTATAATCTCAAACACATCTGTACAGTTTATTGCTTTGCTACTGCTGGATACTTTAATTTTCCTAATCTTACTAATTAATTGTCCTTTCTAGTCTTTTTTCAGAATATTGTTATAAGCAATTCATACAAGCTTTATCTTAGTTTATATAACAGTAAGCATGCACCATTCAGAAATAACTACTATAAGATACATATCACACACACACACACACACACGTAAAAGAAATATCTTAAAGGTATTGAGGCAAGCCCTGATCGCTGTGGCTCCAGGGTTAGAGTGTCAGCCCACACTCCAAAGGGTCTCCTCTATTCCTGATCAAGAGCATGTACCTGAATTGCAGGTTTGATCTCCTGCCCTGCTTGGGTGTGGGAGGCAACCAATCAATGTTTCTCTCTCTCCCTACTCCTCGCTCTCTCCCTTCCCCTCTCTAAAATTCAATGAAAAAAAAAATCCTTGGGTGAAGATTGACAACAAAAGTATTGAGTCAAGAATAAGCAATCAGACCTAGCTGGTTTGGCTCAGTGGATAAAGCATTGGCCTGTGGACTAAAGGGTCCCAGGTTCAATTCCAGCCAAGGGCCCATGCCTGGGTTGCAGGTTCGATCCCCAGTAGGGGGCGTGCACGAGGCAGCCAATCAAGGATTCTCTCTCATCATTGATGTTTCTGTTTCTCTACCTCTTTCCCTTCCTCTCTGAAATCAATAAAAATGTATTTTTTAAAAAAGAATAAACAATCAAAACAGCTGGAAAAAAACTTCAGTGGGTCAGTGAGAATGTCCTGCATTCTAACAGTACAACCACTGCTCAAATTCACCAGAAGCAAAAGATAGAAAAAAAATAAGTTTCATTAATTAATTGTGCTTTTCTGGTCTTGGTCAGTGTAAGTGACCTAATTAAATCACTTGTTAATAATTTTCCCATTTTTCTGCCCCTATGGTAACAAGAAATCCTCAAAAGAGTTGTTTTAGTCTATAACCAAGCAAGTCTATACTTGCTTTCTCAAATTCTCTCTGGTCCTTACACTCTAACCAGGGGTGGGGAGCCGTTGTCTGCCAGGGGCCATTTGGACATGTACAGCATCATTTGCAGGCCAAACACGATCACCAACTTAAACTGAGCCTGCCACCGCAGTCAGTGTGCTCAGTGGCTGAGTCCAACCCGGGAACCAGGCCACAGGTCAGCTCCTGACCCGGCACACGCTCAGGTTGTGGGCTCCGTCCCGTGTGGGGCGTGCAGGGTGCAGCCAATGACTGTCTCTCAGCACTGATGCTTCTCTCTCTCCCTTTCCCTTCCTCTCTGAAGTCAATAAAAACATATTTACTTTAAAAATTACCCTGCTATATTTGGTCAAACATTTAATTAACTCATCCCTAATGCCTTGGCAGGGCCAGACCAAATGATCTGATGGGCCTTATAATTCCTCGCCTGCTCTAAACAAATGTTCCCTCTCACCACGCCACAGAAAACAGCACTTGCTGAGGTCACCAGGGAACTCCATGTTGCCACCTCCAGTGAAGTACTAGTATTTGGCACTGTGTGAATCAATTCCTAAGAACACTTTCTTCACTTGGTCTCTTCATGCATGAGAATTTGTACACTTTAATTTGTACACATTCAGTTTTCCTCCTGCTTTACTGGCTAGATTCTTTAGAATCCTTGTGCTTAGTTCTGGTGATCTCAGACAATCTTTTTTTTCCCAGACAATCTTATAAGCATATCCAGCAGATACCTCAACAGTTTCCAAAACCAAGCTCAACCATCTTTTTCACCAATCCTACCAAATCTGTCTTTCTCCCAGCCTCATGTCAGTGAATGCTAAATCCATCTTTCCAGTTGCTCAGGCCAAAAACCTTGTGTCATCCTTGACTCCTCTCTTCCTCTCCTGTCCCACAACCAAACCATTAGAAAATCCTGTTGACTTCATCTTCTGACTGCCTCTCACTACCTCTAATGCTACCACCCTGTCATACGTCAGCCATCTCCTGCCTAGATTACTGCACAATCTTCTACCTAGCCTCTCAGCTTCCTCCTCTATTCTTCAGTCTTTTCTAAATACATCCGCCACAGTGATCCAGGTTACAAGTCAGATCAAGTCAACTCATCTGCCTAAAACTTTCCCCAATGACATTCTGACTCAGAGAAAAAGGCTAAGTTCTTACATTAACCTCCAATGCCTTTTGTGGTATTAATTTCAAACATCTCCATCTCCCATTATCTCTGATATCCTCTCCTAAAATACTTCCCTTACCTACTTCTGCTTTAGCTGTAAGGACTTCCTTGCTGTCCTTGAACAGGACAATCATGCTCCCACTTCACAGCTACTGCACCTGCTGTTCCCTCTGGAATGTTCTTGCTCACCTCTTTGCTCAAATGGTACCTCATAAGCCCATTCCCTTTTGACCAGACTACCTATATTTCCTTGCTCCAAAACATTTATCATCTGACATACTATGTGTTTTACTCATCTTTTTCCTTTCACTAAAATGTAAGCCCCACAAATACCTGCCTATATTGTTCAATGCTATACATGCCTGGGTTGTGGGCTTGATCCCAGTAGGCAGCACGCAAGAGGCAGCAGACTGATATTTCACTCTCACACAGACAGTTACCGGCCCCTCTCTCTTTCTCTTTCTCTTTCTCCCCCCACCCCACCCCTTTCCTCTCTAAATATCAATTAAATAATAATAGTGTCAAACTTTTTTTAACAATGAGCCTTGGGGGGTTTACAATCAATTTATTAAAAGATGTGTATCTCTTATGTACTGAAATAAGCAAAGAATCAAGTGGTAAAATTAAAAACCCTGTTTTCTTCTTGTGTATAAGAGTGTATTACAATGCAATAAATAACATGGCCACCTAAAGCTGCTTGAGGACTACTCCTCAGATCTAATCTCCAATTGCTTTACATGTAAAATGAGTGTGTATCTCCTTTGCAAATAACAGCTTCAAAATGGAAAAGATTAAGCATTAAGGAGTATATGCATGCAATGCTATCAAAACCACTACCCACCCTTCCCTTCTAGAACTCTGGTTCTCACACTGCTCGAGTATTTATATCTAATAAGGTCCTGACATTTGGATACCCCACAGAGTACATCATACATATTGCTATTTATTTTGTGTGAGTTGTCTCCCCAATGAACTTCATATTCATTAAGGACAGAGATTACGATGATCTACAATCCCCACAGAATCAGCACAGCACTAAGTACCATGAAGTGTATTAAGTTTTTGCAGTTTCACTAGAGGTGATGTTAGTGCTTCCTAGCAAAATTAACATGGCTGTTTATATTTAAACTTTAGCAACATGGCTGACTTTTTAGGTATTTTATCTGGTTCTTTTACTCACTTCATTTTCTAAAGAGTCTACTCTAGCATTTCCACTTTTCTACATATCAGTAGAAGCCTGGCATAAATCTGCTCTCAATCAATTCTCCTACTATCCATCTTTGTTAAACTGATACTTGTCAAAAAAAAAAAAAAAAAGCTACTTTGTGGTTATCAGAAGTCAATGAAACCAATTAAATCACAAATTATAGATTTCAAACCAGTATAGAAAATAGTTTCACTAAATAGTACCCTGTCATTAAAAACAAATTAACCATGGTTCACGCCCGACTAAGAGCCGATCGTCTGGATTAGATTCCCAGCCCATCACTATCATCTAAAACAGCGAGGTGAGCCATGTACCTCTCGGAATCACACCTCCATCTCCTAGTATCTAACAGGAGCCAATGCCCTCTCTGTCTAAGTGGGTTATCTTAAGGAGCAAATACTTGCAAATTGCATGTTATAATATGAATTTCCAGTTTTGTTATTTGAAATCAATGAGTGCTTTGCAAGAGGATGCACAAAGATTTCTTTGATAAAGAGCAGAGAAGAAAACAGAAGAAAGTCTATCAATGACTTTATGTTGAGCACTTTATAAATTAAGACTGTCTGCAAGCTGACTTGCTAAACTTATCTAACAAAGGCTCAAGACACAGGTTAATAACCATAATAAAGAAATTTCCTAGTATGACAGAAAAGGAAAATTACCACGAAGGAGAAAAAACACATATTATATACACATGCATGTATATATATACACACACACGTATTTACATATATAAGTATATATATATATTACCAGATTTTTCAGGAGCTCACATCCTAAGCCACCAGCTCCAATGACTAGCACTTTACATGTATCTAACAAAAACTGGAGAGACTGTAAAGAATGAAAAGGCATATTAAAACCTAGTTATAAAAAACTTAAGTTAATACAAGCTATAATTTCTGATATTCCCATGAAAAATGCAAATGAGATCAAGAGCAGACTTTCTATTTAATAAACTCTTAAATTTATGAACAAGTTAGAATCAGAAATTCTATAACTCTAGTGATTTCAGAGCATTTCAATTTCAATGTATTTACACTGACTCTTATTGTATGAAATTAAAGGTTATTTCTAAAAGAAAAACTATGGCCCTATCCGGTTTGGCTCAGTGGATAGTGTCAGCCTGGGGACTGGTAGGTGCCAGGTTCGATTCCAGTCAAGGGCACCTGCCCAGGTTGCAGGCTTGATTCCCGTAGGTGGCATATAGGAGCCAGCCAATCAATGATTCTCTCTCATCAATGATATTTCTATCTCTCTCTTCCTTCTCTGAAATCAATAAAAATGCATTAAATGTATTATTAAATAATAAATAAATAAATAAAAGAAAAACTATGGTTAGTTAAAGGCTATCTTTTTTTCATCTTAAAAGGGGATGAAAAGCATAAAATTCATTATTTAACTGGCTTCCTAAAAAGAGAAAAGTATAAAAATCTTAAGAATTGGGGACCAAACACTGCACAATGTGTTAAAACGTCTTTAGGAAGAAAAAAACAGATAAAATTCTTAGAAAGTTGTATATCAACAGAAATACAATTCAAAACAATCACTTAACGAAAGTATCTTAAATAATCAGGCAAAAAAAAAAAAATCAAAAGCACAGGAAAGATAGATCCAACGAAAGGCAGAACACTGTTAATTCTGCCCAAAGACTAAGAAGAGAAAAGTAATTCAGATGAGACACCGGTCAAACCCAAGACTTTGTATCTTAATTCTAGAGTAGAACAATTATTTTTATTTCAAAACAGTATCCTGAAATGACATAAAAGTTTACTAGAAAGGATACTTTTTCTACCTTGTAATAAAAGTCTTTAATTGAACATCTGCTTTAAGTCAGACACTATCTATCCAAAATTTCATTCCTGTTTTACAGAACTCATATAATTTTTAGCTTTAGTTATACTCAATTAGTTATACTCAATCCTAAGTAAAGATCCTCAGTTGAATTAAATTCCAAAATTTAAACAAGCATACCTATCTTCCTATCAAAAGTAACTTATAAGAGCAAAACTAAAAAGGGGAGTGTGTCTCAGAAATCATTCTAAACTAAAATTTAAAGTAAAATATAAATTAAAATTTTAAATGAGATTATAGTTATTTTACTAAAAAAAATCAACATATTACATGAAAAATGTAAAAATGACTTAAATATTAGCCATTCAAATAAAATCAGTTGCAAGTATTCAACTTAGTATCTCAAGATAAATTACACAATTTTATTAGTATTTTTACTATAAGAGCAAGTGAAAAAGCATCTTATTTCTGAAACAAAACTATTAGAGGAATTATTTAAAAATAAAAATAAATGTTTCTCACTTCAGTGCTTGGTTCGAAATCAGGGTGTGTGAAGGGTCCAGATCGCTCGAGGAACTTCTTTACATGGTTCCAGCGACCTTCCCAGTCTCCAGTGTCCCCACACCCACCATCAACAGCCATTCTGCACAGAACACAGTAAATTCAGCTTCATAGGTCAGTATGAAAAAAAACCACACCTACAACTATTATGGCTTCCCCAAAAGAAAAGGTAACACCAGACCTGCTCAGATAAAAAAGGAATTATTTAATGTGATTATGATTATGCTTTTTTTTTTCTTGGCTATTATAACTTATTTAAAGGTAAGAACTGCATGTGTTTGATTAAATAAATCAGTCTACCTGTTTCTGGATTCCTAAAGCAAGCCAAAATCAAACTTAGGATATTGTTTAATTAGTGAGAAATGGGCTTTTATACATTTGGAATTTATAAAAGATCATTGCAAATTTTTCCAATCTGTTCCCTTCAACACACTTGGGTCAGGAAATATAAGAGGAAAATAAATATGTAACTTCACTTTCAATATTGTGATGGTTCATATCTACTCCTGTGTCCTTTCCAAGTTTGAAAGATGTGATTTAAAGATCTTAGATGAAAGGAATTTTTCATACATTTTTATCTGAAACAGAGGTCCCAATTTCCAAAAAAGAATCTCTTTAATACTATGAGATGGTTTTTGTTGCCACTGAACACAAAAAGTTCTAGGTTACAATTATGCCACATATAAGCATTTGAAATCTTTTATATCACACAACTGAGTGTGTTCTAAGACTGGACTCCTCTATCTACTTTGTAATAATTTTTAATTTTCTAATTTCCTATAACTCCACAACTTCTGCTTTCAAATATATTATTAATATTCAATTTTTATAAAAGGGACCAATAAGCATGGCCTGGCAACAAAGACCTTGGGTTTTGATAGTACAGCTCATTTGGTTCCAATTAATAGCATTGTGACCTTGAGTAGATTACTTAACAGCCATAAAACTCATCTATAGATTTTTATAGCTACTCAGGGTAAGAATGAGGTAATCCACATAAAAGGCTTAGTACAATACTTGGCATATAACAGTGTAAGTATTCAAACTTTATCATTTTAAGCAAAAGTGGGAGGGAAAGGCGGGAAGAAGTGTGAAAAGCTTGCCATGCCTGTCTCCCAGCAATTGCAATTCCACCTCGCGGGCGACACCCGAGCCTAAAGCTCCGCTGCGGGAACCGGCCCGGAGACGCCCGACTCGTCACGCCCACCGCCCGCCCGGCTCCGCGGAGCAGCGCCGGCGCAGCGCGCCAGGTGGGGACTGTTCACACCTGTCTCACCGCGCGAAACCGAGCACCTGACAAGCAGAGGGCGTGCGGAAAATGGGCAAAGTAAGTTCTTTGGAGTCAACACTCCTTTAGGAGCCAATTATTCTGCGAAAATGACACAAGTGCTTAGTCCGATACCATAGAAAGTTCTCAGTCTGCAATTAAGACTGTCTCCATGTTTACGAACGGCCAGTATTCGTTTCGTGTGCAAGTAAGATCCCTTCCCCAAGGTCACGTCTCTAACCACGGGGAAGCTGGAAGAGGGGCGCCAGGTGGTCCCCAGACCTGCGGTCAAGCACCGGCCGGGCCCGGGCGGGGACTGAGACCGCGCGGCCTGTGCTCCGGGTGCCCCCCTCCCAGCCCCCCGGGCCCGCTGCGGCTGGTCTCCTAGGCCTGGGGAGAGGGGAGGCGGGGGTCTCCGGAGAGGGCCCCGGCCTCCCGGCGGCACTAACTTCTCAGCCAGCAGCTCCTCTATTCTCCTTCTTTTCTTCTCCCTAAAAGAAAGAGAGAATAAAAGAAGGGTCAGCATCACGCTACACACTGGGCGCCGCGAGAGGACGGGGTGCGGGGAGACGCAGCGGGAGGTGGGGGGACCCCGGGTGGCGGCGACGACCGCCAACCGCCGCGCTCGGTCACAACCCAGCCCTGCCGGTGCCCGGATTGCCCAGGTACTTACGGCTCCTCGCCATCCGCCATATTGTTCTCCGCCTCTTCCCAGGTGCCCCCACGGTGGGCGGGGCAGGCGCGGGGGCGGGGCTGGAGGGCGGGGCCTGTCTGATAGAGGCGGGCAGCGCGTGTGGGCGGGGCCTGTGGGGCAGAGGCGGGCAAGGCGTGGGGGCCTGAGAGCGGGGTTGGCTGGGCCGGAGGGCAGGGTGGGCGGGGCGGACGGGGCCGACTTCGCTGATACTCCAGTGGGCTTTGTAATTATAATCCAACTAGAAAGAGAAGCATATTTAATATTTTGGGAGAGGGAGAAGCAGTTCATGCTCTGTACCACTATACCTGGCTTCCCCCCCCCCCATTTCTTTTGTTATTTTTATATTATTTTTAAAATGTCTTCATTGATTTTTTTAGAGAGAGAGGAAAGGAGAGGGAGAAGAGAGAAACATCTATCCTATGTGAAAGAGAAACATCCATCAGCTGCCTCCTACACTCACTCTAACTGGGGATCGAACCTGCAACCTGGCTATGTGCCCTGACCAGGAATTGAACCAGCGACCTTTCCATGAATGAGCCACAATGGCCAGAGCTCTTTTGTTATTTTTAAACTTCTTTGGAGGTTTGGACAAATACATAAAATTACACTGAACAAATGTTTACTGAATGTTAATTACTTATGATCAATCACATTATTACTAACACGCACTGATGGCCTGTGGTCATGCGATACTGAGCAACTGAAAGGTAACAATTCTTGGTCACAGTTCCTAAAGGTCACTGATTTCTCCAACAAATGTGGGCCCTACTAAGGCCCCTATGTTGGTCTTAACCAAGATAACTTATTCATCTTACCCACAGTGCAGCTTCTTAAAGTTTGTAAACCCCAGGGAACTCTTCCACAACCTCTGACTTCCTGTAACTCAGCACCAAGGCCTGGCACATCTCTAGTTAGTACTCTCACTCTTTGATATTTAAGTTAGTGTTTTCACTACATTGCAAGATTCTTGAAGGCAGGGTGAGGCTGCATTCTTCTCAACTTGTTTGTCTCTCAGAATGTTTTCATGGAGCCTAGAAAGGATACAAAATACCTTTGACATCACTAAAAATTTTCTACCCCTTGTACCCTACCAAGTCTACCCAGCTACAACTACAATAAAATTGCAACAAAATAGAGCAAAGTCAGTGGATGTTCATTATGAAATCATAGAAAACAAACAGGTTAAAGCACTATTAATACCATGACACCAAATGAATCATGGGCTGTATTGTTATTAATAGCAATAACAGTAATATCTAATTGTGAGCAATTACTATACAACTAAGCACTTCCCATTCACTCTTACTCAATTACATGGCAGATGTTCTTAGTATAGCCACTTTATACATGAAGAAACTGAGGCTGAATGAAACTAATTTCTCAAAGTCACCAGCAAGAAATGGAGCAGCTGGGACTGATTTTGCTCTGATTTTAGATCTTCTCATTTTTCTAGAATCAAGAAAATGTGAGCGCTCAGGGATACTAGCATTTTCAATTTTAAATTTTATTCAACACCAATGACAGCAGTATTTTCTTTTTTAAATAATATTTTATTGATTTTAGAGGGGGAGGGAGAGGGAGAGAGAAACATCAATGATGAGAGGGAATAATTGATCAGCTGCCTTCTGCACGTCCCTCACTGGGGATCGAGCCCGAAACCTGGGCATGTGCCCTGACCAAGAATCAAACCTGTGACCTCACCGTTCATAGGTTGATGCGCAACCACTGAGCAACAATAACCGGGCTGGAGTATTTCTTAAGAATCGTTGTAGCTTCCTTAACTGCCTTGTAAATCATCAAGGAAAATCAAATTATGTCTCCTAGACTTTGCTTTAGGTATGTATATTTTATTGTTTTCTGACTTTTTTGAAAAGTGGTGGCATATTAATAGTGAATTCAGTTTTTAATAACAGCACCATTTGCATGTTTAGAGACTGTTGTCATTACACACTAGCATCTTAGAATTTTCCCTACCACCCCATGAAGTTAACTAAAATGCTTTTTCTCATGCATTTGAGATAAAAGGAGGTTTACTGTATCAACCAGCTCCTGAACTGGGGGCGGGGGGGGAGGGGGTAATGGGAGGACCTTTTGGAAGCTATAGCAGGGAATGCACAACTAAATTGTTTGGACTGGGACACAAAACTATCATTCTCTATTAAAGTGATGGGGGAAGGCATATAATAAGAATAGGACCACAGGTGTTTATGATTATTCACCTTACTACCTATAGATAAGAGGTTTTCTTATAGACCCTGGGAATCTGGAGGACATTCTGCAAGGGGAAAATCAGGGCTTTAAAAAGATAAGTGACATCTCCAAGCTCAGTGAGTCCATGATTCAGAAAAGAAAACACATTTTGAGAACAAGGGAAGAACAGCACAAGCTTTGATTTGGTTGCTGTGCCTGGACCCTGACCCCCTTGGGGAGTTTGCCTCAGGAATGGTTACCATTCTCCGGTCCTGGAACGGACTGAGCTGGGTTTTAACATCATAGAGAAATAGTAGGAGAGGTTAGAGCAGAATTTCCAGGATGACCTGCTGCTCTCTCATACTGCCAGCATTATTGGAATAAACACTCATAATGATTCAACCCTGTCTCTATTAATTTGGCTCAAGTAGTGACAGGTGGCCTTGGGCCAGTTATGTCCAGCATCAGAAGCACTGTGCTCCCTTAGTGAAGGTTGTCCCCAAATATTAGGATAAAACTAAGAAAGGTCTTTTTGAGAGGAATCCATGTTTCTGCAGAACAACAGTTCACTGCAAACCATTGTTTGCTTTCAAAGGCAACAGCGTGCCCAGATCGAGCTGGAGTGACCAGAGTGCCCACTTGGTCAGAATGGCACAGTCGTGGAATAGTTTTGCCCAGAGAGAATAGACATGGAGAACAAAGAAGAGAAGCGAACAAACCAACCCTTCTGTTCTACACAGTCTTCCCGATTTTGCTAATCTGATTTCACTCAGTGACTCGTGAGAAAACACGATCATCACATTCAGATGTGCAGAAAGTAGTACGGACTTAGTTTCCAAAACCAGCTCATCCTCCAGTAACACTACAGTTGCCTCCATTCCGTTTCACTTAGGCTGGCATCAGAACAGCTGCAAAAACTTTCCCCAAAGGCCTGAACGCTTTCCTCCACACGCCGAAGGGCTGTTTTAAAGGAGGCTGTGCTTGGACTTCCAGAGAAGGTGCTGCCACCTCGCCGCAGCCAGGATTGCCGCTGGTTCCTTTCGATCATTTCATCTCTGTCTGGAACTCTGCCCCTTGCTCTGCCGTAGGATCCCAGTTTTCCTGGGACCGACCACGTAGAGCAGCCAGAAAGGGAGACGAAAAACGCCCTCCCGCCTCCGATTCCCCGGGTTCCGCTGCCGCCAACCGCAGAGTCACCGCTCACCACGCAGCCGGCGCTTGCCGTCGCCGCCGCCTCCGGATTCCAGAGGCGGAGAGCCCAGACTCCGAGCAGACATGGACGTGAACCTCGCCCCGCTCCGAGCCTGGGACGACTTCTTCCCGGGCTCCGACCGCTTCGCCCGGCCGGACTTCAGGGACATTTCCAAATGGAACAACCGCGTGGTGAGCAACCTGCTCTACTACCAGACCAACTACCTGGTGGTGGCTGCCATGATGATTTCAGTGGTGGGGTAAGTGGGGTCCGCTCGGGGCACTGACGGGGCAGCGCGCGGGGCCCGGCCGGGGCCGGGGCGGGGGGAACGCTGCCAGCCTCGGGCCAGAGTGAGGGCCTCACTCCCGGGCTCCGATTAGGATCTTGCTGGGGTGACAGTGGAGTGCCCCGTCTTGTAAGAACAAAAGGGAGGAGAGTGGCGTGAGCCTGACCTGGGCAGGACCCGGTCCGGCCCGTGGGTGGCAGGTGTAGGAAGGGCATTGAGGGGGCGACGCGCCGTCAACGTGTCTTCCGCGCCTGCGCTCTGCTCCCAAAGCTGAACTTGGGGCGCGGGGTGCGGGTGAGGGTTGGGGGTTGCTCCCTGGGGTGGCATCGCCCAGCGCGGGGTGACGGCCGGCCTCTCTGCCGCCAGGAATGGGGTCCTTTCGTTGGGGTGCGGGCGTGGCCCTCCTCGGTCTTCACTGCCAGCCCGGTCTGTATGGAGGCCTTTCCAACGCCCGAGCCTACGAGTGCCCCGGGTCACACACGGTTTCACACGCACAGCCGGCCCAGCTGGAACCTTCCTTCCCGCGGGGCCGCTGGAAGGGGCGTCTCTCCCCGCGCCGGCGGCGTGACGGCGGGCAGGCCTGCGGACCCAGCGCTTCCACGGACCAGGAGTCACGGGCACGAAGCGGAGCCTGGCTTTTCGGGGAGCGGAGGGGAGAGCAAGCGCCTGGGGAAGGGGAAGGCCGGGCGCGGGTGGGGAGGGCGCCGGGCGGATTCTCCCGCCGCTTTGCTGCTCTTTGACTTCTCCTTGGGGCCGCTCCGGGCCGGGCTCGAGCCGGCGAGAGCGGCCGAGGGAGCGCTGCCCGGGCCGGGCGTCGTGCCGCGGCGCAGGGGCCACGCCGCGCGGAGAGCCCCAGGCTCTGGGTGTGGTTCCGAACAGTCACCCCGACGCAGAAGCCGACGCCCGTTTGTGGGTTCGGTGGACATCCTGGGTCCTCACGTGTTGCCTAAGGAACTGCACTCAGAATGGCTCGGTGTGTGGAGGGCGGGCTCCCCGCCAAGGCTGAGTCAGAGCGGCAGCCGCGTTAAAATGAGTTGGGATAGAGCGTGCCTCAGGCAGCTGCTCGGTCTTGATGCTTGAGGCTTATTTCCTAGAATACTAAAAATACTTTAAAAAACAAAATAGCAGGTAGGGTTTTATCTGTTGTTTTGATTTCTTTTTTGTTTCTTTTTGTAAAGAAGGGAGAGGCATTTTATCTGGTGATCTAGTTATGGGTTTTTGTTGTTTGTTTTGAGATAACCTCACAAACTTAGATATGGGACAAGGCTTGACACAGACCAAGCAAATGTAACAGTACCCCCCTCACCCCCCCCCCCCCGAAAAAAAAATAGAAACCATTGCTTTTCAAAGAGATGCACTGCCCAGACCAGACAGGCCAGGCTGCCTGGCTGGAATCCCTTTTTACTGGGAGGCAGGTCCTTCCTTGACCAAAGGAAGCTCCCTCCTTGTGGTGTCTGAGTCACTAACTCAGACAGTTTGAGGGTTTGCCTTTCTCATTCCCTTTTCAATTGGGAGATGTCAGTTGGCAGTGAAATTTAAAAAAAAAATAGCCATGTTTATTTTTTATTCTTACTTTTTTAAACTTAGAAAATACATAGGCTGTAAGCTGTTTTGAAAACTGTAAAAAATGAGATTTCCTTTGTAGCCCAGTAAAAACTTACTGTATGACCTTCAACTGTTTTCTGTATGTCTACAAACATACACAATCTATAGTTTTCCCCACACATTGCTCTTTTCTTTCTTTATAATCTATAATAATAAAAGCATAATATGCTAATTAGACCAGATGTCCTTCCAGATGAAGCTGGGGCTGTGAGGAAGCCTGGGTCCCGGGTGCCTGCTGGTGGCCAGAGGGAAGGCAGTGCGGCAGCTGGGGGAAGGCAGGCCTACTCTTGCACGAAATTCGTGTATTGGGCCTCTGGTCTATGATAGAGTAATTTACCTGCATTCCCTCATACAACCCAATGAGATGTGATATTACTGTTACTGTACTATTAAACTTGAGGCTCCAAGAGCTTAAATGACTTGCTCAAAGTCTTAGCCCCAGAGTTGTTCTCTTAGCTGCTGTGCCATCTTCCTGATAGTCATGAGGTTTAGAATTACAGTCGCTTAAAGCTGGAAGAAACCAACTATCTTCAGGGTCAGGGAGCTGAGTTGACTCTGGAACATTTCTCCTGCAGAGAACTCTCCTGATGAAGTCAGTAGATGGGTGGGGCCAGAGCCCAGCTGGGGGCTGTGATCTGGATCCTCGGCTGGCATCTGATAGTTCTTGATATCCTGGGCGAATTGTGTGAAATGTGGCCTGTCTGCTCCCTGGGGAATGACTTCCCAGGGTGTCCTGCGGTTCTATCCCCTGCTGGGAGGAAGGGCTTCCAGGGCATTGGGGAGGGGTCTAGTCTCAGCTCTGAATGCTCTTGTGTTGAAACCACTTGAATAAGGATAGAGAGGGCCTGTTCTTCATTTTGTGGGAAGGGGAAGGGAAGACTAAGAGGATATCATCTAGCTCCACAAACACTGGAAAGGACTGCCTATACCAGTGGTTGGCAAACTCATTAGTCAACAGAGCCAAATATCAACAGTACAACGATTGAAATTTCTTTTGAGAGCCAAATTTTTCAAACTATATAGGTAGGTACACTGTTATTAACTTAATTAGGGTACTCCCAAGCCTTTGCTAAAAATTCAAGGATCCAAAGAGCCACATGTGGCTCGCATGGTTCAGTTTGCCAGCCACTGGCCTACACCAAGGTAAAGTTAAGAGGGATTAGGGTCTGGTAACCATGTTCACAAATTTGGTTTTCCTAAAAGCATGGTTTACCAGACACATGACTTCCACTCCCTAGGTCTCCTGTGCCTCCTATGTTAACTCTAAGTCTCTTAACTTATCCCTTGTTGAAGACAAATGTCAGGCCTTCTGCGTCTTCACATAGTAGAAGGTAGTGGGTGAGAGTTTAGGTACCAGAGCCAGATTCAGAGCATTTTGAATCCCAACTGCCAGTCGGTAGCCATGTGACTCTGGGCAGGTCACTTGAACCGCCCTGTGCCTCAGCATCCTCCTCTGTGAAGTGAGGCTAATTGTAGACCTGCCTCACAGGCCTTCTGTGAGGATTACCCGAGTAATATGGATGGGCAAGTCTAGAACAGTGGCTCTGAGTTTTTGGTCCACAAATGTTACTTCTTTTGTTTTGTTTTGTTTTGTTTTTTTAATCCTCACTTGAGGATATTTTTTCACTGATTTTTAGAGACAGTGGAAGGAGGGGGAGAGACGGAGAGAGAGAAACATTGGTGTGAGAGGGATACATCGATTGGTTGCCTCCCATATGCATCCCAACCAGAGCCTGGAATCGGGCCTGCAACCAAGATATATGACCTTGACTGGAATGGAACCTGGGACCGACCCTTCAGTCCACAGGCTGATTATTCATGAGCCAAACTGGCTAGGGCTACAAATGTTACTTGTTAATTTTTATCATTATCGGTGTTATCAGAGAGATTACTGAGAAATATACACAGCATCTTTTTTCCCTAGCAGCTCTCTCCATCCAAACTCTAGTCCCCATCTTACGCACCTTCTCCTGCTTCTCCCACAAGACTCAACTTTGCTGTCTGTGAAGAAATATTATGTTTTGTCCCTCACTTTGTGTGAGTTGGGCCCCTCACCTTTGCCTGTATCTTTCCTAGCTTTTATGTTGCCTCCACTCTTGGACTATGGACTTCTCAAGGCCAGAGACTATGTGTTTTATTTGTGACTATTATTTTTTTCTTGTTATTGTGGTTATCTTTACTTTTATTCTCTGTATCTCTGAGACCTGCTATATAGCGGATGCTCAGTTGGTGAGTGCATGAAGTAAATAACGAACGTAAGGCCTCAGCATGATCACAGGGTCACTTTTAACCTCTTTAATGGAACAAGTGATCATGGAACACATGGCAGCATGCCAGCTCATAACAACAACATGCCCTAAAGTGACCGTAGCTGGCTCATTGCAGACAACACTTGCTACGTATTGGTTAGGACTAGTGTTGTGTAAAGACTCAATTTTAAAAGACGTTATAATTCAGACTAATTCATGCTGCCCTTGTCTTTTGACGAATGATTCTCCTGCATAGTTTCTGAGCCTTGGCCCTGCTGGATTTGGCTCACGTGGCTCTCTGCTGTGTGCCTGTCCTATGTGACGTGGGGTGCTGAGCAGCACCCCTGCTCTCGACTCACTGGCTGTCAGTCGCACCCTGCACTTAGGCTGTGACGGTCAGATCTGTCTCCAGACATTGCCTATGTCCCGGGGAGCAAACTCCCCACCCCAGTTGAGAACCGCTGCTGCACTGCCAAGAAAATGGTGATGATTCTTCAACATCATCACTAAAGGCAAGTGGCTTTATAACAAGTTACAAAAAGAGCTCTTGGCAATTACAGAGAGAAGCATTTTGGCTTAGCTCCTGACTTTTCAAATATAAGAGTGGAGTGTATTTGAAGCTTTACATAGCTTTGATCATCTTCCTTAATTTATTAAATTGTTATGCTATCGTTCTCCATCTGCCTAGAAGACTCTACTAATTCCACACTCTCGTTCTTTTTATTTATTTTTTAAGAGAATTCTGGCAGTTGCTTTTATTAGCTTTCTGATTAAAAGTTCACTTTCTCTTGAGTTCTATTATAAAATAGGAATTAAATTACTTAAAACAAAACTCATCAAGGCCTCATAAATGCCAACACTGAAATGTTAGGTGTTTATTCTAGTAAATCCTAGGTTACAGGCATTTTTAAAATTCTCACAACTTGTTTGTTCTTTAGGCAGAGTATTAGATGGAAACTTTAGTGGTTTTGTCATAATTGCAGCTTGTGTTTCTTATAGAACTTTGCTTCCCTTGAAGATTTGAGTTTCCTTTTGAGGTTCAGGCGTCACTTGAGAAAAGACTAAATGACTTAAAGGAAAAACGTGAACCATGAGCTGGGCAAAGTGTGTGTTGCTGAAAATGGCTGTGTTCCTTTAAATCCAGAAAGCAAAGATGTCTAAGATGAAGAGGACATGGCTTAGCTTCTCCATCTTTGTCAGGAGACAGCTCAGCACTACATATTCTTTGAGTACACACATAACGATAGAAGCCTATGCCTCTATTTTTAAAGTGAAAAGCAAAGGCAACATCTAATAGCACTCGCAGTGGAAGTACTAAGCATGCGAGCCATTCTGGTTGTGAACAGGAATGTCTGTGTGCTTAATAGAATGTCAAAAGCTTTGAGCTGGAGAACTCTACCATGGAACCCCATCTTTCACTCTGGGAGTGTGTGAGAAACGCAGAATCTCAAGCCCCAGACCTATTGAGGCAGAATCTGCATTCTAACAAGACTCTCAGATGACTCACAGGCACATGAAAATTTAAGAAGGATAAGTCTGGTCTGGTTCAAAAGAAACACTGAGAAATTTAAGTAACTATATCTATATGCCCAGGTGTCACCTTCAGAGATTCTCAATATATACTTCTTGACTGGATCCAAGCAACCGTAGTCTTATCTGAACTCCCCAAGTTATTCTGGTATACACCACCAAGTTGAAGTTGAGAGCTACTGACTCCCTCCTATTCCCCAAAATTCACAAATATAAACACTTGAGGTCACGTGGCTAATCAGAACCAAAGCTGCAAATAGCAGTTGCTTTTATTGATAAAAAGTGAAATGCTTTTCCCACTTAACCTTGTTGCAGATATCCTAAAGCTCCTGATTAATCAATTCCTCTTGAATAGTTACTTGATTTTCACAACATCTATATTTTTGCAAGTCTTTTTTTAAAAGGCTTTTATTGATTTGTAAAGACTCAGAACTGTTGGACATTGAAACAGAGACCCAAACATTTTTTTTTTTGTTCTTATATATTTATTTCTAGTATGCAGATGCAAGATTTTTTAAAGAAAAGAATTGGGGGGAAAGAATGGATACAGAGGCAATGAAGCATTGAACAGACTGTCAGACTACAGTGGGAAGGCAGGGGAGAGAGGGGGGTGGGGGCTGTAAGAGATCGACCAAAGGACTTGTGTGCATGCATATAAGCATAAGCAATGGATACAAGACCCTGGGGGGCCGAGGGGCAGGTGAGGACATGTGGGGGGGGGGGAGGTAGGAGAGGTCGGGGGGAGGTCAATGGGGGAAAAAATGAAACATATGTACTACTATTTGTAATACTTTAAACAATAAAAAACATATTAAAAAATAAAGACAGAGGGAAGAAGAGAGAGAAAACAACATTGATTGGCTGCCTCCTGCGTGCCCTCTACTGGGGCAACCTGGGCATGTGCCCTGACTGGGAATCAAACCTGCAACCTCTTGGGGCATGGGACCATGCTCAACCCCTGAACCACGCAGGCCAAGACTATTTGCAAGTCTTATTCTCACAAATTCCGCCCTGCTAGCAGAACCATATTGTGTGGTGTATCAGAGGATCAACCACACAGAGTTTCAAACACATAAGTGCCTCCAGTGCACCTCCAATTAGAAAGGCATATTTATGCTCAATTGTGTATATTCACGCCTTCCCTTTAAGAAAGCACAATGCAGCTGATAAATGAAAAAGCCCATTATTTTCGTAGAAAGCATGTCATCACTTTGTGGTCTGTTATCAGGGTGAAAACTAGAGTTACCCCTTCATGCTTTCAGTTGTTTGAAATGTAAAGGACTTCTTGGAGGGTTGGTAATTCAATTTAAAGGAGCATTTCTATAATCTTTTTAGAATGAGTGTGGTCCCATAAAATGATCTAGGACTGGCTACCAGCATCTGGTATTAAGAAATGGTTTGGTTATTTGTACCTTTCAATGCCACAGGAATGGAAAACCAAGTTTCCAGTGAGTAGAGGAAGAAAGCAATAAGAGAGCCTTGGGATGCTTAGGGTAGGAATGTATTAAAGCATTTGCATATGAAATTTATTGCAGCCTGTTTGTGCTAACAGGGAGTGGAGATGTTGAAGATTAATCAGTTTCAACATCAATTGTATGATATTACTCTTACTTGTGTGGCTTCATTTGTTTACAAAGTGTATGAAGCCTTACCAACTGCTCAGACACTCTGCCAGGAGATGCCCTGGAGAATGAAACAGCTGTGCTTCCTGCCTTTGCTGTATTTAGAATCTAGAGGGGCAACTGGACAGCACGGAACACGTACGAATTCATCACTATACATGTACAGGCAAAGCAAGCATTCAGAAAAACATACCTACGTAAACATGCATCACTTTCAATCTGCCTTATTTTATTTCCTCTGTACATTATGATTCTAAATTCCCAAACTCTCAGATGTTGAGAATGGGAGAGGCATTTAGTATGTGGACAGGCAAAAGGGTTATTAAATTATTTTATTTTATTTTTATTTATTTTTCCAAGCCAAACTGTATCCAGCTTTATTAAAGATACTTTTCATAAACAGTCTTGATATTTCAGGCAGGACATGGGCAATCGTTAACAGTATACAACAATTTTCAAACTCCCTTCTTCACTGAACTACCAAAATCAGAAAGCCACTGTAAAACCCAATGAAGTCTTCATCTGATGCTCTGAACAGGGGACATTTAGAGTGAGGGCTGACATTTCACATTCAGCATGTTGTTTAACAACTTTTCACAAGCCGACCCGGACTTTCAGGAAATGAAGTGAAAACGGCAGAGAGTATCAGTCTGTAGATCCGTAGTCTAAAAAGGAACTGCTGCTCTTTTGAAGAATACCATCTCAATGTGACACTGGAAAGTCCAGATTGCCAACGTACTGGAATCAGCTTTTTTGGGTCAGGTCCCAATGGGTCTCTGGGCTTAACACACCCAAAGTCTATGTTCACTTGGCATCTCCAGCACCTTGAGCTTTCTGCACCTGGTCTGTTTGGCATCTCCATTTGCTGCAGGATTATTCCCATCTTTGCCAGCATCAGCTTTCCCCTTTTTCCTTCTCGGTACCTTCTCTCCCTTTGCAGGGGCCTTTTTAGGCTTGGGCTCTGGCTATGGAGGAGCAGGTTTAACTGATAACCTGGAGGATCTTCTCTGTGGTTCGTCCTTCACCTTGGCTTTGTCTGCTTTAGCATCCCCTTCAGCCTTTCTGCTGGGCATGGTGGCCATGGTGGTGGGACGTCCGGGCGGAACATGGGGATGCAGCAGCGCACAGGCCTTGCTCGGTCCGGGGGTCGATCTCATCTCCTCACACTGCTCGGGTTATTAAATTTTATTCATCCTTCCCCTTCTATTCGGTTCAAGAAATATTTTACTCTCTGGCCTTAACCTATGAACCAGGAAGATACTGTTCCATTCCTGGTTAGGGCACATGCCTGGGTTGTGGGCTTGATCCCCAGTAGGGGGTGTGCAGGAGGTAGCTGATCAATGATTCTCTCCCATCACTGATATTTCTCTCTCTCTCATCCTCTCCCTCTTTGAAATAAAAAAATATATATATTTACAAACAAAAAAGAGGTCTTTTGCTAAGTACTTATTTTGTGCCAGATACCACATGAGCCCCTGACTATACAGGCAGGAATACAAGTCCACACAGCCCTCCCGAGTCTTCCCAGAATTCCTCTACCTATCCTCGCTCGCAGAACCCTCATGCTGGTGTGGCAGAGCCCAGCGTGCTGGCCTGTCTTCCCCAGTACATTATGTGTTTCTTCTGATCACTGGGCTTTAAGAAGTCTATACACACTCAATACAATTTTGACCTCAAATAATTTTCAGAATGTGTCATCTAATAAGGATTGTCTTTTTCTAAATCATCTTCTGACACTATGTAACCCTGTTATTCTTGACATCTCTCCACACTTTTTAAAAAATGTTCCCTGCCACTGTGAGCAGGGTTGGTAGTTTCTATCCATTTACTTCTGTAAGGATGAACAGTGGTTCTGGGGAGGTGTGCTGGATAAGTAAGTGAACATGTATTGGATTTTTTTAGAGGGCAAAAGCTCTCAACTTATTAGAGGATGAGATCTCTGTACAGGAAATCCAATTCTAAAAGATAAACTTGACCTATCCATTTAACACCAAATGGAGTAGCACTGTTGGAAATTTCTTATTATGTTGCTCTTGGACAGGTGAATTCTGCTCTTAATCACTTGGCTTCAGAATATTTACCCATAACATCCTTCCCTGTCTTCTGCAGTGAGTGTGGCTTTTTGTTTCAGGGAGCATTTTCATGCCCAGGATCTTAAACAAACCTGCAGGCACTTCTCCATTCTTTGGGCATTGGCCACAAATGTGTAAGGTTTGCCGGCCCTCCTCTGTCCCTGGAGCACGCGGCAGGCCCAGCCAGAAGGCAGAAAGCCCATCTGAGGGGGGAACGGGGGCTCTGGTTCTACTCCTACTTCACGTCCTCACGCAGTTGCTCCTAGTTTCCAAGGAACGGAGGGAAAGCAGCCGTGGGCATTCGTGGGTGGCCAATAGGCAGGAAATGCTCACCTGAAGGGAATTTATGTGTCACTGGGCTCTTTAGCATTTGGCCAACACCTGTCCTCGCTCCCACTCTGTAAGAATGTGCTGTGTGACAATTTAATTTATTCTACTAAAAGCTTTCAGAAAGAACAGTTTATAAATGAATATCTTCCCACTTAAGTTACAAGCGTTACTTGTGAGAGTGAATATTGGTTCCTTATTGTTGAAGGCACATACGTGAGGCTTCGTTATACGATTCTCTCTGCTTCTGTGTTTGCTAGAAATTTGCCGTAATAAAAAGTTCCTAAAGGGTCTGCTGCAGTCTAATCCGAACCTTGTAACTGGCGGTTATTGGAAGCTCCCTGCGGAGCGAGTAGGAGATGGTGACTTCGAACACAGACCCACCTGCTGTGTGTTAGAAATAAAACAAGCATCCGCTGGATTAGTGAGTGCAAACGGACAAAAACGTGACTGCTCATCAGGTGTCTTACTATGAACACCTGGAGCCTGCCAGTGGCTGCCGGTTCCTGGGGTGCAGCCCCTTTCAGTGCGCAGCGCGTGCGCAGTGAGCGCCCCGGGCGTCCCGAGTCACGGGGGGCATCTAACAGGCAGGTCGCTGTGACGAGAGAGACGGCTCCGTCTTGTCTTAACTGCTCCGGCCATTGGGCCCAGGAAAAACTGCTCCCGTTACTCAAACCGGCTGTGCGTTTACATTTACATTCATACTTGACAGTAGAAATAGTCTGGCCAGGACGGAAGCTGGGTTAAACCAACGTTGCCCTGGCCAGCGTGGCTCAGTTGGTTGGAGCATCATCCGGTAAACCAAAAGGTTTCAGGTTCAGTGCCCTGTCGGGCTCATACCGGAGGAGGAAGGGGATCAAATTTTCTCTGTCACATCTAGTTTGTCTCTCTCTCTCTCTCTCTCCCTCTCTCTCTCTCAAACAAATAATAAAAACATCGATAAGCGTATCCTCAGGTGAGGGCTGAAAAAGAAAACGCGCTGCCTGGCCCCACTTCTTACAGAGAAAAGAAGGAAAGACGCACGTCACCACCGAAGGCTGTGGGTTATGTCAGAGCCAGAGCGGCCCACAGACAGGTGGGGGGCTGGACCCCCTCTGGCCCCCCCTGCACGAGAGACAGTGCTTCCAAACCTTGCTGGTCAGACCCTTATGCTTACATTCCCGTGGGAGTTTGGGTGATTTTTCTTACTGTTGCTTTTTTAGTTGTTTTTTCATCACAGCTCAGTGAAGGCACAAGACAGGAACTGTTTCTCCAATAATAGTGTCCAATGCGAACAACAGCGATTTCTCCAAGATGAAACGTCAGTTCATCTGTTGCCATAGAAACTGGCTGGGCTTGTTTCAATAACATGGAAGTATGCTAGATTCTTACTTAGCTTTTTTCTTTCTTTCCGCACATATTTATTGAATACTTGCTAGGTGCTGGGGAGAAAATATCAGGGTGCCTGCCCTTATGGAGCACGATCTGCAGTGGGAGACAAGGTGCTCATCCAGTACGCATGCACACAAAGCCCTGCCAGGTTGGGAAGAAGAGCAGATGGTGCTCTGACCAGCCAGAGGGACTGAGGAAAAGCTGGTTAAGCAAAGATGTGAGGGTGGGAGGGGGTCAGGTGGAGAACAGCTGTGCAAGGCGCAAGGCCAGCACACGGTGAGCTCCGGAAACGGTCAGCGGCACCGACAGGTGGGGTGCAGAAGCAGGGGGACGTGGCCTGTGAAAGAGAGTGGGTGCTAGAGCGGCTGTGGCCTTGGGCTCCGTCCTGCTGTTTGAAGAGCACCCTAACCTGCGCTAGCAGATGCAGCCTCGGCCAAACGGAGGCTTGGCCAGTGCAGCGTGGCTGGATTTCAGGCTCCTCCTCCTCCAGCGGAGGCCTCCTGTTGGGGTACAACTGCACAGCGGTGTCGGTGTCGCGGCCGGGCCTTGGCCATGGAGGCAGGCTGGCTGGCCCTGCAGGGCCTGGTAGATGTGGAGGAGTTCTGTTCTTGTTCTGAAAGCAACGAGAAGTGAGAAAAGGGAGGCATGGCTTCATGTTTGCCGTGATCCTCTGGCTGTTGAAGGACTGTGAAAGCACATTAGCAATTTAGAGAAGTTCACTGTGAGTGTTGTTCCCCTTTGCTTGGTGAGTCAGCCTTCCTCAGGAACCAAACTGCCAAGATAGCTTTTCGGGCTAGAACATTGTGATTCATTACAAAAGCTGCTTCTACTGCTCAGGAAATATTGTGCTGCCTCTTTGGTTGTTGGCGTTGCAGTCTGAAAGAAGTGACTAAATATACCCTTAAATTGATCTTAGGGTCTCCATTTCAGTAACTTGTCTGTTCCTTAGCTTGCTTTTATTTTATGTAGAATGAGGTGAGTTTTCAAGGTCCCCCAGCTCGCAAATTCTGCTATTGGCCAAGATTTTCCCCTTCAGCAGCTGTGCTGCACTGTGGCTACACTTAGCAGAATCACATTGCGTGTTTCAGGCATGAGTCCACACCTAGTTAATAGCTGCCTTTCTTCAGAGGGAATGAGAATGCTAGGGACTTCCCAGAATGATCCTGAGTTGCTTATCCCAACTAGAAGAATGGGGTTTCTTAGGATGTTGGGCTGGGGGAGAGATTTCTGAGGCTGGTTAGCAACACAGAATGGCTTCTATTGTGAGTTGCTGTCACAATTACATCAACTGACACCTTTTTTCTCTCCTGTATCCCTCTGAATATATTTCTTTACTTCTCTGGGCTTCAGCTTATTCATCTGTGTAGTGGGACTGAAATGATTCCTCTTTGAAGATTTTGTTCTGCTTTTGATTTGTGAAACTAGGTACTGTTTCTGCCAAGGACAGAAAATCCACATTCTCCCCTCCCTCTCTGCTGCCTCCCTTTCTCCTTCCCTCTCTCCCTCTGACTAGTGTGTGCACTTACTTGCTCTACTGGAAGTGGTGTACATTTCACTGTTTCTTAGAAGGGAGTTGCCTGTAATCTGAATAAAGCAGGAAGTTATTTCTGCTCTGGGTAATTTTGTTCAATTTTTTCCAGCTTAGAAACTTGGTTACTTTCTAATTGTAGATTGTGGCTGGGCATGTTGTAAACTCAAATCAGCTCTGTCTTTTTGCTCTGTTCCATCCCCTTGAACATGAGCAACGGGAACAGGTGAGGAACAAATCTGGAATTGCCCGAGTCAGGCCTGGATTGTTCATTGTTCTTTTCTCCTTGGCTTTATTTAGACATTGATATCTGTTTCACTTGTCCAGAGGAAAATAAAAAAAGCTCTCATGCATTTTATTACGTGCTTGCTTAGTGAATTATTCTAATAGGTATTCTGGAAAGAAGTGAGGAGGAGAACTTTGACACTTTGCTGCTGCTCATTCATCTTCAATTTACATTTCATGCCGAGGACCTCCTGAAACGGGAACCCTCCACTCTGTTCTTTGCGTTAGTGTGGGCCTTTTTTAAGCTCGGAAACATTTGGGTGAGTTCTAGGTCCACGTCAAGGCTATGTAAAAGGGTTTGTTTCTTTCAGGTACCTTTTCTCACTTTCATTTGTTCATTTTAAAATATCAATATTTAAAAAAATATTGAAGTAATACTTGGCTATTGAGAAAAACATGATAATAGAAATAAGCTAGTGGAAATAAACTACCCATGATCCTACTACCCAGTGTAATGACTATAGTCTTTAGTGTAATTTCTCTCAGATTCCTTTTGGTGTTAGGAGAGATCTGTTGACGTGTGAGCATCTCTGGGCCTCTCCATGGAGTCTCCCCCCGCCTGCTGAAGAGGATTTTGCTTTTGCCCTGTCCGATTCTTTTCTTCCTGAGGCCTCTAAGGAAATGTGTGTCTTTCTCAGACCAGTTACCAGGTTAAGTCAGGAGGTAGGGTAAAACCACATAAAATTTTAAAAAGAAAGAAATGAAAAAAATACAGAGAGACTAGTTAGATCCAGGTAAAACTAGAGAAGAGGACAGACAGACTAGCACGTGGGCTGGATGCGGGGGGAGCTTGAGGGAAGGAGCCAAGGTTGGAGTGAGAGAAGAGACGCCTCACTGTGCCTAGGAGTGGGAATTCATGCTGCGTTGGCTGTGTCATGCCTGGGTGTGGAGCTGGGAACAGTTGCTTTTATATTTTTATATTTTCTTTTTTTTTATATGTTCATGTTATTTCTGATCACAAAATAATATATAATTGTAATAATTTCTGCTTCTGAGCTGTATAACAAAAACTATAAAACTACCTTAACAGAGAGATTGTGTTCTGATTGATTTTACTCATGGACTATATTATTAATATCTTCTGCACGGGGGGCGGGGGATGTCCTTCAGCCCAGCCTGCACCTTGTCCAATCTGGGACCCCTCGAGGGCAGTCGGACATCCTTTCCACAATCCAGGACTGCTGGCTCCAAACTGCTCACCTGTCTGCCTCCCTGATTGCCCCTAACCGCTTCTGCCTGCCAGCCTGATACCCACTAACCACTACCCTGTCAGCCTAATTGATGTCTAACTGCTCCCCTGCCAGCCTGTTTGCCCCCAACTTCCCTCCTCTGCTGGCCTGGTCACCCCTAACTGCCCTCCCCTGCAGGCTTGATCGCCCCCAACTGCCCTCCCTTGCAGGCCTGCTCCCTCCCAACTGCCCTCCCCTGCTGGCCTGATTGTCCACAACTGCCCTCCCTTGCAGGCCAGGAATCTCCAATGGCCCTCCCCTGCTGGCCATCTTGTGGTGGCCATCTTATGTCCACATAGGGGCAGGATCTTTGACCACATGGGGCAGCCCTCTTGTGTGTTGGAGTGATGGTCAATCTGCATATTACTCTTTTATTAGATAGGATGGAGGCCTGGTGCACTGGTTTAACCTGAAGAGTGTCCTGAATCAGGGTGGAGGTTCCCTTGGGGCGTGGAGAGGCCTGGGCAAGGGGCCTGTTGTGGTTTGCAGGCTGGCCATGCCCCCCAACGACCCAAGTGGAGGCCCTGGGATCTGGGATTTATGTATGTTCCACAATTGAAACTTTGTAGCCTGGAGTGGAGCCAAGCCTTCTGCTTGCTCCGTGGCGACAGCCATTTCTGTTTGGGTTTATTTAAATTTTATAATTGAAACTTTGTAGCCTAGAGTGGAGGCCTAGGTGCTAGGGCTGCAGAAGCTTGACTTCCTCCATCACCCGGGCAACCCTAGCCTCTTCTCTCTCCAGCTCCATAGCCTCCCCCATTTCTGTTGGGATTATGTATCTTCTATAAATGAAACTTTGTAGCATTGAGTGGAGGCCTAGGCTGGCAAGGGCAGGCAGAAAGCTTGGCTTCCTCCATTGCTGGGGAAACCCAAGCCTCCCTCCTGCTCTCAGGACTGCAGCCATCTTGGTTGGGCTTTATTTGCATAATTTGCTCCTGATTGGCTGATGGGCCTGGTTCTGGGCATGGCTGGATCAGAGGTACGGTCAATTTGCATATTGATAGGATACTTCAGTTTTTAAAAAACTGCTGTTTATACCACCATCTAGTACATTTTGGTCCCTATAAGTTATTTCTAAAAGTTTTTAATCATAAATGCCACTCAAATTGTAACTCAATCTTTGCATTTTTATTTATTTCCTTAGACTCTATTCTAGGGAGGGATTTAAGTATTTGCAAGAGTTTTGAATGAAATGAGCAATTTATTATTGTAGGGTTTAGTTTTAAATTAGGTACCACTGTTTAATTCCATGCCTTTTAATAGAATACCTTCTTAAAGCATTTTGACATCGATTATATCCTTGATTTCACCCATTAAGGTCTGCAATTTGTTCACTCCTATTTGAAGCTATTTAAAATAGCTTTTGATTTTATGAGGTAGAATCAGAGCTAAAGTTGAAAGGGATTTTAAAAGTTGAAATTAATTTTTAATTCATATGTAGTTATCCTACATATGAATCCCAGCATGAATATGAAGCCTCCTCTGTTTCAGAGGGAGGAAGCTGCGGCCTCAGCTGTTATTATCCTGTCTTCCCAGGTCCTTCATTGTCCATCATGGTGTCATCCAGAGCATGATGAAAACACACTGACCGTCTGTGTCCTTCCCAAGTGAAATGCTCCGTAGCCTCTTGGGAGGGTAAAAATGCTAGTAACTGTACTTGCTGACCAACTGTCTTGTTAAGGGCTTTGTTTGCACAGTGGGGTGGGGTGGAGGTGGGGTGGAGCGCCAGTTATTTTTCCGTGGTCTCAATTTCCTCTGCACAGTGTGTTCTCCCGTTATCAACAGTAGTGTAACCTCTGACTCAGGGACCAGTGAATCTGTGAGCTCTGTATTTGGAAATTCCAGTTGGTAACCCATCTCCCAATGAGGCTCTAGGCCCTTTTAAAGAACTACAGTGGACTCTAGGCCAGGAATCACAAACTCAAATGCCTCCATGGCTGGGCTGGTCATGTAAGAGGACGATGCAGGTCAACTATTAGGTAAGCCATGAGTAATACCAGCTCACTGGGGGCTCTGGGTCAGAGATGCTGGGCTAGTGGTGGAGACTGGGGCACGAGGGAGGTATTTGTTCTATCTGAGCAGGAAGTCAACTCCAGCCCTTGTTGACATGTGGTAAACTGGACCTGGTCTTTTTAGATTTTCAGGTTTCCACGAGAAGCAAGAAATCCCAAGTTTTATGGACTTTTAAAACTCTTTGGGACTTGACTAAAAGTTTTTTTAATGCACTGTCTATTTCAAACACAGATTTGACAGAGACTAGATCTGGCCCGTGGAGGCTATTGTGTGACCTCTCTGCCAGGGGTCGCCAACCTTTCAGACCTCACGGACCACAGTGGCCCACACACCTGGTGACCACTGCTCTCTGCTACATTTGCCTATCATGGCATGTCCTATAAGGATTTAAGTAAGCCCTCAGAAAAGATGATTTTATGTACTAGAGCCAAAGAATGAATGCGAAACACAGCCCCTCTGAACAAGTGGGTCTCCTAAATTTGACAAGTCTTAACACCGTGGGCCTCTAATAAGATGAACTGACAAGTCTGGTGGGAGTCAAACTGCCGAGGTGTGACTCTTATGTCCGCCATTTTCTTACATCTGCACCTAAGTTTCTTCTTTTGAGAAATGACTGAGTGATATCTACTCTTTCCAGTTCTAAGGATTAAATGAAGCAATTCAGATAAAATGCTTAGTAAATGCTACCACTTGTTTTGACCCCTCCTGTCCTCATCTTCCTCTTCCTGCTGCTGCCACTGCTGACCCAGCCTCCCTTTTTTCTCACGTTCCAGGTTCCTGAGCCCCTTCAACATGATCCTTGGGGGAATTGTGGTGGTGCTCGTGTTCACAGGATTTGTGTGGGCCGCCCACAACAAAGACGTCCTCCGCCGCATGAAGAAGCGGTACCCTACGACCTTTGTCATGGTGGTCATGGTGGCGAGCTACTTCCTCATATCCATGTTCGGGGGGGTCATGGTCTTCGTGTTTGGCATCACTTTCCCTTTGTTGTGTAAGCCAGAATTCACTTTTCTTCCATCATAAAAAACGTGGGAGTGATTGTTCAGTGGGAATTATATAATCTGTTTCTTTTTTAAATTTAAATTATTTATTGTTGAAAGTATTACATCATCACCTGTTTCTTATGTGTGTTGGCATGTCTGCAAAATTATCAGAATGTTCTGAAATAGCAGATCCAGGCCTATAGTTCATTAATTCTACAAATATGTCCTGGGTACCTGCTCAGTGCCAGCCCTCTTCTGGGGACACAACGTAAACAAAAGAAATACAACGCCCCAGCCATGGCAGGCCAGAGGCCCAGCCGCACTGACCTGCGGTCACTCACTCTGGAGCGAATGCATGTCATTGGGAAGCAACCGCTTACTCTGCCGCTCAGGTGATCGTGAGGCAGCACGCGGGGCTGCCCACAGGAAATTCCTCTCGGGTGTCCTTTCTCAAATAGATTTTCTCCAGCAAGAGGGGAAAAACAAGATCATGACTGGTGTCAAAAGTTTTATAAGCCTATTTATAGAAATAATTGGCCAGAGATCGATACCAAGTCTTCCGGTTCTGGTGAGGAGTAGATGGTTTGTAAGTCTTACATGCTATTTTTTTAAAAAACTGAGATTCCAGGGACATGAAGCCTGAAATAGAGAATATATCAAATTCAGTCTCATTGGCAGAAATCTGATTAAAATTCTAGAGTATTAAGTGATGGGAACATCCTTTAACTTTTAATAGCATTTCACGTGTGCAGTATTCCATTAAGGAAAATCAATTTGTATTGCATTAGATTAAGAATATTTATAGATGAATCCCACACAATATTTGACAAAATACTTAACCAGCAAATTCAGACTTTTTGAAATATTCTTCAAGCTGTCCTTATGTGTTAGAGGCTTGGTCAGTATTTTAGTGATTCTGCTTAGGCACACAGCTTGTTAACTTGAGCACCTTTTCACCTCAGAGCTCGATACAGGCAGTGTAATGAGGGCTATCATAGGGAGGGAGTCAAAAGGTTTGATTTCTATTCCTAGACCTGCTGGAAACCAGCCATGTGATTTGGACCAGGTATACTATATGGGCCATAGTTTACACATTCTATAAACTATGGAAAATTACATAAGATAAGTGATTCCCAAACTTAGATGATTGTGAGGGTCACCCACGATGCTTATATAAATAAAAATATAAGATTTCCAACCATATTTTTTAAAAAAATATTTTTATTGATTTCAGAGAGGAAGGAAGAGGGAGATAGAAAAAGAGAGGGGGGAGAGAGAGAGAGAGGGAGAGAGAGAGGGGAGAGAGAGAGAGAGAGAGAGAGGGAGAGAGAGAGGGGAGAGGAGAGAGGAGAGAGGAGAGGGAGAGGGAGAGGGAGAGAGAGAGAGAAACATCAATGATGAGAGAAAAACCACTGATCAGCTTCCTCCTGCATGCTCCCCACTGGGGATGGAGCCCACAGCCCAGGCATGTGTCCTGACCTCCTGGTTCATAGGTCGACGCTCAACCACTAAGCCAAGCTGGTTGGCCAAGTCTCTTTATTAATAAACAAACTTTGGTAATTCTCAACAACGAAGCAAATTTGGAGAACATGAGGCACATTAAAGCTATAAAGCTGTAGCTCAGGTGGTTGGGCGTCATGCACTGAAAGGTTATGGCTCTATCCCATTAGGGCGTGCAGGAGGCAGCCCATCAATGTTTTGCTCTTACATGTATGTTTCTCTCTTCTCCCTCGCTCCCTCCCTCTGAAAATTAATAAGCTAGTGTTTGTCTATAAATATATATCCAGTACTTCCGAGAGCTGCCTGTTGGCTGGGCTTCGCCACACGCCCCTGGTTTTTTTCAGAGCTGAGATCGAGTTCCCCTCTGGACACCCTGTGCGAGGCAGGCTCGGCTGTGGCCGGAGCATGTTGGTGGCTTTGAATGTCACCATTGCAGTAGCAGCTGGAAGGTGGCGGCATCCATGCGGGTGGGAAGAGTGGCTATGGGCCGCATCCTTCCTGCTGAAGGCAGTCCCTTTCCTCTCATGAAAAGACAGCGCCTATAAGGTCTCTGTGCAGTCCGAGTGGCATGTGCGGGTTTGGACTGGTTAGAGAACTGCGTGGACTCCCGCTAAGGAAGGCGGGGACCGAGGGGAGGAGAGGGTGTGCTGCGCATGGGAGGGAGGTGCTCACCGTGTCTCCATGTCTCCCCTCTCCGCAGTGATGTTCATTCATGCCTCTCTCAGACTTCGGAACCTCAAGAACAAGCTGGAGAATAAGATGGAGGGAATCGGCCTGAAGAGGACGCCCATGGGCATCGTGCTGGACGCTCTGGAGCAGCAGGAGGAAAGCCTGGGCAAGATCACTGACTACCTCAGCAAAGCGAAGGAGTGAGCAGCGGCCTGGCAGGGCTGCCGCAGAGCGCCAGGTGCGGTGGCTCATCCAACCCACTTTCTGTCTGCATTTTTGAGATGCGGGGACATACCACCCAACAACCGATGGCTGCATGCATCTGTAGGCCAAACTGGTAACACCTCTGATGTTACAGAGAAGACCCAGGAACCAAAAGAACCCCCTCTCAGTCTGTCTGAATTTTCAACTATGTTTATGAAAACTGATAGGAAATGGAGCACACTTATGTCTTAGGGGAATAAAAGAAAATATAGGAATTGATTGTACAGCCACAACACAGTTATAGGAAAAAAGTAACGGTAGAGTTCACGGCAATAAGTAATGGAAAGACTGTTCATGTAGATAATGTCATGCATTAGCCTGTTCAGTCCCCGAGCATCCTCCAAATGTATTCCCAAGGATCGTATGTGGGCTATAAATTAGCTTAGTGTTTATTGTTTTAAAATAAAAAATGATCTCTATCACTTTGCCTCCTGTTTGACATGCAGAGGAAACTGGACAAACCAGTTGTTTATATTTTGTTTACAAATATAAAGATAGCTGTTTAGGAGAATATTTTGTCGAATTTTTGTAATTTTTGAAATGCTATTATGTGTTTTACTAGCAGGTATTTGCTGCAAACTGAATGTCATCTTCCTTAAGACACAGTGTACCCTGTGCTCTTCTTTAAAAAGTAATAGACAAGTCATGTTTATATCCCACAGTTTTTATTGTTATAATAACAGAAAGGTGTCTAAGATAACATTTCCTATATTTTTTCGTTTTCAGTTTTAAAAGGAATGTGTATTTTAATTTCTTAGGGGCACAGCGAGGACACTTAATAGCTGGTTGTCTGAAATCTGAAAAGCATCTTTAGATGACCCAGGAAGACACTTAAAATGGGGATGAGTGGGAGTGAGTCATCACCAGCATTGGCAGTTCATAGAAACTTTTAAGCAGCGATTGTTACAACCATGTGTTTTTATAGATAGACATCGAATTAAGATAGCATGTGTTCATATATTCTGTTACTTTCTTTCTCTCCTTCCCAATGTGTGGTGATTAGAAATAGAATATACAAAGTGATTTCATAGGTGAATAGGATACATTTTGTTTTCCCTCTGGCTGAATCAGGAAGACAGTGGAGCAGCACTCCATGAGGGGGCGCTGTGTCCCAGAATAAGAGGCCACAGCACACTATCCCTGACTTACTTCTCTTGCACTTTAATTTCTCAGCCAACCTGCAGCCTTCATCTCGAGCACAGGGACAGCATCGCAACTTCACACACACAGTCTAGGAATTGTACCCTGACCTGAATGTGAGGAGTAAGATGTTTCACAGGTTTGTTTGTGAGACTGTATTCAATGCACATCTATGTTAAATGTCTAAGAAACTGGGTGACAACTTGGTTTTATAAATGATGTACCACACAGTAGACGCTCATATTTCATTTCAAATACTGTTTAATAAAACCTCAGTACTTTATTATAAATTTCCAGTCTGAATGAAATTGAATTCCAATGGGATTCTTTTTAAATATTTTTTTCATTTTTTAAATAAAGTTGACATAGTATTTCAGGTGTACACCCCAGTGATAAGACATTAAATAACTTATGATGTGATCATCCTGATATATCTCATACCCATCCAATACCATACATAGTTATAACACTAGAGGCCCGGTGCATGAACTTCGTGCATGGGGGCGGGGGATGTCCCTTAACCCAGCCTTCGCCCTCTTTAATCTGGGAGCCCTCGAGGGATGTCCGACTGCCCTTCTAGGCCCAATCCTGGTAAGATCAGGCCTAAACAGGCAATCGGACATCCTTCTCACACTCCAGGACTGCTGGCTCCAAACTGCTCTCCTGTCTGCCTCCCTGCTTGCCCTACCTGCCAGCCTGGTCACCTGCTAACCACTACCCTGCCAGCCTAATTGATGTTTAACTGCTCCCCTGCCAGCCTGTTTGCCCCCAACTTCCCTCCTCTGCTGGCCTGGTCACCCCTAACTGTCCTCCCCTGCAGGCTTGATCGCCCCCAACTGCCCTCCCTTGCAGGCCTGGTCCCTCCCAACTACCCTCCCCTGCTGGCCTGATCACCCACAACTGCCCTCACTTGCAGGGCCTGGAACTTCCCAATGGCCCTCCCCTGCTGGCCATCTTGTGGTGGCCATCTTGTATTCACATAGGGGCAGGATCTTTGACCACATGGGGCAGCCCTCTTGTGTGTTGGAGTAATGGTCGATCAGTGTAGTTCTCTTTTATTAGATAGGATAGAGGCCTGGTGCATGGGTGGGGGCCAGCTGGTTTGCCTGAAGAGTGTTCCAAATCAGGGTGGGGGTTCCCTTGGGGTGAGAGGCAGCCTGGGCAAGGGGCCTGTTGTGGTTTGCAGGCTGGCCATGCTCCCCAGCAACCCAAGCGGAGGCCCTGGGATCTGGGATTAATCTATGTCTACAATTGAAACTTTGTAGGCTGGAGCAGAGCCAAACTTTCTGCTTGCTCTGTGGTAGCAGCCATTTCTGCTTGAAATATTGTAGCCTAGAGTGGAGGCCTAGGCTGGCAATGGCAGGCGAAAAGTTTCGCTTCCTCCATTGCCAGGGAAACCCAAGCCTCTGTTCTCTCCAGCTCAGTGGCTATCGCCATTTCTCTATCTTTTATAATTGAAACTTTGTAGCATTGAGTGGAGGCCTAGGCTGGCAACAGCAGGTGAAAAGCTTGGCTTCCTCTGTTGTTGGGGAAACCCAAGCCTTCCTCCTGCTCTCAGTGGCGGCAGCCATCTTTGTTGGGGTTTATTTGCATAATCTGCTCCTGATTGGCTGTGGGCATGGCTGTGGGCGTGGCTTGTGGGTATAACAAAGGTACAGTCAAATTTGCATATTACTCTTTTATTAGATAGGATTATTGCTATATTCCCTATGCTATACTTTACATTTCTATGACATTCTGTAACTACCAATTTTTCATCCCTTCACCTTTTTTACCCACCCCCAACCTTCTCATCTAGCAATTGTCAAAATGTTTTCTGTATCTATGAGTCTTTCTGTTCTGCTTGCTCATTTATCTTGATTTTCTCATTCAATTGTTGGTAGATATGTATTTTTTGTCATTTTATTGTTCATATTTTTAAAGATTCTTTATAACTTTTTGCATTTTAGTTATGATGTGTCTTGGTGTGGCCTTTTTATGTTTATCTTGCTTGGAACCTGTGCTTCTTGGACTTGTATGTCTGTTTCCTTCACCAGTTTAGGAAACTTTTCTGTCATTATGTTTTCAAATAATTTTTCAATTTCTTGCTCTCTTCTCCTTTGGCACCCCGATGATGTGAATGTTGGTGCACTTGAAGTTGTCCCAGAGTTTCCTTATAGTATCTTCATTTTGGGGGAGATTCTCTTTCCTATTTGCTCTTTTGATTATATATTTTTTGCTTCCTCATACTCCAAATCACTGATTTGATTCTTGGTTTCATCTACTCCCTATAAATTACACTTCATTTCAGTTAGTGTATCCTTTATTTTTCACTCATTCTTTTTTATGTTTCTACTCAAGGCCTGGTGCATGAATGGCGGGGGGCGGGGAGTGTCCCTCAGCCCAGCCTGCACCCTCTCCAATCTGGGACCCCTCAAGGGATGTCCGACTGTCTTTGAGCACTGGCAGTGAGCACTCTGAAGGATCAGCAGTGAGGGCCACCCCAAGAAGTAGGACCCACTTCAGCTGGGCTCTGGTGACTGCTGAGTCCATCCTTGAGATGTCCCTGGTGGAGGTAGTTGTTGGTGCTTTGACGTAATCTGAAGCTGTTAACTAGGTGCCATGGCTTTGGCGCCTCCTGGGAGGTGCAGGCCAAGTTCAGTCACTGCCTGTGTCCTCCTTGGGGCCTGCTGGCATAAATTGCAAAGCGATCTGTAGATGGCTGCTTCTTGTGCTGGGCTTAGAGGTGCCCAGGCAAAGCCAAGCTGTGAACCAAGGCTGGCTGCTGTTAGTGCTGGGCCTGGAGCCACTTAGTGAGAGGTACACTGAGGCCAGATGTTTCTTTTTTGAGAGATTTTAGGAAAGTCTGAGGCATGAGCCAAAACAGTCCATTTGTATGGAACAGCCACTCGAAACAGCTTGGGTGGGCCCACGAGTTGGGTGGGGCTAGGTGCTGGGGAATCACCAGGGTGAAGCAAACAGTGTGAGCCAGGTTAATGGAGTCTCAGGTACAGTGGCAGTTGCCCACCAGCTCTGTGGAGAAAGAGCTCATCAAAGGAACAATGGTCTCTGCCTGCACTTTTGTCTGAGAAAGCCATCTCTCTAGCCCTAGCCCTGATGCCAGAGAATTCAGTTCCTACCTGTCTGTGCCTGGGTACCCATCAAGCTGTTGCCCAGTGCTGGAGCTCAGAATGAGTGAGTCTGAGTAAGTCTGTGTGTGGGCCCTTTAAGAGGAACATCTGGCCTCCAGCAGCCCTCTGTGTCCCTCAGCCACAATACCTGCTGGTTTTTACAGCCAGAAGTTATGGGTACTTTTCGTCCTGGTATTGGAACCCTGGGCTGGGGAGCTTGGTATAGGACTTTTGAAGCTGAGATATCCCTCCTGATTTTTATCTGCCACATGTGGATATGGGCGCAGTCTAGTCCATGTCTCCATCTCTCTTACCAGTCTCCATGTGACTTCTTCTATATATCCTTACTTGTAGGACTTCCATTCAGCTCGATTTCAGGTGGTTCTGAATGATGGTTGTTCTATATCCTATTTAATAAAAGAATAAAATGCAAATGTGACCGTACCTTCGCTACACTACCAGCCAATCAGGAGCAGGAGGTGGGGCCAAGGCGCACGCGAGGTGAGGGGCGGCCCCGTCCCTTGTGCCCATTTCGCTGCTCTGTGCCAGTCTCGGTGGCCCCGGCGGTCCCGAGCAGCTGTTCCACCGCTGCGCGGGGCCCAAGAAGCTGAGGAGAAGGTGAAGGAGAAGCTGCCCAAAGAGCTGAAGGTTCTGGGAAGGAGCAAACAACCAAGAAGAAATATTGAGCCTTCCTTTCCTTAATTATATCAGGAATAATCCTCCCAATAATCAACCCCATCAACAACCAAGCAGTTGAGTCCCTGATAGTATATGAATTAAAGTCAGACATTAAATGTTATGCTATGACTTTTCTCCTTATACAGAGTATCCATTTGCTTACAGAGTGGCTTCCTAGCTTGCTGCCAGCCTGTGCATGGTCCACGCTTATGAGTTCAAATAATGCGCAATAAACAATAAGTTACACTGAATGGCAAACACACACACACACACACACACAAAAACACATTAGGGGCCAGGAAATGTTCAAAGACCTGGGAACCATTCCCAGATCAGGAAGGGAAGTCACAGGGTGTATATTATTGCTACAAATACTGTATTTCCTACTACTTACAACATATACAATATAATGTATTAGATGCCATCCTATCTCATGAAGTACGTATTCTTATAGGTAATATTGGTAGATATGTTATATTTATGGCAATATGTCATATCCTATCTATATTAATAAAAGGGTAATATGCTAATTAGACCATGAGACATTCCAGATGACCTTCCGGACAAAGCCATGATGGTGGAGCTGAGGCAGAGGTGGTTATGGGTGATCAGGCCAGGAAGGGAGGACAATTGGGGGTGATCAGGCTGGCAGGGGGATGCAGGTGGGGGCAAGCAGGCCAGTAGGCAGAGTGGTTAGGGAAGATCGAGCAGGCAGGCAGGTGAGCAGTTAGGAGCCAGTAGTTCCGGATTGTGAGGGGGTTGTCCGACTGACAGTTTAGGCCCGATCCCACAGGGGTCCCAGATTAGAGAGCATGCAGGCCAGGCTAAGGGACACACCCACCCTCCATTCCCCCCTCCCCATGCACGAATTCTGTTTCGTGCACTGGTCCACTAGTTTAGTTATGATTTTGATGTTCAATAAGGTCCTTTTTAAAACCTGGCATGGGTTTTTTTTTTTTAAATATATTTTATTGATTTTTTACAGAGCAGAAGGGAGTGGGATAGAAAGTTAGAAACATCGATGAGAGAGACATCGATCAGCTGCCTCTTGCACACCCCCTACTGGGGATGTGCCCGCAGCCAAGGTACATGCCCTTGACTGGAATCAAACCCGGGACCCTTCAGTCCGCAGTCCGACGCTCTATCCACGGAGCCAAACCGGTCTCGGCAAACCTGGCATGGGTTTATACACATTTTAGCCACTTCCATTTTCTACACGTTTCCTGCTGGCTAAACACAATAAACTTGAAGAAAGTGACAAGTTGAAATTTGAAAAATATACTCATTTTGATTAGTAACTGTCAATTCTAGAAAAGTAGCATGTGAATGCTCTAAACCAGGGGTCGGCAAACTGCGGCTCGCGAGCCACATGCGGCGCTTTGGCCTCTTGAGTGTGGCTCTTCCACAAAATACCACGGCCTGGGCGAGTCTATTTTGAAGTGGTATTAGAAGAAGTTTAAATTTAAAAAATGTGGCTCTCAAAAGAAATTTCAATCGTACTGTTGATATTTGGCTCTGTTGACTAATGAGTTTGCCGACCACTGCTCTAAACTATTACATTTTTTCTATTATTATAACATTTTATATAAGTACACAAAGTTGCTAGATAGCATACAATTTCTAAAAATGGCCTGGGTTTTTGTTACATTCCATTTTTAGAGGATGCACTGAGATCCATGGTAAAATGCAGACATCATGTGATTATTATCTTTGGAAAAACTATTCTCAGTATTGTCTCTTCACAGTGGTAGCTTGGCTGCCCACTTGTGCAGGGTCTGCTATCACTAACATGCCATAAAATGTTAAGGCTGGATCTACAGGTGGCGAGTATTTCCAAATGGCAGTAGCAGCCCCCGGGCCTCTATGCCCACTTCACATCACCTATCTAAACAGGCAGGGTGATAATCATGACCCCCCTTTCAATCAGGCAAGAAGCAAACATTTTGGGGGAAATTATTACATTTTAAAAACAAGTTAAAATCTTTAATTTAGAGGTTTTTAGCGAGGGAATGGGTCAATAGAAAAAGCATAATGTGAACAATTTCATCTGTCTCTCGACAAAACCTGTGCAGGGAAGGCTTTGTGTTTGTAAAGGGTTCACTTTCTCCATTAGTGGTTCTGGAACACTTTGTTTTCTCTGTGTTTTGTGGCTTAAACGTTCTGCACCTCACAGACACTTCTGTCAGAAGTGTATTCCAAAGCCCCAGGAGAACTGCCAGGGAGAAAGCCAGGCAGGGCTGGAAACTGGAAACCTCATGGATTCTGAGAGAGGAGCTAATTAACGATTCTTCCATTTCAAAGCAGCAGAAGGGCCTGGAGCTCTAGTCACCCATCCATCACATTTCCGGAGATGGAACGTGAGTTGTTCCTTTAAGACAGTGTGTGGTGAGTACAGCACAGAGATGGAAGGTGAAAAAAATGGAAATATACTAGTAACACTTCTATAGTATTTATTGTTACTTAGCAGAAGAAAGCAAGAGTAAAGCAAATATTTACAAAAAATGTGTGTGTTTGTTTTTTAACTTTTGTGCTGGGAGCATGACTAAATTTCACCATGGTTACTCAAACTGATGGGAAGTAGAAAATGTTGCCCCCGAATATTACTATTTAATCTCCTTCCTCCTTTGTCAGCCACATATGCCATGTGCCAAACATTTTGCCTTTTATAAAATTCTTCCATCAGACGGGAGCGTTGTGCCCAGTTTCACCTGGCTCCAGACCCATGCCGCTGACACAGCTTCAAGCTCTAGTCTGAGTCCGCATCCCAACTCCTGTTCCTCCAGGCTCGTCTGTGGCCTCTTATTCCAGTTCTTTTGGCAGTTGCACCTGTGATTTAAGCATTTGAAGGAAAGGGGAAGAATTAATCCTGGAAATTCAAGAGCTTTATAGCAAAAATGACATTTAAATGCCTCAAAGGATGTTTAATGGAGTAGAAATTCCAGCCAGAGAGCCCCTGAAATCATGATAAAACAACCACAGGCACCCTCCATTGGGCATTTGCTGCTGCTGGGAGCTGATCCAGGCAGGGCCTTTGAGCACACAGTGAAGATAGCATAGAAATGAGGCCACGTGCCGTGTTGCCGGGGCCAACCCCTAGGACTAGCGCTTAGTAGCTATGTGGCACTGGGCATCAGCTTTCTCGGTGTCAGATGACGATAGCAGCATCCAACTCACAAGGCTTTCGTAAGGATTGAATAATATACTACAAATTAGTAATTAATGTTCACAGTTATTTCCCCCCTTTCTTTTCAATTGCAATTTACATTCATTATTGCTCTGTGTTAGTTTCAGATGCACAGCATAGAGGTTAGACAATCATGGACTAGACAGAGTGGTTCCCCCTGGATATTTTAAGTACCCACCTGAACACAGCTATTAAGATATTGACCATATTCCCTCTGTGGACTTTTCATCCCTGTGGCTAACTCTGTAACTACCAATTTGTGCCTCCTAATTCCTTCACTTTTCTCATCCAGTCCCTCAACCCTCCCCTCTCTTCTCTGTACGAGTTTGTTTCCATTTTGTTTGTTTGTTTGTTTTCTAATACTTATTTTAAAGACATTTTCTCATTTCTTCCTTCTAGAGAGGTACAGGCTCAGACAGGGTAAGTACTACAATTTGCTTAAGGTCACACAGCAGGAAGTGGCAGAGCAGGGTTTGAACCCAGGTTAGTCTGATTTCAGTATTTATGTCGCAACCACCAAAAAATACCACCACAACAATATTCATTATGTTGATAACCCATCTTTTCTGTGTGAAGCATGTTCCTACTTCGGTGCTCAGTAAAATTTAAAAACAAAATGTTATTCACAGAAGAGAAGCTTAAGTCTGGTTCGAATGAACTTGAAGCTTTGCCTCATAGGAATGACTTAAGGCCAGTTCTTCAGGGTTTCCACGTGGAGTTATATCTTCAGAGGGTGACTCACCCATCACGTCCACGCTACCTTCCAGAGGATGCGGGAGAGGCCCAGGGACGCACAGAGTTTGAGAATAATGACTGAGGCTGTCTCCTGTGTCGCCCGTGCCCACCTGCCCATGTGGTGGCCCATCTTGGCCATCTGCTAGGGCCCCTGTTGCAGCTGGTTCTCTGCCCATGACCTTTGACTAGAAAAGTTTCCCCACATCCTGCCCACAGAGAGGACTCTGATGTGCTGCTGTCTCGTAACCTGAGACCACAGCCCCTTCTTCGGCCCAGCCCGGCCTCTCCCTCCCAGCGCCAGGCTTGGGGAGGGAGCCGTGCCTGCACTCCGCAGGGCTTACGGGGAGAATGCCAGCACTGAGGAACCAAGGAGCAAAAATAGCTGCAAAACTGCAATAAACGGGTAAGACAGTGTGTTCTCTGTATTGCTGAGTGGAAATAAGAGCACATTTTATATAGCACTGTTCTCAATATATGTCCGTATGCACAACAGGGCTCCAAATTAATAAAAAATATTTTAAAAAGCAAAATGTGGCACCGACCCAGTAGTAAGCCAGAGCCAGTGACTTTAACATAGGACCAGGCTGGCAGGCCAGGTTCTGAGCCACGACACGACCAGAGAGGCTGGCTGCTTGGGAAAGAAACAGCAAAGCAGACTTCTTACTTCCTACTTCAACACTTCTCCTTTGATTTGCCTGTGATATGGGATATTAAACAAAACTATAAAAGCGGCAAGAAAATATAGGCAAACCCTATCTAATAAAAGAATAATATGCAAATTGACTGCACCTTCGCTACACCCACAAGCCATGCCCACAAGCCACGTCCATCAGCCAATCAGGAGCAAAGAAACCCCACCAAGATGGCTGTTGCCACTGAGAGCAGGAGGGAGGCTTGGGTTTCCCCAGCAATGGAGGAAGCCAAGCTTTCTGCCTGCCATTGCTGGCCTAGACCTCTACTCAATGCTACAAAGTTTCAATTATAGAAGCTATATCCCAACAGAAATGGCAGCAGCCAAGGAGCTGGAGAGAGCAGAGGCTAGGGTTGCCCCGGCAATGGAGGAAGCCAAGCTTCTGCAGCCCTATCACCTAGGCCTCCACTCTAGGCTACAAAGTTTCAATTATAAAATTTAAATAAACCCAAACAGAAATGGCCGTTGCCACGGAGCTAGCAGAAGGCTTGGCTCCACTCCAGGCTACAAAGTTTCAATCATAGAACATAAATTAATCCAAGGTCCCAGGGCCTCCGCTTGGGTCGCTGGGGGGCGTGACTGGCCTGCAAACCACCACAGGCCCCAGAGAATGTTGAAGGTGCCTTGTTTGGCACAGCAACTCACATGTAACTTACTCGCAGGTGGCCTCCTAGAAGAGTGTAAATACTCATCTCAGATGGTGAACAGTAAACAGAAGACAATTTTCTAATGAAAGGAAACCATGCATTTGCTTTGAGGGCTAAGTCTGTTTAAGCCTAATGTCTTTGCTTTGGACTACTATCTATATCCTATCTAATAAAAGAGTAATATGCAAATTGGCCATACCTCTGATACACCCACAAGCCATGTCCACAAGTCATGCCCACCAGCTAAACAGGAGCAAATAAACTCCAACCGAGATGGCTACGGCCATGGAGTGAGCAGAAGGCTTGGCTCTGCTCCAGGCTAAAAAGTTTCAATTGTAGAAATAGATTAATCCCAGATCCCAGGGCCTCTGCTTGGGTTGCTGGGGGGCATGGCCAGCCTGCAAACCTCCACAGGCCCCTCGCCCCAGGCCCCCCTCACACCAAGGGAACCCCCACACTGATCTGGGACATTCTTCAGGGCAAACCAGCTGGCCCCCACCCATGCACCAGGCCTCTAGCCTATCTAATAAAAGAGAAAGACGCAGATTGACCATCACTCCAACACACAAGAGGGCTGCCCCAATGTGGTCAAAGATCCTGCCTCTATGTGGATACAAGATGGCCACCACAAGATGGCCAGTAGGGGAGGGCCGTTGGGAAGGACCAGGCCTGCAAGGGAGGGCAGTTGGGGGCAATCAAGCCTGCAGCGGAGGGAAGTTAGGGGTGACCAGGCCAGCAGAGGAGGGAAGTTGGGGGCAAACAGGCTGGCAGGGGAGCAGTTAAACATCAATTAGGCTGGCAGGGTAGTGGTTAGGGGGTGATCAGGCTGGCGGGCAGAAGCGGTTAGGGGCAATCAGGGAGGCAGGCAGGTGAGCAGTTTGCAGCCAACAGTCCTGGATTTTGAGAAGGATGTCTGACTGCCCATTTAGGCCCGATCCCTATTGGATTAATTTATGTTCTATGATTGAAACTTTGTAGCCTGGAGTGGAGCCCCATAGGGATCGGGCCTAAATGGGCAGTTGGATATCGCTCGAGAGGTCCCAGATTGGAGAGGGTGCAGGCTGGGCTAAGGGACATCCCCCGACTGCATGCACGAATGTTGTGCACCGAGCCTTTAGTATATATATATATATAAAAGCCTAAGTGACTGTTGCAACCGGCCGACCACTGGACTGTTCGTTATGATGCACACTGATCACCAGGGAGCAGACCCTCCACACAGAAGCTGCCTCTGGTGGTCAGTACACTCCCACAATGGGAGCGCCACTCAGCCAGAAGTCAGGCTCATGGCTGGCTAGTGCAGTGCTGCCAAGCAGTGGTGGTGGCAGGCACAGCAGGGCTGGGATGAGTGGGAGCAGTGGTTCCTAGCCCCGGCTCCTTCCCAGCTGCCTGCCACTTGGCGCACTGCTATATCCCTAGGAGGATCAGGCCAACATCCCTCGAGGGGTCACAGATTGCGAGAGGGTGCAGGCTAGGCCAAGGGATCCCACCGGTGCACAGTCAGGGCCAGGGAAGCACATGGGAGGTTGGCCAGCCAGGGAGGGACTGCGGGAAGGCTCCAGGGTGTGTCCAGCCCATCTCACTCAGTCCCGATCTGCCAGACTCTAGTAGCAAACTACCAGTCAGAGCATCTGCCCCTTGGTGGTCAGTGCATGTCATAGCAAGCAGTTGAGCAGCCTTAGCATATCATTAGCATATTATGCTTTGATTTGTTGAACCACCGACTGACTGGTCGACCGGACACTTAGCATATTAGGCTTTTGTTATATAGGATTATATAGGATACGCAAGCCAAATAAAACAGGCTTTCAGAGCTGGCCTGCAGTCTGGCAGTGTTCAATACCTGGCCTACAGAATAGGTCTCCTTTAAGCTGATTAAAAGGGTAGTTCCTCAGAGGAGGTAAGCTTTAGCCCAGCAAGTTGAACAGATTTTCCTTTATTCTCTGCTACCAACTTCATTTCAGAGTCTTGGGCCAGAGGCATGGGATAGAGAGTAAAGATTAAAATGAAAAAATATAATCTTAAGACATAAATGGACTACTTAAGATATATTTTAGAAAATACAAAAATCATATTTCTAAGTCTTTGAGAGGAAAATAATCTTTTAAAAAAAGTTTTCTAGGAGTAAGTAATTTCTAAGTATATTTTTGGTGTTCAGTAATCTAGTTAGGAACATCAGTAAAAAGAAAAGTCACAAAACTTCAAACTTGTATTTCAATTTTAACCGCATCCTTGAAAATCCAGGGGTTAGGAGGGCATCTCTGTCCTCCAGCACAAGAGGGGGGACCCCAAAGCCTTTAGTTTGACCTCGCCAAGTGAGCGCAGGTGGATCTCCTCTGACTGCCAGAGGCACTCCTTCGTGCTGGGGCCTGTGATAGCCTCGTTGAAGGCATCTACAGCTTTTCATCGAGTCCGAGATGCACATTTTGTGATGGTTGAAGCATCCTAAATAGAGTTATGGGGTTCACCATGGTCGGCTGCATGTGCCCACACACATGCCAGAGCCTCTCTTACTGTTCGTGCCTCCATGGAGCCACAGGCCTTGTTGACTCTGCACATGCCAAGTGTATTGCCACTTACAATACCTTTTAAAGAATGACAAGGCAAATGTGGCAAAATGTAACGCATATGTAGGAATTCTTTGTACTATTTTTGAGCTTCTGTAAGTCTACAATGATTTCAGAATAGATTCAAAAAGTCTTTTACAGATTACACCATGATTCAGCATTAAAGCAGACATTTATTGGTATGCAGCGGGCATAAAACAGGACAGCGGGAGCAGACAGACAGCAGCCACAGGCATTTTCATCAGGGGCGATGCATCCCCGCCTCCTGCCCCGGCGGCATCCCACAGGATCCTGCAGACGGAGCTGAGGCACATGCAGCAGGCCAAGCCAGGCCCTGAGAGCAGCAGGAATTGCGTGCCCTTGCACACTTGAGAGGCATTTCCGAGCAGAGGCCCATGAGTGCACTTTGAAACAGGCTTTTCTTTCTTAGTTGACATGAAAAAACACAATTTAAAAGTGACAACCTTGTAGAATTGAGTGGGGATGTAAAATGTAGTACTTAGTGGATGGTACATGGAGGGTGCCTATGCTTTAGAATCTAGGCTAAAATAAGTGCTCTCCGTTTACTAGTAAAAGGCAGTGTTTTGACTATGAAGATGGCAACACCTGCACTGTACGCTCCATGCCGCTGAGACTGGACCTGTCTTATCCCTTGTTGCATCCCTGGCCCCTTGGAGGGGGCCTGACATGGTGGGGGCACCATGTAAATATTTGGTGCATTAACGAGTGAGTGGCCAGTTGAAGGGGAACAGACTTGGAGAGGCAGGTTTGCTCAGTAGGACATTCCTGCAAAATGCAGGGAGCTGGGTCAGATGATCATTGGAACATCATTCTCTCTTCTATTTTAAAAAGAGTTCTCTTCATTCTTTCCAGACTAATATTATTTTCACACCGTATCACTACCAAGGCGCTTGGCTATGCTTTACTGGTGACTGGTTACAGAAGTGATAGTTTCTCTCAAAACAACCCCTCACACAGCCCCTCAGAGGGCTGGCTGCCAGGAGAAGAGCAGGTGCAGGAAATCTTGATGTTGTGCCCAGAACTCTCACCTGACCTCATGTGACCTCCAGCAAGAGTCAGCATCCCCCCCAGTCAGGTCAGGATGGGGAGTGGCGGAACCATAGGTGGTATGAGGCCTGTGAAATCGTTTGGGCGGGCCCTGCCAAGGCATTGGGGTGAATGAGAATAGACCTAAGTGTGTGTGAGTGTGCGTGTGTGTGTGTGTGTGTGTGTGTGAATAAGTAACAGCTATCTTTATTCACAATGTATAGCTTTTTGAAGCAGAAAAATAACAAGCTTACATGAAAATTTGTTTAAAGCACCTTGAAAAAATGGTGATTCTCCAGCTCTAGCCGATTTGGCTCAGTAGATAGAGCATCGGCTTATGAGCTGAAGGATCCTAGGTTCAATTCCAGTCAAGGTATGATCTTGGTTGGAGGCTCAATCCCTAGCTCTGGTCAGTGTGCATGAGGGAGGCAACCAATAGATGTGTCTCTCTCACATCGAAGTTTCTCTCTCTGTCTCTCCCTCTCCCCTCCACTCTCTCTAAATAAATCAATGGAAAAATATCCTCTGGTGAGAATTAACAACAATAAAATGGTGACTCTCTGGATTGAATAATATATTAACTATTTTGTCAATGTCATCTCTTGACTAAAATTACACACCAGATTTAAAATAATAGCGAATTATCGCCCGCTGGGACCCTTAGCAAACACCTTTCTGCCTCCATAAAAGCTATCTTAGTAATGACAGAAGAAATTTACTCCTGTAATTGAACTGCAAAGAATAGAACATTGTCATGTATCAGCAGCAGTAATAGTGAATCATAGTAAAAATGCAAACGGAAATAGTACTAAAATACTTAAAACTACTAATTTGTGTTGACCGTAACCTGAAGTTTACCGTTTGCTACACAGTGAGGAGTACAAATGCAAAAATTGTCTGCGTACAATGAACCCAGTTTTCCGCGGTGTGGAAGCACCAGGCATCCACAAATGAAGGCCTCTGGATGTGCCATTCTTGTTCCCACAGCAGGCTCCTCCAGATCTCCATGTCAGCTCGGTGTCGCTGGCGTGAATGACAGCCTGGCCCTGGACTCAGAGCTGAGTTTTAATGTCAAGTGTAGCGCTTCCTACCTGTACCTCCCAGGTAAGTGACTTAACGTCTCTAAGCCTCAGCTTCCTCTCAATGAAATGGGTAGAATCCTGATGCTTACCTTACGGGGTTGTTAAGGTGATCATGTGAGTTAGTTCACATAATGAGTCTCACCTATAGTAAGTGCTGGTGACTGTTAGCTGCTAATATTATTGTTACCAAAGCTACACAGGTGTATGTCCTTGGGGTAGCCAGGAACCCTGCCCTGTGAGCCGCAGTGCGTGAGCCTGGCCTGGCGCTAAAACAGCAGGACTAGCGGAGACACGGAGAGCTGCTTCACCGTTTCTCCCTCCTTCTACTTACAGGTTTAAGGTAGGCGACGTTGCTGTGACGAATGTCATTTAAGAGCTGGTCTCTGGGAGTGATTTCCACCAACGGGGGTGGTCTGTTTTTGGGCACTGGTTTCAGTGTTTTGATCACGTCTTTGAGGTTGGTTTTCTCAGGGCTTTCTCTGGCTTCTGGCATCCGAGATTTGCGCTGGGTCCTCTTGAGCTTCACACCCCGGAAGGAGTCAGGATCAGTCCTGTATGGAGGGGACTGCGATGGCTTTTTCATTGCTTCATTTCGTCGACCAAAGGGGACTGTTGGGGGGTTGGGAATACGAGAAGGAGGCTGGAGGAGCTCCTGCAAACTGGAGTCTGGCATCGGTCCTCCCAGCATCTCCCACATCCCTGGTGGCAGTCCCAACCCGTTCTCCAACATGGCTATTAACCTTCTCTGCTCTTTGAGTTGCTGCTGCTTTTGTTCTTCTTGCCTTTTCTGCCTTTGTTTATCTTGATTTCTGGTGAGCAGATTGGTCACTACCATTCTGGGACCCGGGAGCTCAAAATGGTAGCCCATCTTCAGGAGAGTGTTGTTTGCCTTCAAAAGCCTGGATATTTCCATTTCTGCCTGGTGGCCCAGCATGTGCCTTTGGTTGTGAAACCGCAGTTCGGTGAGCGTCTCATTAAACTGGAGGCACCGCATGATGGCCACGATCCCTTTGCCGGTGATGAAGTTGGACTCGATGTTGAGCGTGGTGATGCTCCTATTTTCACGCAGCATGTTAGCCAAGGCGAAGGCCACACTCTCATCCGCACCCACGTTTGCTAAGCTGAAGGTCTTGATGTGCTTGTTTTTCTTCATCGCATTGACAAAGTCCAGTAACATTTCTCTGGGGATGTTTTCAATATTGTTCAGGTTGAGTTCCTTCATGTCAGGGTCATTTTGTCTAACTCGCCTCAGGCTAATGTCTAGGTCGGTTTGGTTTCCTGAAGGCCTTGCACTTACCTTCAAGAAACTGGTATCTAGAGCTAGCTTTTTAGGGTCTAATTTTGATATTTTTTTCTCACTCTTTTCTTGGGCCTCTGGTCTGTCTTTTTGTTCTTCAATGGCTTTATTAGTTTCCTGCTGGCAGTTGCTCTCGCCATTTCTGATTGGCTCCTTTATTTTGCCTTTCTCTTCTCTTTTTGTTTCTTCATCACTCCCTTCACTCTTATCTTCACCTTCATCATCCTCATCTTCATTGTCTTCGTCTTCCTCCTCCTCCTCCTCAACCTCCTCCTCCTCTTCATCAACCTCCTCCTCCTCCTCATTGTTATCCTCACTATCTGTTTCTTGGACATTGTTGCTGCCCTTTGGTTCTCTTTTACTTGCAGCGATTTCATTATTGAGATTTTCCCTCAAATACTGGGCCACTTTTTTATTATCTTTGTCCATTTCTTCATGCTGCTCTTGAGTGTTTTCCTGAAAGAGAGGTTTATGAGGGTTAGAATACATAGCTGTGGAGAAATATGAAGTAGAGCAATATCTACTGGAGATAATAAAAATATTTATTATTGCAAAAAAGTAAGTTATCAAACTATATATAATATTCCATTTGTGGGACACACAGACAGCACAGAAAAATTTATAAAAGTATAGGAAAAAAGTCTCTTGTTTTGTTCATCAAATTAGTAGTTATCTTTTAGGAAGAGAGGCAACCATTAAGGGAAGTGAGGAGGGGAAGCATTTAGAGCTTATTCACTTGTTACAGTGTGCAATTCAGGAGCATTTAAACTTTGTTTAAAACACAAATACAACCAAAATAAAGATAATTTTTATAGACACAAAAACACACATTTTTGGGGGCTGTGTTTTACTTCATTCCATATATTAAAATGAAACCTAGTAGATTTAGTGTTTGGACTTTGTATTATTTTTAAATGCTGAACAATTTCAGAAGCAGCTAACAATTATTTGTTTTGAAACCTTATGGAGTTATCTACCAACACACTGTTTTGTATATAGCTGAATAAATATCTTTGTATTCAATAACCCAGAGTTACACAATAATTTCCTATTATTGTAACCAATATTTACATTCCTCATATGCTTACTAATCTACTAAACTGTGTACATCAAGTGTCCTTAAAAATAACATATTGTGGGAAAATGGGAGCAGTTTGATATTTTGGAATATACAGAAAGCACTGGCTCTGAGCCCTCAGCTCTGTGAAAACTGCCCTGGCTACTCCAAAACAGGTTCACTAGTCTCGTTTCTTTCGAAGGAAGGTCTCTAGGAGAAACCAAATATTTTCAGCTGCACAGGGGGACAGGATTATGCAGAGATTTAGGAAAAATTGCTTAGTCCGGGAAGGAAAGTGGTCGTCTTTATCAATGCTGTCTGTTGGATTGTTGCCCAGTGTGTCTCACAGGCATCATTTGGAAAGCCGGTTTTAGCAGTTTGAGTCACAGGTTCATCCGAACAAGAACTTGATCTTTTTGCACATAATAAATGGTAGTTTGGGAGTGACAGGTAACAGTCCCTTAGCAATCGTCATCTTCCCCAGCAGGGGGAGCAGCCATCAAACTGTTTAAATTCTATCAAGAGAAGAAAGGATGTGAAAAGTAACCAGTTTTCTTCTGGAATAATTCATATAGAATTGGCCTTTACTCCCATTATAAAATGTGTGAAAACTGAATCTTAATCTTCTAATCTTATCAAGGCAGCAATTTGTTTTCTTGAGTTCAGAACATGTTTAAATTCTCCTGACCTGAACAGTTTATAACTTGTTCACCTGCGGCCTGTGTGACAGTTAATGTAAAAAAGTCTATTGGTATTGCCAAAACCGGTTTGGCTCAGTGGTAGAGCGTCGGCCTTCGGACTGAAAGGTCCCGGGTTCGATTCCAGTGCGGGCACATCCCCAGTAGGGGGTGTGCAAGAGGCAGTTGATCAATGTTTCTGACTTTCTATCCTTCTCCCTTCCTCTCCGTAAAAAAAATCAATAAAATCTATTAAAAGAAAAAAGTCTATCAGTATTATCAGGGATAATGAAAAGAGACTTTATTTGTGGGATTTCTATTAGAAAAGATCTGCTAAATACAATCTGTTTATAGATTCAATCACAATTCTACTTTTCATAGGAAAACATTTAAAACAGCTTAATAGGTATTAATCTGTAAACTAATCACTGTTATCCAGTAAGTGGCCTGTGGGAGTATTGGGTAGGTTCAGTTATTTGACTGGCCCAGTGGCAGGGTATGTGGATGGACTCAGGATCTGGCATGTGGAGCCATATGTGGAAGACTGCATGTGTGTGTACGTGCCTGAAGTGAAGACACAGAACGTTCACCAGCATCTTAAAGGAGCTGTGAGCCAAAAGGTGACTAAGAACAACTCTTTCTGGGCTATCATGCCTATAGACTACGAGCTTTCCTACACAGCAAACTCCATAGCCATTTTTAAAAAGAGGCATTTACAAGAAATGACCAACTTTCCCTCACAGCTGAACCATATAAGTGTTTCAGAGAGTTCCAACCTTAAATATTATGATTTAATCTTTTAGTGGCAACAAAACGACTCAAGACATGAAATCTTGTGAAATAACCGTTGCTACGCAGACCCCGGCAGCCAGCGCCTTGCTCGGCACACAGCCCCTGGTTACCTGGGAGGGCACGAAGGTGACAGGAACACGCTCGTCCTCCAGCAGGCGCCGGGACGCCTTCTGCCAGTACATGTAATCCACCAGAGACTTGTGGTCAAAGGTGCCCGTGGGGGGCTTGTCGGTTTGGTCTCTCTGAATCATTCCCACGGGAAGCCTGGGGTCCGGGGCCATGACTTCGATTTCCGATTGCAGCTCTAACAGCTCTTCGGGGGACAAGTTGGCCAAGATCTTATCTTCATCAATCTCTTCATCAAAGAGTTCTTCTGGGTCTGAATTCCTGCTGTGCTCGGACATGATTCCTTTTGTATTTTTTTCTAACACCTAGAAAAGGAGAAACAATCAAAGAGGATTTTAAAAGCTCTCAAGAAGTCTCCCCGGTTGACTAGCGTCCCAGGTCAACACCCTAGGAGAGATTCCCCGCAAGGACCAGGCTGGCTGGGCCCCAGCGGCTATATTAAGCCTGGCTTGGCCGGAGGTGCAGTTTACCGAGCCACCACGAGCTCCCTTTTCGGCAACTTGAGTCAGCTGTGCAAATCCAGCTGACATTTCAGCAGCTGCGGGGCTGGTGCGGCTGGTCTGCAGAATGGCTGGGGGGCGGGGCTTCTTCCAGGCTCTCACGCTGACCGCCACTCCCTCCTGGAGCCCTTCTTTTATTAAAGCGATTAAAGCAACTCACAATATTTAGGGACGCAAACCCAGCCAGCGCCGTGGGGTCTACTGAAGCGAAACTCGCCTCTTCACTGCGATGTGGCCCTGGACGCAGATGACCCGCGGGGGCCGGACTGGCTGTCCCTCTGAGCGTAAGCCGAGCCTCAGGGACGGCACTCCCATCTGTGTCCAGATCCTGTGACCTGACAGGTGGGACAGACAGCGCTTGAACTGCCACTGTGAGGGCGACTTTGAACATTTTAAGGAATTTGTTTTTCTTGAGCGTCCGGGAAGCCAGATAAATGTAAATGGATCTAAACTGAAGTGTGAAAACAAAAACCAAACGCCCAAACATGGAAGTGTTTTCCTGACTTCGGAGGATGGCAATTCTTTTTACATGGCAATATTTATCCAAATGGCGAAGGTGTGTTTTTGACCTAGCCATTCTACTTTAAGAATTTTTATCCGTGTTTTCATCCCACAGGTAAAGCCCCACACGGTGAAATGACACCACCGCTAATCGGTGTTACTGGAGGGGTGTGTGAAGAAGGGTAAAAAGAATATATGTAATTGAGCACATTTTGTCAACATAATGCATCTTTGGAAAGATGCACAAGACACAAACACCCTTGGATAATTGGAAGGCAATGGGCTGTCTGGGGAAAACTTTTTTCTGTGTGTCCTTTAATAATTGCCAAAACTTGAACTCTGTGAGTGTAATACTTATTAAAAATATACATTTATTGTACAAAAAATAGGACAATACAAGGAAGCACAAAAAAAAATGAAAATTTCCCCTTATCCCACTACTAAGGGCCATCACCATTAACATTTTTGTTTGTCATTGTAGTCCTTTCTGCTAGGCAATAAACTCAAATCTTTTTAACCTTTTTTTTTTTTTAACTTACAGGGCTTTTCTCTAGGTTATTGTATATTTCGCTATTAGAATATTATTGCAACCCATCAAATATAAATGTATATATAGAAACAAAATCACTTGCAAAGTATATAAATTTTACTATTCTAATATATTATTTATAAATATTTATATACTTAATATAATACATAATCAAATAACACATATATTTTAAAATATGCTTTTTATGGATTTTTGAGAAAAAGTAAGGGAGAGAGAGAAACATCAGTGAGAGAGACATGTTGATTGTCTGCTTCCTGCCTGTCCCATACTGGGGATGGAGCCTGTAACCTGGGCTTGTGGTCTGACCAGGAATAGAACCTGTGAACTCTCAGTGCATGGGATGATGCTTAGCCAACTGAACCATACTGGCCAGAGCTCAAATAGTATATTCTTAAATATCATAGTTATAATAATAAACAATTATAAATGAAATTTATAATTTTGACACATTTTTTATCACACATATCTAGCGAAACATAAGTGAAAAAAGTCAAAAGTGAGTTTTTTAAGTTGATGTTTTAATATTTTCTTCCTATCCCAGTGGTTGACCTTGAACTCCCCAAGGTTGAAAGGCTTTTCATTTATGCAGGCAAATGATTCCTCAGAAAAGTATTACCGATTTACCTGCACAATCGTTTTTAAAGTAAAGCGCACAGGTGCATAGTGGCAACTTGCACTGAACACCAGTCAGGTCTTCCTTATGCCCCTGTCGGAGGGAAATAGAAGCTTGGCCCGGACAGGGAGATTTGTGAACCACTTTGCCCATCACTGATCTGCAGGCAATTATTTCATAGACTCAGTCTGCAGGCTGGTGGTCTAAAAGGACTCGACCAAAAAGAGTTTTGTGTTCAAGGAGGACCAGGGAATGTTACACTCTGCATTTGTCTGTTAGAGATTTGTAAAGTTTATGACCTTTTAGATAATCTGAAAATTCATACAGGAAAGAAACCCATTTGTTTAGCCTAAATTCCCCAACCTTATTTAGTTAACCCATGCTTTTTTCTTCCAAAAATCCCTTAATAATATCCTGTGCAATTAACTCCCCAAAATTCATACTTTGGAAGATACTGATCTAATTATGAGACAGGAAGGTCTGGAATCAGTCTGCTGGATTCAAGCCCCAGCTCCACCCTAGTGACCTTGGGTGACCTATCCCAGTTTTCTCATTATATAAAAGGGGTGGAGAATAAAATTTATTATATGCAACTATTGGGAGAACTAAATGAGGTTATATAGAGAGATATATGTAAATTAAGTGGGATGGTGCATAACAGAGTAAATCTTCCATAAATGTTAACTATTACTATTCTCGTATTTCATGGATAACCACAGAAACATCTAAAGAAAAACAAAGCCAATTGTAAAATGCAATACATTTTATAAACCATTTCCACAATTGAAACCATTATATTAATGACAATAAACAAAAGAACTTAAAAAAATCTTGCTCTTACAGAAAGTAACTCTGAGACTTTTAGAAGAAATTGTTCATGAAGAAAATAGAAAAACATCTTATGTATAAATACGGAGCTCTCCCCAGGAAATGACTGAACTGGTGCTAGTGAGCTTTCAGATCCAAATTCTATCCAGTGAATTCCACTTGATTTGATGCGACCAAATGTTTTGGATAATCAAGCAGATTTTGGAATGTCTATAAGAGATGCACCTTCAGTGAATGCCCATCCGTCTTCTGATTCAGTTTGCGGAGTGGGCACATCCTCCCAGCTGCTGGCACAGTGCATCTGCCTGCATGCTGACAGGGAGGGTTTCATGGTGTAATTAGCCTCACTTGGCACACATGATCTAACTGCGCTTTCTCTTAACGAGTCGCTGCGACTGCCACTCCCATCAGAAGGCTGCTCTGACGCCACAGAGGCAGACACAGCCGACTGCGGGTAACTGACCACCGCTGGGCCTGACGGGCATCACAGGTCAGAGGCCCAGTGGAGGCTGTGAAGTGCATAGACACCCTGGGCACCAGCCAGAGGCCACGGAGTCAGAATGCTCAGGTTTGGGCCCAGGAATCTGTAGTTTTTGAAAGCTCTTCAGGTGAGTCTGAGGGGTAAATAGGTGTGAAAGTCCCAGCACTAGTGCAGGTCACTTATTTTACAGCCAAGCTTAGAGAGCTTACGAACCTCTCTGCCCCCAGTATGGCACTTGGTAGCTGAGTATGTCAGGTTGGAGGCATCTGAGAAACAGCAGGTGCAGGACCTCTACTGCCGCTCACACCCCCGGTCCTGTCACATTTTCCCATAACTTGCTCTTCATGTGATTCAGTATAAAAACGCTGTTCAACCTTCCTGGAGTCTCTGGTTCCTCACAAAGGCTCCGTTTGGTGAGAAACTTACATGAAGCAAATGTGCACGCTTTCCACTCACCCATCTGCCTTCAGTGAGTCCAGTCTACAGGCCAGCTGGACAAGGGCAGAAAGCAGTAGGAAAAGGAACAAGAACTTTTTCCTTCTCTGCATTGAGCAAGTCAACCTATAGCTGCATTACTTCATAGGTAAAGGTGGGATGAAAAAGGGACTTACATCATAGAAGTTTTGAAAAATCCAAATGGCACAATCCATGGTAAACACTTAGCTATCATTATAACAGCACAAATAATTTGTGTGACTCTTCTGCCTAGAAAGTGTCTGATTCCGAACAAATGTTAAAGACTGAAAAAATACATGGCTTTTCATTCTTTCCAAAAGAGCATGTAGAATCCATGTGGAAGAAGCATGTGCAGCTTTGATATGTTTATGAGAAGTCCTGCTGGTGAGAGGAATGCTGCCTTCATTGTCCACTGACTGCCCACCAGCCACGGGTGGGCAAGCCTGGCTCTGCTACCTTTCTCCAGCCCAAGCCCTGGCTGGACCTGGACGGGTTTCTCTGGAAGCTTCCCAAATGTTCCCAAAGAAATCAGTTCTGTGCTGCTTGTGATGTCCTACTCACTTAGCCCTTCCATTTGGGTCCCCAAGACTCTGTCAGTGGCTTCAAGTTTCCAGACGATTTCATGGGTTTGAAACAAATGCCTGGCCCTCTCCTCCAACCCCCCTGGCCCATGGCGGTGTGGCCTCCAGATTTATGAGGCAAGCGCTCCCCTGGAGCCAAATAGGATGTATCAGTCTCTTAACACAGCAATCTTGCAATGCTTTATCACTTCTATTGACCTCCTTTTGAAGATATTAAAGCTGAGATAGGCCTTTGAGCCCAAGGCTGGTGGCCTGTGTGCCAGCTCTCCCTCAGTGTTCCAGCCCACCCACCAGGCCAGCAAGAGAGCAGCTCCCGGGCCTGCTTGCCGGTGGGAATGAAACACAGTGAAAAAACTAGAATCGGCAACAGCTTTGTAACCTGGAGCAGAGCCACGCCTTCTGCTCACTCTGTGGCTGGCAACAGCCATTCCTATTGAAATTTATTTACCTTCTATAATTGAAACTTTGTAGTCTGTAGTGGAGGCCTAGGCCGGCCAGGGCTGCAGAAGCTTGGCTTCCTCCATCACCAGGGGCACCCTAGCCTCTGCTCTCTCCAGGTCTGTGGTTGCCACCATTTCTGTTGGGATTTATGTATCTTCTATAATTGAAACTTTATAGCATTGAGTGGAGGCCTAGGCTGGCAAGGGCAGGTGGAAAGTTTGGTTGCTTCCATTGCCAGGGAAACCCAAGCCTCCCTCTTGTTCTCAGTGGCCGCATCCATCTTGGTTGGGGTTTATTTGCGTATTCGCTCCTGATTGGCTGGTGGGTGTCACTTGTGGGCATGGCTTGTGAGTGTAGTGGATGTGTGGTCAATTTGCATATTACTTTTTTATTAGATAGGATAGATTAGAAGAATGGAAGAAAATACTGTAAAATGGTACAACTCCAAGTGGAGGGATTACCAATGATTTTTACTTTGTTTCATAATCCAGAAAAACAAGTTTTTTTTTGTTCCAGAAAAACAAGTAAGTGCTACTTTCTTTTTAAAACAGAGACAGTAACTCCAGATGCTTTTTAAGTCAATTTTAGAATAGCTGCTTTAGTCTCCTCCCTAGCATGGGCTCTGACCCCCTAAAACAGGTGAAAAATAAACTCAGGCCTGACCAGTTTTCAGCACAAGACACGTTACCCTTCAATGTCCAGCATCAACAACAACCCATTTATAATCTCCCACGACATTTGTAAATGTAACAGGCAAACCCCACGTCTTTCTTTTTGGATACCTCACAGCAAGGAAATTTCCTAGCTTCTTTGACAAAAGTCATGTCTCAAAGGCAGAGATACGAAAATACTTAAAAACTGACAGCAAGCCCCAGGTTTCTTGAGAGTTGTCAGCGCGTGTTTTGTCACAGAGATTTCCTGTGAATTCACAATTAAAAGCAAGAGTGAGTGCACAACTGTGTGAATGGACTTAATACCACCGAACTGTATATTTAAAATGGTTAATCTGTAAAGTTTATGTTATGTATATTTTACTACATAACAAAAAGCAGGGATAATGAAATAGGTTTGGGTGTATATTTTATTTTGAAATTTCCTCACAACTTTAGATATTTAAAAGTGTGTTTATAGCATTGTTTGTTACAGAGACCTGGAAACAACCCAAATGTTCAACAATGGGGGACTAATAAAATAACTATATTCTATTTCCACTACTAACACCACAACACTGCTTATTATTAAATAGCACATTTTGTTAAAAATTTTTAAAGATGTATTTCTTTTGTATATGAGCACAGAAAAAAGTCTATGTCAACATGAAACAGATTCTCTTTTCTTCTTTAAATATTTCCAAGTTATTTGAATATTTCACTAGTATATATTATTGCATAAGCAGAAAAGCCTGAATTCATATTCTTTAATACACACACACACACACACACACACACACACAGGCAATATCCTTGTGCATACTGCTTATAGTGTGATTATCAGGGAAGGCTAGCATTTCCCTCGGTTTTAGTATTTTTAAATAAAAGTGTAAGGATTAAGACAATATATTTTTTCTTTTTTAAAAACATTTTGTTGATTTTTTTACAGAGAGGAAGGGAGAGGGATAGAGAATTAGAAACATCCATGAGAGAGAAACATTAATCAGCTGCCTCCTGCACACCCCCTGCTTGGGATGTGCCCACAACCAAGGTACATGCCCTTGACCAGAATTGAACCTGAGGCCCTTCAGTCTGCAGGCGAATGCTCTATTCACTGAGCCAAACCAGTTAGGGCAAGACAATATACTTTTTAAAGAAGACAAGTAAATAGGTCAGGGAGACAAATTATGTGGAAAAATTATAACCAGCAGAATCAGTGTTTTGAATATTTGTTCATTGCAGAATAAATTAATTTATAGATTTTGATAGGCTTTAACATAATAATATTTAAAGTTGTTCAGAGAAATTAAAAACAACTTCCCTTTAAGAATAATATGCTGTATACCTGCAACTAATATTGTATGTCAACTGTATAATAAAATTTTTAAAAAAGAAATAATTATAAATCATTAAACAAAAATGTCACTGAAAAACCTTGGAAATAAATGATGTAGTTATGGAAATAAGCTACGCATGAGTGGGATGAAGTCAAGCTAGATGCGGAGTGCTTTTACATGATGGTCAGCACTGAGGCGGTCAGCAGGCAGAGGGGGCCAAGGCTGAGAAGGCAATGGAGGTGCGCACAGCGATTCCAAGGCTCCGGCTTCGATGGATAGACATTCCAGAATAAGGAGTGAATGGCGAAGAAGCGATATTTGAAGAGGAATTATTGCTAATTTTCCAGAGCTGAAGAAAGACCGAGGTCTTCAGAATGAAAATGTTTTCTGCCACTGACATTTCAGTTTCATGACATTTAAAACCATTGGTAATACCCGGCCACACGTGGAGAACTTGTAGTAACACTGCAGGACGTCAAGCAGCTGCCAGAGAGAGGAAAGGCATTGGCGAGAATGACAGTCAGCCCGCATGGCTGTAGAGGTCTTCTCTAGAGTAGCAGATGCAATAAGTCCGGAGCAGGACATAAAAACACGACGGGGAAGTAGAGACCAAACGCAGGCCAGCAGCTCTCTGGGCAGAGAAAGAGGAAGGAAAGGAAAAGGTGGCCCAGGGCCTCAAATGTGATTCTAATACTTGGCTCCTTCAAAAAACACTCGAAGCACTATTGGTGAGAATGTAAAATGGCACAAGAGACTGTGAAAAAGGCTGCCAGGTTCTCAGAACATTAAAAATGTGGCTCCCACATGATTCAGCAATCCCACTTCTGGGTTTATATCCAAAATAGTTGAAAGTAGGATCTCAAAAAAATATTTGTACATCAGTGTTCTTGGCAACATCATACACAATAGCCAAAAGGTGAAAGCAACTCAAATATCCATCATCAAATAGATAAGCACTACGTGGTATACACACCCAGTGGAATCTTATTCAACCTTAAAATAGAAGGCAATTCTGTCATGTGCACAACAGGAGCGAAAACTGGAGGACGCTATGTGAAGTAAAGTAAGCCAGTCACAGAAAGACAAACACTGTGTGGTTCCACTTGCATGAGGTGCCTGCTGTGGTCAGATTCAGAGTCAGGGATGGTGGCTGCCAGGGGAGGGAGAAATGGGGTGTTGTTGGGGCGGGGGGCAGACTTCCAGTTTTGAAGATGAAAAAGTTCTGGAGATCCATTGCCCAGCAATGTAAATATACTTAATTTGACTGAATTGTACACTTTAAATGATTAACATGATGAATTTTATGTTACATGCTTTTTTACCACAATTTAAAAATACTTGAAAAAAGTTAAATAAAAGATATGAAAAGCAAATATATGATAAAGATGTTCCCACCAGTATTTACTATTCCAGGTTCTATTAATTTCTCTGAATGAAAAGCCACTTAAAAGAGATGGATGGTTCAGTCTCTCAACAGAAGAACGGGTAGAAGAATTTTGGGAGAGGCGTCGAGGGAACCTGCTCAACAGTAACAATGAACCGCTGAGGGACACAGCAGCAGCACTGAATTCTGGACATCGGGTTGAATGAAAGAACCTAAACACAAAAGAACACATGAAGCAAGATTCTATTTAAATGAGGATCAAGAACAGGGACAGAAAGCCCCGGAGATAGAAATCAAAGAGCACTTGCTTCTCTGGTGGGGATTGACTGGAAAGTTGGCGCTGGGAGGCTTCTGGGGTGACAGCGGTATCTTGATTGGGGTGTGGGTTACATAGGTGAGTGCCTACACACAAGTCATTTGTCTGTGCACCTCAGATGTTGGCCTTTCCCTCAACGCACATTTCACAGTGAATGAACGGAACTGGAAACAAAAGGTGAAGCTAGGAAGGAAGGCAGGGATTCCGAGAGTGGCAGAAAGAAGGCAGTGCCCGGGCACCACTGCCTGAGGATAGGAGGCAAAGGGCACTTCAGCTGATTGAAACGCAAGGAGAAGTTTAGGTATCACAATTCTGTTACTTAAGAAGCATCAGGACATCAGAGAAAAGGCCAGAGCTTCAAGAAACATTAGAAGCATAACCTGAAACCATGTTTGGCGTCTCAAGAATTTTATCAACTCTCACTAAGGTCGGAGCAAGCCTCTTCTTCGGTGCCTTTCCAAAGAAAGGACTGAAAATATGGTCACTGGAGAGAAGTTAATTCTTTTTCTCTCTTTAAAATGACTTGGTTTTAATTCACATAAATCATATATGTTTGTTATAGAAAAAATAGAAACTACAGCTAAGCAGAAAGAACAAATTGAAATCAGTTAAACTATAACCACTCCGAACATGAGGTGTTTGTTCAATGCTGTAACTTTTTCCTTTAAGGTTGTTTCTGCCTTTTCTATTATGTAAGTGCAACTCTGCAAATCTCACTCTGCAGAGACTCGTGGCTGTCTTTGCTAATCATGTAATTAATCCTGTTTGACCGCAGACTCATGGGGTGAGCTTCAAATGCTTTCCTCGGTTTCTCTTTTTCTAAACATGGGAGAAATTAAGTTTTTCTTTTTTCTTTTCTATGGTGAAATGAGACCTTTAACACACTCTCAAGAGCGGCGTCTGTCTCATTGTACAGGCACCTAAACTTGTCTTTTTTGAAACATGTTTTTATTGACGTCAGAGGGAGGAAGGAGAGATAGAGAGAGAAACATCGATGGGAGACACACTAATCAGCTGCCTCCGGCACACACTCTCCTGGGGTCCTGGCCGCGCCCCCGGCGTGTGCCCTGACGGGGAATTGAACCAATGGCCTCTTGGTTCCTGGATTGACATTCAATCACTGAACCACACAGGCCAGACTTAAATTTGTCTTTTTTAAAAATTCTCCCTCAAGGATATTTTCCCATTGAGTTTTAGAGAGAGTGGAGGAGAGAGGGAAAGACAGAAATATCCATGTGAGAGAAACACATCAACTGGTTGCCTCTTGCAGGTGCTCTGAGCAGGGCCCCGGCCGGAGAGGAGCCTGCAACCAAGCTATGTACCTTCGATCGGGATCGAACCTGAGACCCTTCGGTCTGCAGGCCAACGTTCTATTCACTGAGCTAAATTTGTCTTTTGAATTTATGAAATTTGTCCTGTAACTTCAAAATCGGAATATTTCTCTATGAATGATCTCTTCCTACTTACATAGCAACACTATTACCTAAACCTGTGTAGGAAACAGGGCTACAAATGGCTGTAAACATAATTTTTATAAACGAATACACCGGAGTTTACAAACCCAGCGAGGCTGTTTTCCTCGGTAGAGTCTGATTCTGCCCTTCCTGAAAGCACCTCAGTGAGGCCTCTGAGCACCGCTGGGCGGCAGTGGGCTCTGACAGGCTCTGAGTCGGACTGTTCTCTCTAGAACAAGAGCAAAGCCAGAGCAGAGACGGCGTCAGTGTCCTGGGCTTTGTGACCCAGCGCCTAGAAGAGATGGAGAGGGCTGGGACGGTGTGTGGGATGAGCGATAATACATTTTCACGTGCTGAGGGCCAGAAGATTGCTGAAATACTTAGAGTTTTCTAGGATGACTGTCCTCTGGCGCCCCTCCCACTTCCCCTCTCTCTTTCCAGCGTGGTGGGGGGTTAATGAGTGAGGGTGAGAGTGACAGAAGGTTAGGTCTGCGAGGTGGGCATGGGTCAGATAATGTACAGATGGAAGGGGTCCATATTTTATTCTAAATTTAAATGCAATTGGAAGCCACTGCAAAAGAATTGCAAGGGACTAAGATGATTTGTGGCTTTAAAAGATCCTTTTGACTGCACGAGTAGAACAGATTTTGGGGTGGGTGGGGTGGGGTTGGGGACAGTGGTGAAAGCAGGAGACACTTAGGAAGCTGCTGCAGAAGCATTGAGGGAGGATGGCAGTGCCAGCGATCAAACAACAGTGGTGACAAGTGGCTGGTTTCTTTCTTTTTTCTTGTGTTAAATTTCATTTTTCAGTTAGAGTGAAAGTGAATTGTTTCTGAATGGATTTGGGTAGTGGAACAACAGGAGCTAAGGGAGGCGTCCTGTGAGGCCTCAGAGACAGACACACACCCACCATTTCCGTCTCCACATTGCTCAGTTAAGATTTACACTCCGGAGAACAGCTGGCCCTCAGTGTGGGCGGCCCGGGCAGGGTGGGCACCAGACTGGCTGCCCCACAAACACTCCTGCGGTGGAAACAATTGCTGGATGCTGCTCTCAGGAAAAGAAGAAATGGTTGCTGGGTTAGTAAAGATACAATACATATCCCCTACCTACATGCCAAGTTTATAATCACATCATTGATTTTTGTAGAAAAAAATCATAGTGTATCATTTTATTGAACATGTTAATACTAGTTAATAGGTTAAACTTGCAATAAGTAAAATAGCAGCATAAAATTTAAGATATTTATCCCTAATATTTTCTTCATACCTAAACTGCCTCAAAATCAGATTCAACCTGGCAAAACTTTGCTGTCTTAATTTATAAAATTTAAGTCCTTTCCATTGCATTTTCCCCCATTGCACTTAAAAATATTTTTATTGATTTCCAAGAAGAAAGGAGAGAGAGAGAAAGAGAGAGAGGGGGAGGGAGAGGGAGGAGGAAGAGGGAGGGAGGGAGGGAGAGAGAAAGAGAGAGAGAGAGAGAGAGAGAGAGAGAGAGAGAGAGAGAGAGATTGAAACAGACAATAGGGTGGTGAAGGTCTGGGGTGGGGGGTGGAGGCAGGCTGGAGGAGGGTCAGTGGGGGAAAAGGGGACAAATGTAATTCTTTCAACCATAAAGACTGAAAAAAAATATGAGAATCATTGATCAGCTGCCTCCTGCACGCCCCCTACTGGGGATTAAGCCCGCAACCCAGGCATGTGCCCTTGATGGAAATCAAACCCTACTGCACTTGGATTCTAATAGGCTTCCCAGAGCTCAGCTGAACACTCCCGGATCCGCACACACTCCCCTTTGTGTGGAGCGTCCAGGAGTCGTGTCCCTGGCTCGCTGTCTGCTTGCTGCTGGGCTGGCTGAGGCTGCAGGGCCCTGTCTTTCCCCGGCTCGGAGCGAGCACCGCACGGAGCAGAAGCCAGAGCTGGCTGTCAGAGCGGCGGCCGGTCTCATCAGCTCTGTCCTGCGGGCGAACCACGCACTCCTCTAGCGAGGGTTACAGTCTGCGAGCCACTACAAAGCACGTGCCCCCGACCGGCTGCCGGAACCCCCAGGAGCCTGCGGGGGTGCTTAGACAGTCCTGGGGGCGCCGTCCGTTCCCGCCTAGGAATCCTACGCTGAGTTTCCTACCCAGTTCTTTGTCTTGGCCTCCCTTGCTTATACATTTGACTTGGAATATCACATGCGCCCTATTTTCCTAGCTGACCTCACCCTAAATTTCCAAAACGGCTTAAATATCACCTCTTCCAACAGCCCTCATCCATTCTTCCCCTGGCTGGGGAGGAGACTTCCTCTTGGGACCACAACACGTCCCCCAGTCCCTCCACTCCCCAGCCCTCCACTCCAGTCACACGGCCATTCTGTGGATGTGAGGTGCCCTCTTACTACTTCTGCCTCCTGGTGCATTGCTCCTCCATGACACAGCCTGGTTGTCTTCCGCTGAGGGCAGATTTTTCATCATCTTGATGATGATGATGTGTGTGCGTGCTCACCTTGCATTTGAGGTGAATTGTTAGCCAGTCCTGAATGCTAATATCTGCTCCCTCAGACTACAGCGATTACGAGTAAAGGCGGGGCCTTCTGCTGAACAGGATGTGCCAGTAGCTAGTTCTCCAAATGGAAGTGTTTTTCAATTAACGTATCTTCTCCTTTCTTCACTGTGTAAAAGGGAGAGGAGACGACACTCTAACATATAAAAGATAGCTATTACCCAAATGATCTCAAGTTTACTTGGTTATTCTTCACATTCTTTACAGCAAAAGTTTTGCCAATGTCTCAGACACCAGACAGCTTTATAAGGACAGAGAGTACATCTGTTTTTATGTCTCAAGTGGTTCAGTGCACACAAAAAGTTATCTGGTATTTCCGTTAAATGAATGAATGCTTGGGGAGGAAAGTATTAAAAATAATGTGAAGTCTGTAGGAATTTATGAAGTCAATAGGAACACAGAAGAAGCCATAACTCATGGTGGCCTTCTCCGCCCTGATGTTTAGAACCTGGTCTTCCCATCAGGGTTTCTGCTCTGCGAGAGATCGCCCCTGGGACCGGGCCTCTCCTCCATCAGACCGCAGGCATTGCCACCTCGCAAGTGTCTGCAGCCTGGAGCGCAACCAGAGTGTTGGCTTACACAGTGAGGCATTGGAGATTGTGTGACAACTTTTACAGCAACTTGAACCAAAAATAACCAAGAGTAGTTCAAAATAGCCAACCATACTGTAGCTGATCTTCAACTTGCAGTTGAAAGTCACAGTCTGTTCACCGAGTGAGCTACTGTTGTTTTAGATAGAAACATGGTATTAGAGGCGAGAAAGTACTGCAGATGACCAAAAGGGAGACCACGTCATTGTCTAAGTGTGAACCCCCTTAGTTCATAGATTTGAGAGAGAAGAGGGAGGGAGAGAGAGGTGAGAGAAAGAGATTGGCTGTTCCACTTACTGATGCATTCATTGATTGTTACAGGTTCCCTGACAGGATCAAACCTGCAGCCTTGGCATATCAGGGCGATGCTCTAACCAGCTGAGTTTCCTGGCCAGGACACCACCATTTTTTCAGTCACAGTGGAGTTGTCTCCTTAATCCTGTGACCACCATCATTCTTTAGCTATTTCATATGTCTCATGGGTTCTATTGTAAAATTAATGAATCATATCATGTGCTAAATGCTTCAGAACAAACTTCACATTGTGGGCTCCAGCCAATCTTTCACCCTAATAAATCCCACCGATTTGATTGCTAGACATGCCCTGACTTTGCTCAGCAAATGTTTGCATGTAACACAAGCTAACATCACTTTAGAAAATACTTGTAGGTATGATGGAGGCTTCTAAAGTTGAAAAAATATTTATCTGCCTGTGTCCAACTGAAATCTACTGAAATGCAATCTGGGGATTAGAGAGGGTCAGATGGTGCCTTTAAAATAACAACCACCCAGTAACGGAGGAATGAGTGCAAGGCTTTGAGGAAGAGGCAAGGCCATGAAGATGTGGGGTTTGCATGTCTAACAGTTAGTGTGGCACTCATTTTGGGGAAGGAATTATCTTGTTTTTATTAAAATAATTATGTGGCTTTTTATATGTCATGGCATGTATAATTTCTATTAACATGATCTTCTCCCTTTCCAAAATGTGTATTTCTAGAATGAAGAGAAATAACATTCTGAAGTTTCATGAAGAAATAAAAATTAGGTGACCTCTAGCATATTTTGATCTAAAGCCAATTAATTTTTGCATTCATCCTAATAGATTTTTCATCTTTTGGCATCAGAATATATTTTGAAAGCTTGAACACCTCTCAAGAGCTCAAATATGTGTGTATAATATTCGTTAGGCAGTCATTTAAATGAAAATGCAATTTTAATCAGTGCAAAGTTGGTTCTTGTACATAAGGCAAGAGAAGTAAACATCAAAACTCCCCAATTGCTACCAAGGCACCTGAGCGGCTTGCCGAGGCCATGTCAGGGCATGACCCCGCAGAAAACTACAACTGTTCCCACGGGCTCAGGCCCATGTTACAGGGCAGGGAAGGCAGGTTCACGGCCTTTATAGTGCCATCCCCTGTGTCATGTCCATGCAGACATTGCTAATTGATCATGGCATTCTCTCTTGAGGGGAAGCACGAGACTCGGTTAGAAATTCTGTAAGGAGGATTCTCCGAAAGGCTAGGGGCCTCTGGGGGAACCTTGCCGAAGGCGGCAGCCCCTGCCTTGACTTTTCCAAACAAGCCCGAACTCCTGGGTGTTTTGCTAGAATTTCTCTGTTTAGTCTTTAAAGACCCAACCTTTTAGAAGCATGTGCTTTCTCAAGGATGCTTACCTGCTGATTGTATCTAGAGGTTAATTTTAGTTCAAGCTGTTATGACAATAAAAGTCAAAGGAGGCAAGTGAACAGGGCTACTTGGCTGTGACAGCCAAGTAGCATGTGTTAGAGTAATCTGTTCATCTGTGGCTCAGGGGCTGCTGGTCAGCTCCCCGGCACTCTCTAAGCCCAGGATAGCCTCAGATGCCCCTCACTTATATCTCCCTCAACAACAATAAGTCGGCATCCATCCATGGACAAAAGTCCTGTTTTGGGGCTTTGGGATTGAGGTAGAAGATTGTGAAGCCCGCATTTTGAGACTGAGGAGAGCTAGTTGGAAGGCAAGCTCACCCTGAGGTGGCTAACCATGGTCTCAGCTGCAGACGCAGAAATCGCTCAATATCCCTGAGAACTTAGCTACAACCCTGGTTGGCTTTTGCTTTGTTATCAGCACCATATGGTAAGGCACCCAAATGATAGGTAATAGTCATACAGACTTTGATCCCAGCTGTGGAACTTGTAGTACACCATGACCCGGTTCCATCCTTTCTTGGCTATAGTCTCTGAGCCTCTGGAAGTGACCCTGACAAACTCTGTTAAGACTCAGAGGTATAGAGAGCATTTCATCCAACAGCACCAGAATACAAATTGCTCTCGAGAACACCTGGAACACTCCTCTGGACAGGACATATGTGGGGTTGCAAAGCAAATCTTAATACATTTAAGAATATTGAAATCACACCAAAGACCTTTTCTAACCATAACGGCATGAAAGTAGAAATCAATAACAGAGAAAACTGAAAAACACACAAATTCATGTAAATTAAACAACAACACACCTCACCAACAGATGGGTCAAAGAATAAATAAAAAAGGAAATCAGAATGTACCTTGAGGCAGCATATCAAAATGAAAATGCAGCTTATCAAAACTTATGGGGTATAGTAAAAACAGTTTTAAGAGGGACGTTGCTAGTGAAAAAGGCCTACATTAAGGAAAAGGGAAGATCTCAAGTAAACATTCTAACTTTATACCTCAAGGAGTTAGAAAAATAAGAACTAACAAAGCCCAGAGTTAGCAAAATTGTACATGAGGACTCAAATAAATAACATGACCAATGAAAGAGGACGACTATGTTTTGTGACACCACAGAAAAACAAAGCAGCATAAGAGACTACTATAAATAATTGTTCACCAACAAATTGAGTAACCTAAAAGAAATGGAAGCATACAACCTGCTAAGACTGAATCATAAAGAAATAAAAATTATGAACAAATTAATTACTAGTAAGGCGGTTGAATAAGTAATCAAAACCTTCCCAACAAAGAAACTCCTGGTGAATTCCACTAAACTTTTAAAGAAGAATTAATACCAATCTTTCTTAAACTCCTCCATAAAACTGGAGAAGGAGTCATCTCAAATTCATTTCACAAGACCTGCATTACCCTGATACCTAAGCCAGATTAGGGCATTACAAGAAAAGAAAACTATAGATGATTAGCCCTGAAGAATAAAAATGTAAAACTCCTCAACAAAATATTAGAAAACCCAATTTAAGAGCACATTAAAAGGGTCGTATACCATGATCAAATGGGATTTATCCCTGGGATACCAGGATGGTTCAACATATACAAATCTATAAATGTGATACCACATAAAATAATGATAAAAGTTATATGATTCTCTCAATAGATACGGAAACAGCATCTGACAAAATTCAACTCCCTTTTATGATAAAAGCTCTAAACAAATGGGGTACGTACCTCAACATAATAAAGTCCATATATGACAAAACCACTTCTAATATCATACTCAGTGGTGAAAAGCTAAAATTTTTTCCTCCCAAATTAGGAACAAGACAAGGATGTCCTCGCTCACCACTCCTATTCAACATAGAACTGAAAGTTTTAGCCAGAGCAATTAGATAAGAAAAAAAAAAAGGTATTCAAATTGGAAAGTAAGAGGTAAAGTTGTCTCTGTTTGCAGATGATATATACTTATACATAGAAAATCCTTAAAAATTCCACAAAAAAACTGTTGCAGAATACAAATTCAACATACAGAAATCAGTTGTGTCTCTATACACTTAAAACATCTTTAAAAAATCCCATAGAAAACAATAATTTTTTAAGGAATAAATTTAACTAAAGTAATGGAAGGTCTATACATTGAAAACTATAAAATACTGACAAAATAAATTTAAGACATAATTAAATGGAAAGATATCTCATGTTTGTAGATCAGAAGAATAAATATTGTTAAAATGTTTGTATTATCCAAAGCCTTCTATAGACTCAATGCAATCCCTACCAAAATTCCAATGGCATTTCTTACACAAATAGAAAAAATAATCCAAAAATTTGTATAGAACTACAAAAGACATTGAATAGGCAAAAAAAATTTGAGAAAGAAGAACAAAGCTCAAAGTATCATACTTTCTGATTTCAATTATATGACAAATCTATAGTAATCAAAACAACATAGAACCTATAGTAATAAAAACAATATAGTACTGGCATAAAAATAGACACATAGACCAATGAACAGAATTGAGAGCGCAGAAATAAACACACACATACACACACACACACACACACACACACACACACACATATATATATATATAAATATATATATATAACTAATATTTGACAGGGGGTTCAAGAATATGCAATGGGGAACATATAACCTTTTCACTATATGGTTCTGGCAAAACTGAATAAATTCACATACAAAAGAAAGAAATTGGACTCCTATTTTACACCACTCACAAAAAGTCACTAGAAATGTATTAAAGACTTAGTGTCTGACCTGAAACTGTAAAACTCCAAGAAGAAAACATAAGGAAGAACTCCTTGACTTTGGCCTTGCCAACAATTTTTGTGATATGACACCAAAATCACAGGTACCAAACATAAAAAATAAACAAGTGGAACTACATCAAACTAAAAATGTCATGCACAGAAAAAGAAACAAGCAAGAAATAAAGAGGCAACCTATGAAATGGGAAAAAATATTTTCCAAATCTTATATCATAGAAGAAATTAATATTAGACTTCCAGACAAGAGGCAGAGTAGGTAAGTGCTGTGCTTGCCTCCTCCATGATCATATCAAAGTTACAACTGTAGGGATTGTTCTCTCTTTTCCACGTCCAGCATGGAGAGAGAATGGGTCCAGTTGCTTAGTAGAGGAGCTGGGGATTGAGAAATAAAAGAATAGAAGAGAAGACACAGTAATAGAAATAATAGCTGGGGCTGGGTGGAATCTCTGTTCTCTCTGATGGAGAGACAGGATCTCTGAGTCCACAAAGCAGTGTTTATTTATATCCCCCAAATACCAGGAAGTTACACCAAAAGTTAGGATCAAAGGAGATTGGGTAGGCCCAGGTCCTACTCATTCCTTTATTCCTGGGGTTAGACTGGATTTACATTTCAAGGCCCTCTCCCCAACACTTGGGGCAAAGTTAAGAGTCAGTACTGATAACACATCCAGCCTTCTTGGTGGAGGCCAGCTCCTTGCTGCTTAACTTGTGAGCCACCAACAAGATCATAGACATGTCCTGGGATCTATTCCACAGGCAGGCCCCCTCATAAATCTATTCCAAGACATGGCTCTGCCTGGCACCTCGGATTCAGCTGACAATGATTTAAAAAATGCTCAGGTGTCTTCCCTGGAGGCCCTCCACATACAACTAAACTATAGAACAACCATCATGAAGAACCACATGAGGTCTAGCTGAACAGAAGTCCTACCACTAAGGCTATAAAGAAGAAGCCATATCCTCAAGACTGGTAGGAGGGGCAGAGACGCTGCATGAGCTGGTCCCACACCCAGGAGTGTTGGATAAAAATTGGGAGAAATATCTCACTGAGCTGCCCAGTCCAGGGTTAACGCACTGGGAAAAGTCCCCATAACTTCTGATTGTGAAAACCAGCTGGGATTGTGGCTAAGGGAGATGGAGCTGCTGGGGTCCAGGCCTTCCTCTTGAAGGGCCTGTGCATGGATTTACTCACTGACGGACCCACTTGCTCTGAGCTCCAGTGCTGAGGCATTGCTCTACTTGTTAAAAATACCTTGTTGATCAGAATCTAGGGGCTCTGAGTTTGGAACTATTTTATTTCCCCTCCAGAGTTTATCTGATTACCTCGCTAGCCTCACAGCACAGTAACTCTTGGTACTGCCCCAACACAGACACTGGGCTCAAGATGTCTGCATCTCTTGAGATTCTTGGTAGATCTCCAACCCCAACCTTGCTTTGTTGAGACTGTGCCCAGGCTGCAGTATATGTCAAGCCAACAGCTTCTGAAGGCTAGATTGGACCATCGTTGCTAGTCTAGCATTATTTATGCATCAAATGTGTACATCACCACTTGATTATCGAGAAGCTTGTGTTAGCTGAAACCAGAATTTTAAACTTATTAAGACGTGAATTCCATGAGGCTTTTCCAAAAGGGCCTGCCGCCAAAAGGTATTGGTTACTTGAATAAGCAAAGGGGCTCTTTGCAGAGAGAGCTCAAATATCTAAAGTGTCAAACCCCAGGGAGAGGCACTGTGTAGCTCATCATCTCTGTTAGGTGCTGTACATGTGTATTTCCTATTCACATCTCAACAACAGACCAGCCTCCTCATTCCCTTTTGAGGGATGAAGAAAATGACCTTGGGCACATAACCTAGTAAAGCATCAGCTTGTTTTTCCTATAAAATGGGAGTGATGATTCTCTCTACTTCATGCGTATGTTGTGAGGGTTCAATTGAATAACATGTGGAACCTAACTACATGACAAGAGCTTAACCACTGTTAGGTATTATTGTTATTATTCCTACTAATATGAGCACAGTGTACAAAGGTGGTCCCAAAGTCTGTTCTTTCCACATGACTGCCAAATCACAGGAGCTGCAATGTTTTCAGTTATTTACATGTAATCTTAGAGAAATGGACCTTTTTCTGTCTCAGAAAATAATAAGTTAAAGTCATTATTCATGTCTCAGAACACCCCCTCTCACTACAGCCTCCCGCAAAGAAGAAAAAAAACACCCATAGACCAAGCAACTCGTGAGTGCTTTCCCCTAGTCTTAAGGTAGCCTTTCCTCCCAGTCAGAGAAAACCATGATTACTTTAGCCTGGTGTGTATGTATTACAGGAAGAAAATGAATCCATTACAGTCAGGATGGTTCTTAGCTATGGTTCCTGGACAGAAACCCATTAGTTGGCTGGTTAGTACCACAAATGGCTCACTGCCAAGCCACACTGCAGTCTGAGGCAAAAGAAAATACCCGCGATAGCAATATAGTCTTTATTTACATTTTTGATGTTTTGTTCATCATAGACTTTTTTGGCCTAAGGTTTAATTTTTTAGAAGACTGCACTAAAGTATTACTTGTCACCTGAGTTTCCTGGAGCCCCTTATGTTTTATATCTGAAGAAATAGCTCAGTCATTTCACCCCAGTTCCAGCCCTGTCACTCAATGAGTGTTAAATATTATTATTACTATTTTACTGTTATTCGTATTTAGTGCTAATGTTAAATACTATTCATAAAAACTCTCTTATATCCCACATTTTCACAGTGTCACATTAGAAACAATAATGACAACAAATATTTAAAGGGCTTACTGTGTCCCAGGCATTGTACTAGCTCCGTAAGTGTGCAGTTGAACTTTATGATTCTGTGAGATTGTTATAATTAATATTTCCATTTTATAGAAAAGTGATATTTAAAAAAGAAGAGACAGATCATCAATCAAGATATTGGGCATTCAAAATTAAATTTTTTTTGCGTGTTCTTGAAACTGTACACCAAGCGTGCCAAACTCACGGCCCCCGAGCCGCATGTGGCCCACAACAAATATTTTTTGTGGCCTAGCCAATATAACGGTATGTAAGAAATGTTTTAGTAAAAATTTCGTAACTTAATTTTATAATATCCTGTTACACATAATTATTAATAACTAACTACAACAGTTCACTAATGACTGATTACTATTTAACCATGTTTTCATTTCCTTTTACACACCTTATGCGCAGGCGCACCATTTCTCTCCACTAATACTAGCAACGACTATTTTAGCAGCTGATCACCACGTCATTAGTCTTTTAAAATATATATATATATATTTTTTATTGATCTTTTACAGAGAGGAAATAAGAGGGACAGAAAGCTAGAAACATCGATGAGAGAGAACCATTGATCAGCTACCTCCTGCACAGCCCCCACTGGGGATGTGCCCGCAACCAAGGCACATACCCTTGACTGCAATCGAACCCGGGACCCTTCAGTCCGCAGGCCGATGCTCTATCCACTGAGCCAAACCGGTTTCGGCAGTTTTGGACTGAACTGTTTGGTGTACACAACAGGAAATATTTTGCTTTCGCAGAACAAGAAAAGTAGGTTTATTTGCATTATGCTTATTAATTTGTGTGGTTATTCAGTGTCTGGAAAGTTAATGTTCAAGAAAAATATATTAATTTTTATTAAAATGTTCCGTTTTTTATGTTAACAATTACTCATTTTATTTCAGCCCTTTGTATTTAGCATGTCTCTATATAAATACACCTATGAAAATGGAAGCTTTTGGTTTTTGCAGCCCACATAAACCTTTGAGTTTGACATACCTTTGAGTTGTTAGCTTTTGAGTTTCACACGCTTGGTGTACACAGTATTTGAACTCAGTATCGGAAACCTCCTGCCTGCAATAACCCAAGTAGGCCTCTAGGTGACCTCATTGACCAGTTTTGTAAAGACCAGATTCCAGGCCAAAGAAAACCACGTTTCAGGAAAGAAAGCTTTGGCAGACACGCTCTTCCAGCTCTCCTGCATGCAAGGCTGTGCGCGCTCACAGACCAAACTGGAACATCTATGTGTGCTTACAGACCAAATGGGCCCGACCTGCAGGCTCCTGGTTTGAAGGCTCTGGATTGAGCAGGGCCAGTCTCTCCTTGGACGCAGTGGGTGTGACATTGCCCTCCCTAATGCTGTGACTTAAGACTTGCTCAAGCATCTATGCCCCACGCACCCCTGGACAGAAGTCTAACAAACAGGGTTGCCCGGTGTCCTGTGTGTGTCTATAGGACAGGTTTTGAGTTTATGGATTGTGTTTGGTGTGCTTACTGATTTTTTTTTCAGGGTGCCCTAAGTGTTCTGTATTCAGCTTTCAAGAAATTGCAAAAAATTTAACATTTCAGCTTTTACAAATGTAATTGGACATTCTGAATTTTAATTTGCTAAATCTGGCCACCTACTGGCTGGCTGGCTTGCATTTTTAGAAACACAAGACAGATACCAGTCTTTGGGCCAGCATTAGGGTTAAGTTCAGGGTGGAGCAAGTGGGGTGCTTACTCTCGGGCTCGGGGAGTGGTGGGTGCACCTTGCCCTGAGTCCCCACCTTGCAGGAGAGCTCAGGAACACACCTAGCTGGCTTGACTCTTTGGATTAAACCTCAGTGCATCCTCCCTCCACACTGGACCCCAGAGTGGCCAAATTCAAACTTTATAGAGCTTCTGCTTTATGTGTTTGTGAATTGCACTCCAGACCTGATTCCCTTCCAGATATGTAACTTGAGCAAACTGCTGCTTCTCCCTGAGCTCTCCACTATAAGGATTAAATAAGAAAAACAAATTCCACGTGCCTACACAGGGCCCGAGACATAATCAACCCTTGACAATGACGAGCTGTCTCAATAGTGTTGGCATTTCAGTGGCTAAACTAAGGCAGTGCAGATCTCAGAACCCCAGCTTTCTAGGTTCCCATCACTATTCAACGTCCCTTACCAGCTTTCTTTCCAGGAAATGGAAAGAAATGAAGTGCATGTTGGGGACTAGATGCTGAGCTGAGCTGAGCTGAGCTGTGTGTGTGCACTGTCTTGGTTAGCCCAGAAAACACCTCTGTGTGATGTGCACTGGAGAGGACACAGGCCGGGCGGTGAGGAATGTGCCCGAGACTGAGCCTGTATAGCCACAGCAGGGCGGCGGCGAGGGCTCCCGCCGGGCAGCCTGTCTCCAGGCGGACCTGACCCCACACACCTGCCCCTGCATTAGGAGGCCGTGGTGTCCACCCAGGCACCACCATCAGCCCCACAAATGCTCCCTCCGGGTAACTGAAGGGTGGAATGCCCTTCCCAGGCTTGGCCTGTCCATGTCCTTAATGCGATCTTTCTCACTCTGGCTTCCCATTCTTTGATCTCTTTTCCTATGGAGCCATTTTCTTCTGAACGTGAGGAGAGGACACCATAAAGAAGGGTTTTCTGGGACAGGGATGTGTCTGTGGGGGAGAGGCAGGAGGGGGCGCTGCCCTGCCCTCTGGGCCTCCTCAGCCGCCTGGGAGAGCCCGTTCCTCAGATGCCTCTGCTCTTCCTCCGCCCTCCTGCAGAGGTAACGCAGCCTGGCCAGCTGCTAGCTGGCCCTTCATTAGATGACCTTTCATGCCTGGGCCGAGAGGCTGAATTGCTCAGCCTGGAGCCGCAGACAACAGGCCGCTCTGGCTGCCTTTCCCCGGTTGTTTGCACCAGGCCAATCTGGTTTCCCACCGCCCTCGGCTCTCCCTCTTCCTTCCTTCCTAGGCCAACCCTTTTGTTTGCTTCTTCCCTTTTCATTTTCCCTGGTTTTCAAGAGGTGCTTGGTGAGCAATTGCTTTTTATAATGTCATGGTTAATAAAAGGCCTGAGATCCATAGGCGTGAATATTAGCTTTACACCTTCCTGCAAAGCCAGGTAACTGAGGTCAGGGAGCCTTTGATCCTCTCTCCCTAGATTCCTTTCTGGGCCCAGGGCCATCTCAGGCTCACAGTTGTGGGGAGGATGAAATGAAGTGACCGGTGACAGCACGTACTCCATTGTTGGGACCACAGTGAGAGGTCAGAGGTGACACCCACCCTTCTGTCTTATTCCATTTTTCTTCACTTCTGGTCTTTTTTGTTTTGTTTTGTTTCTAAAACTGGCTGAGTTTCTCCTAGCCTTAGGGTGCGGGAAAGGACCCTTGGACTTCCTGCTGTCGCACCGCCCTGAGCAATCAGAAATGGGGCTGCATAGCAGTGTCAGTGCCACTGACCAATCCTCAGTTCTCTCTGGCGGTCTGTGCAGAGTCATGGGTGTGAGACATTTTATTGATGAGAAAACAGTTAAGGAACGTTCTTGGTCCACTGATGAGCCCACATAACTAAATAATGTGGCCCTGAGGGCAGTCATCCAGGACTTGGAAGTGTCCTAAATAAGGGTCATCTTGGCCTTTCTGCCTCTGGTAATGGGAGCAAATAGGTCCATTATCTTTAGAGTAATGAGCAAGGAAAGCTGAACTTGGCATATATTCGCTCAATTTTCATTAATATATTTTAAAAGTACTGTTTGCTACTCTTACTGCAGAAAAAATATTAACGAGTAAGATAGTTTAGAATTTGGAGTTAGGACCTATTTTCTGCTTTTCTCCTAATAGCCCTATGACATTTGGCTAATTACTTGACCTGCCTAATTCTCTGATTCTTTATCTGTAAAATGGAGATAATCCTATATAATAAAAATATACAAATCAACCAAATGGTGGAATGACTGGTTGCTATGCCAGGCACTGACCACTAGGGGGCAGACGCTCAATACAAGAGCTAATCCCTGGTGGTCAGTGTGCTCCCACAAGGGGAGCACCACTCAGCCAGAGCCAGGCTTATGGCTGGTGAGCACAATGGCGTTGAGGGGGGTCTCTCTCGCCTCCCCAATAGCGTGAAGGACCCCTCATGGGAAGTCCGCCTGCCAGCTTAGGCCTGCTCCCCAGGGGGACCGGGCCTAAGCTGGCAGGCGACATCCCCTAAGGGGTCCTAGACTGTGTGAGAGGGTGCAGGCCAGGCTGAGGGATCCCCCACCAGTGTGTGAATGTTGTGCACTGGGTCTCTAGTAGCACTATATTCCTCATGGGCTGTCGTGGGATTAAATAAATATAACCTGTGAAGCCCTTCAGCGGTAGCCTGGCCCACACTGGACATAATGCAACAAGTGCTGGCTCACTTCCCCGGGCACGCTCTTCTCTTCTCCTCCAGGCGGCTCAGGGTGGGCTGGAGAGAAGGCAGAATGCCCAGAAAGACCACAGGAACTCAGGGGCAGGGATGGAGCGAGAGGCATGAGACAGAGACTCACAAACTTGGAGCGGAAAGATGGCAGTTTTGCATCGTCTTCTAATGGTTTTTTCTTTGGAAATGACTGTCTCCATGCCCTGTGAGATCACAGGGACAATGAGGGACTTGCCTAGTTCCCAACATGGGGAATAGCACCTCCTCGATCTAACCCAGGCCAGGGCTGCTCAACAGACATCGAGCAAGTTCCTTACTGGTTGTGGGGCAAGGTAAGCACAGAAACTGTGAGTCAGAGGTTAGGCACTGATTGAAACCTGAGTTTATATGTTTGTTATTTCCACTATTTAGCAATTAATTTTTTAAAAAATTAATCTTTTACTTTAGTGACTCACTTTTATTTTGCTTTAAAAAACGATGGCCCACATGGTTGAAAGTTAAAACAGTGGTCATTCACCACTGAGCTGAGAACAGCACCGCCTGGACAGTGACCTGACCAGACCTTCCTCCGGGGCGAAGCCATTGTTCTAAGTCTGACAGTCCTTCAAGACAGCAGGCCTTTGAGGACATTCTTTAGTTCGAATCTTTGTTTCTAAGAACAGGCCAAACTACTCATTTGAAAAAATTCTGGAATTATTATTGTGCATAATATTAAGCTTTTATAAATATAAGGAAAAATTTTGAAGAATTTCCTCAAATATAGGGAAAAATTAAACATCAAGGAAAGTAAGTCAAATTTTAAATCCACCTTGTGAAACACGGCACAAATCTTTATGAGGCACTAATAGATTGATATATATTGATATAGAGTGAGGCCCAAGATGTGTTAGGTGAAAAAAAAGTTGTAAAACTGTACTTGGAATATTATGCTGTATTTTAAATAAAAAAACTATGTGCATGAAAAAAGTCTGAATTAAAATAACTGTTATATCTGGTAATGTTTGGCTCATAAAGCAAGATTATGTTTTTATGTTATACATCTGCTTTGTGTGTGCATTTAATTACCATAAGTGGTGGTAATTTTCTATTTTGTAATAGAAAAGGAAATTTCATGTTGAAAAACTTACCTGCCACTTTTTCACTTTTTTGTTACTAATAAACCTAATAATGAAGTGATTTAGAGATGTTTTTCAAGAAAGACGGGGCAGAGGGCCCACTCTGCTTCCAGTTCCACACCATCTTTTCCCATCTGGGAGCCAACTTCTACTTGTTCTTGCAAGGTACAGTGGCAATTCTGAGTATACCATGTTTTGAACAGGAAAAGGTCATTTCCATGAAAGCCACTTCCTTGGAAATATTAACATCTCCCTGTATTTCATTTCCCACTCCCTCTTCCCATTGTGCAGGATAAAAAATGCCAGGTGAAATGTTTTCTTGAGTTTTAGAGACCTGTTTGCTAGTCAGCAAGACTAGCAACACTTCATAAGAAAACATCTTCAAGACTAGAAAGCCTAAGTATTCACATTAGTGAGACAGTACACTACTGTATTTCATCAATTCTAAAACAAGTTCTTGTCAGACACAGCACTATCTTATGCATTGCTAAGAAAGAAAAAACTACCAATTCAACTAGAACTTGTCATCAATCAAGAGGCATCTTGCTTTCCGGGATGTGAATAGAAAAACTTGCATCTTGAAATCAATAAAATACAGTAAAACTTATGTAACTGACAATCTACAATCTTGTCCAACATGATTACTTGAAGTAGAGCACCTTAAACTGCTTGTGTGAACTTAAATGGACAAATACGGAAACATTTTCAGTAGCACACTTCAGTTTATTGACCTATGTAAAAATAATAGGTCTTAAAAAGTCAGAACAGTAAAAGAATATGCAAAAGGGTATTTCTGTTTCTAGAAGGCTATACAAGTATGCAAAAGGAATGTTATTATTTGCATGTCTTTTTTTGTTCCAATTCCCCTCCCCCCAAACTTCATTTTTAATGATACAAATGACTAAGGACCAGTTTAACAAATCCACTTTATGTAAACACTACATGCTTTGGAATATAGATAGAAAATGTTCCAAAAAGTTGTTCAGAAACTGCTCTAGTCACAATATGAACAAGAAACCTGGATGAAAGGGGGAAGGAGCACCTGTTACAGAATTCTGAAGCACAGTAAAGAAGACAAAGATCTGGAATATGGAAATATTTGTTCAAAAAACTCAACCAGAATCATAGCTAATTAGTTCTTCCATGGAAAGTATGAGGTAGTTTTAGCCTCATAATTAAATCTATCAAAGCTTGGAGTTTCTGTACTTTTAATGACTAATCTGGTTTGGGTCACTTGGTGACTTAGACCTCCCTGTGGGATTCAGGCAATAGCTCACTTTTCTAACAAGTCACCATTTTAAGGCACACAATTCATCTAAAATGATGTGCATTTTTTTCCTTTATTTTGTTTGGATTCTTTCGTATCACTTCAAAATACTTTTTCAAATTTTTGATTATAAACTTTCCATATCAAGTCTGCCATTTCAATTGACAGCCACGTTGGAGTGTTAACAGCTTGAATAACAGCTCTTCATGCCACTGGTGCAGGAAGGAAGTGGGGGGCTGGGACCTGGATGCCCCCCAGCAGGTGGCCAGCGCCCAAGGCTGCGGTCCCCGGCCCCTGGGGTCATTGCAGGGTGCCACGCAGCAAGTCTGTCTGGAACCCACTGTATGGTGCTTATGAAAACCATCACTCTATAAAATCTAAAGACATTTACACTCATTCAGAACTTCATGAAAACCCAGCTCCTCTTCAAGTAATTCTCCAATACTGTCTCATTGTTCCTGTGTGTGTGTGTGTGTGTGTGTGGGGGGGGGGAGCAGCATCCTCCCTGGCGGTTCTTGCACTGCTTCCTGCGGGCAGCACCCCGTCCACTCATTCGGAATCGTGCTCGCAAGCGCCACCTCGCTGCCCTGGGAGATCTGACAGCGCGTTTGTTTTGGGTTTGCCTTCCACAACTTCTTCCCTTACCCAGTGCTCGCTGTTGGGGAGGCCGAGCCTGCCCCGGCCATGGAGGGCCTGCTGGTCCTGCCGCTCTGCCAGGCGAGGTCGGATGTGTCCCAGGGGCTTTGTGCGGCAGGGGGTGGGGTTCACTTCGGGGCAAGGGAAGTCCTCTTTTCATCCTCTGATGCTAAACAGCCTTCTGGGAAGAGGGAATGCATTTCCAAGGCACACAGTGTGAGAACGCGGGCAGGGGAGTCGGCTCCGCTCAGACTAAGGTCCCGGGCTTGGAGTCTTCGTGCCAGAGGAGCCCCTGCTCGGCCACCTCCAGGCCGCCCGCCAGCCGGCCGCCGGCCACGCCGTCCGGGGCCCCAGCCTCTGTGTGCTGCCTAGGAAGGAAACCAGAACAGTCACCACCGGGCACTTTTGTTCCCACAGTACAGACAGCACCACGTAAAGCAGTTAGTGGAAAGTGCTGTTAAGAAAAGTATCCAAAACTTGGAAATAAGGAAGGATGGCTGTTGTCCTGCAGTCCATGCGGAAGTGTTAGCTTTCTAGAAACACACACGTTTGTCTAACTCACACTTACCACCGACTGAGACCCAGATTGTGCTAAATTCAACAGCAATTTAGTTATTTGCCTGGAGGGAATGGAGTGACTCCAGTCTGGTAGGAGATTGCGGTAAGGGCACGCCGCCTGTGGCACCCACTGGGCTGTGCCTGGTGATCTCTCAGTGTGTTGAACAGTCTCTTGAATTCTCTTGGAACCAGCTTTACTGATATGTTAGTTTACTCATTAATGAGTTAAATAAATCTTTGACACATGTCCATTTTCCACTTATGTGAGAGTCACATTTTAAACTTTTTAAAAGGTATTTTTGACAGCCACATTTTAAGAATTCTTCCAATGAAGGGATCCACCAGATGCTTTCCTCAAAGATAAAGGAATATATTTAGAGGGAGGCAGCAGCATCTTGGGCCATATTTTAGATCCCTAGGGTTTATAGGTCAAGTGTAAATTAGAAACATCATCATATATACAAATTATAGGCATATTTGGGTGGTATATCCAAATGAGAGCATCCTATTACACAAACCATTCCAATAAGCAGAACTTCATTCTGTAGGAGCAGGTTAGAAGAGGCAAGGTAGTTAGTAGATTTCCTTTTATCTGAAATCTCAATGCCTTTTACTAAAGGGAATAAAAAGCCTCTGGAGAAAGAGCTTTGGATATAATGTGAATCAAGGCATTTAGTGGTTTCATATAAGGAAGAAACAAAGTCGGACTTCCGTAACTCACACATCAGCCAGAGCAAGCAGGACGCCTGGGATGCGAGAGGCACGTGCAGACGGAGGGCTGTACTTACAGCTGGCTACCCCTAGCAGGAGAGCACTGACCACTGCCCTCACGTCCGCAGGCACAGCGGCTCTCTGGGACAGAAGCCCTTGGTTTTGCCTAGTGACAGGCAAAGTGAAACAGGGAAGAGGAAGGGAAATGGGAAACGGGGAGTAAAGGAAAAGTTACTTAAAAACACAGTTTGCAGCAGCAGAACCACGCTTTGACTGTGCTGTATATCAGGTGTAAAAACAGACTTGAACCTTTCTAACTGTGAAAGTTTATGCCACTGACAATTCTACCACACCTTTAAGAAAAAAAAATATATTTTGTAAAACTGTATACCTTTCTGTAGTATTAAGACCTGGACATCCTGTGGGAAAAGATCTTTAAATAACATGCATTTCATTTATATTGATCTAATCACTGATTTATTGCTAAGCATTTCAAATCTTTAACTGAAGATCTAAACCCAATTTCTCTTGTTTTAAAAATTATGCTTTCATCTGTAATAACATGCAATTTTAGGGCAAAATTTCTAAAGCTTTATGGATGGCTGCTATTATACTTGCCTTATTAAATTGAGGAAACTATATGATAATTTTAAAAAGTCCTAAATAGACATATGAGTGAAAATAAGCACTCCCAGATCCGTGGCTGGGAGGATAAACTAGCAAATATTTCTGAAAAGAAAGAGCTTTAAGTAACGCTGCTATTAATAAAATATACTTTTCAATTTAACCCTTTAATTCTACTAATTGGAATAAATCCTAGGCAAATAATCTGGAATTCAGATAAATGTTTTGTACAAGATATTAATAGCAGCATTACTTAAAAAGGGAAGAAAATTCAAGACCATTCAAATTAAAAATATGGGTAATTTTTAAATAAAGTATGATGCTTTTATTAGTGAAATATTATATTGGTCACATAAAATAAAGATTAAACAGCTTTTAAAAATATGGAAATGTGTTTGTATATTAAATGAATAATTGGGATATAGAATTTCATATACGACTAAAGATGTAAAATTGTATATATGGTACCATTACAACCATGTTAAAAATGGATACAGAAATATGGGGGAAATGTGCCCAAATGTTAATAGCTGCTTTTCTATATGGTGGAGTTATGAGTAAACTATTTCTACTTATTTATCTCTTTATTATTTTCTTAATTTTCCACAATGAGCTCATATTAAGTGTATGTGCACACACACAATAGAGATCTTTAAATAGTTCTAATTTCCTGCCCATTGTGCCCCTTGGACCTCAGACTGCCCTGTCCAGCCACTGAGGCTGGCTGAAGTCCATGGCGGACTCCCTGAAAGCAGAGGGTCCCTAAAGACTCAGCACTTGCTGAGTGCACCGAGAGCTGTGTAAAGGACATTATCAACACTGCTTACACGTGACTGTTTTCCGTCATTTCTAACTGGGCCAACAAAAGAGGAAAGTGACAGCACAGAGCCCGGCCAAGAGCCCAGTGGTCAGAACGTCACCCCAACAGGCCAAGACTGTGGCCTCGGTCCCTGGTCAGGGCACATACAAGAATAAACCGATAAATGCACAAAGAAGTGAAACAACACACGTTTCTTTCTTTCTTTCTCTCTGTCTAAAATCCAATGCAAAATTTTAAAAAATATATAAACATGAAAGCTATTTGCACATGTATTACACAAGATGATTAGAACTGACTTGAAAATCAACACAAATTCTGGGCCAAAATAATTTTAGTTCTTGCTCCTAACTCATTCTCAAGCATTACTTACAGAAATCCAAGCTATGTCATATCCTCTGAAGTATATTTTCATTAAAATTCTATTTTGAGCACAGCCTTTGTTGAGGTGAGACAATTGGACTGATATTTCAAGCCAAGAAAAACTTCTGCTGAATATGGAGAAGGAAAATAAGGCTTTTGGGGATGAATGTGTCCATTTGCTTATAACACCAAGAGCTTTACTGAGAAACTAACCTCTCAAAGGCAGGGGGAAATGGGTGGGAATAGATCAACTAATGAATTCGTATGCATATATGCATAACCTGTGGACACGAACAATGGGGTGTTGGAGGCCTGAGAGGCGAGTGGTGGGGGGAACAGGAGTGGGCTAGAAGAGGTTAATGGGGGATAAGGAGGACCTATGTAATACTTTCAACAATAAAGATTAAGAAAAAGAAATTAACCTATCAAATTCACAGAGAGAGTGGAAGGAAGTGGGAGGAGAGAGGGGAAGAAGGAAAAGGAGAGAGAGAGAGAGAGAGAGAGAGAGAGAGAGAGAGAGAGAGAGAGAGAGAGGAGAAACACATCAACTGGTTGCCTCCTGCACATACCCTGACTGGGGCCAGGTGTCACACCTACAATCCAGTATGTGCCCTTGGCCAGGAATCAAACTTGAGACCCTAAATCTATGCCTGAAGCATAAACGAAGGCAAAATTGAGCTTTCTAAAAATCCCAGAAAATGTTCTACTTTTTGGCACATGGGTGTCTATGAGAAATTGACAGGGAGAAATGACCTCTTCAAACTTGACTTTTCCTCTGTAACACAAATAACTGAAAAAGGTGTAATTCAGAAGTTGCAATCATTTTAGCAACCACATTTTGACAAACTGTTCTTACATATTTCCTCTAAATGTCTATAAAAAATACTTTTTACAAATAAGACAGCTGGCTATGTCTGTTGCTTAATAAACATAGGGTCAGACACAAAAAGACAGCAAGTGTTTGGAATGAAGATGCCACCTGTTCATGAGGAATCTTGGTATGAACAGGTTTTTCTGCAGCAGAGATATTTCTCCTGCAAGGTTCCAGAAGAGTCTAAATCGATAAATCAATTACACAGTTTCAAGTACTGCCACTAAAAACAAAATCTTCAGATACAGAATTTAATGTATGGAACTCTTAAGAACAGGGTCACATTTGAAGGATCTAGATTAGGGTGTCAACAAACTTTCCCTTAATGGGCCAGGTATTTCGGGCTTTGTTGGCTATACGGTCTGTCGCAACTACTCAGCTCTGCCTTCATGGTGCAAAAACAGCCATCTATAATATGAAACGAATGAGCATGGCTGTTTTCCAATAAAACTTTATTTATAAAAACAGGTGGCAGCTGGTTTTGACCCATAGGCTATCCTTTGCCACCCTGGAGCTAGGTTATTCAGCTTTCATAAAATAAGTCAGGGTTCCTTGCTTCCTGTGACCTGCAGCAGTGACTGGCGTGTCTGAGCTTCGCTTCCTCACCTGCCTGGAGAGGGCAAAGGGCTGTAGAAGCTGCTGTAGCAGCTGGTGTAGGAAGGATGTGCTGGAGCCTCGTACTCAGAAAGCCCTACTGTCATCTGGGTCCGCCAGATCCCGGAAAAGTTCGTAGAAGACACTAGAAATAAAAATAGAAAAATAGACAAAATTACTGGTAATATTTAAAGTGAAAACTGGTCAGGCCATTTACATGTACTTTACCATCAGCTGTGTGCAAAACAGAGCTTACGAACCAATGTTTGGAAACCACAAAGCCTCTACTCCAGTTTGGTCACTTAATGGCCGTATGATTGTGGGCAAATAGCTTACCCTCAGTAAGCTCAGGTTCTCACCTGGAAAGTGGGGCTAATAACATAAATATACTTTCATACAGGTAACATCGGGATTAAGGGTGGTAATATATGAAACCACTCAGCACTGTTCCTGGCACCCAGGAAGCACTCAATAAGTGATAACTATTAATGTTATTAATGGGGATAAGGTAAATGAAAAGATATTCCATTTTAAAAATACCAAAAGGTGAGCCAGCTCTATTGAGACTCTCATTGGCCCTGGGGGCTGCACAGGGCTTCGTCCAGGTAGGGGCAGCCGAGTTCCTTTGCCCTTGGAGGAAGCATTTCCAAGGTGAGTTGAGGCTTGACTTTCCTCAGCCACGGGCAGCTGTGGTCACTAGGAGGATCCAGGCCTACTTCTTGCCTTTATGAAAAGGTAGACTCGAGGGAGGGAACTAGCACAGAAAGGATTCAGGAAGAATGGGTTAGTCCTACTGAGGGGCAGGCCTGGACAAGACCAGGGCATAACTGGGGAGCAAAGGCCAGTGAATGCCTCACCACTGGGTATTTGCTGTCCTCCCTAAAGCCAGCCCTTCTCCCCACCCAGGTGCCCAGGTGACCACAGCGCCCCGCTAGTCCCCCAGGACTCAGATAACCAGCACTGCTCAGGGGTCCTTTCAGCTGTCCTCGTTTCTGTTCCTGGCAGACAACCCCTCCTCTTCTCTCTCTCATCCACCCAGCACCATGACCCATGTGAAACCAACACCCCCAAACCCCGGATGCCCCGGTTTTGACCCGAGCACGTAACACTCTCGCCGTGAGCTTCGGGAGCGTTTCACCAGTCTCCGTGGTTAGGTCCACGCTGGGGTCCAGTTCCCACTCCCACTCACTAGCCTTGGGACTTGGGAAGGGCCATTTGCACTCTTTAGCTGGACATGCCTCAGCTGTACAATCAGGATGGTAAAAATAAACACAACATCCATGAAGTGGGATCGTGCACACGGAGTGCTAAGCATGATTTCTACTAAAACTGAGTCACCGAGAGCTCTTGGGTGGCTGGAAGGAGCTATAAACCCCTGATAATTTGGCAAACACTTGGGAACCTGTCTCTGCATGAGAATGGCACATGCCTGTTGTAATACATCCCTTTGGCTGTAAAACAGAAGCAGGAATGAGGAACATTCCAAAAGGAGTTCTGGGAACACTGACTCCATCTCTCACTCCTGAGAAAGCGGCGCCTGTGGCCTGTGGGGCCAATCCAGCCGGTGTCAGCAAGGCTCGCACCGGGTTCAAATCAGGACACGGTAAGTCCATCTCAGCCCCCATCCAGAGCCAGCTGCTCAGGCTGTTGCTGGTGCTGAGTCCCACTTGCCTCGCCGGCCTCACCATCCTCACGTCCTCACAGTCCAGGCGGCATCGCCAGCCCTGCGCCCGCCACCACACCCACGCCCTCCGAGCTTGGTTTTTCCTTGAAGCACTCTGCCCAGGTTTAGTTTCTGAAAGTTTCTCACGATGCCCTGAACGTTAGGGAAGAAAGGCGTTTCCTAGATCAGAGCCATAAATAACAAGAAGGAACTACAGGAGCCTTTTCACGTGTTAGATGTGGTGACAGACGGGAAAGCACTAGCGGAAGTCCAAAGTCCTGCACAAATAAAACCCAAACAGAAATCTCCATGGAAATGCCCCTTGTCAACAAGCTGATAAAACTTTTTTTTAACCCTCACCCCAGGACATTTTTCCATTGATTTTTAGGAAGAGTGGAAGAGAGAGGGAAAGAGAGAGAAACACTGATGTGAGAGAAAACACATTGATTGGTTGCCTCCTGCACCAAGGTCCATGCCTTTATGAAAAAGTAGACTCGCATCTTGCCCAGCATCAAACCCAGGACTCTCTGGCCCACAAGCCGTTGCTCTAACCAGGGAGCCAAAGCGGCCAGGACAACAAGCTGAGGACACTTAAAGCTACAGTCTTCACTGACTATCGCTCCCTGGTGGGAGTCCCTGTGCACACCTCCCTAGTCATGCTTGAAGGAGGGGAAAGACTCATGTCCTCAGGGGTTCTCGCTGTTCAAAAATTCATTCCTTTCTTAGAAGCTCTAAAATGGATCCATTGTCATATATTCCTCTGGCTGCTAACAGGTGGGGCTCACACAGGCCAGGAGCGGCTCTGGCCTGCTCTCCGCCTCCGGATGTGCCTGCGGGATTGCGGAGTTAAACCAGACACTCCTCCTATCCCCGCTTTCTCTACCTAAAGTGCTTGGCACAGCCATGGTTAGGCCGTGAGTCCACCACACAAGTCAGCAGAGTTAGGGGCCCACGGCAATGCAGGAAGGGAACACCAATCAAAAACTACCTTTGGAAATCCTTACATCAGCCGTAAAGCGGACTACATATGATTATTGAATTGAGTCAAGACATGCAAAGTTCTTCGACCAGTGCCAGGAACAGTGCTGAGTAAATTCCAGCTTCTGTCACAATTACGAGAAGCCGGACACAGGTTCCAGAACAGCCAAACAAATGGATCAGACTCCAGGGGAGGACAGGAAAGGAGGCGTGACTGCTTTCTCTCACCTGAAGGCTTCAGTCTATTCTTTTAACATATCAAACCTCAACGACCTGAACACATTTAAAATAGGTGACTATTACTATAAGGCCCAGAAAAGATAAAGTATGTGAAGCCCCTAACATAGGGCGTGCAATCTACAACTTCCTTCAACAGACCCATGTGGACTGCACTGGTCACAAAGCTGGAGGGAACTGCTTTTCAGTTGGGCATTCTTCTTGTGGGTGCCCCATGCTACCCCACTCCTGACCTTGGCGCTGGTCTCCTGATCCTTGAGGGGTGTGGTTTTGGGTGGATGGGGATCAAAGGGCAAGTTAAATCCGCATCAAGTGCCTCCTCTTTTCTTTTTTCTTATTAGAAAATATATTTTTATTGATTTCGGAGAGGAATGGAGGAGAAAAAGATAGAAACATCAACGATGAGAGAGAATCACTGATCAGCTGCCTCCTGCAGACCCCACACTGGGGATCGAGCCCGCAACCCGGGGTATGCTCTGCCCGGGAATCGAACCATGGCCTTCTGGTTCAGCGGCCGACGCTCAGCCACTGAGCCCAGCTCCTGAGCACGCGCCTCCTCTGTTCTTACCTGAGGAGTAGGAAGACGCGCGGCTGCCGGGTGAGCAGGGCACCTGCAGCCCCGCCAGCCCCAGGCACTGCTGTGACGCCCTTTCTGAGTCCCTGCTGCTCTGCGGGCTGTGGCCTTGCTCCTTCTGCCCCGAGGCCCGCTGGTACCAGCCGCGCAGGTGCTCTGCCACCAGGGCCTTGTGGACGTGCTTGGTGACGCGCTCAGAGCCCGCAGCCCTCCGGGGCAGCCGGAGGGTGGCATAGGGGTTATGGGGCACCCGGTCCACCTGGTCTTCGTGGAAGGACCTGCTATAGTCCCTCTGGCAGTCATATCCATAGTGGGTGGAGGAGCGGTAGGAAGGATTGAGACTGTACTGGCCCTCCGTGTCGTTCTCGTAGACGTAGCCACCGCTGTAGAACAGGTCACAATCCGCGAAGGGCGTGCACCCGATATAGTAGGAGGAAGGCTGCTCGTGGCCCTGTGCGTGGACGCCGTTCCTCAGGCTGTCCCTCTGCGCAAGGTTGGGCATGCTCCCTGAGCTCGATGGGGTGGCGCTCTGCTTCTTAGACCTCCGCCGGCCCCGGGCGCGGGCATCCAGGGTGTGGGCGCTGTGGCGGGGGCCGGCCGCAGGCTTCACGCAGTAGTACTCCGTGCTGGACTGGCTGGTGCAGGAAGAGCCGTCGTCCAGGACCTCGGTGCTGCTGCTGCGCTGGGCCTTGCAGAGGGAGAAGAACGGCCCGTCGCGGTCCAGCTCCGACAGCAGGTGCGACTGGGACTCCAGGCTGCCACTCCGCTGGCGGCAGTGCTGGGAGGACGCGGGCCTGGGAGGGAGAAAGGCAAGCTTGTCAAACAGAAAGGAGGGAAGGGGCCACAGGGATGGATCTCAGAGCTACGAACTGTGACAGGGCTCTCACGGTTTCCAAGCCAGCTGTGCAACAGAACCCAGCGTTCACCCAGTTCCCGGCCACGGCCACAGTGAGAAAAGAACTGGGCTCTGTCAAGTGTGTCAGCCACGGCCTTTCTTGAGAAGCAGGAAGATTAACTGATGACATAAACTTGCATCAAAACCAACCCCCCAGCCTCTGACAGGGCCGTCTTCCAAAGGGCCACACGAGCTCAGGGCCTGGGTGTCACGGCCCCTGTCTCGGCGCTGACCCTCACGTCCTCCGCTGTAGAATGAGGACAAAAGCAGGCCCCGGTGTCTACAATTAGGCTTGCTGCGGGGACTAAATATAAGAGTTAGTGCAGCTTTCAGTGAACACTTCAAAATGCCGCTCCTGTCACTATCTTCATCCTCACCAGTGCATAGCAAATGGTAATATCTAGTTGGAAAGATTAAGGTGCAAAACATTATAATATTGACTTGAACATGATACATGTTCTTTGCGAACAAATGTGAAGCTGTGAGTAGAAATGTGGATCCATCAAACAGAGACCTGCTGCCCAAAGTCCCTTAATGACTACAAAACACAACAAAGTAAAACAAAACCGTAAAGCAAAGCTTAACAGAGCCCACAGGCCAAGGGGGGCGCTCTTACTCTAAGTGGCTGCTGCTGTAGGCGTTGCGGGTGAGCACCGGGGTGCTGGGCATGCTTCGCCCTCCCAGGGGCCGCCTCTCTGGGGTTTTGTAAGGGCTGCTGTGTGTCGACAGCATTTCTCTGTGATGGGAAAAAGAATTCAGAACTACATCAACAATGCTGCAATGAGCATCCTCTATTTACAGGAAAAAATTCCAGTAAGCGAAATTACTGGGTCAAAGAGCAAACTCATTTTAAGCTACTGGGGATGTGAGCATAATTTTTAAGATAATGATTGTTAGTTATAATTCTTCCTTTTGCTGAAATAGCTTTGTTTTCCCTGACATGAGGAATGCGTAGGCCTGTCCAGAGGATTCTCTTCGGTGATGGAAATGTGTGTATCTGTGCTGTTCTATCCTACAACACCAGCCACATGGGGCTGTTCGCCCTTGATAAGACTGGTGTAACCGAGGAACTGAATTTTAAATTTTATTTACTCTTAATTATGTTGGCTAGCAGAGCTCTAGACACTTGGATTTCTACTGTGTAAGGCAAGTTTTTAAATTTAAATGCCAATCAATCCACAAACTGAGACTCATATGTGGCAAAGGTTTTCACGGAACTTTGATAATTCAGAAACATAACCTCGTATTGGTTTTACTTTCATAAGTGAAACATTATTTAATCCACATAATATTTTTATTTGGAGACTCATTTCCAACTTCCCTGAGATGAGGTATAGCATACTGATTAAAATCACATCATAGATTTTAGAGTAGGCTGCCTAGGTTCAAATCCTAATTCTGACACCTACTAGTTGACAAACCCAACAAGTTATTCATGCGTTCTGGTCCTCGGTGTACTCATCTGTAAATGGCAATGCTAGTAGCAATACTGTCAGAATTGTCACGACGATTACATTCATTAACATACATTAAAGCACTTTGAACAGTGTCTGAACAGCATATAGTAGGTCCTCAATAAATGTTAACTTCATCTCCTTACTATTGTTATGATGATGATGATGATGATGATGATGGATGGATTTTTTATATTTATGTGTCCCCCCACCCCATGAAATCATGGGGTTGTCTGTTTGATCATTCTGATTAGGCAAACAGTTGGCATACTATCTTGGATCCTGTTTAAAAAATTAGTATTAATCTATGTAGCCAAATTTTGAAAATCACTTGTCTGTCATCTTTTAAAAATATGGTGTTATTACTTACCCTGATGATTCCTACCTGAGACACTTGAGAAAAAAATTGTATTATCTACTTTATAGATTCTAATTAATTGAAGTCCCATTTTCATTTGAAAGATCATGTCAGTCTCATTACTTGGTTGGGTGAAATGATATTTAATGATAATTTCCTGACAGCATGGCTATAAAACTGAACTTTACCCAAATCCAGATTATAATTAATGTCCTTATAATTTAGTATAAACCTTTAAACACAAGAAATAGCCAAATGTTTTCTAAAAGCACTCTTCTACTTGTGTCACCACAAATAACTGGGCTAGTTTCTATGATTCGGCCTTACAGAGTAACCCCATCTGAAAGGACGAAGAGGACGAGACAGAAGTGGGTTGGCCATTTTGGAGAAAAGACCCTAAGGCCGCGAGCACCTGCCCTCCTGCTGGTGAGGCGCTCACCTGGGCTGCCTGGCGTCCACCAGCTGGTCACCGGTGGACGACTTTCTGAAGTGCATTCGCTCAATGCCCAGAGACTTGGGAGGAAGAATTCTTGGAGAATGAGGCACTGAACTTGATCGCTGCCCAGCAAGAGTGAAAGTGTCATTGGCTGTAAGAAGTAAATGAATGAATAAGTAGGGACGTAAATAAGTGAATAAATACTGTGCCAACACCCCAGGAAAGAAATGAGATCTGTTGAGCAAAGTGTTCCTCCAATGGTGATGATTTCAGAAGCACATGACTTTCAGGAAATTTGTTTTTATATTTTATACACTGTAGAAAAGAAATTACTAAACACTCTGTGGGGCCTGATCCAGCATTACTAATTCAATAACTGACTCAGGTGGAACGGCGATACCATAGGTTTTCGAAGGTTGTGTCACAGAAAAACCCCAGTGTGCAAAGGGTCAAGAGGAAATTGTTCAACTTTCTTTTTGAAGCTCTTAGGCCTCTTCGGCTGTTGAAGGCCATTCTGTCATTGGAGGCGATGCAACTGTCTGCGCTGAGAGACGGGAGCCTGGTCTCCCACTAAGATCTGTATTTTGAAAGAGGAATGGCAAGTCTAACAAAGCTCGGCTTAAAGAAAGATTCTGGAATGGTGCCACTTCGCACAGCATAAACCTGGAAGGAGGTAAAGCAGTGGGGGTCAAGGGCTCCCCCAAATTGCTTAAATCCTATTAGAGTGCCACTCCTCTGCTGAAGCACAAGGAATTACAAGAAAACACAGTGTCACCTGACACAAAACCTATCCCATCATGAAACATGTTGAACAAATACAACATTGTGTTGTGACACAACCCAACACATAGACACAGCTATGAAACAACAGTGACATGTAACCCAATTTCTAAAACGTGTATTTCTTCCTAAGGAAAGTAACGGACTCCCAGTTTTCCAGAACACAGTGATAATTGCAGTCTACACTATAATTCGATGGTTTCACCGTGGGAAAATCTGGGTAAAGGTCTCCATATTACTTATGCAGATATATAGTTACTTCAGTAAGAAGTTAAGAAAGAGCCTGCAGAGCCTCACAAACTCTTAGGGAGAGCCCCGCTTACTCAGGGCCTTGTGTTTCCCAAAGCCATGCGATCTGCAGGCCTGCGGTGTGATGCCCACCTGTGCAGGCCATTGTACCCCCCCTCCCAACCTTCGGCACACGTGCACGCGAGTTCATTCTACTGCTCTCTAAAGAACAATAAGTAGGCTTCAGTTAACTGAAAAAATTATCTTCTGGTTTCAGAATAGCTTATATTTTAAACCAAGAAAGGGGAGCCACTTACGATCATCACAGGTGGTAGTGTCGGACAAGGAGCTGCTTTCTGAGGGGATTATGTCTTCTGTGAATAACAATGACTGCTGTTAGTATAACTGCACATTTACACACCTACCGTGAGCTTAATAAAGCAATTCCTAGAGAGTGAATCTCCTTGATAAGTAGAACAACAGTACGTTAAGAATAATTACTCTGAGAATGGACCCATTTGCTATTCAAGATGTGAATATCTCACATGCCGCATAAATATCAGGCTCTGGTAAGATTACAGGCAAATGCGACACCTTGGTGTCAGCCCCAAAGCCTTATGGAGGGAGCCTCCCCACCCAATCTCAAAAGTTAATCTCTTTCAGAGCCAGGTGGACTCTCTCTTAATTGGACACTTAGTAGAGCCAGTAGGCAAGGTGCCAGCAGAGTCAGCTGTCAGACATACATAAAAAAATCTACCAAGTGTCAGTGCTCAACCACTGGCACCAGCTGCTGGCCAAGTGTCAGTCGCTGTTGAGAACACTTGAATCCTGCACAATCTGCGAGGGACGGCCATAGCAAATGGCGATGAGAGTCAAGTGCACTGACCAGCCTTCTCTGTGAGTACAACACAGCCCCCCTCCCCCGCTCCCCCCCCCCAAGACCAGCTGGTGTGCAGCACAGCCACCCTCAGTTCTCCAGCTGGAGCCGGACCCTCAGTTCTCCAGCTGGAGCCGGCTGACACATGGTGCTGAAGTCTGTGCCTTCCCTTTCTAAAACGACTGGCCCTAAGCCCGAGGACCCTTTTTTTTTTCTTTTTAAAAATATGTTTTATTGATTTTTTACAGAGAGACAGAGAGAGGGAAGAGAGTCAGAAATATTGATCAATTGCCTCCTGCACACCCTCTGCTGGGGATTTGCCCACAACCAAGGTACATGTCCTTGACTGGAATTGAACCTGAGACCCTTCCACTGAGCCAAACCAGTTGGGGCAGCCTGAGGACCCTTTCAACCTAGTGACCATATTTTGTCAAATCTAAGCTATATAATTATTTTATGTCCCAGTAAAATAAGAAAAAGTTACTACTGATCATAACTGTAATATTGTCTAGGATAAGAATTATCCCAATTTCACAGATGTTTAAATGTGAAAAATAATTCTTAGAATCAAAGAAATATAATCAGCTTTCAACCAATGATCAAGGCTAAAAACCATGCTAATAAACATGTAGGACTGATTGGACTTGAAATCTACCTAAATGAGATTTTTCAATTTACTGTTTTTCTGAACATGAAAGTTTTAGATACATAATGTTGAAAAATTTGAAAATACAGAAGAGTGCTAAAAAGGAAATTAAATTACTTAAATTAAATTAAATTAAAATCCCACAACTATTAGTATTTTAAAATATGTCACAAGTCTTGGTGTGAACATCTCTACTAATAAAAGCCAAGGTGGTCCTGGCACACTTGTGCAACACTGTCACGATGGCTGATGGCTGCCACAAGATGGCTGCGTGCAGTGGAGGCAGGGCCCAGGAGCCACTCTGCGTGGTGAAGCCTGGGGGTTCCGCAGCTCTGTGTGGCCAGTCCCAGCATTTACATCGCCTCTCATGGAGGAGGCGGGTCACAGCAGGGGAGGGCAGGTGGGAGGGAGCAGGCTGGACAGGGGAGGGCAGTTGGGGGTGACCAGGCCAGCAGGGGAGGGCAGTTGGGGGAGAGTGGATCAGCAGGAGAGCAGTTGGGTGTAAATCAGGCCAGCAAGGGAGTGGTTAGGGGGCGATCAGGCTGGCAGGCACAAGTGGTTAGGGGCAATCAGGCAGGCAGGCAGGCGTGCAGTTAGGAGCAAGCAGTCCTGGATTGTGAGAGGGATGTCTGACTGCCGGTTTAGGCCCAATCCCCCCAAAATTAAAGCAATGTAATAATATATTATTACAACAGTGAGAATGTCACTGAAAATCGAGTAGGTTTACATACTTGTAAGACTGAAATTCCAAACCATTTTTATCTCTAGAAAGTTACTTTTATTCCTTTTTCTTTTCTCTCACCAATAAACGGATTTGGAAATGCTACATACCATCCAGAGTCTTGGCGACAGGGCAAAAAAAAACTTGACTTGTTACTTACCTGGTAAGGTACCTGTCCCTTTTTGGGTAGGCTTCTTCCCACACCTAATTCGGTATTCATTTATTGCATTTTCAATCTCCTGGAGCTTTCTCACTGAATCTGTGTAATCTTGCTTTCGTTTTTTCTTCACGGTTTTACACAGGTCTGGCTCATTGGCAAGTTTCTTTGCAGCTTCCACCAACTTTTGCTGTATTAGGAAATTGCTCTCCAGCTCTTGTAAAGCAGGGTCCTGCATTGACACAACGATGCTGTTTTAATTTTGTGGACACTCGCTCACTCTCACACGTACTGGCACGGAGTCAGACTTCTCGTGCATTCTCAAACTAGATGCTCTCTGGGCATAAAATCTCCCTGTTTTACTGCACAGTAGTCTCAAAACTTTCCTCATCCATTTACATCAACTTCTCCCCCACTTTCCCTTTCAAAGAAGGCAATGGCTTTTCATTCATTTAGTTGGTGGGTAAATGTCATATTTTTCAAGAAGGGACTCTCAACCCAAGAGTCACAGATGCAGAATGTTGTTTTCACATGCATAGCTTTACAGACGTAAATTTGGGTTTGATTCCTTTCTCTGGTGGTTCCTGGCTGTATGACCCTAGGCACATGCTTAATTTTTTAATGATTCAATTTCTTTTTATTGTAAAATTAAAGTAACATCTACCTCACACAAGTATATGTGCATTCTTAGTGCAGAGCTGGGTATACAGTGAGCACTCAGAAAATAGCAAAGCTCACTCTATTATTGTTGCGAACTGCTATCATTTTCTAAAGTCAAGATGGGTAACTTTCTATAAGAAACAGGAGTAAGGCCACATGAAAACATGCAATGAGAAATTATATTCCATAATGGCTAATAAATCTGTGGACTTTGCTATACCTTTGTGCTGGACACGTACTACCTCACTGAATACTCCTTGCCTCCCTTGGAGGGAAAACAATCACTGCACCCCATTTTGTAGATGAGAAAACTGAGACCTGAGAATTAAGACTTCAATGAGGAAAAATATTTGCCAAACGCTTCTTGGTTTTAAGTGGAAGAGTCTAATATCAGTGCTCTTAATTCTTACATTTCTCAGTTTATAAACATTTGGGGTTTGATGAGGGCTCTGTCTGTTTGGAAGAATAATAACAATTTTAACTGAGCTCTGCATAAAAGAAGGAATTCAATTGGCCTATATTATCACTTTCAACTGGTGAGATAAAAACGCAGCAGTGACCAAAACCAAAGGCCCGAGTGGACCGCACTCAGCAGACAGCTGCTCTGCCTCTGTTCACAGAAACATGGGGGGTGAGCTGGGGCTGGTGCTCATACCTCTTCACTAGGGAGCAAGTTGTCATCTAATTTGAATGCGGTGCCCACACGCCTTCTGACCTGAGGAGGTTTCTCACCAATTCCCAGCGGGTACTCCTTTGGCATCTTGCCTGTGAGCTCCTGAGGAACAGAACAGAGCCAACAGGACGATTGACACTGGCCAGATCTGTCAAATACCATTTGAAGAGCCCCCGAAACAGAAGAGACAGACTCACAGCCTCCCGCAAACAGATCTTCTTCAGCTCCTCGACTTTTTTCAGGAGCTTTTCTTGCAACAGCTTTTCCTTCTTCTTGAGTTCCAGGATTTTCTCTCTCTTTTGCTCCTCACTAACTTCAGAGTCTTGAGAACCTGGAGGAATTGGAAGCGGGGACAGGGAAGGTTTAACCAGGGGATGTTGCCTTCCTTTTTAAAGGACAAAGGATTTTTAAGCCAAACCTGCTATTAGTTTCTTTTCTCTCTGTTTGTGAACATAAAAAAATGCAATCGGAGAACATTTCTCACATTCCTGGGCATCCAACAGAGCCTGGTTATAGAACGTGCCTTCTGCATTTTGGCTCAGTCGTTTCCGAAGCGGTAATAAAATGCTGAGTGTCTCAGACACACCCCAGGGCTTTTCTGAGCCAGTGAGGCGCTCCTTGAGACAGTTCCTGAGAATGTTCTTTTAGAAAGCAAGTGAGCAAGGCAAAGGGATATTCTGTGCTTCAGATGCACAAGTTGACAGTGGGATTTTAATGGGAAAATGCTTTTTAGTTAATACTTAGTGGTAAAAGGTTCCAGGATTTCTTGGGAGGAATAAACAGCTGATGGAATTTATCTGGAGAAAATGTCCTTTTAAGCCGCCCCTAGGCACTCAGTGTCTTTGCATCTGGTGTTAGTTATGCAGCTGACTATAATTTAACTTTATACTTTCTGAAATCAGTTTAAAATTTTTATTAAAAACTTCTGCATACTCTACTTTTGATATGCTTATTTATTCCCAAAATAATGGGTTAGAAGATGCATTTAAAAGTGGCTTACAACAACAACAAAAGTGAAATAAACTAAAGATTTCCTGTGCTCTCTCTAACCCCAGCCGGTTACCTGAGGAGACTAAGCTGCCATTGCTGGCCATAATGAACTGGCTTTTTGCCTCCAGAGTGACCAGTCTGGAGGCCCTCGGGGTTCCTGTCTCTGTCAAATCCATCGCGATATCGTCTAAGCTTCTGGCTGAAGGAATTTTTGCCTAGAAGGTATACAACATTGAGATGAAATTCACTCAGTTAAGTCTCTTTCAAATTAATGATTAAATTGCTATAGAATAAAAATGTCAACATGGAGAACAATTTAGAATTTTTATACATATATCAAAATAACACTCTTCCGAAAAAAACAAGACTTAGGCTTTGTAGCTAAAACATATTAATAAGGATGCATGATTCTTTGTTATGGTATATTTGTCAACAGAGCCAAATATCAACAGTACAACGATTGAAATTTCTTTTGAGAGCCAAATTTTTTAAACTTAAACTTCTTCTAATGCCACTTCTTCAAAGTAGACTCGCCCAGGCCTTGGCATTTTGTGGAAGAGCCACACTCAAGGAGCCAAAGAGCCGCAGTTTGCCGAGCACTGGTATAGTTCAATTATTAACATTAAAACATCACCAGTGTACACATACACACATTTTTTTAAATCCTCACCCAAAGATGTATTTTTATTGATTTTTAAAAAAATATATTTTTATTGATTTCAGAGAAGAAGGGGGATGGAGAGATAGAAACATCAACAAAGAGAATCAGTGATCAGCTGCCTCCTGCATGCCCCCCAGGGGGATTGAGCCTGCAACCCGGGCATGCACTCTTGACTGGAATTGAACCTGGGACCCTTTAGTCCACAGGCTGACGCTCTATCCATTGAGCCATACCAGCTAAGACTATTTTTATTGATTTTTAGGGGAGGGGAGGAGAGAGAGAGAGAAACATTGATCACTTGCCTCTCATACAAGCCACAACTGGGGATAGAATCTGCAAACTAGGTATGTGCCCTGTCTGGGAATCAAACCCATGACTTTTGGTGTATTGGACAATGCTCCAACCAACTGAGCCACCCAACCAGGGGAAATAGTACAACTTTTGAATCGGGTTATATATTGCTCATTTTTAAAATATAAGACAAATTAAAATAGTTGGTAGTAAGGTTTAAAAAACAAACAAACCCTAAAAGAACCAAAACTGATGTGCTTTCATCTTTTCTGAGAATGTTTACCTTGTAAACACAAAGCAAATGAGGGGCGGGAGCTTATTCCTACAGAACCTCCTCCAGTCACTTACTTTGCTTTGCTTTCGATCCAAGTAAAACTGGTGCTGACTGATGGCCATCACCCAAATGGACTTGATGAGTGAAGAGTGTGCATACCAGGTTTGCACAAAGAGGCCACTTTGCCCAAAGGTCCTTCTTGACACTGAAATCCTGAAGATGAAGAAAAGTACTCAGATCCCTGGCTTCTGGCCCAGCACAGCATGAACTGTTTCCAGTGAGGAATGTAATGGTGCATCTCCTTTACTGTTTTTCTGCAGCCACACTATGCTGACAGGGCTCTGATTTCCTCCTTTTCGACAAAGCCCATCACACCTAGGCAATGACTCTCCGTAAATCTAGTGTGTTAAAAAATGCATGCACACACTCCAAGGCAGATAAGGATTAGTCAAGTTAGAAGCTGCACTAAAATCACTTAGCTAGAACCACCACGAGCAGTCGGGAGTAAATTGGGTAATATTTTAAAGACAGAGATCTGGGGATCAGTACCTTTCTCAGGGGGAAGAACATCTAGGATTAGACGCACTTGTCTGACTTGGACAGTATCAGAGGATGGACATAATGATATTGCCTGAGAGTACCCAGGTCCAAACCTGGTCCAGAGGGCTGCTTGAGAGGACAGGGTGGTAGAAGGAAGGATGGGGAGGGGAGGGAGAAAGGGACCAACGTTCATTTGTAGGAATTCATCTTTTTGTTAAGGGCTGTTTCCCCCATCCCTGTGTCCTCCAAATACCCATAAAAGTGTCCGTTTGGAGAAGCCACAGTCCTGACTTTAATTAATGTTGAGCGCTTGGCAGCTGTCATTTAAAGTGGCCAGGAATACTCAATTTTAAAATGAGCAAGGGGCCTCCGACATGCAGATGGCCAGTGAGCACTGGAGAGAGAGGCGCTCAGCCATCATCAGCTAAGAGGAAAATGCCGCTCCCCACGAGGACGGCTGTTAAGGAATAACTCAACGGAAAAATACAAGTGTTGGGGAGGATGTGGCAAAAACGGGCCCATATACACTGCTGGTGAAATGGAAAATGGTGTAGCTGCTGCTAACCAGCCGGGCTGTTCCTCCAAAGGTTAAAGAGTCAGATATTCACTCAGCAGTTCCACTCCCAGGGACAGACCCCAGAGAAATAAACACATATCCACGCAAAAACGTACGTGAGTGCTCCTAGCATTACTCAGAAGCCACCAGGACCAAGCAGAGGGAAAGCGGGGACCCTCACCTCCGTGGATCGTGAACTTCAACAGCAAATTTTTTCTCACGGAAATATAAGTTCTCCAGCTGTTTCCACTGGAATAACTAATAAATGAAGAAAATACAAAAACACACATAGCTTTAATTTATGTGAAATTTTACTGCATCTAGAAATCAGCTTAATAAAAAAAATAACCAAGGAGGCACACTAACGTGAAGCACAAACATGTGATGCAGTCTTTTTACAAACCAACTGCAACCCAACCCATTTTGGTCCTCCTTCTGACAGCAATTTCCACCAGCTCTTCCTTCAACAATAAAACTACGCAGCGGGGGAACATGCATGCTATTTCCTCCGTGACTCACAAAATGAGAGTTTGGTAAGGAACCTCCTAGGTTCCGGTAAGCATGCCTCCTGATCAAAGATGCTGATTCACAGTTAAATGGAAAGATAGTCAAAGGGACTGAGCAGTTCAGGGAGACCACAGATTAAATTTCAAAGGAAAGCAAAGTGAAAGTAACCCAGAACCCCAAGCAGGGCTGCTTCTCCACCACCAGTGTTCTTGTCTACAAGAGTTCCCCTAAATGGGGCAGAAACCAGGACTTGAAGGGGGGGGGGGGGTGGGGGTGAAGGCTCAGAACCCTTTGGTGTCTGAGCTGGGGCCTCTGGGGTTTGTAACGTCCACATTCCCACTCTGACGCTCTAACGTGGCCCCGGAGCTGTTTGCCATTTCTGGAGCAGAGACCCTCCTAGCAACAAGCTTTTGAGAGCCACACAACTTGCACAGGCTGAGCACACAGCACTCAGTGCGCCCTGCCGTACTTCCTGGCCCTCACGCTAGACCTTATGTAGCCCGAGCCTTGTCCGGTCTCTTGGACTTCACAGAATTCCTCTACTCCGATCCGAGTCTTGATTATTAGGGAAATAATAGCAGTTATTTTATTCCATTGTTAGACTTTGGCTAGGTTTTTAACATACACCCAAAGAGCCTTCAAAGAGCATTTCAATCATCTAAATAGCCTCTCTGCAGCGCACTATCAGTAGAACCATTTCCTGAAGCACAGGAATCAAGGTGTTCACAGACGTGTCAGCTCATGTGAGAACAGCGTGATCTAAGGGTCCTGCCCACATGCAGCCCAAAGTGTTCCAACAGGAGACATAAGTGTTCCAACAAGACCCGCAGTCCCAAACCGCGAAGCCAGCCAGCCCTGAGCGCTCAGGCCCCGCTCCAGCCTCGCCCGGCAGAAGGGACTGGTGAAAGCTGGAAGCTACATACCGCTCTCCTGAAATGTCCATGGACTTGAGGCTTTCATTTCTTTTAATCCAGAAGTTCCCCAAATGGGACAGAAATGTGAGGGAAACCCTTGGGCTCTTCCACCTTCCTCCCGGACAGCAGCCGGGTGGGTCTGAGCCGAGTTTCATCAGACTGAGGCGTGACTCAGTTTCACAGCGAGCCTCCCACAGCCGATCGCGGCTGGCCGGCATCAGCCACTCTTATCTGGGGCACCTCCCAGTTCCCCTCCTTCTTCCGACCAACCAGTCGGGAGAGCAAAGTTCCCACCCGCCGATTTTCCCGAGAGAGGCTCGGCTTTAAGGGGGGCGGAGGGGAGGCGGTGTGGATGCAGACAATTGTCCTGGGGAGTAAGTGGCTCTGGGCGCAGGTAGATTTCAGCCCGGTGGCTGCCGGGAGCCATTCCTACCTGGTTACTCACCGGCACCAACAGGTTCTACAGGAATAGCCACAGCGCAGCGCAGCTGGGTTTCCCTTCGGTCCATTCCCACACACACCAAACCAGGCCAATCTGAGAGCCGCCCCTCCCCCAGCCCTCACCAGCTGAAATCCGAGTGCCTTGCCTCCTCCAGCCCATCCCTGCATGAAACCTTACAAGTTTATGCAAAAAGTGATTTCATGGCTGTGCAGTAAGAGTGACTTGGGATGACAAACTTCATTCTGACAGTGGTTGCCCCTAGGGTGGGGATGGCAGAATGTACAAGGGGTAAGGGGTACAGGAAACTACATTACCAGTAATATTGTACTTCTTTTATTAATAAAAACAAGATGAAGTAAATATGACAAAATATTAGTAATCATCCATTTAAGTGGTTATGAAAGTGTTGTCATTTTCTTAGTACTGTTTTTTAAAAAAATTAAAATAAATGAACATTTCTCAAATTAAAATAATATGCTTACATAAAACGAACATAGGCCAGTCTACTTTATGCAAGAGTGCATGTCCACCTCCTAAGCATTCAGAGGCCTCTATTTCAGACACTAATTATCATAATGATTCTCATCAATGATTGGGGTGTTAGGAAAATACTTTTAGTTGTAGCCGTACTAGAGCCAGTGGGCAGCTGGAAACAAGCTAGCTGTTCTTTTGAAATTTCTGAAATCATTCTTCACTTATGCTTTAATATGGCATTTGTGCTCCTGATCTCCGAAAGGCAGATGAAGTGGCAAATGGCGACAGAACTGAGGCAGACGGTTCATTTCCTGGACGGTCGATTGCCCAGGCAACACTCCCCAGGTAGCGGGCAGCGCCAGCACGCAGCAGGGACCTGACTCATTTTTATTTCCTTCCTTTCTGCCACTGTTTTCTTTGAAGAATAAATCAGAGCCCCTCCACACCGCCGTCAAAACCATGCGGAGACTGCAGACCAATGGAAGGAGAAGGTGAAACTGGTCAAAGAAACATCCCCCAGGCTGACCTGACTGGGTGGCCGCCCGCTGGGAAACGCTTGTGCAGGAGGCAGCACTCTATGAGTAAATCACCGGAAATGTGAAGGGCCCAACGAAACCATCCTACATTCTAGGAAAGAGGTGAGAGCTCAAAGGCAGAAGGAACCAATTTTTTATTATGTGCAACATTTGGTGCCCATATGGGGTAGAACTGTTACCAGGCATGTCTTAAAGGTAGGACAAGATTATTATACATACTAGAGGCCTGGTGCACAAAATTCGTGCACGGGGGGGTGGGGGATGTCCCTCAGCCCAGCCTGCACCCTCTCCAATCTGGGACCCTTCGAGGGATGTTCGACTGCCCTACTAGGATCGGGCCTAAATGGGAAATGGGCAGTCAGACATCCTTCTCACAATCCAAGACTGCTGGCTCCAAACTGCTCACCTGCCTGCCTCCCTGGTGCCCCTAACCACTTTTGCCTGCCAGTCTGATCACCCCTTAACCACTACCCTGCCAGCCTAATTGATGTCTAACTGCTCCCCTGCCAGCCTGTTTGCCCCCAACTTCCCTCCTCTGCCAGCCTGGTCACCCCTAACTGCCCTCCCCTGCAGGCTTGATCACCCCCAACTGCCCTCCCTTGCAGGCCTGCTCCCTCCCAACTTCCCTCCTCTGCTGGCCTGATTGCCCACAACTGCCCTCCCTTGCAGGCCTGGAACCTCCCAACGGCCCTCCCCTGCTGGCTATCTTGTGGTGGCCATCTTGTGTCCACATGGAGACAGGATCTTTGACCACATCGGGGCAGCCCTCTTGTGTGTTGGAGTGATGGTCAATCTGCATATTACTCTTTTATTAGATAGGATTATTTATGAATGTGTGTGTATACACAAACACATTTGAAATTTTCATATTAAAATTGAACACAATATCTAGTCCAAGCCAAAATTACCATTCTCAGAGCTTTAAAAGAAAAAGTGAGTTTTGTTTGCCTTGTAACACAAAGTTAAGAGTATGAAACTAGACTGCTTTATAAAGTGACCATTAAACAAGCATAATAACAATCACGTATCAGTATTTATTATAGTATATATTTTTTGATACTCACTAGTAGCTATAAATTAGAAGTTGTGCTTTGTTTGGAAGTTATGGTGGAAATAATTATATGACAGAAATAAAGCTAAATGTTAGGTCTTCCAACTTTCTTTCTAGCCCACACTCATCAGAATGATCAACTGTGCCCTTCAGCCTCAAAGGAAGGAAGTTGATAACAACCGAGAAAATAAGAGCTGGGGTCAACTTTTAGACTGCAAAATAAATAGACAGGAAAAATAGGAAAGGGGAAAGAGGAGCAAAACAAACAAACAAACGATATTAACAAAGAGCCACAACAGGAAGAACACACCCTAAGGTCAGCAGTGTCCTGCCTGACGAAAGAAAGGGACACAAAGTCTGAAAACTGACACAAAACCAAGGCAGTCAAACCCTATTTGAGAACACATGCAAAATATGATCACAATAACCCTCAGATGTAAAGGAAGTTGATGGCTTCAGAATAATCTGCTACCATTATTACTAGCACATTTTATTTAATGAAATGCATGGGTTGAATACCTAAGCCATTTTCTTGAAATCTACAATCAATTACTGTAAACTTAAAGAACCAGAAGAAATCACCTCTTTTCCATTCCCAGCCCATACTCTCAATGACCCCCTTATGCCTGAAACTACTCTCAAACCGGAAAGGAAGACTACAGGAAAGCACTGGGACTTTTAGGAGCTGCGGTGACCACGTGACAGTGGCTTGCGGATCATTTACTCATTCTTTTTGAATAGCGAGTGTTTCTGTCCACTTTTCATGTAAGCGGTCCACTTTTCATGATGGCCAGATCCCCTCTCTTGTGGGGCTTACCTGAACCAATGTCAAACTGCCTTGGTTTGCATTCTGGTTCCACCAATTGTGTGTTTTAAAAAAAAAAAATATATATATATATATATATATATATATATACTTTATTGATTTCAGAGAGGGAGAGGGAGCGAGCGATAGAAATATCGATGTGAGAGAGACTCATTAATCGACTCCCTCCTGCACACCCTCACAACTGGGGCCTGTGTCCTGACTGGAATCGAACTGTAACCTCCTGGTTCTTAGGTCAACACTCAGACCCTGAGCCATGCTGGCCGGCCCACCACTGTATTTTATTTGGCAAGTTGCTCAGTTTCCTTATCTACAAAGTGGGCCCAACAGTGCCTGCTTCGGAGGGTTATTGGGAGGTTCAGTGAGATTATGTGTATGAGACACTCAGCCCAGTGCTTGGCTGCAAACAGATGTTTGGTAAGTGACAAAGCCACTTATATCGCTCCAAGGCCCCTCGGCCCAATTCCTGAATTTGCTCACGGCTCTGTGAGATGGAGGATGGCCACTCAGCAGCAGACACAGAACAAGAAACAGCCGTCTGGATCCCAAAGCTGCCTTTCTGCTGGTGAGAAACAGCCAAGTTATTCTCCTGACACACCTGTATCCCTCAGGCTTCCAATTCTGTGAGTTTCTATAAAAACGGCTTATTTCTGTTGGTTTTTTCAGGGGTTTCTGAACACACCCTCTAGGTAGGAAATGTGTTCACTGATCCTGCAACATGGGGGTCACAGAGGAGGGGGAAGTGGGTCAAGGCATGCCCCCGCCGCAGGGGGATGCCCCCTCCCTCCTGTCTCCGGTGCTCCGGGCGGAAGGGCCGGCAGGTACAGAGATGCTGAGGGGCGCACCTGCTGCCGGCACAGGGACCTCTCGAGTTGTGTTTTTCTGTCCTAAGTTGTTTATCAGGTAAGAAGTTTACAAACATTACTTACAGGAGCGGTAACGGTGGGGCTGGACAGTATCGCGCCTTCTCCAAGCGGCACGGCGAGAACCGCCAACAGTGTGGGGGAACTTGCGGCCCTTCCCAAGGCCACGGCTCTTGCGGCCGCAGACGCCAGCCCTCGCGTCTCCCTGGCTCGTGGGCTGGTGGGTGATCCATTAGGAGTCGGGATGTCTTCTGATAGCTTTATGGAATGGAGCCATGAGGATAACCCCAAAGAGTCTGTACGTGGAGTCTCCCCGACCCGGTAAGAGTGCAGGCCCTCAGAGCCCCACAGTGGCGCCCGGCTCGCTCCCGGGCAGCAGACTGGAGACTGCGAGCAAACCCCAGGGGCCACACCGCGACGGACAGGCTCGCCTTAGGTGGCGCCCGTAGGGACAGGGCGGTTGCGGCCACCAGGGCCACACGGATCTGTACATGACATGACCTCGCTTGGCGGGCAGCCCAGCCTGCGCGCCTGTCGGGCGGGGGGCGGGCGGGGGCGGCAGAGAGCTGGCGGAGGCGGCAGCGCACCCTCAGAAGGAAGCGCCTCACAGCGGACTGCTCCTGCCCCCACAGCTCCCGGACGGCCTTGTGGGCGCCCGTCCTGGCTTACCTGATGGCTGCGGCCCGACGGGAAGGCCTTCTGAGTTTTGAAAGACTGAGTAAAAGCTTTTGGGCAGAACAGATCAAACTGTCTTTTTGAATCTTGACAAATTGAAGTAGACACCACCCAAAGGTTTAACACCAGGCAAGGACAGGAAGATGTCACCGAGGCTTTAAAAAATACATAGGCAGTGGAGCCTCGTTTCTGAGTTAGTTCATCCTGGAAGGCTTTTGCAAAACCAGATCATTTTCCCCCCATTAGAAATAATGTAAATGGAATTAATCCATTCCAGGCCCTCAAATGATTCCATTTTAACCTTTCTTTTATACTGTACACGTCTAATGTACTGTTTAATCTATAAATACTTTAAAAACAAAAAGGACATGAAATGTCAATGAAAATTTAACAAAGAGGAAAGGAAATGTACAGTAAAAAAAAAAAGAAAGAAAGAAAAGAAAATTTACCAATAATTGAAAGCAGCAACAAAAGCAAAAAATACCATGAAGACGTTTACGGCACCCTATCCTGAGACTGTAACAGCGAGCTGACCGACACGCCTTTCTCCGCGGCGCCGAGAAATGTGTCCCTGATCGTGGAGGAATCAACATGGGAGGGCTGTCGGGCTGAGGAGCGATGGGAGGTGTTTGAGGACGGAGGTTCCACTGCAGTACCACTTATAACACAGGTTAATCATTTAACTGCAAATCCACCCAGAGACGCCTCACTCTGGGCTGGTGGTGGCGCTCATGCGTGACTAACATCAGACTCACACAGGGACACCCTCTGCGGTGACCCGAAAAAAATAATCACAGTATCATTGATTTATTCTTTTTTCTTTTAAAAAAGTTATGTTTGATGAGTATGCTGCTCATGAGCCAGGTAGTGGGCCTGGTTTGCCTCCCAAAGAACCACAAAAATAGAATTGTGCCGGATTATAGGCATTGAGAAAACCAAATTGACCTCCCTTCTATCTTCCCAGCCATTTTCTGTCCATCAAACCTTTATGTGACTGAGATGGCGTCTTCCCAACAGCTGGATAGTGAGGTACTACTTTTAGACCCATTTTACAAGAGAAAACTGAGGCTCAGACAGGTTTTAGTAAACTGGCCAATGTCACATTCCTAAGCAGGGGCAGATCTGGAAGTCCCAGCCAGGCAAGCAGGCTCCAAAGCCCCAGTGCCTAACCACAGCCGCCACCCTCCCCTTCTCACCGGGAAGAGCACTCTATAGACCTTGTGTGTTAACAAAAAGACAAAGAAAAAAGCAGTACTCCCAGTTCTACCTCACAGGAAGGAAAAAGCAGCAGCTATAACATCTGCATTTCACTTAGACCAGTGGTTCTCCACCAGTAATGACTTCGCATCCTTTGCCATCCCTCCACCCCATGACATATGGAGAGGTCTGGAGACATCTTGGTTATGACGCTGGAGGGGAGGGTGCCACTAGCATCTTGTGGGGGCGCTGGGGAGGCTGTGGAGCATCACCACGCCCGAGACCCCACATGTCCCCAGAGCAAAGCCTGACACAGAGGATAAGTTTTGGTGACGTAACATTGGTTAGTGGAGTGTATTGCTGAGGAAGATAAACTTTTTGCTCTAAAAACAACACCTGATCAGTGCCAGGTATGCCAAACTCAAGTCCCTAAACACCCAAATGGTACAAACTCCGGGAGTGAAAATTACTTTTTCACAGATGATGTCATACCTTGCATTCATAAAACATCCCATCTTACATGCAAGGAGTAAGTTCTGGGTATCAGGAGATTCATCATATTAAACTCTGACCGTCTGGGAGGATGCTCTGCGCCCCAGGTTTCCTGTGGTTGAACCTCTCACCTTCTGGGGCTGCGGTCAGGGCTTCCTGTGCAGATGCGCCTCGGAGCCTCCCGCGAGCACCTGGCACAGCCAGAGTGGCGGCTGCCCCGGCACCTGCACGGCATCCCCTCTCACGAGTTGGTACCTGGTCTGCTCATTGTATTTTCAACCGTATCCCTAATTTGAACATAATTCTAACTTTCCAGATGGATTGTCAGGTCCTTCCTTGGTGACAGGAACTTGGCTTTTCCCTTCAATACGATAAAGAATATAAAGTACTAGCTTGGGGCCCTTGTAAACAGAAAGGGCTCAATAAACTATTTTTGGAAAGAAACAAAATTGGTACATTGCCCTGTCTTGCTAGAAATTTGTTCTGGAAGGCAGAATGATTTAAAATGAAAGCGTCTCGCCTGGCCGGCGTGGCTCGGTGGACCGGGAGGGCACATGCCTGGGTTTTGGTGCATGCTTCTCTCTCACTGATGTTTCTCTCCCTCTCCCTATCTGAAATCAATAAGAGAATTTTTTTTAAATGAAACAGGTCTTTAGTCATAAGCACACATGGAAGAAACCTTTACGGTGTGTGCCCCTTCACAAAACAAGTCTTCACAATGCTGTGGGCACTGTTTGGTTTCTCTGCCTGTGGACGAGTCAAGCCTATTAAAGAGCTTTCTGTATGTGCCAACAATTCAGCCATTTGGTAAATGCCTGGAACTACAAGGGAAAATGACATAATGAAATCTAATGGCTTTGCCCGTCCAGCAGGCATTGCTGTTCCTCAAATGCCCTCTCAGCTCCGTGGGGAACACTCCCTCGCTGAGCTCTGGCCACAGTGGCCTCCCCCCTCTCCTCCGAGCACACTGTTCTCTGACGGGGACACACCAACCCGCTCCTCACAAACCCGGCTCCTCACACTTCAGGTCTCAACTGGAATGTCACTTTCTCAGAGCAGCCTTCCCTGACACACCATGTCCTCCACTCATCCCTCACTGTCCTGCCATCTTGTTAATGTCCATCAGAAACTATTCGAAATGCATACTTGTCTTTATTTCTTGCTTACTTGCTTGTTTCTCATTAACCAGCCTCCCTAGCCCCCCCAATACTTCACGGGAACCAATACAGTGGGACAATAACTAGTTATCTCCCTCAGAATAGATTTTTTTGCCTTCTTATTTAATCCTTACTTGAGAATATGTCTTTTTAGTTGATGAGGGAATGTGAAAGGGGGTCATGGGAAAGTTGCAGGGGGGAGATGTGAGAGAGAAATAACCATCGTTTGCAACCTGAGTATAAATCTGAACAGAAATCAAACCCATGACCCTTCCATGCATGGGCGACTCTCTAACCACTGAACCACACCAGCAACAGAACACCTTGAATTAAGGCTTTGACATGGTCACCTGTAGACTGCACTCTCCAGCTCCCTGGCAATTAGACTTGGTGACTTTATGAAAAACATGGCTGCTTGTCTTGAATTCTCTCCATTTGCCTGCTGGTTTTGAAATGGAAATGGATACTTGCCATTCTCTGAGAGTGCCTTTTCTTAGAAGAAGCTGCTTAAAATCTCCCTGTGATTAACTGCTGCCCAGTAAACTTTCTATAGAGCATGTGTGAACGGACGATGTCTGCTGAGTGAAGGAATTCTTGGCTTGCTGGGTTCTCAGAATGATCTTTGGGGTACAGGAAGCAGACAGGATGATCTGGACTTGACAGTTGAGAAAATAAAAGCCCAGAAAGATTGAGTAACAGCTCCAGGTGAGCCAACCTGTAAGCAGGAGTGCAGGGCTGGCTCTCACTTTAAATTCAAGCTGCAGGATTTGAGTTCTCCACCCACTGAGTCTGCAGAAAGTTGTAGCCATCAGATTGGTTATTGGTGTGGCTGGAGTTTAATTAGATGCTTTACAAACAGGATGGACAGGTCTCCAGTTGACAGGTGGTGACTCAGTTCTCCCCTACACACTGTACTGGGTTTTGTGTTGATGTAGAAAGTGAGCTGGACAGCACGACTCCCCTCCTGTGTGAGCCTCACCGAGCATTTGGGCAGCACTGGAAGCAGCCTCCTAATGGAGGCCCTGGTGGGTGGTAGTTGTAGCTTTATTTTTTTATATACCAATAGTTGTTGTTTTTTTTAAACAATTAACTGAAGGCTGAGAACCTTTCTCCTCCCTCTACGATGCCCAGGGCAATTGTAAGACTTTCTCAACCTGCCATAATGTAGAAAGATACTGATCTGAAAAGGCATTTTACCCACCACGTCCCTGTCTGACAGCGTCACCTGCATGCCATCTCTACTTCCCATTTCTGACTGGTCCCAGATGGGATTTCTCTCAGGGATAAAAGGCAGTCATGGGGTGATTTTGATCAGCCACTGACCCACGGTCTGCTTCTTGTGAAGAACAGACATTTTCCTTGAAGTACTGAATGAACCATAAAAGCCAGGAAGAAATACAAGTCTGAGTGTTTTCTTTTTACAGTAAAACTTTATCATTTTTAAGTTCAAATGTTCTGTATTTGAAATCCAGTTGAGTTCTGGTGTGCTTTCACATTCCCTAAGAGTTTGCAGTGACATATTTTACCTACAGACCAGCCATCCAGCTCAACCCTAGACGGGCCATCTTGTGCTCATCACTGTCTTGCTTTGCACCAATGGAAGATTAAAAAGAAAAACTGCTTACGACCTGGATTTTTAATACCCTGAATTTTTGTGGTTTGTAATTTAAAATTTTTAAATGTTCTCTTAATTTGCATCATGCATTAGGGCATTGTTGCTAATGAACTGGGAGAGGCAGTGCTTACCAGCCTCTGGAAAAAAAACACGTTGAGGGTGGGCCAGTGGCGGAGCATAGGCCGGTGGCGGAGCATAGGGCTGTGGGTCTGTAGCAATGTTGGGTCATCGTCTATCCAAACAGGGATCCAGGAATGTTTCTACTTCCTTCTCTTGTGTCTCCCCCTCACTAACAGCTACCGGCTACTGAGTGATGGCTGTGTAATCTCACTTCATTCTTATAGACACCCTGGGCGTTGGATGACATTACCATTGTGCGGATGAGGAAACTGCGTCTAAAGAGAGAGGCAGCAACATGTCCAAGGCTACCAGGCAAACAGACATCAGAGACAGGCTTTGGGTTGCTCCCCAAACTCTTCCCTTCACCATTTACTACAGAACTGAAAGCAGCATGGCCCATGACTGGCAAGGCCTGACAGTCAAAATACATGAAGGGCACTGCTGGTGTTCTCGGAGGGAAGACAAACACAGGCCCCACACTCCGAGGCTAGAACTGACAGACGTTATGTGGAAAGAACACAGGACTCAGCCTATGGATCTTGGAGCAACCCCTTTCCAAAGCCGCCTTTTGGCATCTTTTGTTATTAGCAAATCTCCCTCCTTCTGGCCTGTTTTCAGCCCATATAATTATGGCAAGCATGTGGTTCAAGAGGATGGGCATGTCCAAGGGCTCCCATTCCAGCCTTTGTTTCATTTGAGTTAGCCAATTTGACCTTCATTCACGCCCAGTGGCTGCGCATGGGTCCATGCAAACAGCTGGAGCGCGATCCTTTCATGAGTCTGCTCTCACAGCTCTTTAAGGGATGCATTTTTTCATTTGTGCAACTGGGCCAGGACAGGGACTCATAAAACAGCCTCCCTTCAATAAGCCCTTAAATTGTTGGGCCGTGGAAAAATAAAGATATGAAAGCCAAGCCCAATGTCAGGTTTAACAGGAAGAAAGGAGCAGGCAAACAATGGCACAGAGTGGACACGGCTTAAGTAACCAAGAAGGGGAAGGCAAGACAGTGATGACCACAAGATGGCCCGTTTAGGGTTAAGCTGGATGTGAAGTTGTAAGTGAAACAGGAAAACTCTGCAAACTGAAACAAGGAAGTGGCTACTGACCCTTGTCTAGACTCTGGAATGAATAAGCACACCTGATTATGATCGGTGCCGAACAATATTTACCAATTTCTATGAAACTGTGAAAGGAAAGAAAGGCCTGTGACTCACGAGCAAGCCAGAGAGACCAACCGCACTGTTCACTGTGCACATTCTGGTCCCGTTACTTGTGTGTGTGGTGTGGCGGGCGGGGGGGGGGGGGGGGGGGTGGGGGGGAGCTAGCTGTGTGTTCAGGAGAAGCATGTGAAGACGGTGGGAAGCTCAACTTCATCAGCCACATTAGCTAAGATATGACCTGTGAGAAAACTGAAGTTATATTTTACATGCAAGTTTCAAAAACCAGCAAGACTCCTGTATGTTATTTCTTTCCTTTTTAAAGAAATATATTTTTATTGATTTCAGAGAGGGAAGGAGAAAGAGAGGGAGACAGAAACATCAGTGATGAGAGAGAATCACTGATCGGCTGCCTCTGCATGTCCCCTACTGGAGATCGAGCTTACAAACCAGGCATATGCTCTTAATTGGAATTGAACCTGTGACCCTTCAGTCCCCAGGCTGATGCTCTATCCATTAAGCCAAGCTGGCTAGGGCTGCATGTTATTTCTTAAAGTAAAATTAAAGAGAGAAACAAATTACCAAAAAATATGTTAGCACAACTACCTTAAGAAACATGATCTGTCATAATTTGATCTTACAAAATAGATAAACTAGGGGTACGTTGTTTCCTTGGCTGGGATTCAGCTCTAGCCCACCCTCTCGCAATGGGAATACCATAACAGGAATTGAAAGGAAATTAGTTAAATACATTATGTTTCCTCATAATGGAAGACTAGGCGCTTTACAAAAAGGGAAGAGAGGCCTGTGTGTAACCTGAAGACACAAGATGGAGTAAGGGTCAGTGTACAGCCAGCTTTCTTTTTTGCTGGAAAAGCGCAGTACACACACTGGGAAAGTGCACACGGACCGTCTGAGACTCTCCTGTGACACCGGTCATCATGGGGTCACGGGGACCAAAAAGGACTTCCTGCTCTCCCTGGCCTGTTTCTGTAGTGTTCGCTTTTTCTGGTTGTAAAATAATGCCCTAATACTTGTACTGATACTTTTGGATAAGCTTCAATGCCCAACCAGTCTGACTGGAGAGCTGGCCAGGCATGGAAGGGTTGCGGTGGCCCCGTCCACCCTTTTGTGTTGTCTGAGTCAGTTTCACCACCATAAAATGGGAGAAAATTAGCTTTACTTATTGTCTCAACTGCAAGGAAGATTGTGAGCCCCGATGGAAGCTGAAAGGACACTTACAGAAAGGCCTGAGTAAGCCTGTAAGTCCTTAGCATACTGACAGGCCGGGCAGCCGAACCTTATCCATATGGACTCACCAGGTCTCACCCAGGCAAGCACGTACTGTCTGCTTGTGCTTGGGCCGAGAGAAACAACTTCATCATCCAATTTCAAAGTGAAAAGAATGTCACTTATTAGTTCTGGAAAACCCAAACCAGACAGAATGTGACCCTTTGCGAAACAGCACATAACTTATTTTTCTTTACATAAGCATACATGTTTAGTGTGGAAAATTATGAAACAAAGATATGCAAAAGTAGCAAGAGCATTGAAAAGATCATTCATAACCATATTACTGAGAGGTAATGGCAGGAGAAATTTTGATTTATGTCTTCACAATTAATCCATCTGTTTATCTTCCCAATTAAATATACATCTATAGGTATGTGCAAATACAAAATTAATAAATGAAGAAGGGAGTATTCATCCTAACTTCAGACATAAACCTCCTTGCATGCACTTGTGAACTAGGTTGTGATCAGAGTTCATCTCTGTGCATACACTTCATGTGTAACCGAAGCCTTCCCTGAACCCACCACTTCACTAACCAACAATTTTGCCAAGACTGTTTGTTGCCCCTAAATCAATGTTCCCAGCCTGAGAACAGCTCAAGGGGCTCCTAAGAGTCTGAAGTGATTCACACTTACTTTCCGAGGTTTCACTTTATCTTGCAAATCATACTGGCCAATTCCTTTATAGCTGATTCCAAGCCACCAAGGAAGTCCTTGTTTATCCTGGAAGATGGAAAAGCATGAGAACCAAGACTTAATTGTTAAGTCCTCTGGAGGTGGCCTAGCGCTCACCAGACCCATCCTTTAACAAGTATCCGCAAGTCAAAGTAAAACTGTCTTGGTAAACAAAACAGTACTTAAGAACCTAACTTGTTATTAAAATGCCTTCTTAGAGTGTCTTCAAATAAGACCTTTACCTCAAAACAGACCAATACTATAAATACCATCAAAAAGACCGAAGCATTACTGCTTGGATTAAACATCTGGAGAAGAAATGAAATGTACATAATTCAACTAAGAATTAATCCAAAGTACAAAGCAGTTATCTATTTAAAAAAGAAAGAAAGAAAGCTCTTTGTTCTCTTGATTAGTAACCAGCTATAAAGGTCAGGAAAGTTTCCAAAGATGTAAAAAGTGGTTTTAAATACTGACGTTTGTAAAAACACTTAACAGTGAACATGGGAATACTGAAAAACAGGATGTTTGAATAATGCCTGTGAGGTACAAGTGGGGAGGGGAGAAATTTCTTTTCATAAATTTATCTTTTAGGTCTTGAAAAGCATAGGGTATATTGACATAAGGAAAGAAAAACTTAGGCTGGAACATAATATCTATATGCAAACAAACTAGGATCAGTAGAAATTAAAGTTGTATTAGTACACATATTTAGTACAGGTTGTCCCCATTATGCAGGCATTTATTATCCAATTCTCCACTATTTTGAATTGTAAACATTGTTGGAATTTGAAGAGTCACTCAAAATTCATCAATTATAAAACTACTAGAGGCCCAATGCAGGAAATTCGTTGTGTGTGTGTGCGGGGGGAACGGGTGTCCCTCAGCCCAGCCTGCACCCTCTCCAATCTGGGAACCCTTGAGGGATGTCCAACTGCCCGTTTAGGCCCGATCCTAGTAGGATCGGGCCTAAATGAGCAGTCAGATATCCTTCTCACAATCCAGGACTACTGGCTCCAAACTGCTCACCTGACTGCCTCCCTGATTGCCCCTAACCGCTTCTGCCTGCCAGCCTGATCACCCGCTAACCACTACCCTAACAGCCTAATTGATGTCTAACGGCTCCCCTGCCAGCCTGTTTGCCCCCAACTTCCCTCCTCTGCTGGCCTGGTCACCCCTAACTGCCTTCCCCTGCAGGCTTGATCGCTCCCAACTGCCCTCTCTTGCAGGCTCGGTCCCTCCCAACTGTCCTCCCTGCTGGCCTGATTGTCCACAGCTGCCCTTCCTTGCAGGCCTGGAACCTCCCAACGGCCCTCCCCTGCTGGCCATCTTGTGGTGGCCTTCTTGTGTCCACATGGGGCAGGATCTTTGACCACATGGGACAGCCCTCTTGTGTGTTGGAGTGATGGTCAATCTGCATATTACTCTTATATTAGACAGGATGGAGGCCTGGTGCATGGGTGGCGACTGGCTGGTTTGCCCTGAATGGTATCCTGGATCAGAGTGGAGGTTCCCTTGGGGTGTGGGGCGGCCTGGGTGAGGGGCCTGCGGTGGTTTGCAGGCTGGCCATGTCCCCCAGCAACCCAAGCAGAGGCCCTGGGATTAATTTATGTTCTACAATTGAAACTTTGTAGCCTAGAGTGGAGCCAAGCCTTCTGCTTGCTCCATGGAGACAGCCATTTCTGTTTGAAACATTGTAGCCTACAGTGGAGGCCTAGGCGCTAGGGCTGCAGAAGCTTGGCTTCCTCCATTGCCCTGGCAACCATAGCCTCTGCTCTCTTCAGCTCTGTGGCTTTCTGTTGGGATATATCTTCTCTAATTGAAATTTTGTAGCGTTGAGTGGAGGCGAAGGCCAGCAACGGCAGGCGGAAAGTTTGGCTTCCTCCGTTGCCAGGGAAACCCAAGCCTCCCTCCTGCTCTCAGTGGCCGTCCCTTGCAGGCCTGGAACCTCCCAATGGCCCTCCCCTGCTGGCCATCTGAAGTGATTCAGATGGGAGCAGCCGTTTTGTGTGTTGGAGTGATGGTCAATCTGCCTATTACTCTGTTATTAGATAGGATTCTGCTTTCAAACAACACTCCCTTCTTAACCTGCTTCATCTCTTCTCACCTCACAATGTTCCTTAGTCCCTCTCTCCCTGCTTATAAACATCTACAAACACTATACGAATACAAAACGTTCTGATGGAAAACTGCATTGCAAATCCTGTGGGGATTTTATGAAGCTACTGACACGACAATGTGAGTGCATGGCTCTCACATAAAGGCACTACCTAATGAATTTCTTGTGGCATCAGAAAGGCAAACAATTGGAAAGGAGAAAAATAAGTAGGAATAGCTAATAGGACAGATATGACAAGAGAATTATCTGAATATCTTAGGACTAACAGAGGCTTTGGGAAAACATCTGAACATACCAAGTGTTTGGCAGAAATATGCTTTATGATTTGTTAAAAATTACAAGATATCTGGCTTTTTTTTCCTTAAGAAAATCAATCTTATTCTCAATACTCAAATTTCTAGATAACTTACATATATATGCATATTGATTTATACAATTTTAGAAAGCTGGTGTTCACTAAGTCACAGAATGACATGGGCATCATGAAAGCCTTGCATGTAGAAACACTTACCTTTACTGCGTAATAATGGACTCCGTAGGTCGGTAGAGCTTCTACTATTTTCATATATCTGTGGAAAATGAATATATTATAACCTCTTACTAAAATAGAGGGGCCTTCTGGGGAAAGTGATTGAAAGAAATAGAATTTATATCTACTCTTCTCATTATAAGTGTCTTTGACTAAAGCAGAAACAGAATAAAGCATCTAAGGAGTAATATATTTTACTTCATCCAAATATTAGGAGGTTACTAAGAAAATTTCAATTTCAAAAAGCTATAGGAAATGTTATTTTCTGCATATTAAGATTTCTATGGCTTAGAAGCATATTGTACTGTATTATACATTCAAATTGCAAGTATTTCTTACACTAAGCACCTAATAATGCAAAACAATGAGAGTCAACTTTTGGGTCATTCTCATAACAAGTAAAAAACAAAGCTACTATATTCCATGTATTATTATGTAAACTCTCAGAAATATATATACAACTCTTGAGTAAAAAAAATCTCAGAAATATACAATTAAAAAGGGCAAAGTTTATTATACGAAAACCTGATTTTTAAAAATACACCCACTCCCCACCCCAAGTGAAAATTAGAGCAACAGTGCTACCATTGTTATTTTTAATTCAACAAGTATTTATTGTGTAACTCTAAGGCTTTATGGAGTAGACTAAATTGTGTAAGACTGTCTCTCGGCCTACATAGAATTGAGGTTCCAGTTTGATGGGACTTGTTAATGGTATTTGAAGATTAATTGCTCTGGACTTTGTAACCAATAATTTGGTGATTTTTGAAAGCAAATAGCCTAATGTAAATGAACATAGGAGGCTAGGTAAATGTGCCAAGGTTATGCAGCAATTATACTGCACAGCCAGGATTAGCAAATCAAGCTGAATTTTATAGTCTAGAGCAGGGGTGGGGAACCTTTTTTCTGCCAAGGGCCACTGGGCTGTTTATAACATCATTCACCAGCCAAACAAAATGATCAACTTAAACATTAGCCTGCTAGCTCTAGCCAGTTTGGCTCAGTAGATATAGTGTCATCCCTGGGACTACGGGGTCCTGGGTTCAGTTTTGGTCAAGGGCACATACCTTGGTTGCAGGCTTGATCCCCAGTCTGAAATGCACATGCAGGAGGTAACCTATCAATGTGTCTCTCTCATACTGATGTTTCTCTCTGTGTCTCTCTCCCTCCCTTCCACGCTCTCTAAAAAATCAATGGAAAAATATCCTTGGTGAGGATTACTAACAACAAAAAGAAAATTAACCTGCTATATTTGGTCAAACATTTAATTAACTCACCCCTAATGCCATGGCAGGGCCAGACCAAATGATTCTGCGGGCCTTGTATGGCCGGCCCATAGGCTGGACGTTCCCCACCTCTGGTCCAGAGCCTTAACTACCAAGTTAAAGTCTTTTATTTGGAGCCACAGTGATAATGACCAGGAGAAATAAAATGACTCTGCATTTAAACAAGGAGACTTTACAATATGCTGATTACCCTAACCTAAAATCCCTCAGGGATAGTGTTACTCCTGTATTTCTTTATTTCATTTCAGAAAATTGGCACAATGACTGAAGATGTCAAGGATTCAACTTCAGGACTGCTAACTTCTGATTTTCACCTTGAGATTAGTATGGTGGTGGCCAGGGAGCTCGGTTCGAGTGTCATTCCAATACACCAAGGTTGCGAGTTTAATCCCTGGTCAGAGCACATATAAGAATGAACCAATGAATGCATAAAAAAGTGGAACAACAAATCAATGTTTCTCTCTCTCTCTCTCTCTCTCTCTCTCTCTCTCTCTCTCTCTCTCTCTCCCCCCTCTTCCCTCCCTCTTCTCCTTCCCCTCTTCCTCTCTTTCTCACTCTCAAATCAAAACATAACAACAAATGAGATTATTGTAAGATGTAGGGTATGGGGGAAATTTCAGTTCTCACATGCCCTGATCTATATTCAATAGTGTTTTGTTTTTTAAACTTCTATGGCCATAAAAGTTATTGCAATTAGTATACAAAAAATGCATCATTAGTTTTATAATTATAAATTTAGATTTTATAGTTCTAAAATTTTAATATAGCTTGTGAACAATTTTTTTTGAGAGAGAAAAAAACATTACTTGTTATTCCATCTATGTATTCATTGGTTGGTTCTTTGCGTTTTTTTTAACCCTCACCGAAGGATATTTTTTTCCATTGCTTTTTTTAGAGGAGTGGAAGGAAAGGCAGGAGGGAAGAGAGAGGGAGAGGGAAAGAGAGGGAGAGGGAGAGTGAGAGGGAGAGGGAGAGGGAGAGGGAGAGGGAGAGGGAGAGGGAGAGGGAGAGGGAGAGAGAAACATTAATGTGAGAGAGACACACCCTGACTGGGCCAGGGATTGAACCCACAACTCAGGTATGGGGAATCAAACCTGAGAGCTTCGGTCCCAAAGCTCTAATCACTGAGCACTGGCCAGGACCATTGGTTGATTCTCGCATGGCCCTGGCAGGGACTGAACCTGCAACCTTGGCATATTGGGATGCCGCTCTAACCGACTGAGCTCCCAGCCAGGGCCCCTTGTGAACTATTCTGAATAAACGGATGGTAACTCTAAGAGTAGAAAGTGCAGAAATATATCCATACGGCCTTTCTCGGGAGCATGAAGAAACAGAACAGCTAACACCAGCACTGTGTGTTCCACAGGAAGTAAGGTCACAAGCCTGGCAGCCAAACACGGCCTCCAGACAGGGTTTGTGAGGCTCACATTGTATTAACCTTTTCTTAAAATTACTTTCCAATGTTTAAAATGGGGTGTAGCCGAGACCGGTGTGGCTCGGTGGACAGAGCGTCGGCCTGCGGCCTGAAAGGTCCCGGGTTCGATTCCGGTCAAGGGCATGTACTGTGGCTGCGGGCACATCCCAGCAGGGGGTATGCAAGAGGCAGCTGATCGATGTTTCTCTCATTGATGTTTCTGACTTTCTATCCCTCTCCCTTCCTCTCTGTGAAAAATCAATAAAATATATTAAAAATAAAATAAAATAAAATGGGATTTAAAAACCAGAAGTTCCATATTTTCTTGGAAAACATCAGAAGATCTGATGATACTATGCATGAATTCTGAAGCTGAGTAGCATGGCCCCGGGCAAAAGCTCTCGGGTTCACCACAGTCCCTACCATTCCTTATCGCCCCACACACGGCCTATAGTTCTCAGTTTTGTTACTGCCTGATGCTGATAGCATCTGAACTGACGACACAAACATGGAAGGAACCAAGACATTTCATAACTCATGGTAAGAGATTTGCATACAGAAGAGGACAATATACACACAAACCACACAGCAGAAATCGTGCCAGAGGCTTCTATAAACAGAAGGCATTTGCTGAAATCTAAGCCAGAGACAAGAAGGTACTTACTGAACCACAGCTTGACCGCGGGTCAGACCTCTGGTTTTCAAGTAATGCTCAATTACCCTGTCCTCGCTGCAAAACAAGGAGATGGGCACGAGTGATTATGTGAGACACAGACTTGTTACCAGCCCCTCAGGTGGCTACTTGAGGACCTGCAGAAGGAAGGCCCTCCCACTGGCTGGGAGAGAGAAACTGAGTGACGTTTCTGTAGACATGGGTTCCTGGAGGATTCAAACCTCAGACATTTGACTATCTTGTCATGATTTTTTAACTTATATTTTATATAATGTATTCATATAACTTAATAACATTAATATGTTATTATTAACATTAATATTAATATATAATGCGTTCATAAAATTTAGTATGTTTTTAAAACTTTATTAGAAGAAGAAACATAATATCAATTTATCAAATGAAAAACTAATATCCATCGTCATAACTGAGTGAAATATAATAAATACAAAATAGTGTTAGTAAAGAGAGCTCAGTGGGTATTAGGTATTCAAGACAGCTTCCTTACATTATTCAGAGAGCTCTAGAAAGAATTAAGACTGCTGCTGAGTCCACGTTCAATCTAAAATACTCTACTGTCACTATGTAGGGACACAGTGTTTTGGGAGAAAATCCTTCATTATTGTCCTAGGATGAAATGTTGACCTAACTGGGGAGAAACAGGCTGAAGTCCAGCAACCTTGGACATCCTTCAGCTGTTGTGCCCTACTTTCCAACGGCAGCTTTCAGTCAGATCTCGAGTAGAAGCCAGGAGAGTAAACGTTTTTCTCTCTCCACTTCTGGTAATCAGTAGCCATTGGTCTTTTTTCTTTCTTTTCTAAAAAACTATTACTTAATGATGATTCGTTTAGAAGGTTCCAGACTGAGAACGCAACACAGCCTAAGTACTCACGTTCACTGCTTATTTGGAAACTGTGTTCCAGCTTTTCTACTAACACTATAAATGTTGAATATTTATCTTGTAATCAGTTTTTAGTGGAAAAGAAAACCATCTTTATGATTTGGAGCCTTCAACCAAGGAAAATATATTTATAGGTAAAATATATTTATAGGTATAGATGTAAGTAATTCAAAGGGGGGAGGGAGTACCTTTATAGAAAAAATGTTATGTGAAAAATGGGTACTATGGATTCATTAAAACACAACCAAATAAAGTAATTCAAATATACACCGACTTCTGGCCACAGAGGAAACTAATTCTGGTTACTAAGAAAACCTCTGTCCAGGGCTCTCTGCAGTTTACAGCAGTTCCCCTGCACCTGGCCAGACGCAGGCCAGGCCGTGTTACCCACCCACCAGCACTGTGCTCACCAGAGCTCCCTCCGCAGGCTCTTCCCCACCGGCAAGCCGGCACGCAGCCAGCTGCTCTTGACGAGTGACCCCGATCTCGGTGCAATGATTTTCAGGCAACTGAGACCCTTTCACTGAGAGGATCACCGTCCACTTACAGTGACTCTGACACACTGATGAGCAATCTGATATTGTCTTCACCATATTTCATTTAATCTCCTGAAAAGCCTGCTGTTCTCATGGAGGTGTGATAGGCCAGATCACCTGCTGCCTTGCTCTGGCTTACCAGTAAGCAAGGGATGGATGCTCCTGAAGCGTTCTGGTTGGAAAGGCTGAGAGTGTCCTTAAATCTTTCCTGGCATTTTCATCACTAAAAAGAAGAGTAATACAGTAATGTCAGTCATGGTTACCGACAATATTATCCAAGTTAGTAACCAGATGAGACCTGAAAACTAGCTACAGCACATTGGGCTTCATTAAATGTTGATGCATACACAAGACCCTGGTCTCCAATCAGAGCTAGCCCTTAATTTGACAACCCCCACACCATTTGATATTATAAAGTTTAAAAAGATGAAAAAGTTTAAATAATCATATTAAGCTACCTTAACCCCATCTTCCTTATTCTCCTCATAAACTTGTAGCTGTTTTCACTATATATTTCCTGTATGCATCTCTATTATTACAAAGTTATTATTATATTATTACAGAATATTATTATATTGTGCACATTTCATATTCTATTTTTATACAGCATTTTTCAAATTTTGCTAAATACTTTCTCTACCTTTCTATTGTAACCTCATAATTATTTTAGTGGATACATAATATTCACCATGTTGGAATACTGATTATCATAAAACCATTCACACAGTATCGCCCATTTTTTATATTAGATATCATTGTAATAAAAGGTTTATGTAGACTTTAAATTAGATATCATTGCAATAAAAAGACTTAGGTAGACCTTATATTATTTTCTTATACTTTAAAATTTACCTTCACACCCGCACCTGTACAATGAGGGCAATAATAGTACCTACTGCATGGGAAGAGCTGTGATGAGAAATCATATTTCCAAGGAAACCCAGGGCATCGCTGACATTGCATCAAGTGAACTGAAATGCACCCCACGAGAGGTCAGCTGTTATCTAATTATTTAAAATGGCAAAATTCTGCTAATCAAAAGAGAAGGGTATGATCTGGTGGAATTTCACGGAAGGGAGAGCAGGGACAGCTGGTCGGGCCTGCACCGTATGGGGCAAATGCTCTCTGCTGCCCCAGGCACTCAAGAAGATAGTCTAGGGGGAACAGGCATGGCTCTCCAGGGCCTGTCAGGGCCCAGGTCAAGTCCCTAAGCAGCTACTCAAAATCCTGAGCAAACTGGTGCTCACCAGCTGGGGATCAGGAACTGCCTTCCTTCCCACAGCACTGTACCTTTGTGCTCTTTGTGGAGAGTTATGGAGCCAGGCACCATGCGACGCACTCGGAGGTTTCTACCCCACATACGTCTCATTACAGCTTTTCCCAAGCAGTAGGTACTATTACTACCATCGCTGTGCAGGTGTGAGTGTGAGGGCTGGAGAGACTAAGCCCCTTGCTCAGTGTTTCACAGCTGCTACGCACATGAAGAGGCCAGAAGACAAAGCCAGTCTGTTTGGCTCTAAAGGCCAACACCAGAACCATTCTATTCTAATTCCTGATTCCCTGACAGACCACCAGAGTGGGTACTAGAGTGCCGGCCAACATAAACATCCTCCTCTCCTGCAAGGCACAGTCACCCTCACTCCTAATTACAAATGAAAACGAAGAACCCATTAGCTTTAAATTACATCACTGAGGCATTTACATTAGCTTCCCTGGGGCTTGCCCCAACGTGAATCATGATAGTGAAAGAGATGAACCCCCAGCTGGAGGAGCAAACATTAAACCCAAAGTGACTCTCCCCCCGGAAGCACTCATTCAACACTCATACACCCACTGCTACAGGGATGGGTCGGAACCAAGGACGGCCTGTGGACAGGTATGTCTGCCCCACACTGTGCTGAGCTGAATTAGGAAGTCACATGGTCATTCTCGTCATGTGGTCAGGTTTGGGGTAAGTGATTCTCCTTCTCTGTCTACAGAAGCTAGTTTTCTGATTCTGGTTTCCAAACTTCCTGACCATGCCCCGGGCCACCAAGGAACCCACTGAGCCATCTATCCCTAGACTCCCCGTCTTTCAGTGGGAACACAGACGAGCATCACCTGGCTGGGAGACGCCATGCTCTGCACCTGCCAACATTTCCTTTCAAAACCAGGTTCGTGGCCCTTCCTACAGATGAGAGATCCGGCTTCACAAATTGCTGCAGGAAATAAAGTTCCTTGGCTCCTGTTCTTACAGAAGATCAATCTCTCCATTCATTGAAATCTGAGCACTATGGCCTACCCACAATGACAATCTTGGGAAACTGGTTTGGGCTTCCTGAAAACCAAAATATATCACAATCCAATTTATTCCTATTAAAGGTCACCTATCAACTCCCAGTAATGATATTTTTCTCAATCATTTCTTTTATGCTCTATACTTCAAATTCCATTTCCTTTTTAAAGAAGTTGGCTTGTCAGTTTTTTATGGGGGGTAAATACATGGATATGTTCTAAAAACGGTAGAGGAAGGACAACTCTTTTCTATTAATCATCGCCACAAGCCACAGGTGTGTTTTCTTCTGGGTCTATGGGATCTTTATCAGCCCAGCACTCACTCATTCTTTGACCTCACTACAGGAGGAGCTGCCCTTTATCATAAGTTCACTTATTCATTTAGCAAGTATGTAGTAAGTGTATACATGCCTATCTAGCATGTGGAAGCCAGTGTCATATGATGAAGTCACCACTTTCTCTAACCTCACTGGCTAGAAAGACACGACTGTCCCTGATTGTAAGGGACACTGGATATGTAGTCTTTATCTGAGGCACAATAGGGCTAACTAAAAATTCTACTAATGTGGGAAAAGGTTTTAGATACTGGGAAACAACCAGACTCCCTGGTTGGCAAGGAGCCACCACTCAGAACCAGGAAATTGCTGCCATGAGCAAATATGGATCCACTGTTGTCTGCATATTTTAAAAAAGAAGGCAAAACCCCAGAGCTTTATGTGAGACTAGAGGCCCAGTGCATGAATTCATGCATAGTGGGGTTCCTCAGCCTGGCCAGTGATGGGGGCCGATCGAGGCTGGCCAGGCTGGGAGAGGTACAGTGGGAGTTTGGGTGGCCGAGGGAGTACACTGACCACTGGGGGCAGCTCCTGTGTTGAGCACCTGGCCCCTGCATGTCATAGCTGCCAGATAGTTGTCCGGTCATAACAGTCGCTTAGGCTTTTATATATATAGACTAGAGGCTCAGTGCAGTCCCTAGGCCTCGACAGTGATCAAAGAGCAAACGTCTGGTGTGGAAGGGCAGGTCCCAGCTGACCTCTGGGCCCTGGGCAGCATCTGATCCCCCGGGCCCTCGTGTGCGCCCCTTCACCTGAGTCACAGAGCCTGAGTCCCCAAATGGAGATGTGGTAAGTGTCGCCAGATGCTGTGGGCTGAGGCACAGCATGAGCCTTTGGGACACAGAGCGGTGCTGCATGGAAGCCAGGCAGGCAGCACACTCCCGGCCGGCCTTGCAGACCGGCTCCTGCACAAACAAACTCATGGGAGTCCGACTGGCCCTTGTGGTGCTGGCAGCTGTGGCCCAGCTCACCCGAAAGCCCATTGGGGCTGGCAGCACCTCCACTGACACCCACTGCCAGCGCCTTGTCACCAACCACTGCCATGTTCCACGCCGCCCACTGGTGGTCAACTCACATCATAGTGAGTGGTTGAATTCTCGGTCGAAGGGATAATTTGCATATTAGGCTTTTATTATATAGGTTATCTGAATTGTAAAATATTGTCTCAACTAAAAAACAAATCAAACCCCTTCCGTCCCCATAACAAAACAAACCTAAAACACTGCTCAGGCCATATAGAAAAATACTAGCAGACCACCACTATCACTTTGCAATTTCTGACATAAACTCTTAGTAAAGAAGACCTGGAGAGAGGCCTTCTCAGCTTATCTACTTTGTTTCTAGTTTTAGAAAATTTATTAACAGTCTCAAATTGTCAGCAGTGCCTGAACAAAAGAGACACAAATAATTTTTACCAATGTGAAATCAATACCATCCCAAACTATTTCATTCTCAGCAAATAACACAACTTTATTTCTTTGTTTTTTTAAAAAAATATTTTATTGATTTTTCACAGAGAGGAAGAGAGAGCGATAGAAAGTCAGAAACATCGATGAGAGAGAAACATCGATCAGCTGCCTCTTGCACACCCCCTACTGGGGATGTGCCCACAGCCACGGTACATGCCCTTGACTGAAATCGAACCTGGCACCTTTCAGTCCGCAGGCCGACGCTCTATCCACTGAGCCAAACCGACTTTGGCACAACTTTATTTCTTTGTATTAGAAAAATGTTCCTATTATTCCTACAAACCTGGCTATTTGTGCTATTACAAGACATACTTTCCTTATGAATATAAAACACTGCTTTCCTATAAGAATCCACTCAGTAACCCATTTCAAATAAGCCACCCCGGATATCGAAGCAACTGAGCTGTGGACACAGCTATAACCCTACTGGGAGAGCTAGAGTTATAACAGGATCCAAAGTCAGGTGAAATAGCAGCCTGCCAGGAACGTAGGTTATTCCTTCCAACAAGCAGTGAAAATCCAAATGGCCGACACAGAGCCAGTCTTCCGCTTCATCAGAACACAGGAAAACGTATACAAATTCTCCAGGATCACCATTACGCACCTGACCACCAAATGTGCACAACTCTGCTGATAGTAGTTTACATGAAGATGGGCAAGAGGAACTTGCATCCAGTGCCAGTGGTGGGGCAACTGGTGCGCTTACTGTGGACATCGGCATTTTCTAGGACCGGGATCCTTCCCTACAGATATTCCTAGACAAACTTACACAAAGGAGTGAGGTTTTAGCAGCACTGGTCACAATGAGACAAATCAAAGAAACAACCCAAATAGCCCCTAACAGTGGAATGATAAACTGCAGTGTGATCACGCCGTGGAGGAGCTGCACACAGCATGGTGAACCTCACAAATATTAAGCGAAGAAGCAAGAGTCAAAATACCACTTCCATCACAATGCCGTGTACACAAATTTCTAGAACAAGCAGAATGAACCTGCAGAGGATGTATGTGATACAGGCAGAAAGCAAAACCAGAAGTATGTGCCACAGAGCCAGCGCCCCTGGGGAAGGATTTTATTGTGGGGGTGGAGGTGAGGGTGCAGTGCACCATGAAATGAATGGGGTCTGGGCAATGGGGACGAAAGCTCAGGGGAGGCCTGTGTGGTGGCCGCACAAACTCAGAGACCTAAAGTAACCTCAGAGGATGGTATGAAATTAAGACTTTGCAACCAGAAGCAGGCATCTTCCCTGACAAAGGTCAATCTCTAGCTTAACTGAGCCTGTCCATTGTCTTTTTGAATTTATGATAACAAGTCTGGAATGTCAAAATAATTTTCCTTCACTCCCTTCCCTCCACCCCCAAAGCACAGGCACCTCTGTGGAGACCACAAATCCCCTCCTTGTTATTGAGTTATTGTTGATTGTTAACTATCCTGCACCCACCTGTGTAAAAGAAGTATCTATCATTTTACTTTTTAGCCAATTCCCTGAGGTTTCCCCACTTCGCTTTCTCTCACTTCAACTCATCTCTCAACAGTGGATTTCATGTAACCCACTTATGCCTCTTTTTTTTTTAATCCTCACCCAAAGATATTTTTCCATAGGTTTTTAGAGAGACTGGAAGGGAGGGGGAGAAACACACAGAGAGAAACATCGATGTGAGAGAGGCACATCAATTGGGTGCCTCCAGCACTGAGGCTAGGGACTGAGCCTGCAACCCAGGTATGTACCCTTGACCAGAATCAAACCTGGGACCCTTCAGTCTGACACACTGAGTGAACTGGCTAGGGCTATGTCTTCTTTTTTTATTGTATAAAATAAGGTGCAAAACTGCCATTCTCCAGAGCATTATCTCAATCTATTGAGATTTTGCTTCCTGGCAACTATCAACAATTTGGCTCAAATAAACTCATAAAAATTCTTTACAGGTGTGAATGTTTTTTATGTTGACAGCAACATTCCTCACTGGGTGCACCCACGTGCCCAGGCATTATCCAATTTGCCCCTTACACTCTACACACCAATTCTATGCATTCTTCTGCGTGATGTCATTCACACAGAAAACCCGACTGCATCTCACTGGCTGTTATTCTAAAGTTAATCCCGGCATTTGCACTGTTTAGGACCAAGCAGGACATTTCAGTGACAGACAGTAGCTGAGTGTTCATTTGTTCGCCCTTGAAAGAACCTGGCTGGGGAATTTGCCTGGAGCCTGGGGCAACGTGGATCCACCGAGCCCCCGGGGCAGAAGGGGGCTGGGCCTCCATGACTCAGATCCATCCGGAGCCAGAGGGGGGCCTGCCGGGCGGGCGGAGGTGAGCAGGTCCTGGTGGGGATGTCTCCTCCTTTCCCCAGCAGGACATGCATTCACCCTGTCTGTACATTCCTGACTCTAATGGCAGCGGAAGTGCTGTTTTAAAGATGCACTTGACCAGAATTGCCAAGAGGAACTGATTGCTCCGGATCCTCACCAGAGAATCAAACACTTGTTCCTGCTCAGAGGCCAGACTAGAACTGCTTTTCTCCATCATTTCGGCAGGAATTCAGCTATCACACAAAGAACATGCTTTTATCTGATTGCATTTTCTCTGATTAGGCCCACCCTCTCCTTCAGGTATCCCCCATTCCGGTTCTGACAGCTTTCTGGCTGCAGCGGCCCAGGACCCACATTCAGCCTCTGCAGATGCTTCAGGCCATGATTCCTTTTGGTGTTCTCAAGCCCCCTTGCATGGCCTGTTGTTTTTCTTTACTGACCTCAAAAACCCTGGAGGAATTTTGGAGAAAGCCACATGGTTGGCAAAGCTGAGGCCACCGCTGTGTGCTGGAACTCTTGGAAGCAGATGGCCACTCCCCCCAAATGTGTGCACCTGTTGGTGGCTGTTTGGGAGCTGGTTCCCTGTGACGATCAGCCACCTGCCATTCTGAGGCTGGAGAGCAAGGAGCTGGAGACAATGGCAAACTGTGGGTGCCAGGCTTTCTGGAGCAAAGGAATCACCATGTTCCCTAGGGCCCCAGGACGTGGTAGCCGGCTCTTTGTGGGGTGGGGCATCCCTAGGCTCTGAAAATGGTTTGGAAAAAGGCCCAAGCCCCAAACTTCCCTTTCCTTGTCAAGATAAGCTTCTTCCCTACACAAAACCCAATGCAAAGGTGCCTAAAAAGTATATATTAAATATAATGGCCCAGGGTAAATGCCTGTAGGAACTTTGTATCTTTCACAGAGAGAGGTAAATTGAGACATTTAAAATATAACTTGGGACTACAATCTTCTTTCATCCACACATAAGCATAACTCAAAATCCATATTTCATAAATGCACAAACAAACGTAAAAACCCTCACTGCCTGTTTGAACACTCAGGATAAAATTGAACCTGCAGCCTAAATACCATCAGAAATTAAGGTTTGTGAGAAGGGGCATCTGAGATCTTGGGCAAACTGTCCCAGCTGGGACACTGTGTCCCATAGAAAGGACAGACTTGGGCACTGGGAGTCAGGGATTCGACTTTCAGGGGTGGCCTTGTACAGACTCTGGTGCTAAGCCACTTCCTCGCCTCTGCCTGCGAGAAACCTGTGCTGACCCACAAAGTTCTGCCTGGTCCTGAAGGCAGTGACCACAACAGTGATTGGAAGTGTATCTGCTGAGGCATCGGAGCTGGACCCAGAGTCGGAGGATGACAGCTTGCTTAAACATGTCATTATGGTAACTGTGTGGGGGCACTAATATCCTCAACTAATTTACCAGCATGATCCACAGCTTGGTCATTAGCAGTTCAAGGTATGTTATTAGTTTATTTAGAGGAGTTTTCCACCGGCCAGATTACCTTCAAATCACACTTTTTCAATAAAATAAAATTAAAAAAAAATTCCCCCCTAGCTGGTTTGTGTCAGTGGATAGAGTGTCTGCCTCAAGGGTCCCGGTTCCATTCCGGTCAAGGGCACACGCTTGGGATGCAGGCTCCATCCCCAGTAGCGGGCATGCAGGAGGCAGCCAATCAATGATTCTCTCTCATCATTGATGTTTCTGTCTCTCCCCTTCTCCTTTCCTCTCTGAAATCAATAAAAATGTATTTAAAAAATCCCATTTCTCCCAGTTATCAGGGAACGTGGCCTTCAAAAATGATTGTTCTTTATTATCTCCTTGACTTAACACCTAATGCAGTGGTCCGAACACTGTGGCTCTTTGGCCCCTTGAGTGCGGCTCTTCCACAAAACACCACCTGCGGGCGTGCAGGTGCAGTGCGATTGGAACTTCGTGGCCCACGCGCAGAAGTCGGGGTTCGGATCTGAAAAGAAACTTCAGTCTACTGTTGATAGTTGGCTCTGCTGACTAACGAGCCCGCGGGCCACTGACCTCTGGAGTTCTAAAGGTAAATTTCTCTCTACCGATCCCTAGGGGTTCCCGATCCCAACGTTTTACACTGAGAAAAATTTCACAGCCAGCTCTCAACGGGCCGGGTGCTGCGACAGGGTCCCCGGCCCGGCCAGAGCGGGCCCGGGACCAGCTGTCACTCCACTCAGCATGGCCCAGGTGGGGCAAATCCTCCAGCGTTCGGGCAGGAAACCGCCGCCCCGCCCCGGGAGGTGATCCCACCGCTGAGGGAGCGCCTCCCGCTTCCCGCCCTCCACGCAGCCCCGCCGCCGGCTCGGCGCGCCGCTCCTGAGCGGGGAGGAGACCCCGATGGGGGAGGACTTACCCGAGGCCCCCAGATGGAGGGGCAGCGCGGGGCTGGTCCTGGGTTGCAGGTGGGACCCGCGGGAGGCGCAGGGGTGGAAGGACACCGCGGAGCGGGAGCCGGTGGGCGGAGCCTGGGGCCGGTGGGCGGAGCCTGGGGCGGGCGGCCAGGCCACGCCCCCGCGGCGCCGGAAAGGCCTGGGAGGTGCCTGAGGCCGGGTCTGGCTGGGGTCGCTCACTCAGGCGCGGACACTGAGCGCTGAGATGTGACACGAGCCACCGCCCCGGCCTCTGCTGAAGGGAAAGGGCCCCTTGGTCTTCACCAAATGCAGCTCCTGCACGCGTGCAGGTGTGAGCACATTCCTGGGCTGTCCTGCCCTCCCTGGACCTCGGGCTCCTGCAGGAGAATGAAAGGCACCAGCAGCCTGGGTGCAGGTGCACGGCGCTCACTTCGCCCATCTGCTTGCAGTTCACCTAAGCCAGCGCTCGTCCTAAGCCGCCAGGAAACTCCGTGTGTCCTGGGAACCACAGCCTTCTGCAGCAAACCCTGACCTGGTGCCATTTCTCATGACAAATCAGGACACTGAGCTTTGGGGTGGCACCCAGCTGCCCACCGTGCCCTCGGTGAGGCCATCGGGGGCCGGGCCAGGCCCTGCAAAGCTTCCACGACTTGGAAACAAGCCAGCGGGCCGAGCGACCAGCTGGCCCAGCTGCGAGGTGCAGTCATAAGCTTTGGACTTGACCTGGATTCAGTCCCATGTCTCCATGTTTGAAGGAGTTGGGGGTCTTAGATAAACTAACCTTTGTGAGCCCTGGTTTCCTCGTCATAAAAACAGGGATAGTGAGTGGCCTTAGGAAGATGACAACAGATGGCAGAGGCGCCTGCCTATGTTCAGGAGGTGTGTTCTTTCTTCTGTAACTGCACCTGACACCAAAGACTTTCCCAGACATTGTTTGGGTGGAACATTACCGCTCTCAGACCAGGCTGGGGTGAATATTACCACTGAATATTTAGGACATACTTATACTAAAAAACTATTTGGTGTTTATCTGAAATGCACATGAAAGTGGGCATCTTATAATTTTATTTGCTAAATCTGGCAACCCTAAGGGTTGGCGAAGAACCACAAAGGAAGAGAACTTTGAAGACACTGCCAAGTCCCAGGTGTCAGCATGCTGGGATCTGTCCCAGAGCTCAGTGTTGGGGACAGCCAGCCTTGGAGCTTGCTCTCCCCAACCGTGGACACTGCGGACACCCCTATCCCAGCGCTCTCCCAAAGGTGCAAGAAAGTGGCTGTGCCCTGAGAACCACAGCACTCTCTCAGCGAGGATTCCTTTGCCATTTTGTCTGGGGCCTAACCTGTAACAGAGGACAAATTACTCTGTCCATCAGCATGCTTGATAGGGATCAACTGTCACACTATATTTTAAGCCCAATGAATACCTAATAATGATGAAAATGTGATGAGAGATGTTCCTAAACATCAGCCAGCTTGCTGGGGCTTCCGAATGTATCTACTTTGAACTTTCAACTCTTTTAGAAGAAACACAACCCATAAGAATGACTTACAATCAAAAGCAGGTTAACATGAAAATCTGTAAATATTTAAAGTAGAAATATTTTACAAATACATGGTGATAGAGAGTGGAATGGTGGACGCCAGGAGCTAAGGGGCAGGGGATGCAGGAGTTGTTTAATGGACAGTTTCAGGTTTGTAAGATGAACAGCTCTGGAGGCTGGTTCCACAAGAAGGTGAATATATTAACCCCACTGAACTATACTTTCAAACATGATTAAGGTGGTAAATTTTATGTTATGTATATTTTATCACAACTAAAAAAAAACAACCCTCTCATACTGGAGTTAGAAAAAAGAACACATGGGAGAAAAACAGACAGTGTTTTCCTATAAGAGAATTTAAAGTCAAATAAGCCTATTCCTCTCTTGGGAAAGTTCCTACCAAACAGTGAGACGCAGTGTGTCCTTCCCGAACCCAGGGCACCAACTGGATTAACCACATCGGCCGCCGGAGCAGATAATGAGGCTGAGTCCTGTCATGTTGTCGCTCAGTGTCTCTTGAACCAAACCAAAGGTCCTGCGTGTGTCTCAGTGAGGGGACGCAGAAGTCACCCCCAACTGCCATCCCTTAGCTGGGTTTGCATGCCATGTACCTTCTGTTCACACCAAACACCACACACTCGGATGTCTCAGCCAGCCTCTGTCTGAAAGCCCAGCTAGACTGAGTTTCGTTTTGATGCCAAACAGCAGTGATAAGTGTAATGGCCCGGCTCATTCCTGGAGAGGAAAACAGAACCCAGATAGGTCAGGAAAGTCACTTCCTGCACAGCACCGATCCGAACGGTGCTGTTCGCTATTTAAAGACACAACAGTTGGGAGCACTTACAACATAATGGGCACTGAACTACGCATGTGACATGGGTTACTTTCACAGTCCCTTTCACAAGTGGAATTACCACCCCCATTTTACAGGTGGAAGGACTGAGACGTAAAGAAGTGATGAGACTTGTGGAAGCCCACACAGCTGCTCAGGGTGGAGTTGGGACTTGAACCCCTCTGGATTCCAGGGTCAGCTGGTGTGGAGGAGGGCATTGCATCACTGCAAGGAACAGCTGGCAGCAGCACCTGGCATGGGCCCAGGAGTCCCCCAGTCCAGCTGTATCTGCATTGTTAGCCCCACCCAGCAGACACCTATAACATCTTTTGGGTTCACTTGTGAGGAATTGTCAAGTGGAAAGGCAGAGTGGAAATTCAGAGATTGTGGATTCAAATCCAAGTTCCACCGTGTAGACCATAAGCAAAAGCTGACTGGATACTCCATCAGCAAAAAGGACTTATTCTGGTAGGTAGAGCCATAGTGAGCCACATGCAAGTTCAGAGACAAAGAAGTAAGCTCTCCTAGAAGGAAGTGAGGGGAGGGCATGAAGCTCCGTCCCTCCCCTTTCGACAGATACAGGGTCTTCCAGTTCCTGCCTTGGATAATGTTTCTGTCATAAATTTTAACAACAACACGTGGAAGACATGTGACCTTATTTGCCAGGTCTCCGTCTCCCCCTCTGCACAACGAGCATCTCAACAGGAACAAGTTGAGGAGAAAATGGTAGAGAGTCTGTAAGAGTAGAAAAGGGTAAAGGTAGCGTGCATAATGAAGTGAGAGCCTGAGCTCCGCCATTGGGTGGCCTGGCTTCAAATCCCGGCTCCACATCTTACAGGCTGTTGTGACCTGGGCAAGTCGCTCAATTCTCTGGGCCTCAGTGTCCTCATTGGTAAAATGAGGACAATAATGCTGCCCTCATTTTAGAGCTGATACAAGGATTAAGGGACTGAGTATTTAGGAAGCTTTTAGAAATGAGTATTCAGGTGTGAGGCTGTTCTAACTCCTTAATATGTATTTTTTGTCTTGATTTTCACAGCAGCCCTATGAAGTAAAGGTAATGCTACTCCCTGGACCTCAGACCTGGGAGATCATGCATATCGGAATCAGAAAGGGCTAAGAGGTTCCCAGACATACATGCAGAAAAGCTGGTTTGTAGAATTCTGTGTGGTTCCACTTTTTCCAGGGGAGGTGCTGTGTAGATACCCACAGAAGGATCCCTTCTTCTTTTTTTTTTTTTTTTTAATGTTTTTATTGATTTTTAGAGAAAGAGAAAGGGAGTGGGAGAGAGATAGAAACATCAATGAGAGAGAATCACTGATCAGCTGCCTCCAGCATACCCCTACTGGGGATTGTGCCCGAAACCTGGGCATGTGCCCTGACTGGGAATTGAACCAGCACCCTTTTGGCTCATGGGTCAATGCTCAGCCACTGAGCATTACCAGCTGTGCCAGAGGATCTCTTCTCTTAATGATCCATTCAACATCCAAGTCTTCTCAACACCTTACAGTTTCTATAGCCAGGATCCGCCGAACGAGTTGCAGACCCCAGTGAGAAAAGAAAATGCTGAGCCCCTTGTTAAAAAATCATTAAGAATTATTTGGCGACTGAGAAGCCTCAAACCAAGTGGGGCTATTCTGAGTAGGGACCCTGTGTGACGGCAGGGCCACACACCCATGCTGTCATCCCCGCCCACGGCTTTTCCCCTGGTGGGTGTTCACTCTCTTAACTGCTTCCTTTCCGCCGCCCGGCCTCGGCGCCTGTGCTCAGACCGGAAGAGCCTGTGCACAGAGGCGGGGGCCCCCGGGGGCAGCAGGCTCTGGGCCGGGCCTGCCACAGGCCCGCTGCACTGGGGTGGCCGGGGAAGGGTGAGCCCTGGGTTTGGGAAGTTCCTTTTTTTTTTTATTTGTTAACACAAAGTGGAAGAAGGGAGGGAGGAAAGGAAAGGAGACAGAGGGGGGTGGAAAGAGAGATGAGAGAGACACGTTCATTGGTTGCCTTCTGCATGTGCGTGCCCCGACTGGGACCTGGGATGGAACTTGCAACCTAAGTACGTGCCCAAGACTGGGAATCAAGACCCTTCGGCAGGCGGGCTGACGCTCTAACCCCTGAGCCACAGCAGCTGGGCGGTTTGGGGTGTGTCTGTCAGGAAATCAGTAGTGTTCCACACCTTTTACACTCATTCTGAAGAAAGTCGCTACAGTAAGCTCTTAGTTTTAAAAAAATAGAAAAGAACAAAACAATTCTGACTAAAGCACTTCATTTTCATTGATAAATGAAAACATGCTAACACACAAAGAAGAAAAGTTGGAGCCTTTTCTGTCCCCACCATCCGAGGCCACTCTTCATCGCGACAGCAGCACAGCAGCCCCGTTTGCTGCCGGGCCGGCGCCAGGCGTGCCAGCACCAAGTGCTGCGCTGCGTGCCGACAGGTGAGGGCAGCCCGGGAATGTCCTCACCACAGGCAACAGTGCGGGACCGCGTGCAGCGAGGGATGCAGTACACACAGCATGATGATCATGCTGCGGTACAGACACATTGAATCGGTGTGTTGCACACCCGACACTAATATGTTACATGTGTATCATACTTCAGTAATAAAAGTGTGAAAAGAATGGACACTGTTGATATTTCCAGGAGGAAACAGGCTGAGAGGTGTCATGACTTAGCAGTACAGTGGCCATGAGGGAACCTCAAGGCCAGCTCAGCATTGCCCCCTCAGCGTTTATCCATTCATTGGAACATGTTACTTGCATCCATTTTGACATGTTCCTCTTTTGTGAACGTTCTTGCCGAGAGAAGCCAGCACTTCGGCTTCATTCTGGTGAGCTGAACTGGACGATGCGAGGGCATGGGCCCGGCTGAGGCAGCAAGGCCGGACACCCAGGGGTTCCCTGACCTGGCGCAGTTCCCTGGCCCGGCAGCTTCCTGCAGGAAGAGCGAGAACCTGTACCCGGGCCGCAGGCCAACTGGCGGGAGGTGGAGGAAGACTGGACCCTGGGCAGCACTGTGCGAACATCTTTTGTGGACATTCTTAAATGTATACAATGTTCGTATAGTTCCACGTGTGTATAATTGTATAAGGAACTAAATAAAAAGTTCACATACATTCATAATACTAGTAGATAGATAGGACTGTGTGAACAAAAGAATGAGTGGCCACAGCAAAGCAGCTTTTAGATATGTATCCTGTGCTTGAATGTGTTGGTATGCAGGTGGTGTTGTTTCTTTCTTTCTTTTCTTTCTTTTTAAAGATTGGCTAATATGTATACTTTTTTTCCCTCCACTTCCTATATGGTTATAATATTTCCATGTCAATAGTATTTTTATGTAAATACTAAACTCCTTAAAGTACTAATTTTGTTAGGTAAGATCCAAGGTTTTAGAATATCCACCTTATATATTTTTTAATTTAATGTTTATTGTTCAGTTTATTAATTACATTGTTCCTCCTTTTCCCCCCCTATAGTTCCCCTCCACCCTGGTACCCATCCCACCCTCCCCCCTCACCTCCCCCCCACTGTCCTCTCCCATAGGTGCATGATTTTTGTCCAGTCTCTTGCTGCACCTCCCACACCCCTTTGCTCCCCAAGAATTGTCAGTCCATTCCCTCTCTATGCCCATGATTCTGTTATATTCACCATTTTATTCTGTTCATCAGATTTTTAATTCACTTGATTTTTATATTCATTTGTTGATAGATGTGTATTTGTTGTTCATAATTTTTATTTTTACCTTTTTCTTCTTCCTCTTCTTAAAGAATATCTTTCAGCATTTCATATAATATTGGTTTGGCAGTAATGAACTCCTTTAGCTTTTTCTTATCTGTGAAGCACTTTATCTGACCTTCAATTCTGAATGATAGCTTTGCTGGGTAGAGTAATCTTGGTTGTAGATTCTTGCTATTCATCACTTTGAATATTTCTTGCCACTCCCGTCTAGCCTGCATCATTTCTGTTGAGAAATCCGCTGACAATTGTATGGGTGCTCCCTTATAGGTAACTAACTGTTTTTCTCTTGCTGCTTTTAATATTCTCTCTTTGTCTTTTGCTCTTGGCATTTTAATTATGATGTGTCTTGGTGCGGTCCTCTTTGGATTCCTACAGTTTGGGGTTTGGTGGGCTTCTTGAACTTTTAAGTTAATTTCTTTCACCAGGTGGGGGAAGTTTTCAGTCACTATTTCTTCAAATAGGTTTTTATTATCTTGCTCTCTCTCTTTTTCTGGCACCCCTATAATTTGGATGTTGGTATGCTTCAGGTTGTCCTAGAGGCCCCTTACACTATCTTCAATTTTTTTGGATTCTTTTGGCTTGCTTTTCCGGCTGAATGGATTTTGCCTCTTTGTATTTCAAATCTTTGACTTGGTTCTTGCGGTCCTCTAGACTACTTTTAGGTCTTTGTATAATATTTTTTATTTCAGTCAGTGTATGCTTAATTTCTGGTTGGTCCTTTTTCATATCCTCATAGGTCTTGTTTATTTCCTTGTAGGTCTCAGTCTTTTCTAGGAGCCTCTTGAAAAGCCTTATAACCGTGGTTTTGAACTCTATGTCTAGTCATTTTTTTCCCCTCCATTTCTTTCATACCTGATTTCTTCCCATGTCTCTGCATTGTGGCTGCTTTCCTGAGTTGGTCCATTAGCTTTGTGTGGTAGATGTCCTCTAATGGACAGTGGCTCAGCCTCCCCAGTTACCTGAGGTGAATACTCTTGCTGCAGCCCTTTATGGGTTGCACAGTATTGTTGAAGTTAACCCTAGATTATTGTTGTTAGCACTAGGAGGGTTTGATCTCCAGGCCAATTGGCTGGGAGGATGAGCTGTGCTCAGGTTGGATGGGTGGAGTCTCCGGGCTGAGCAGGCAGCTTTGATTTCCCATCATCTCTGCCCTATGCAGCAGTTGGGTCTCTGTGCCTGGTGGTAATGGCTGCAAGCACCTCTGAGAGAAAGTTGCCACCGAGCTCTAACTGCTGCCAGACAATTCAGCCTCTCCCCAAATGAGTCTGCACACCCAAAGTCTCACCTAGGGTTGTAAAAAATGCAGTCCGGTGGTTTCCTGAATGAGAGAGCAAGTCACGAGTCCTCTCTGTGTGTTCACACAACTCTGCTGTTCCCAAGTTTATGCGCACTCTTCACAAGCTCGCCCTCTCCACAAGCTCACAGACCTTTGCAGTGCCTGAGTTTCAGCGTGCTTCCCTACTGTCCAGTTTCACCCTGTATGAGTGTGGGTTCCCCAGACCTCGCCCCAAACTGGGGAATCAGTGCATTGGGATGCCTTTGTCTTTGCAGCTGCCCGCCCTCTCTGCTCACTTGCGTGCCCGCAGGCCTCCAAACCTCTGACTCTGTGTGTATCTTCAACGCTGCCCTCCACCGCTCCTCTGAGTCACAGTGTCCTAGCTTTACTTTTATTTGTGGAATTTTCACTCAGCCAGCTTTCTGGTGATTCTGGATGGTGTTTGTTCTGTTGTTAAGTTGTAGTTTTGAAATTGCTGTGTGGGGCAGCAAGATAGGTGTTTACCTATGCCGACATCTTGGTTCTTCCACCTTAGATTCTTATATCCTTAGCCCATCCCCACCCCAATGAATGGTGGAATATAATTAATTCATCTGTTTCCCCCCACAAAATTGAAATTTCAGTCTCAAGGAGGTATTTGCATAACCTTGTCATGCCAGCATTATTCTTAAAAGCCAAAAAGTTAAAGTAATAGAAGTATACATCCACGAATGAATGGATGAATAAGCAAAATGCCATATATAGATACAACAATAATGGAATATTATTCAACTTTAAAATATGGGAAATTCCATCTGGCTGGTGTGCTCAGTGGTTGAGCATCAATCTATGAACCAGGAGATCACAGTTCAGTTCCTGGTCAGGGCACACGCCCAGGTTGTGGGCTTGATTCCCATTAGGGGTATGTGGGAGGCAGCCACTCAATGATTCTCTTTCATCATTGATGTTTCTATCTCTCTCTCCCTCTCCCTTCCTCTCTAAAATCAATATAAATATATTTAAAATAAACACCCACACACACACACACACACACACACACATATATATGGAGAGAGAGGGAGAGAGAGAGAGAGAGAGAGAGAGAGAGAGAGAGAGAGAGAGAGAGAGAGAGAAAGAGAATTCTGACACAGCTACAACATGGTTGAACCTTGAGGACATTATGCTAAATGAAATAAGCCAAACACAAAAAAGATGAGTATAAGGTACCTAGAAGACAAATTTGTACAGACAAAGAGTGGAATGATGGTTGCAAGAGGCCAGGGAAGATGCTATGTGTTATTGTTTAGTGGGCACGTTTAGAGTTTCAGTTTTGTTTGCACAGAGTTTCAGTTTTGCAAGATTGCAAGACGAAAGTTTTGGAGGATGGTGGAGATGGGAGCACAGCGATGTGAATGTCCTTAATACAGCTACACTATACACTGAAAAATGACTCTGATGGCAAAAACAAACACCACATCTCACCGTGACAGGCGTGACTCAGTGGACAGGGAAGCCAACTCCCAGGTACTGAGCCTCCCGCTGCAGGTGCTTTATCTCATCCGATTCTCACAACCAGCCTCCCGAAGAAAAGAGGCCTTCGGTTCCGATGGCCTGGAACCGGCGCAAGGCCACCCCCCAGCAGATGGGAGCTGGTCTCAAACTCTTGTGAACCCAGAGCCATGCCTTTTCCTACGGGCCCCTCTGAAGGGTGAGGAAGGGCTGGGCTCAGTAGTAAAGAAAGACTGGACACTCAATCTGCCCCATCGCAGCCCTTGCTTGGGCCAGCGCCTCACCCACGGGAGGCATTTCATCTTCGAGAATGATGGGGCCGAGCAGTGAGCAAAAGGAAGATATTCCAGGGCCCTGATGAGCGGGTGCTCATTTCCTGCCTTCTCACTCTTCAGCTGTCTTCTCAAGTGACTAATATTAAACATGGGGCCACTGCACTGATAACACCACTTAGCATGGTGGAGCCCCCTGCCTATCGGGCACTCTCAGCAACAGCAAGGAGCTGTGCAGGCCTCCCTACGGGTGTAAGTTACTTCCGAGAGAGGCCGGGAGACCAGGGCTTAGGTCTGGTCTTGTCTCCCTGAGCTGTCGTGGACATGTCACTCCTTGTCATGGACACGTCAGCTGTAAAATGAGGTTCCCGTGCCTGACTTAGAGCAGCCCTACCCTACCATTCTGCACTTGGAGCCGATGAAAAAGTGCTCTTTGTGTGATTCCACACTTGGGGCTATTCAGAAAAGGCAGTTCAGAACTTGATGGATGTCTCCTGGCCTGAGACGTAATCAAGTTAAAATCGAGGGAGCAGTGATGCTGCCAGAGAGCTGAGGCCCAGGCTGCCCCTGACTGCTTATGTTTAAAGGCATTTCCATACTGAGCTTCCAGCAAACAGCCACACGTAGTGACCCCACAGAGCACCTGCTGGCAAGATGCCCATACATCAGGACACCGAGTGCGGGAAGCTCGGCTTCTACATCTTCTGGGAGATTCACAGCACACGGGAGAGGTTGGAAGCATACTGAAAAAACCCAGAACTTTTAAATTTTTAATGAGGTCTTCCCCATACTTATTTGTTAATGGTTTCCTATTTGTTATCTTTTTTTTTTTTTAATATAACAACTCTTAACATCTGGCCAAGCCATGGGTATATATTAGACCATAACACGTTCATGTAAGTACATGCCACGTAACATTTCTTAACCGCACCTGCAGGGTGAGGATACTATGGCACCAACGTCACAAGATGAAGACAATTAATAGTTAATATTTTATAAAACCTGTAACACAGCCCAACACCTGGAAGTATTTACAGCTCATTCAAAATAAAATACAAACACAACAAACTGACTTACAAAAGCACTTGTCTGTCTCTGAGTCAGTTCTTAACACAGGGTCCCTTCATCAGGAGGGAGAAATGCCGCTTCTCAACGCTCCCACAAGAGCCCTGGCCGGAAAGGCACAGGCCAGTGCATCCCTCTCCTCTGGTTTCTCTGTGCTTCGGGAAGGCAGCGACCGCTGCAGCGAGAGCGGGAGGTCTGGAGCCCGAACCCCTCCGGCTGGGAGGCCCGCACAGCAAGCCCTTCCCCCAGCGCAGGCCGCTGCACCCATGCACCCACAGCCTGTGGCCATGGTGCATGAAGATTAAACACAGCAATAACAACAACAACAACACATTGTTTATTAAGACAAAACCTGCGTCCCAGAGAGATTAGCTCCCCCAGCTGTACAGCAAACGGGGCTGCACAGAACCATGCGCCCCCATGCCAGAGCGCCTGCCCTCGCTGCTGCTCCTCCCTGAGGACGGGTTCTCTCGGCCCCGGGGCCTGGGGCCCGGGAGTGCCCCCATGCCGGAGGCTGCTGCCCCTCCCTGAGGACGGGTTCTCTCGGCCCCGGGGCCTGGGAGCGCCTCTGGCTTTAAAGGCCCTGGAAATGGAGTAACACCTTAGAGCTTTATTTTTAAATTTATTTTTAAAAACTCAGAGAGGAAGCAAGAGGGCGAGAGAGATAGAAACATCAATGAGAGAGAATCATTGATTGGCTGCCTTCTGCATGCCTCCTACTGGGGATAGAGCCTGCAACCTGGACATGTGCTCTTGACCTTAACTGAAGCCGGACCCTTCAGGCCCTAGACTAACGCTCTATCTACTGAGCCAAACGGGCCAGGGCCATCTTAGAGCTCTGAGGGTCCAGAGGTGCACAGTCTGGGGGAGAAGCTCTTTGATCCCCCCTCTCAGGGCTGCTGGAGAGCTCCTGTCCCATGGGAAATAGCTGCATTTGGTAGCAGCTGTGTCTTGTGGATTAACCCTCCACCGAAGCTGGTGACACACTCTCCTTCTGCCTCGGCACTGCAGTGTCGTTGTAGTTACTTCCTGTTCTTTTGAGCAGAAATGCCTTACCACAAGGTTACTTGTTTAAAAAGACAAAGAAAGGGGAGGGAATGGGAGAGAAGGGAAGGGAAGGGGAGGGAAGGCGGGAAGGATAGGTGGGGAAGAGGGAGGGGAGGGGAAGAAAGGAGGGAGGAGAGGGGAGGAAAGAGGAGGGGAGGGGAGGGTAAAGATAGAGCTTGGCTTTTGCAGGCTCATTTGTGGCTGCTCAGAGATAAAGCCCTCTCCTTGCTGAGTCAGCTTTCAGGAATTCTCAGTTTGTCTGTGTTGTGTTACTCGAGTAGCTCGTTATCTTTGCAGCTTAAGGGCTGACTTCGAAATGCAGACTGTCGACTATTTAAAGCGAATGGAAGTCTCAGCTCCACTATTTCAATTAACTTTCAGAGAGCGAGGTTGCCTACTGGTTATGTACCGTTAACTTAAAATATTCCCAAGGAAACATGGCAGGGAGCTGAGCGAAGCCAGGAAGGCGAAGCAGGCAGGGCCTGGGAAGGAAAGAGAGGAGGCACAGAGATCTCAGCAGTTATGGAAATGAAATGGATAACGCAGGCTCCGGAGAGTCTTCTTAGCTGCCTGATAGGGTGTTGAGGGTGGTCTGTGCAATGAGAGACAGTAAGAGATTGTTGGAATCAACAGCAAACATGAAGTTTCCATCCTGGGGTGCTGTCGCCATTAGAGCTGCCCTGGGACTCACCGGCCATATGACCAAGTGCCCTAGGCCTGCAGTTGTCATCTACTCATTTGTTAAATGGCAACATGACCCTGTAATGGGGATTGAGTGCAGTCAGGGTGGATGTCTTAAATAATGTCATTAAAAGCACTCAAACAATATACACACTTGCTTTTATGATTGGGTTGGGAGGAGGAGAATGAGCAGTCCGGGGGTTGATAAAAAGGACAAAAGGAGGGAGCTGATAGACGGAGAAAAGGATGGACGATGGACAGATGGACGGCAATCCTTAGAGATGACGCAGAGAGAAGGGTGGTGTTATTTGAGGGCCGGCAGTGGAGCAAGAGGTGGTTTGGGAGCCGGGTGCAGATGAGACACCAAGCTGAGAAAGAGGGAGACAGTCACAACAAGTGCTGGGCCAGAGCAGCCTCCACGTGCTCTGACTGAGAAAGCCATATTGTCCCGCTCTAGGAAAGTGTGTGAGACCTTCTGATCTAGGTTTAAAGCTCAAATCAAACTCAGTGAAGTTCTAAAAGCCAGCTCCTGGGACCGGTTTGGCTCAGTGGATAGAGTATCAGCTTGAGGACTAAGAGGTCCTGGGTTCGATTCCAGTCAAGGACATGTACCTTGGTTGCAGGCACATCCCCAGTAGGGGGTGTGCAAGAGGCAGCTGATCGATGTTTCTGACTTTCTATCCCTCTCCTTTCCTCTCTGTGAAAAATCAATAAAATATATATTTTTAAAAAGATTTTAAGAAAACCTTAAAAAAAAAAAAAAAAGCCAGAAGCTGCAGCCACCACGTGAATAGGAATAAGGTGGAATTCAGAACTGCCTGAGGATGTCCTTGCTGGAGAGCTGTTCCCTGCACCTCAGCACCTCCCATTCCAGGCTGGGCTGGCTTGGTCCAGGCATTCAGATGGCACTGGAATGGCTATGAATTTTGTATCACTTTAATTTAGCGGTATCAAGGATGAATACATTTCATATCAGCATTTTGCCTCCTTTAAGGAATTCCCCTTTGCTTGCTCCTATCTGAGAAACATCACTTAAGAAAATAATTGCAGACAACCACAGTCCCAACTACACAAAGTTGCTCACCACAGCATTATTAATGTTAGCAAAAAAATGAGAAACAGTTTATATTTTAAATAACAGGGAAGTGGCAAATTGTGTTCATCAAATTGATGGAATATGAACATGGAAATTGCAGGAACTGTTCTAAGCACTTTGTAAATTTTAATTCACTTAATCTTCATAGCAATCTTATGGGTAGTATACTATTAATATGTCCCATTTTACAGATGAGGAAACTGAGCCTTGGAGAGTTTAAATAACTTGCTCAAGATTACACAGGTAAAAAAATTTAAAAGATAAGAAAAAGCCCTAGCTGGTTGTTCAGTGGTTAGAGCATCGGTCCATGAACCGAAGGGTCTGGGGTTTGATTCCTGGTCAAGGGCATGTACCTGGGTTGTAGGCTGGATCCCCGCCTGGGTCAGGGCGAGTGCAGGAGGCAACCAATCAATGTGTCTCTCTCACATTGATGTTTCTTTCTCTCTCTCCTACCCTCCCTTTTACTCTCTCTAAAAATCACTGAAAAAGTATCCTCAGGTGAGGATTAAAATAATAATAATAATAATAATAATAATAATATCACACAGGTAACCAGTAGCAGACCTGGGATTTGAGTGAGGCTGTCTGGTTCTAGCATCTTTGATCTAAACATAGTACAACATTGCATTAAGGTATTTTATTATGCCGGATTTTCTTAAATTAGTTTTATAACAACACTTTGGAGATAAAATGTATCCTCTCCATTCAGGGAAACCAGATAGGGCAAGGAAGGTAGCAACTCAAACTCTGTTTCATTATAAACCCAATGACCAAAGTTCATATTTCCCATTTGTTCTCTCATTAGCAATAACCAAATGCTAATTTACAACATCTTTCCACATCATTCATCTTCTCAGAACCACTGGCAGCCTTGCCTCGTTGCTCAGTGGTTGAGTGTCGGCCCATGAATCAAGAGGTCACCTTTGATTCCTGGAACGTGCCTGGGTTTGGGGCCTTGACCCCCAGTAGAGGGCATGCAGTGGCAGCCGATCAATGTTTCTCTCTCATGGATGTCTACATCTCTCTATCCCCCCCTTCCTCTCTTTCTAAAATCAATAAAAATATACTGAGAAGAATTTTAAGAACCACCCTGCAAAGTTGCTATTTCATTAATCTGAATTTACAGATGAGGAAACCGAGGCCCAGAAGGGACAAATGGCTCACTCCAGGGTCTATTGCTAATTTCTTTTTTAAAAAAATATATTTTATTGATTTTTTTACAGAGCAGAAGGGAGAGGGATAGAAAGTCAGAAACATCGATGAGAGAGAGACATCGATCAGCTGCCTCTTGCACGCCCCCCCACTGGGGATGTGCCCGCAGCCAAGGTACATGCCCTTGCCGGAATCGAACCCGGGACCCTTCAGTCCGCAGTCCGACGCTCTATCCACTGAGCCAAACCGGTCTCGGCTATTGCTAATTTCTTGACTCCCAATCCCATGCTCCTGTTGTTCAACATGATTTAGACCAGTGGTCAGCAAACTCATTAGTCAACAGAGCCAAATATCAACAGTACAACAATTGAAATTTCTTTTGAGAGCCAAATTTTTAAAACTTAAACTTCTTCTAATGCCACTTCTTTAAAATAAATTCACCCAGGCCATGGTATTTTGTGGAAGGGCCACACTCAAGGGGCCAAAGAGCCACATGTGGCTCGCAAGCCGCAGGTTACCGACCACTGATTTAGACACTTTCAAGCCCACGTCCCCGTTACTTTAGCCTAGTAATTTCTCGGGAGCCACCAGGACCGCACAGAAGTGAAGAAAGGGACTGGCTTGAGCTTGGCCAGGCTAACTGGCCAGCCTGAAGCTTTAGGCCTGGAGGTCTGGACGACCACAGGAATGTTCCTCTGAGCCTTATCCTGCCGCAGGCAAGGGCTCTTCTCTGCGGACAGCGTGTGGAACCCGCCTTTCTCTCCTATTCTTTCCCCTGACACCTCAGTGTGGCTTCTCCAGACCCACCTTAGTCCCAGAGTCTCTTCAGAGGTTGCCGAGAGATGGGCTAGGATGATGATAATGATGAGGGGAATAATAGTACTATAATAATCTATAATAATAAAAGCATAATATACAAATTAGACCAGACATCCTTTTGGGCGAAGCCAGGGCTGCGAGGGAAGCCTGGGTCCCGGGTGCCAGAGGGAAGCTGGTGCCAGCAGCCGGGGGAAGGAAGGCTGCTCTTGCATGAATTTTGTGCATTGGGCCTCTAGTTAATAATAATAGTGAGAGTGTATAGAGAGCTTGCTGTATGCCGGAGGCCACCCTGCCAATGTTTGCAGACATCAAAGCCCACCACAGTTGTAGGTTGGGTGCTGGTTTGCTGAGGGGATGAGGCTCAGAGAGAGCCAGTGCCTTAATGGAGGAGGTGGGGGAGGCAGGGCTAGCCATCCCCACTGCAGAGTGCACTTGAGGCCCTGAGCCTCCTTTGTAAATCACTTCAGACTCAGCCCTACGCACATTCCTCTCATATCTGATCTTCCTGGGAACCTGCTCCCCAGGAGAGAGAGCAGGGGGGACCCAGCACTCTTGATTTAACGACCCAGAAACCAATCCATCCTCACTTTATCTCCTGACATTTCCTTTTAACGACGAAAATGCTGTTGACTGGTTTTTATAATTTCTTCAAACACATTTCCTAACCTGAAACGCCTTTAAAACACAACGAGCACAAATGGAGGTGGCAGGAGAGGTGACGGGCTGTGGACCCTCGGTCATCCTCCCAACCCCGGCGGCAGGCAGACGCAGGGCGAAGGGGCTGGAGGTTTTTGCACTTGGAAGGCATTAACTCCCATCAGTCCCATCAGGAGCACACGGCTCAAATGGCTGGGAGCCCGCAGAGCTGATCTGTAAATAATCTACGGGAAGTTTGCGGAGTCGAACATCAACACGCGGAGACAGGCTTCCAGTGGGTGACTGGCCCATGAGCCTCCGACAGGAGCTTTGCCACTGTTTCTACTTACAGGGAGAGGCTAAATTCAAACACAAACACTACGATGCAGCCAGTTCCGCAGCCAGACCCAGTCTCGGCGGCAACACTACAACTGTCGGGTCAAGTGTGTGCAGGGTGAGGCCCCGCAAGGGCAGCTGCAGAAAGAGCCCCGTAATCCCTTAACGAAGCAGCTGATGGTACTCTTTGTGTGGTTATGGCATAACTCTTCAAAAACAGGATATAGTACGTTTCAAAAAATTAGCACAGGCTACCAAGACTTCTTATAGATTTCTCTGTCGTGTTAACAGACGACAGAAACCAGAACTTGGAGGGCCTCTGATTACAATTCACTGCCACTCTGGACTGAAAAATTGTGAGAAAGCGTCGTTGCCAGATTATTAACAGGAAGAACAGGTCTCTGTTTGAAGGGGGCAGAGATCTCAGCCTCATGCCTGGAAATGTGCTTTCTTTTCATTTGGCTCCATGGTTACTTAAAGTAGAAAAAAAAAAAAGACTCACAGTTATATCAGGAAAGAGACCACTTTACCTGGTGTAATCCCCTTTGGCCTCCTGGAATAAAACACAGACAGATGATCAATTTCTATGTATGTTACTAATGCGAGGTAAATTTTACTTGGTCATTTACCCTCTTAAAGTCCCGAGTTCTCTTTATTTAAAGAATGTACACAAAGAACACTTTCCATGACCAGCGGGAAGAATGTGGCGTGGATTATAGAAATCGCCAGTAGCCATGAAGAGACAACTATCTCTTTAAAAGCACAGGTGATTATTTCTCCTTTTATGTTTCTAAGAGCACGTGATGAATGCTAGCCTATGGGAGCGGTGCACCTTTAAAACCCTGACACAGGTCCATCAGAACATGCTGTTTACTCTTTTTAAACCAGCATGGAGCACACTTGGTGGTTTTGTTTGTTTTTAGTTACCACTGCCTTTAAGAATTAAAGGGCTCTTTAACCCAACCTCAAGAAAACGTCGACAGAAGTTACTAAACTTAATGTAAATTACGGCCCTCCTAACAGCCGCTGCCTCCGGAGTTCCCGGCACCGGAGCGCCTTCCCACTCTTCCTCCGGCGCAGGCTGAACTTCCCTTCCTTTGAGACACAGTCTCTGCAGCTCACACAGACGGCTCTAAGACAGCACGGCGGCTCAGCTTTTTCACTGGCGAACAGCCACCGGCCCACAGTTTCAGAGTCGCCGGCCGTTCACAAAACCAGTCCGGAGAAAGGAGCAGTGGCCAGTCCTTACCTGCAAAGCCAGCGCCGCTAGCCTGAAGACGGTTCCGCTGTCCACTTCGATCTGCCCCTGAGGGAAGGAAAAGCCGGTGAACACGGCCCTCCTGGCAGCAAACGAGTGAGCTGGACGCTGTCACAGCTCGGCACCCCAGTCTGCATCAGATGCAGATCATACCATTGTGTGAAAAGGGAGGGGGTGAGCAGAAGCGCCTCCAGGGTTAAGAGGAAGCCGTGTGTGTGTGTGTGTGTGTGTGTGTGTGTGTGTGTGTGTGTGTGTGTGTGTGTGTGTTAGCTGTGTGAGTTTGCTTAGAAAGCACTTCTAGAAGGAACATGAATGACTTTGAAATTCAGACAACTTCTAAAAGAATAATTGTTATCTTTACAGGTTTGTTTTTAAACTCTAAAGATTTTCTTAGATTAGTTCAGTGTTTTCCTGAGAATTTTTTCTCTGTGCCATAGTATGCTTATTTTGGTATATACACAATGTAAATATTTTAAAAACTATATAAATTCAATCGACAAATGGCAAGTTGCTGGTTGAGGATGTGGAGAAAAAGGAACCCTAGAACGCTGCTGCTGGGAACGCAGCCATTGTGGAGAACAGTGTGGAGTTTTCTCAAAAACTAAAAATGGAGCTGTTATTTGACCCAGTGATCCTACTTCTAGGAATATATCCCAAGAATCCTGAAACACCAATCAGAAAGACTATATACACCCCTATGTTCATAGCAGTGTAATTTATATTAGCCATGATCTGGAAACAGCCCAAATGCCCATCAGCAGATGAATGGATAAAAAAAGCTTTACACCATTGAATATTAAGCAGCTGGAAAAAAGAAGAATCTCTTACCCTTTGAGACAGCATGGAGGGACCTGGAGAGTATCATGCTAAGTGAAATAAGCCAGCCGGAAAAAGATAAGTATTAAATGATCTCACTCATATGTGAAATCTAATGAACAAAATAAACTGAAAAATAAATATTTCCAGAGACATGGATACATGGAACAGACTGAAGAGTCTCAGAGAGAAGGGGCGGGGGGGGGGGCGGTGCAGGGGGGGTCGGGGAGAGGGAATGGGAGCAGGGTGGAGCAGGTCAATGGGCGAAAAAAGGGACATCTGTAATACTTTCAACAATAAAGATAAAAAAATAAATTAACTTCTGTGACAGTGATACATTATTGAATTAATATTTGTGCCATTATAGATAAAATATAAAGCCTTAAAAAGCAGCCATATCAGCCCTGGCCAGAATGGCTCATTTGGTTGGAGTGTTGTCCCCATGCATGGAAAGGCTAAGGGTTTGATTCCGGTCAGGGCACATACCTGGGTTTTGGGTTTGGTCTCTGGTTGGGGCAGGTATGGGAGGCAACTGACTGTGTCTCTCTCTCTCTTCCTCTCTCTAAAATCATGAACATATCCATGAGTGAGGATTTTTTAAAAAGCAGTTACAGCAAATGCTTCAAAGACTAAAATTCTGTTGCTTTATGTTGAAGTTTAATGAAATATAATTTACCATTTTTCCATTATTTTATTTTTTCACCCTTCAAGATCTGAAATTAAAAGAGGAGTTCTGGGCCTCAGTTAACAGAACTCCTGTTTCAGTATCCTGGCTGGATGCATAAGTGTGTGCAGAGGGGGATTGCTTCTGTTAACACTCAAATGTGCCTTCATTTATTTTACTAAATATAGTGATATTCGCAAATACCATTACTGCATTACATAATATATTGCAACCATACGTGGTTTAGAAGGATCTCTGTTTTGCAGAGGCAAGATATTTTTGAAGAACAGAAACAGGGGAGAGTGATTGATATAGAGGCAAGGAGGCATTGAACAGGCTGTCAAGATACAGGGGGAAGGCTTGGGTGGGTGGGAGGTGGATGCTGGGGGAGATCAATCGAAGGACTTATATGCATGCATATGAGCATAACCAATGAATGAAAGACACTGGGGTGGGGAGGGGGACAGGTGAGGACATGTGCTGGGGGGTAAGGGAGGCTGGGGGGGAAGGAAAATATATGTACTACTATTAAATATAAGTTATACTGCAAAAAAATCAATAAAAATATATTAAAAAAATAAAATCATTTGTGTGCATGATATTCTAGCTTGTAAGCATACCCACGCGTAACAATAATTCTGTCAGCCACCCTTTGCCCAGTCTCCGTACAAACAGGACCTGAAGGTGCAGTGTCCAGTAACACGGCACTCCCCGGCCTGGGCGTCGCCCTGCACTCTCTCCTCCCTTCTTCCTGGGATCCAGGCTGCAGGTTCTCACCGCACCCAGCGCGCCAGGGGAGGGACTGAGTAGTCTGGAGTAAACGCACACGCAGTGGGTTTACCAAAGCAGTTTGCCATGAGGATGTCTGGGAGGGTTATGCATTTCTCTCAGGTTTTTGAGAGATTTCACTGGTGTTCTCAAAAACAAAACAAAACAAAAGCCACAAAATGAAACCAAACCCCCAGGACACTACATTGTCAGCAGTGGTCATGTCCATGTTCCTCTTATGTTACAAAATGAACACCATTCACTTCATTCACCAGCATCTAGGTGTTCCTTCTGGAACCTGAGGGAGTGGACCTGCTTGACACAACGAGGGCCAGGCCATGAGCCTGAAGCTCTCCTGTGACCTCTGGAACCCACTCATGAGATAAAAGGGAAGCCAGGCCCATGGGTGGATAGATGGCCTTCTGTCTTTCAGGCAAGAGACAGTGTTTTCTGCTGAAAGATGATGGGGCAGTTAAGCCGACAGGTGAGCTGAGTGCTGATCAACATTACATTTTAGAAAGGTTAAATTCCTTACTTTCAATGAATTTAGTAAAGGGAACTCATTAGAGTGAGGGGGGATTATAAAACATCTTTGAATTTGCCATTAGGCTAAAACTCAAAGTCAAATTGTCTTAAAATCTTAGCAAAGAGAAAAAGTGAATTATTTTGGGTATGAACATGACTAAAGCTGAATAAAATATATTGAAAATATTTGCCAACCCCTCTGATACCCCATGACTCGCTTGGCCTCCTCAGAACCTTGGGTGAGTTATCCAAACAATATTTTAGACACCAACTTTTCAATTGAGTAAATGGAAGTTCAGCAGATAAAAAACCTCAAACAGATACGCTTAAGAATGCTGCCAAATAAGTCTCCACCGTAGAAGGTCATTAAGTATTAAAAAGGCTGGAATGTGGAGCTGAGCCTGAGCGTACCAGGCTGGGACAGCCTGAGGAGAAGGAGGGACTGCGCTCCTGTTCACCCCTTTCCCACGCAGCGCCCTGCCACAGTTCTGGGGGAGGAGGGAGGGATGGGGTGGAGGGATGGGCTCTATCAGAATCCAGGAGACAGGGGATGCAGATTTGGCAGAGCCTCATGTTCTTTTATACACCTCAGCCCCCATCTCGCCCTCCAGTTAACCTCTGTTCTGGAAATTCAAGACAACCTATAATTATTTTGGGGTGGAATTCACCAAACGATGGAACAATCGGGAATAATACTATTTGCCTAGTTCTCAGCAATGTCACGAGGTAAATCTTAATGAAAACTTAGACTGACCTGTACAATTTCATGCCTGAAATGTGAAAGTTCTTTACGGTAGAAGCTGCTGTCTGTCCTGGGACATCACATTCTTCTTACTTACAAGCATGGCAATGGTGGTAACCCTATAGGGCTCAGGCAAGCTAACACTTGAGAAACCGATCTGCTCGAAGAGCTAGGTAATGGGATCCTGTGGTGGGTTTACATGGCTTGTGGGCACAGACAGAGGAGCGGACGAGCCAGGCAGATGAGGTGGCTGAAGGTACAGGGTCACAGGGAACAGGACCGGCCCTGGTGCTGTTCCCTCGGCTAATGTAACCGGACTACGGGTTCAATTGCTGGGTCACTGGGATCAGCTATACATGGGACACCTTGTTTTCATCCGGGGCTTCTTGACTCAATTGATCTAAACATCATCTAATGAGATGAACTCTAGGTTTTTGCTTCCAAAATAGGAAAACAGAATTTTAAAAGTTTTAGGAAGAAACCAAGATGGAGGCATAGGTAAAATCCTAAACTGCTGCCTCACACAACAATTTCAAAACTACAACTGAAAGACAAAACAGACATCATCCAGAACCACAGGAAGGCTGGCTGAGTGGAAATTCTACAGCTAGAAGGAAAGAGAGAAGCACACTGCGAATCAGAGGAGCTGTAGGAGGCAGAGGTACTGAGATGCATGCACTGAGAGGACTGGCAACTGAGTGCATGACTGGTTTTCTCAAGCGGGAGGAAGACAAAAGCTCCCGACTGTGCTGAACTCCAGTTCCAGGTGAGACTCTGGGGACCCAAACTCATACAGGGTGACAGTGGACTGTCAGGAAAGAGAAAAGCACACTGAGACTCAGAGGAAATGCAGAGGGCAGAGGTATCGAGGCCTGCACCCAGAGAGGGCAGGCAACTGAGTACATGGCTGGGTTACTCAAGTGGGAGGGAGACAAAAACTTCCAACTGCACTGAAATCCAGTTCCAGGTGAGACTCTGAAGACCCAGACTCATTTGGGAAAAAATTGGACTGTCTGGCAGTGGGCGGAACTCAAGGGCAGCTTTCTTTCAGAGGTGCATGCAGCGATTACCATGGGACACTGAGACACAGGGGCCTATTAGGGCAGGGCTGATAAGAAACCAATGCTGTCTGCTCCGCCCTGAGACTCTGTCCCATCCATGCTGAGCACAGAGGATTTTGCAAGTCTTGTTTCATAAGAGTGTATCCAGCACAGAAGCTCTCCCAGTGTAGATACAGGTGGTCCTCACAGCCAGTTGGCCTGGAGGTCAATTCCTCCCAGTGATACCAACAAAAATCAAGGCTTAACTACAACAAGACTGTGCACACAGCCCACAAAGGGGTGCACAAAGAGTGTCCACCTCAGGTAACTCGGGAGGCTGAGCCACTGGGCCCTATAGGACACCTAGCACACAGAGCCACTCTATCAACTCAGGGAAGCAGCCAAAATGCAGACACAAAGAAACAGATCACAAATGAAAGAAATGGAGGAAAGCAAAAGACTCGATATAGAGTTCAAAACCATGGTTGTAAGGTTTTTCAAGAATTTTCTATAAAAGGCCAATAAAGGTAGTGAGACCCTCAAGGGTATGAAAAAGGACAATCTAGAAATTAAGCATACACTGACTGAAATAAAAAATATTATACAGAGATCTAACAGCAGACTAGAGGATCACAAGAGTCAAGTCAAAGTTTTGAAATACAAAGAAGCAAAAAACACTCAACCAGAAAAGCAAAAAGCAAAAAGAATACAAAAATGTGAAGATAGTGTAATGAGCCTCTGGGAAAACTTCAAGCATACCAACCTCCAAATTATGGGGGTGCCAGAAGAAGAGAGAGAGCAAGATACTGAAAACCTATTTGAAGAAATAATGACAGAAAACTTACCCCACCTGGTGAAAGGAATAGACTTACAAGTCCAGGAAGCACAGAAAACCCCAAACAAAAGGAATCCAAAGAGGACAACACCAAGACACAACATAATTAAAATGCCAAGAGCATCTATTAAATCTAAGGTATACTGCAAAAAATAAATAAATGAATAAATAAAAAATAAAATTAAAATAAAATGCCAGGAGCAAAAGACAAAGAGAGATATTAAAAGCAGCAAGAGAAAAATAGTTACATATAAGTGAGTGCCCATACGATTGTCAGCTGATTTCTTAACAGAAACAATGCAGGCCAGACGGGAGTGGTAAGAAATATTTAAAGTGATGAACAGCAAGAATCTACAACCAAGATTACTCTATCGAGCAAAGCTATCATTTATAATTGAAGGTCAGATAAAGAGCTCCACAGATAAGAAACAGCTAAAGGAGTTCATCACCACCAAACCAGTATTATATAAAATGCTGAAAGGTGTTCTTTAAGAAGAGAAAGAAGAAGAAAAAGGTAAAGATAAAAATTACAAACAACAAATACATATCTATCAACAAGTGAATCTAAAAATCAAGTGAATAAAAAATCTGATGAACAGAATAAACTGGTGAATATAATAGAATCAGGGGCATAGAAAGGGAGTGGACTGACAATTCTCGGGGTGAAATGGGTGTGGGGGGTTTGGGGAGAGACTAGATAAAAATCGTATACCTATGGATGAGGACAGTGCGGGGGGAGGGCAGAGGGTGGGGTGAGAACCCAGTAGAAGGGAGCTATGGGGGGGGGGGATAGGAACAATTATAATATTCTGAAAAATAAAGATTTATTAAATTTAAAAAAAGTTTTAGAATTTGGGAGTGAAATTATTGAAACTCTAATCCCATGGTTTTCGGATGCTGGCACTCTGTGGGGACATGACCCCCAGTGCTCTTCCCAGTCCCACAGCTGGTGCCCATGCTGCCCCCCGACCCAGTGCTCGCCCACTCTGCTGGGCACTAGTAGACTTGCTATGACTCCATTGCCAACTTCTTACCAGGAATCTCCAGGAGACATGTTTTGGTAAAAACTGGAACCAGATAGGTCAGAAAAATGACTACAAATGCCCCCTCTAGTGTTGGGGGACAATGTTTTGTCATCAAGCACCCACACTCATAGTCAAATGGGAAAACTATTTCTGAACACTTGTTCTGCCTTTCCTGTGTCAATGTTGTTATCCATGGGAACTCATTCTGCACTAAACCAAAGAGAATTCTCAATGTCTGCAGATGGAGAAAAAGGGGCTTATATATATATATATATATATATATATATATATATATATATATATAAAAAATTGACTTTTTACAGAGCAGAAGGGAGAGGCATAGAAAGTCAGAAACATCAATGAGAGACATCGATCAGCTGCCCCTTGCATGCCCCCCACTGGGGATGTGCCCGCAGCCAAGATACATGCCCTTGACCAGAATCGAACCCGGGACCCTTTAGTCCGCAATCCGATGGTCTATCCACTGAGCCAAACCGGTCTCGGTGAGAACGGAGCTTCTTGACATTGGTTGCCAGTTTCGTTCATTGTTGAGCTGTACCGGTCTGAGGTCTGGTTAAAAACTGCCACCTGGCAAGAACGATGCCTTAGACATTGCCTGGTTGTCCTCCTTGGTTTGCCACCAGGCCTGCACACAGTGCAAAGGGCAGATGTGGTAAGGACACTAGTGAGCCAGTGGGTGCAGCTCCCTGGAGTCTCTCTCCTTTCTTCTGAGGACACAGCTCTGTGGAGGAGGACCCGGCCGGGCTAGGAAGAACAGTTTTTGGACAATTAGGCTAGCAGAGGGGCCACGGCAACACTTCATACCTACCTGCTGTCTAACAAGGCAGTTTTTAAAGCATGTATTTGTATTGATTTCAGAGAGGAAGGGAGAAGGAGAGAGAGAAACATCAGTGATGAGAGAACCATTGATCAGCTGCCTCCTGCACACCCCACCCTGGGGATGGAGCCTGCAGCCCAGGCATGTGCCCTGTCCAGCAACTGAACCATGACCTCCTGGTTCATAAGTCAACGCTCAACTACTGAGCAACACTGGCCGGGCAAGGCAACTCTTGTCATGCCCCTGAAAGCCAGCCCACAGCTACATGTGTACCCCCATCCTCCCCATGTGCAAATGAACCAAAACTTTCTCCTTGTTGTCCAAGCTGGTTGTGGGAGGCAATGCGTATATAGGATGAATTCAATGACCTACTGCACACTCTTTTGTAAGTCCGGGCTTTGTGACTGTGGCACAAGTGGCACAGCGAGCCGGGTCCCTCTTTGTTGAGGGCTCTTGGCTTTGCAGGGCATTAGGCAGCAGCGCAGCCTCTGCCACCAGATTCCAGGAGCAGCCTCGCCTGAGCCCTGACAAGCAAACGTGTCTGCAGGCATTCCCAAAGGGCTCTGGGGCAAAACGGGTCTACCTCATGCTCTAAGTTTTCTTTGCGGATCAAGCTAGAATCACCCGAAACCTGCAGAACTGAACCACATGTTTGTTGCAGATAAAACTGTGTTTAGTACTGTGTTTTGGCATTCCTCCACTGGCTTCTGTTGAGAATTAGTATAAGAAACAGCCCTCAGGGTCCTGGCTGTGGTTACTTAGTTGGTTGCAGCATTTTCCTGTGCACCCAAGGGTCTCAGGTTCGATTCCCGGTCAGGGCATGTTCCTAGGTCGTGGTTTTGATCTTGGGTGGTTGGGGCCCATGTGAGAAGCAGCGGATTGATATTTCCCTTACATCTCTGTCTCTCCCTTCCTCTTTCTAAACTCAGTAAATATACCCTTGGGTGAGTATTAAAAATAAATTTAAAGAAAGGAAAGAAATAACCCTCAGAAATTCCTGGTGTGTTATGCACATAGTTGATTTCATCATCTCATGTCCCTTTACATGGGCCTGGGAGGAGTTTCTGCTTCGTAGGACAAGGAGTGAATGTGTTCTTTCAAGCAGCCGCTTTGTTTGGACCTTGATGACCACAGTGAGTGATGTCACTGATCATGACTCTCTCTCTCTCTGCTTTGGCTCTTAGAAGAACTTGAATTTCAAAGTCGTGGGCTCAATGGTTTATAAGAACCATGCTGGATGTTTTCTACTAAGCTTAACCCTGATGGCATCTAATGATTCCTACCTTTATTTTCTCTCTTACAGATAACTCTGATTTCATCACTTACTATGTTTTAGAGTATTTTCTCCTTTTTTGAGGTACATGCAATAAAATGCACAAATCTTAGTGTACAGCTCAATGAATTTTGATGTGCATACATTCATGTAACCATCACCACCCAGGTCAACATATCAAACATTCTAATATTTTCATCTGAGGAAAATGTATGTACATTTATACACCAATAAAATTATTTTTGTTAATTAGAAAAGTATAAAACAATAGTGCAAAACTGTTTGAATTTGCAATTCTTTAATTACTAACCAGTTTGAGTGTTTTCTTGCAATTGCATTTTATTTGCTATTGCCAGTGTATGAAATAAGCCCTTGTTCACTTACCTGTTTGAGAAACAACTTAGATTTATTTTGAGCTACAAAAATTAACACTTTTTCTCATCTATTGGGAACAAATTGTGTTCTTTATTCTGTCCCTCTTTGCCGAGTCCTCCTTCTCCTGGCCTCCTACAGGCCTGTGAAGTCAGAGTGGACTGGGCCTATCTCTCCCACTGCAAAAATCTGAGGGGCCCCAAGCAAGTTATATTTTCTGAAACTCAGTTCCTCACCTGCAAAATGGGGAATGATAATGTTGGCTTTAGTGAGTTGTTAGGGCATTAAAGCAAGTACAAGTATAAAGCATTTTTCATAATGTCTAGCACTTGAAGACTCAATGTGATTCTTTTTGTGCTAATGTTTGCTATGTTGCTTCTTACATTCTTAAATATCTATGGTTATCTACTTTGTTCTGGGCACTGTTTAATTATTGTGTTGTTGCATAACATGTAATCACTGTTTCATTATAATATGTTTCAATATTTGATGGAATAAATGCTTTAATTTTATATAATTCTTGATAGTCTCTTTCACTTATTTTTAAAAAGAAATTTTAAAATAATCTTGCCAAGTTTTAAAAAATAAGTTGTCTTCTTCTGGGGTAATATGTTTCTGTTGAAATTGCTTTATAATGATCTAAAGTTTTATGATATACACCATAAAGATCACACAATCCAGTGTCTGGGTTAACATTCAGTATTTTATATTTTCCTTGGTAAGTGGGTTACTTGTTCATTCTACTATTTATCTGGTTATCATCATGTAGGATTATTAGTTTTAGTGTATTTAACTTACATTCAACTTCTTCACCAAAGCCAATAATGCCAATAAGTTTTAGCTAATTTGTTTCCATTTTGTAGGCATATAGTGGAATTGTCTCCGAACAATATTTTGGTGCAGTTATTTGCAGGAAGTTTCTTATTTCTTTTTTTATCTCATTGCCAACCCACTTATTATTTAATAACATGTTATTTAGCCTCCATGTGTTTGTATGTTTTTGAGCGTTTTTACTGTAGTTGATGTCTAATTTCATTCTACTGTGATCTGAGAAGATGCTTGATATGAATGACTTCAACCTTCTTGAAAGTGTAGAGACTTGTTTTGTGTCTTGACATGAGGTCTTTCTTTGAGAATGATCCATGTACACTTGAGAAAAATGTATATACTGTAGCTCTGGGGTGAAATGGTCTATAAATGTAAATTAAAAATCCATCAGACCCAGTGTGTTCTTTAGTCACTGTTTCCTTATTAATTTTTTGTCTGGAAGATCTATCCAGTGAAGTCGGGGAGGGGGGATGTTAAAGTCCCCTACTATGACTGTGTTGTTGATCTCTCTGTTAAAATCCTCTAGAAGTATTTTTTTAAAATATATTTTTTATTGATTTATATTTATTTATTTATTTATTTATTTATTTATTTATTTATTTATTTATTTATTTTTACAGAGTGGAAGGAAGAGGGATAGAAAGTCAGAAACATCGATGAGAGAGAAACATGGATCAGCTGCCTCCTGTACACCCCCCACCGGGGATGTGCCCACAGCCAAGGTACATGCACTTGACCAGCATTGAACCCGGGACCCTTCAGTCCGCAGTCTGACGCTCTATCCACTGAGCCAAACCGGTCTTGGCTAGAAGATTTTTATATATTTAGGTGTTCCTATATTGAGTGCATATATGTTTACCAGGGCTATATCTTCTTGTTGGATCAATCCCTTTAAATTATGTAGTGACCTTTATTGTCTCTCCTGATGGCCTTCATTTTTAAATATATTTTGTCAGATATGTGTGTTGTTACCCCAGCTTTTTTGAATTTTCATTTTCATGGAAAAATATTTTCCATCCCTTTACTTCCATCTTGTGTGAGTCTTTTGTTCTGGGGGTAGGCCTCTTGTAGAAAGCATATATCTGGGTCATGTTTTTGTATCCATTCAGCTACCCTATGTCTTTTCATTGGAGCTTTTAATCCATTTACATTTAAAGTTATTGATAGGTACTTATTTATTGCCATTTTAATTTTTTATGTCTATGTTTCTCTCTCTAATTCTTCTTCTCATTACAGCAGCCCTTGAGTGTTTCTTGCAGTCATGATTTGGTAGCAACAAACTCCTTTAGTCTTTTTTTCTGGTCTGGAAAGCTATTTATTTCACCATCTATTTTGAATGATAGCCTTAGATATAGTAATCTTGGTTTCAGGTACTTGCTTTTCATTATTTTGAACACATCCTATCATTCCCTTGTGGTCTCCAGAGTTTCTGATGAAAAATTAGCTGACAACCTAATGAGAGCTCCTTCATAGGTGACAAATTGCTTTTCCCTGGATGCCTTTAAGATGCTCTCTTTGGCTTTAATTTTTGGCATTTTTATTATAATGTGTCTGGGTGTAGGCCTGTTTGAGTTCTTCTTCCTTGGGACTCTACATGCCTTCTGGACTTGTGTGACTTTTCCCTTCACCAGGTTAGGGAAGTTTTCTGCCTTTATTTCTTCAAACACATTCTTATCCCTTGATCACTTTCTTACCCTTCTGGTACTCCCATAATGTGAATATTGTTACGTTTCACATTGTCCCACAGCTCCCTTAAGCTGTCCTCCTGATTTTTAATTTTTTTTTCTTTTTGGTTCTCTGATTGAGTTATATTTTTCTACTCTGTCTCCTCATTCACTGAGCTAATCTCTGGCTTCCCTTAATCTGCCGTCTATTCCTTGCACTGTGTTCTTTATTAGTGCTATGTCATTCTTCATAGTTACTATATCTTTCTCTTGCTGTTGAGAATCTTTGCCATCATTATTCTGAACTCTAAGTCTCATAATTTTCTTATCTCCATTTATTTAGCTCTTCTTCTGAAGATTTCTCTTGTTCTTTCATTTGGGATTTGTTTTTGTTGTCTCCCCATTTTGTCTTCCTGTTTGGATTTGTGTCTATGTATAACGTAGATCTACTACACCTCCCAATCTCTAGTGCAGGACAGTGTCAGATGCTGTTTCTGACTGGCCCTAAGTACCCTGTTTGGAGCTATCCGCAATCCATAGCTTGTGGCTCCCTCTGTTGGGGCTGGGTGACTTTGGAAAAGACCAAGATGTGCGCCAAGGTCTGTTTTTCCTAGTCGTGGGCCCCAAATTAGATCAGGCAAAGACTCAAAGCCTGGAAAGCAAAGTTCTGGAGAAGAAAGATGTTTCCCAGAGCTGAGATATTCCTCTGGAACTTCAGCTGCTGTCTGTAGGAGCCTGGCCAGGTCTTTTGTGCCTCCACACTTTCTATCAGTCTCTATGTGGCCTCTATTTGCCATCCTGTGTTATCAGTTTCTATTCAGCTAGTTTTCAGTTGTTTATTCAGGATGGTTTTTCTGTATTTTAGTTGTAATTCCAATTTTGTTCTGAGAGTATGTCAGTGTAGCTTCAACTTATTCCACTGCCATTTTGTAATCTCCTATATGTCTTTTTGTTTTCTTTCATTCTCTTCCCTCCCTCCCTCCCTCCCTTCCTCCCTTCCTTTTTTCCTTCCTTCCTTCCTTCCTTCCTTCCTTCCTTCCTTCCTTCCTTCCTTCTAAAATGCTTCTTGTATTTCTTGATTCACTGTGCAGTTTATTTGACTTGGTTTTCAACTCAGTACAGAATCCCAGCTCTCTGAACCATGAAAACCTAACTCAGGCTTCCCCAGCGACAACAATAGCACCTGGGTTGGCAGGAGTAGCTATATAAACTCAAAATGCTAAACACAATGAGGTGCTAGATGTCAAAGAGTCTTTTACTTTCCTGGCTTCAATTTCTAAAACTATAAAAGGAAAATAATATCTGCCTCACAACCTCATGGAGTTTGGAGAATAACAACAACAACAACAACAACAACAAAACACAACAAAGAAAGACAAAACAAACCCCCTCTCCCCCCGGATATTAAAGATGCTTTGAAATAAGGTTTAAAAAGCATTACAAGAAAAGTAAACAAGTACAGGTTTTTTTTGGGGGGGGCATGTACCACAGTTTCAAAGACATAAGCAGTATGACCACAGTATCTGGGCATACTGCTTCTCAGAAACGTAATCACAGTGAAGATAGGAGCAAAGAGAAAGTTAGCAGCATGTGGACACATTTTTAACTGTGGGAGGATAATACAAATAAACATATGGACATGGAAATCAACCTGGTATGGTTTGTAGAGTGCATTTTACTTTTAGGTGGACAGGTGACATATGTTTTTATTCTTTGGGTGAAATTCCAACTAATTTAATAGAAACCACATCTTGGCTTCTAGCTTTTCCACTTTAAAAAAAGAAAAGAAATGGAAGCATTTTGAGCATCTAAATGAGTGTCAGAATGGATTACAATACATTGAATACAAAGGAGTCCATGAGTCCATGATGACTTAGAATAGTCTTTTTCAAAGGTTAAGATACAGAAGAAGGGAAAATGATTCTTTACAGATGAATGCTAAGGAATCCTGAAGGTGGAAGAATTAGAGACTCACCATTTACAATCATCATAGTGCTGACTTAGCAAGTCCTCATTCGAGGCCAAGAGCATTGGGTCAAAGACTTGGGAAGCTGCAGAGCCAAGCAGCTTCCATGTGTCAGTTCCAGACAAATGTAGCTAATCACTCAGGGGAGAAGGTGAAGAGAAAACTGGCAGATACCACCTTCACCAACACCAAGCCTCCTGGTGAGACACTGGGAAGGACATCACATTGCTTATGCAGTGTTCTTGCCACAGGAGGTTAGGTTAGACTAGAGGCTCTCAGGCTGGTGTTTAGCAGAGTAACCTCGGCTCATAGAGAGTACAGGGAGGTCCTGCCCACTAAAGCAGGTAGGATGAAACCAGTATGGCTCTCTGTACTCTCACTAAGTTCTGATACATGTCCAGTATGATACATGTTTGGAATTGCTGACTTAGACACATCCATATTTCACAAATTGAATTGAGAGGTAATCTGCAAGGCAATGGGCTTCTACTCTCAAAAATACCAGTGCTAGAAAAGCCAAAGAAAGACTGGGCACCCGTCTCTAGTTCTGGCGACTAAAGTGACTAAAGTGTCCTGGGGACGAAAAGAGTGTGTGATACTGGACTGGGTCCTGGATCAATAAAGGAGGAAAGGCTATAGAGAACATTATTGAGACAATTAGAAAAATTTCAATAACTACATATTCAACAATAAATACAGATTAGATATACACAGTTTATGAAATATGGGACAGATCTCATAAAATGCCAAACTGCACAACAGGCAGGCAGACATCTGTTCAGCTCGTCGCTGCACAGCCAGTAGCACCTGTACAGTGCCTGGCACAGAGTGGACATAATAAATATTTCAACGAATTCATCTATACTTAAAAATAAAGCCTTTTCATGACAATGCTCTACCAAATGAAGCTGAAAAAAATCATCAGGACTGAGTCTCCTTCTCCCCAGTTCTTACTTTTATTTTCCTCCAATTTTGAGGTCTTGAAGCCATTTTATTCCTTTTAGGTGCAGGAAGAATGAGATTATCACATGGTCAATATCAGAAAACAAGCTTCAAAAACCTTTTATATTTTTATTGATTTCAGAAAGGAAGGGAGAGAAGAAGAGAGATAGAAACATTAATGATGAAAGAGAATCATTGATCGGCTGCCTCCTGCACACCTCACTCTGGGGAGTGAGCCTGCAATCTGGGCATGAGGCTTGACTGGAATCAAACCTGGAACCCTTTAGTCCACAGGCCGATACTCTATCTACTGAGCCAAACTGGGTAGGACTCCAACAATCCTTTTTATAAACTCTTCCATCAACATATTTTCAAAGCAAGGGAGTGGATGTCTAAACACTGCCCTGAAATTAAAGGTGTGGTGATCTAAGGCCCAATTGTTTTGCGACACGAGAAAGGCAGGGAGCCTAAGTAGGCCAGGCTCTGCTAATGAGTGTGGAAGTTCAAGGCACCCACATCTGATAAGTATGCAGGGAGACAATGGGCGAACAGATGAATCATCATCATGAACAAACGCTGGGAATCAGCTCTCAGCTGCTACTCTCACTCTTTCGGAGTGGACTTGAACCACAGCATTCTAATTGCTTCGATGCACACTGGCACCCACTTACAATTACAATTTGAATTTGTAGGCGCGTAGCGTTCTGATGGAAACTAGTCATATATAGTTTTTTAAGTACAAGGTGCTTACCAGATAATCAAGGATGATTAGAGGAAGAAAAGGATAAATTGGGAGCAAAAAAGTTATTGTCATGATGTTAAAACTGAGCCTTTGAATGAAGAAGCCATGCTAACGTTAACATCCTCTCTGGTTTGCACGAGTAGACATGCAACAATACTTTTATTTTCATCTGATTTGGCCTCCCATTTATAATTTCCCCACCAATAGGACATATCTCATTGAAAATATTTTCAAAAGCATTCTCCCTTTGTGCCATTATTGTGATTGCTTATGCTCAAATAATTTTTATAACTGAGAGCATTTTATAGCAGTCCTCTTGGGAATTTTAGAATGATAGTGCCAAGAACAACAAAAACAAGAAACACTTAGATGCTAATCATCTGTTCCAAGAGGATGACAAAGGTAGATTCACGGAATTCCCAGGACGATCACTCCACAGGTGAGGGGACTGAAGCTCAGGAAGGTAGAGAAGCTTACGGCCAGCCAGCCTGGAAGTGATAGAACCAGGATTGGATTCCAGACAGTTGGGACCTGCTCTCTGCAGCCCTCACTCCTTTCATGGCTGGCATCAAACATTCAGAATGTCTCTCCCGAGAGTAAGAAAGCTGGTTAGTTTGAAATACTTACTGACTTCACTTTAGCTGAGATAAACTATACACATAAGGTCCAAAATGGTAACTATCTGTGCCCAATTCAATAGGTTGCCTGAAATAGCTATCTCACTCTATTATGCAATGAATCCATATTGCAAAGCATTAAGTATTAGGCTGACTTAATTATGAAATGGAAGTCTCTATTCAAAATCTTCTTTCTGAAAAATATAAAGACAGCCCTTCCAACCTCTTGCATACCCAGAAAGGCAGGTTACATCTGCTTCTAGAATGGCTTAAAAAAATGTAACAGATAGATGATAAGTGGACAGATAAATGGATGGATAGAAATAAATAGTTGGTATGGGTAAATTTGTTTTTGGAAGTTTCTTTGCCATATTCCTTTTGAATTACATGATTTGTGTCTTCAAGGATGTCAACCTAAGCATTCCCAAAAGCTAGACATATACAATGAAATTTGATTTATAAAATGAGAAAATGACTTACAGGGTCTCTTCATCCATCCTTAGTGTTTAAAATTTTATATTTTCAGCTGATTGAACCTTTTACCTTCTCTACTGCCATTCAAGCATTTATCATAGTATTTTTACAACATTTTTTGAGTCACAATTTAGCTGTAATGATACTCTTATAGCCCATTTCTGAGGCGATGGTTTAGAAAAAGCATCAATATTGGGTTTAAATGTTTTAAGATAATTCATGTTAAGGGCTGCCATTGTGAAACACAGGGCTTCCAATTGGATTGTCGGTAGCTCCTTTCAATGAATTCAACGAATATATAAGAGGCTACTTGTGCTGGCAACACATCAGTGAACAAAGACTCCATTCTGTGTAAACCCCTTCTCCCCTGGCCGTGCCAACTGTAGGGTGTTTCCTTGTCCCCCACTCCATGACCATGGCCTTTTACCTCCAGGGGCCCAAGGTTTTTCATGGAGGACCTGACATCTTCCCCTTTACCATCCTCAGGGGAGTCCCTGAGAATTAAAATTGGCAGGTGTTATAACTATTATTATGGCAACTTTGATTCTCACAAATGCACAAGGCAGCATATATCTGAAAGTCCATGGCTTGAGACACGTTATTAGGAAAACAGAGGGAAAGCCACATGAAACAGGCAAGGTGCAGTGTTTATTATAAGCTTTCAATAGCCCTTTGAAATGTGGCACTAGAGCTCTTTGTTCCTTCTGCACCAGCTTCTTTTCAAACCAACTCTGTTTAGTTTAGTGACTTCACTTGGTAAATATCAATGAGAAGCCATGCTCACCTTTCCATGGACAGAATTTACAGCCTGCAAAATTCAATTCCTGACCCTTTAAATTATTCCAACATATTGAAATGAGCTTGAGGATTGACACACACACACACACACACACACACACACACACACACACACACTCTGACATATGCAAACACCCCCAAAGGCTAACACTGTCAGGTTAGCAGATATGCCAGATATATTTCAGTTCTTCATAACAACTCACATTGTTGGTTGTTGAACTAGATGAAGTAATCCCAGGGTGAGAGCCAGGTGTATGGTGCTGACAGAAGTGGACTGGTTACAGAGGAATCACTTCAAGTTCTGAGGTTACACTGAGCTGCGGCCAATACCTCTCACCGAAGGCATTACAATAGGGGCAGTAAGAGGCCTTCCCAGGAACATGCACTTTAAAAACCTCTTTGACAAGAGCAGGCACTGGAAGCACTAAATTATCAAAACATCTTCCTAGGCTTTAGGAGCATGTTTCTTAAAACACAGTCCCATTTTGACTGTGCAGGTACTCATTGTTGGCTATTAGGTTGGTGCATTTCTCCGACTGTCCTTCCATCCCGGCTCTGTCTGCATGACACTGCTGGCTCTGCTAAGAGGGAAGCAGGAGAGTCCCTGTGGTCTGGCTGAACGGTGGGGGCAGGAGAATCTACTGGAAGACTTGGCTCAAATATTTTAGGATGAACTGGATTCCTCTGTAGATACTCACTGTCTTCGAGGCAATCAAAAGTGGATGACTTATTTTCTTGGAATTCCAAGAAAAGATGGATGAAGCTAAGAGCAGAGCTGCCTATTCTCTAAAGATCTCAAAAGGCAGCTCCAGCGACCAGTGCAGCAAAGATGAATGCGTATGCTCGAAATCTGACCAGGGAGGCCGAACGGTGTTCCCGTTGGCTCAGCATATGAAGTTAAAGGATACAAGTATCACATTAACTCTGGAAAATTGCATTTAGGGGCAGACGCTCTATCATCGGTAGTAAAAACAAAATAAAATTCAAAGCTGAAAAAGTCTTATTTTATGATTGTTATTCAAAACTGATTTTCAATTTAACTTGATCTTTTTACGAGTCCATTTTGAAAAATTTGATCAGTTACTAGTGTAAACTACATGTATTTTGCTCACTTGACCAATATTTACTGGGGGCCTCTGGCGGATGCCAGCTTTGTGCCAGTGGAGGGGACATAAAGATGTGGTGCAGTCGCCCCTGTCCCAAGGAGTCAGTCAGTTTCTGGAGTGGCAGACACGTAAGCAAAGAGTTCACCACGGCGAGCAGAGAGTTAGGAGGAGGCTGTCCTGGACGGAGGCTGAAGAAACGAGTCCCGGAGGAAGTGGTGGCAATGGCGCACACAAGGCCAAGAGGAGAGCGATTAGGGGCAGGGCCCTGGGCTGTCTGAAGCAGGGGTGGAAACTTGCCGCAGGGAAATGAAGGGAGAGAGAAAGGCATTCAGCACAGAAACGAGAACAGAAAACAGAGAAAGACCTTCAGCAGAGGCACAAGCAGATCAAGAATGCAGGGAGCTTGAGAAAGACAGTGTTAATTAGGAGGGAGAAATTATTTCAGTGTGACTACGGGGTGAGTGTGGGAAGAGGCTGGAGTGATAAACTAGGGCTGTGTGTTCCTATTAAGGGGCTTGATATGTAACAGTAGTGGTAATAATAGCAAAAATATTAATAGCAAAACAGTCTGTGCACAGATACTATTCTACATACCATGTGTATATTATTTTACCCACTGAGGTAGGAACTATTATTACTCCCACTTTACAGTTGGTAAAACTGAGGGTTAAAAATGTAAGTAACGTGCCCAGGTTAGAGCCAAGTCCAGGCCTTTGAACCCAGGCATCCTGGCTTCTGTCTAAACTCAACACTAGTGCATTATACAGCTTCTCTAGGGAGCAGAGCAGGCTAAGATGTTAAGTGTGGGAGGTACTAAGTCTTGTTGATTTTATGTCCTAAAATGCCTCCATCTTGCCATCCATTTGCTCAGTCTTTAATTATCCACACATTTGCATATTTATCCACTCAACAACCTTTTACCTACTATCTGGGCAAACACTCGGGGATTGCAACATAAAGAAAACCTGGTCTCTACCCTCAGTGTGCAAGTTTATATTTATTTATTTATTTTTAAAATATATTTTATTGATTTTTCACAGAGAGGAAAGACGAGGAACAGAAAGTCAGAAACATTGATGAGAGAGAAACATCGATCACCTGCCTTCTGCACCTCCCCCCACACTGGGGATGTGTCCATAGACAAGGTACATGCCCCTGACCAGAATCGAACCCAGGACCCCTCAGTCCACAGGCCGACACTCTATCCACTGAGCCAAACCGGTTTCGGTGCAAGTTTATATTTAATGAAACAGAAGTGAATTTTCAAAATTTCTCTACATCCTTCCCTGTCTTGTACACTGATCTTATAATCCAAGACTATAGAGATTATAGAAAGAAAAGTGGGAGAGAGGAACCAAGATGTTGGCATAGGTAAACACCTATCTTGGTGCCATACACAGCAATTTCAAAACTACAACTTAACGAAAGAACAAACATCACCCAGAATCACTGGAAAGCTGGCTGAGTGAAAATTCCACAAATAAAAGTGAAGATAGGACACTGTGACTCAGAGGAACGGCAGAGGGCAGTGTTCAAGATATGTGCGGAGAGAGGTTTGGAGCTGTGCGCATGAGCAGATAGGGCAGGCAGCTGCAAACCCGGCTGGTTTTCTCAAACCGGGGAGACAAAGGTGTTCCACTGCACTGATTCCCCAGTTCCGGGCGAAGTCTGGGGAACCCACTAACATACGGGGTAAAACTGGACAGTAGGGAAGCAAGCTGGAACTCAGGCGCTGCAAGGGTCTGTGAGCTTGTGGAGAGGGCGAGCTTGTGGAGAGTGCTCGTAAACTTGAGAACAGCAGAGCTGCATGACCATGCAGAGAGGACTCGTGACTTACTCTCTCGTTCGGGAAACCACCAGACTGCATTGTTCTACGACCCTGGGTGAGACATTGGGTGTGCAGACTCATTTGGGGAGAGGCTGAATTGTCCAGCAGCAGGTGGAGCTGGGTGGCAGCTTTCTCTCAGAGGTGCTTGCAGCCATTACCACCTGGCACAGAGACCCAGGTGCTGCATAGGGCGAAGCTAACACTGCCTGCTCGGCCTGAAGACTCTGCCCATCCAACCTGAGAAAGACCTGAGCACAGCTGAACCTCACAGCCAATTGGCCTGGAGGTCAAACCCTCCTAGTGCTAACAACAATAATCTAGGCTTAACTTCAACAAGACTGGGCAACCCATATCTACCTCAGGTAACTAGGGAAGCTAAGCCACTGTGCCTTAGAGGACATCTACCACACAAAGCTAATCGACCAACTCAGGAAAGCAGCCACCATGCAGAGACATGGAAAGAAATCAGGTGTGAAAGAAATGGAGGAAGAAAAACGACTGGACATAGAGTTCAAAACCACGGTTATAAGGTTTTTCAAGAGGCTCCTAGAAAAGGCTGAGACCTACAAGGAAATGAACAAGACCTACGAGGAAATGAATAAGACCTGTGAGGATATGAAAAAAGGGCCAACTAGAAATTAAGCATACACTGACTGAAATAAAAAATATTATACAAAGACCTAAAAGTAGTCTAGAGGACTGCAAGAACCAAGTCAAAGATTTGAAATACAAAGAGGCAAAATCCCCTCACCCGGCAAAGCAAGAAGCCAAAAGTATCCAAAAAATTGAGGCTAGTGTAAGGGGCCTCTGGGACAACCTCAAGCCTACCAACATCTGAATTACAGGGGTGCCAGAAAAAGAGAGAGAGCAAGATAATGAAAACCTATTTGAACAAATAGTGACTGAAAACTTCCGAAAGAAATTGACTTACGAGTCCAAGAAGCGCACCAAACCCCAAACTATAGGAATCCAAAGAGGACCACACCAAGGCACATCATAATTAAAATGCCAAGAGCAAAAGACAAAGAGAGAATATTAAAAACAGCAAGGGAAAAACAGTTACCTATAAGGGAGCACCCATACGATTGTCAGCGGATTTCTCAACAGAAACGATGCAGGCCAGACGGGAGTGGCAAGAAATATTCAAAGTGATGAATAGCAAGAATCTACAACCAAGATTACTCTACCCAGCAAAGCTATCATTCAGAATTGAAGGTCAGATAAAGTGCTTCACAGATAAGAAAAAGCTAAAGGAGTTCATCACTGCCAAACCAATATTATATGAAATGCTGAAAGATATTTTTTAAGAAGAGGAAGACAAAAAAGGTAAAAATAAAAATTATGAACAACAAATACACATCTATCAACAAATGAATATAAAAATCAAGTGAATTAAAAATCTGATGAACAGGATAAACTGGTGAATATAACAGAATCATGGGCATAGAGAGGGAATGGACTGACAATTCTTGGGGAGCAAAGGGGTGTGGGAGGTACAGCAAGAGACTGGACAAAAATCATGCACCTATGGGAGAGGACAGTGGGAGGGGAGGTGAGGGCGGAGGGTGAAATGGGTACCGGGTGGAGGGGCGCTATGGGGGGGGGGGGAAGGGGAACAATGTAATTAATAAACTGAACAATAAAGATTAAAATATTAAAAAAAGAAAGAAAGAAAAGTGGGCAAGATGAGGTCAAAGTAGCCAAATATATTGTATACTAGTAAAAAGTGAAAAGTCTAACAAAATGTAAAATGTCAGCAGTAACTAATCTTAACTAAGAAAAATATACACTCAAAAGAAATAGTTAAAATAATGCAATTAATTCTCTAGTATTGGAATTATGTGTTAATTCTTCTTTCTTATTTTGTAGTTTTCAGAATTCTCTAAATTTTCTTCAGTCAGAAAAACTGATTCTGTCAGTTGTCTTTGAGTCTACCTTCCCTTTGCTGTCCTAGATAAAACTTCCATTCTGCTTTGTCCAGGGAGAATGATAACAGTTCTTCTAGTGGAGAGAATGTGATCAACAAATGTCTATTCTCTTCCTACAGCTTTAAAGAGACACAGTTTAATGAATACAATAACTATTTTTGTCTTTGCTTTCCTGTTTGAAAACTAATTCAGGCTTCTTATTAAAGAAGCAGAGGCCTGGTGCATGAAAATTCATGCATTGGAGGAGAGTCCTTCAGCCCAGCCTGTCCCCTCTCACAGTCTTGGAGCCCTCAGGGTGACCCAGCGATCAGGGAAACAATGCTCCATCACACCTCTGCTGCTGCCACTGCCAGCAGCGCAAATCTCGGCTGGCCCTGGTTATCTGAGCCTCGGGCAGCCCTGGGTGGCTGGGGACTGAAGGGCTGGGGGACTCCACAGGCAGGCTCTCAGAGTGGCCAGGCCCACCTGGCAGGGTTGAGGGAACCAGGTGCCGCCATCTTGTGGCTATGGGTGCCACCATCTTTGAGTGTGTGACAGTCAATTAGCATATTTTCTCCTTATTGGCTGTGGGTGCTGCCATTTTTGCGATGGCATGAGGGTTAATTAGCATATTCCCTCTTTATTAGATATCATTTAGGATTCCTAGAAAGGAAGAGCTCTTCCATAAAACCCTCACTCCCAGAAATAATCACTATTTACACTCCACTATAGATTTTTCTAGTTTTCCCTATGAGTACATTACATATACATAAAAGCAAATAACAAAGTTAAAGCAGTCACCAAGGTTTGCTATTCTGTCACTTGGTGCTTTTAACGCCACAGTGTGGTCTGGGCGTGTTTCAGGTTGGTCGGGTTATTCTGCCCTCATTAATGGCTGCATAGGATCCTAGCATATGAATGCCTTGTAATTTGTTTAATCTCTGTTGAAGTGCATGTAGGTGGTTTAAGTTTCCCACTATTAGAAATAATAATCTGAGATGTTTATCTTTTCAGAGTTCAGTAAAGTCTTGCAGGAACTTTTCCTAAAGTTTGTGGAGTGTGGGGTGGAAAGACACATTCTCATTTTCATGGACATGGGGCCAAAGTGCCATCAGCCCTGTGGGCCTTTAGGAGAACTTTTGAGACTTCCAGACGCCAGTGCCACTGAGGTTCCGAGAATACCCCATATCAGGCTGCAGCTCCAGGATGGGAAAAGCGTGTTGCCTGCAGTGAGAAGCATCAAGGCTGCTAACGACAGGGCATGCCTAGCAAGGTCTCGGTCAAGAAAGGGACAACAGGGAGGGTAAAAATAAACAGGATGGATAGCTGGCAATGACTACTTTTTGATAGGATTACCATGTTTGGCTCACGTGTACCTCTACATTTCTTCAAAGCACAAAGAAATGAGTGCTAACGAGAAAAGAAAGAGAGCATAATGACATCCAGTGCGGTGTGTGGACCCATTTTCCCTCCCATCTTGATATGGTGTGTCCTGCTCAGCCTAGAGGTGAGGCCCTGACTGCCTCAGTAACTAGTCAACATCTCGGCCGACTCCAAAAGTTTTATTCAAAGAACCAGAATAGACCAGGTTTTGTCTTGTGGCCAGCTCTAACATAGGGCAACACCCTGGAGACCTACAGTTATACATTTTTGCTTTATTGTTCAATATGACAGAATATATTTAAAAGTATGATAAGCAGCCCATTAATAAGCATTGTTTGAAAGAAGAATTTCATGTGCAAATAAGTTTGGAAAATATTGGGTTAAAAAAGCATATGTTTTTATGTTGAAGAACTTCTTGAAGTATTTAATATATCAAAAGATGTGGTAAAATCCAAGAAAGTGGTCTAATATTCAACATTTCTTAAACTTTTTTTGGTATGAAAATAGCTTATGATCATTAGATTCTTGAGCTGTAGATTAAAGCACAGTGTGTGTGTGTGTGTGTGTGTGTGTGTGTGTGTGTGACAGAGAGAGAGAGAGAGAGAGAGAGAGATGACAAAATCCTGATTCTGTTGGTGAGATTTCCTATATTTCAGAGCTAAGAAAGTATTCCAAACTGTTTTTCATATTATTGTAGGAAGGAGTAACACGTAACATTAGGAATTCTGGGTATGCTCATATTACAAGGTCCCAGCATCTTCCATAAATATATCATAGAAAGTAACATCAGACATATTGCCTTTAAGATGAACACAATATACACCCAAACACAAATGTACAAATGAGAGACTCTTTGGGAAGGTACTAGTGCTAAAATATTATACTATTGATAATGAGCGCGCATCAGAAATCCTAGCCCTTAGTAAGAACACAACACGTTTTTATTGGATGACGACATGAGGACAGATACTATTATTTCTGGAGCCTCCACTGCTGGTGAGCTGTTCCAGATTGTTTACCTTATTTACACTCCCGTTGCCTCACTTGTTAAAGTAACAATACAGAAGAGCGTGCGTTGTGAGGATTAAACGCGTTAGTACATGAGAGAGCCGTGCTTGCTCCGGGGCCAGCTGCCCTCCTCCACCCGTGCACATCTCCCCCATAGAGCACCCCTCCTGCTTCTCCACGCTTTCTGCCTTCTCATTATTATGAGAGTTATACACACACCGAAAGAGACAAGGTGGCCAACATTGTTTTAATTTTCCAAGCATGTCTGTAAGTCACTGATTTTTAAAAAAGGGATGGTAGTGACGAATGTGGATTGATTACTGAAATCACAGATACGGTCCAGGAGTCTGCAAAGGCAATAACTGGGACAAACCTAGTTTGCAATTAGGTTTTCCATGTTGCAACAGGCTGCCCAAAGTAGACCTCAGCCCACACACGAGTGCTCCCACGTCCCCAGGTCAGTTTCGGCATTCCCCATCATCGCCACCTGGCACAGGTGCTTGTTTGTGAAGGCGAGGTGTGCCCTCTGCATTCTCACCAAGGAAGCCAAACAGGTTCAAGGGCCCTCCCTTGCATGACAACTCAGACAGCAGCTCTCTCCTGAAACACCTGACCTCCGTGGCAGTCCCACCTGGCAGGCTCCGCTCCACAGGAGGCAATGCCCTTCTGAGACACCCCAGGGCTGCTGTTCCCCGCCAGGCTGTGCAAGTCAACTGGTCCCTAACGCCTACAGGCACCTTACTAACAACCGTGGCTGAGAACATCAGCATGTACAACAAGATTTGGAGTAAGAGCAACGCTGAGGGTGCCATGGACAGGCCCGACCCCCCATGTGCAGTGGGCAGACAGCACTGGCTCATTGAGTGGCAGCAGATGCAGGGGTTAAACTCACAGGCTTTGGCTGGCGTCATGACAGATGAATCCCAGCTCCTCCACTTATTAACTATGTGACCTTGTGTGTGTTACATAAGCTCTAGACCTCAGTATTCTCATCCGTAAAATGGCAGATAATAATAGCCCTTATCTAGTAGGCAAGTTACCGACCTTACCTAATAGGATTGGCGTGGGAACAAGTGCATGCGTGTACATAGTAAGTGCCCAGCTAATTACATGTCAGTTGCAATGGCCATTCTGCTCTGTAACAACAGCCCCTGACTTCTAAGTTAGGAGAACACCTTTATTTCCCCAGAGCAGTGACTAAAAGAAGGCTGAGGTGAACGAGAGGTGCCTCTAAGGACCGGGGTCTCCTGACTGTGTCACTTGCCAAAGACACTTTTCCATCTTCCAGTGCTGTGACCTTAAATGAAAACTTAGTCCCTCTGCGCCTCCATTCTTCTATTTGTACAATGGGGTCATACATTTCCTTCTTCCTGGGCTGTGGTGGGATCACATGTTGTAAATTGTGCACCACCTGGCACAGGGCTGGCACAGAATGCCCAGAAAGACATGCCCTTCCCTCCCATCAGTCTCCCGGCTGAGCTGAATGTCATACCTTCCTCTGCTCGCTGTTCTTAAGGTGGAACACCTTTTCTTTTCCAAATGCCAGGAAGAGGAGGAGAAATGAAAAGGTATCTTTCCAGTGTCTTGTCTCTGGACCTTTTCCCACATTTCTCAAAGTGAAGTTGAGCTGAACTGAAACACGGCTCCATTTAACATGCAGCCTCAGGTTCCTCAGCTACGGTGTTTGGGAGAATCGCCCGGGAACCTGTGGGAAAGGCTGGCGGCCAGCCCCCTCCTCAGTCCTGACTCTGTGGTCTGGAGAGAGGCAGAGAGGCAAGAGTTTGCTCACTGAAAATGAGCACTTGTTATAAATCCGATAAAAGCAGTCAAAGGTCAGACAGTGAGAAATGCTGCCCTAATTTCACGTGGAAATGGGGAACATGGCTCAGTGTGGGGAACCGTTCCTAAGATCACACAGCTGGCGGGGCCACGAGGTGCCTGGCCCTGAGCCTTTCCTTAGCATAGCATTCCCGCCTCAAGATCAAAACAAAGCACTATTTTAAACATATTTTCCTAGCCTGAGACGATTGTAGATCGTGGTGGACAGAAAACGGAAGCACCTGGTCACCGAAGTGCCTGATAAGGACAGGCACACACCACACCGGGTCCTGTCACAGCTGCTGCTGAGCTAGACTTTTGTCTGTGGTGGTCACTTTGTAAGGTGTCCAGGCACTGTCTTCCCTGGAAACCACTAGTAATATGATGTTATATGTCAACTATTCTTTAATAAAAAATTCTGGTTTCTAATATTTACCCATATTGTGCATTTTTAATGCTATCTAATATTCCAAAAAGTAAACAAACCAGTTATTTCTTAAAAAAAAGAACCAGAAGAAAATTTAGGAAATCCTTGAAGCATCTCCAGCTGTAAACAGCCTCAACAGTGCTGGCAGGTAGCAGACAGCCAACAAGTAATGCTTGAGTAAGTATCCTGCACGCACTTAGCTCTGGCCATGGTTGAATCTGGCCCATATACTACAGCTTCATAATCAAAGTGGACCAGAACTAGTTCCCAATAATTACTATTGATTGTCAATTGATATCTACAAAGATTAGAGAAAAAAATCCAATGGGCTTTTCACTTTTTAAATATTAGAATGGATGTAAACTTTTCTTCTTTATGGAATCATTCTTTGATTAAAAACTGTAATTAGAGTTACTGCAGTATTACTAAATATTGTTTTTATAATTTTGGATGTTCAATTTCTCAGTAAACATAGATGCATTTCAATACTCACAACTAGTCAAATTATACACCAGATAACCAGTTTTGCTTGTTGCTTATCTTTTTGGGAAGCAAGGGTTGGCCATCGACAACATCCATTCACTTATTGAGCTAGTCCACAAAAATTCATGGAATGTCAAATTTGTACCAGACTATGATATGAGAGCTTGTTTTAGAGTAAACAAAAGTGCAAAATTTTCATTCCCTTTTCAGACTATCTGGGATACTCAAACTCAAAAGAGGCACAATATTTCTTTCAAGGTATTCATGTGTCACTACATACATACACTCTGCTGTACGGCAGTGATATTCACAGAGCCAGTGAGAACCACCCAGCGTTTTAAATAACGTACTCATGGGGCTGGATCCTGCGACTACACAGTCATGTTTGCATAGCCACGCAGAACTTCAGCAACTGTAGAAATCACATTTAAAAAATATATGTTTGTCTCGATTTCAGAGAGGAAGTGAGAGGGAGAGTGAGCTAGAAATATCAGTGATTAGAGAGAATCACTGATGGACTGCCTCCTGCGTGCCCCCTGCTGAGGATCAAGTTGGAAACCTGGGCAGGTGCCCTGACGGGGAATCGAACCATAAAACAGCGTAAATCACATTTCTTGCTAGCCAAGCATGTAAGAAGATACGTGGCTTTATCAACAGCTGCGAATAAGAGCGCTCTTTCTTGCCTGTGTTTCTCAGCGAAGGCAGGCCTGGCGGCGGGGAAAGCTGCCTGCAAGCAGCACGGAGTGTGTGGAAGCGGCGATGCAGGTGCCCGACGCCTCGTTGGTGGACACAGTCGTATGTGCACAGGAGCCCCTCACACTCGGATGTGGCGCTGAGCCCCGAATGAGCAGCTCCAGTGTCAGTCACTGACGCCCACCAGCCAGTCGCCCAGCTCTCTGTGTTCCGAGGCTGTTCTCACACCGCTCACTTTCTCCAGGCCGGGAGGAGGGGCTCCCTGGGAATGCACTGCAATGAGCATCACCTTCAGAAAGGACCTGGAAGACCGAGCGCTTCAGCAAACAGCGCGGGGCTTTGTTGCCTTGTCATCTACTGGGTCCTGTGAGCGTCTTGCGTTATTGTCTCTAGTCACCTTCATGTTACTTAGACTCTGAATTCCTACAACTGAATTAAAAAATGACCCCAGTAACAGTCATAGATCATAGTGCCTTACAACATTATGTTGCATAAAATTTATAAACGCTTTTGCAAGTCCCAATTAGAAAGGAGCTCCCAGGGCCTGACATTCATAAGATAAAGTAGAATTTAAAGAAACCTTGCTTTTCATTTCTTCCTCCAGACAACAGAATTTAACACAAGAACACTATACAAATGAAACATTGCAGGTTAACTTTGCATCCTACTTTTTTTCATCAGCAACAGAGCAAACAATTAATCGAGTAGATGATTCCGCTGGACCACATGCAGGGAGGGAGAGCGAGATCACAGGGAATCGGATTTCCCCACACAGAGGGTGATGGCCAATCGGATTTCCCCACACAGAGGGTGATGGCCAATCGGATTTCCCCACACAGAGGGTGATGGCCAATCGGATTTCCCCACACAGAGGGTGATGGCCAGGTGCAGTCCTCCCGACTCAGAAGGGGCTGCGTTTGCTCTCTGCGTGTTCACTTACCAGCCAACCGCTGGAGCTCGTAGGAAGCACAAGTCTCAGGAAAGAGAGGCTGTCTGTCACAAAGCCTTTGGGTGCCGGGACATTTTATTTCCCCAGGGAGTTAGTCAAAAACTCTGCTTTGAATATTTCTGCTTCTGACCATGATCGAATAATAGGAATTGATTTTAACCTCTCACCAGAAAAAAAAAAACCCTCAAAACCAGGCAATAAATAATGAAACATTTTTAAAAAGGAAATTTTACCTTCTACAGCAGCATGGATGGATCTGGAGATTTTTATGCTAAGTGAAATAAGCAATCAGAGAAACACAAATATCATATGCTCTCACTTATACTTGGAATCTAGTGAACAAAATAAACTGATGAGTAAAATAGAAACAAAGGCATGGGTACATGGAACAGAATGACAGCTGTCAGAGGGGAGGAGGTTTGTGAGACTGGATGACAGAAGGTGAAGGGATTAGCCAAAATACATCCTGTATAATAAAAAGCTAATATGCAAATCAACAGAACCACAGAAAGACCAGTGGCTGTGACATACAGTGACCACCAGGGGGAAGACGCTCAATGCAGGAGCTGCCCTGATGGTCAATGTGCTCACACAGGGGAGCACTGCTCAGCCAGAAGCTGGACTCACAGCTGGCAGTGGCGGGAGCCTCTCCTGCATCCATAGAAGTGCTCAGGACGCCCAACTGCCAGAAGCGGACCTAAGCCGCAGGCAGACATTCCCTGAGGGCGCCCAGATTGCAACAGGGTGCAGGCTGGGCTGTGGGACCCCCTGAGTGCACGAATTTCGTGCACTGGGCCTCTAGTATATACATAACATATAGACACAGGCAACTGTGTGGGGATAACCAGAGGGAAAGGGGGCTGAGAGGTAGGTGAAGGAAGGAATGGAAAGGGGTGATGGGCACACGCTATAGTGTGCAGAGGATGTTTTATTGAGTTGTACATTCAAAACTTGTATGGTTTTGTGAAATAATCTTGCCCAAATAAATTCAATTAAAAAATAAATAAATGAAATGAAGTTCATACTTTGTGCCATATATAGGAATTATCTCAAAATGGGTCACAGACCTAAATATAAAACTTAAAATGCTAAAACTTCTAGAAGAAAACACGGGAAAAAAATCTTGTGACCTTTTGTCAGGCAAGGCTTACTGAGGTATATCAAAAGCACAATCCATAAAATGGCTTTCATCCGAACAAAAGCCTTCTAGTCTCTGAATGACATTAAAAGGATGGAAAGCAAGCCATGGGTTGGGAGGAAATGAAATGCATATAACCAATGAAGTACTTCCATCCAAAACACATACACTCTGAGATCTCAACACAAAGAAACAAACAACTCAAAGAAATCGGGCAAAAGATCAAGTCCAAAGAAGATGTATTGGTGGTAAGTTAGCACATGAGAAATGCTCAGCCTCATACCTTATCAGGAGAATGCAAATTAAAAACACAGTGAGATACCACTGAACACTTACTAGAATGGCCAAATGAAAAAGACTGATGGTGCCAATTGTGGGAAAAGATGCGAAGGAGCTAGGACTCTCCTACACTGCTGGTGGGGATTTTTGAGACAGTTTGGCAATACCTTAAAAAGTTACACATGTATCTACCGTATGATCTAGCCATCCCACTCCTAGGTATTTATCCATGACAAAAGAAAGCAAACAAAGATTTATATATATGCTTACAAAGATTTATGCAAGAGTGTTCATAGTGGTTTATTTTGTAACAGTCCCCAAAACAATACAATGTAAATGTCCATCAATAGGTGAATAGATTATTTCACAATTTGTAAGTCTATCAAATCATCACATCAGATACCTTAAATTTACAATGTTATATGTCAATTATATAGCAGTAAAGCTGAAAAAAGAGATAAAATACAGTGAATGGGTAAACAATTTAAGGAACAGCCATATAATGAATACTACTCAGCAATGAAAAGGAATGGACTACTGAAACTTGCAACAACATGGATGGATGTAAAAATAATAATGCCCACTAAAAGAAGACAAAAATACTACCTACTATATGGATCAATTTATATAAAACTCTAAACCATGTAAACTAAACTATTGTGGCTGGATATATTCATTATCCTGATTGTGGAAATCATTTCCTGGGCATTATGTGTGTCACAACATTAAAGATTATATAATTAAATATGTAAAGTGAATTATATGTCAACAAAGCTGTTAAAAAAACAAGCAAACAAATAAAACCCTGCTCTTGCACAGTTAAAGCTGCATATGTTCAGTGGACCACCCTTAATATTTTGGGAGCCTAAGGGAAGAGTACAAATGTAGGTGCCCTAACCATAGCCTTTCCCCCTTTCCCCTCCAGGCCAGACACCATCCAGCTTCCCTGGCCACCTTCAGATTTAGGGTGATATATGTGGGCAAAAGAGGTCCCCCAGCCCTAGAAGTAGGGGAGGAGTCGGAGGTCCTGAGCATGGAGACCATAATCTGGGAGGCAGAGCTGGAGTTGGAGGCCTTTAAAGCATTGCTGTAAGGCAATAAGAACTGAGCATATTTAAAACTTACAGCAATTGGACATGGATGCAACATCCAAGCATGGGGTCATTTTTTTAGCAATTCATGTTTATTGAATTTTACAAAAGCAATCTTTCTTCAATGGATTGGATGCATGTAAAAAACAATAAAAAAAAGAGAGAGAGATCCTTGAGATCCAAGATGGCAGCAGATTAGATGGAAGCTACACTCAACTCTTCCCAGGACCAAACTGGAATTAAAACTAAAGTATAGAAAAATCATCTTGAATCAACTAAAGACTAACTGGAGAGAAGTCTTATAACCAAGAACTTACAGTGAATGGATAAACAACTTAGCAGATACAGAATTATAGAAGCCACATAAAATCTGGTAGGAAGTAGATAGGCACAAAAGGGTTGGACAGGCTCCCATGGGTGGCAGCTGAAGTTTTGGAGGGATGCAGGAAGTTCCCCTTAAGAAGTGTGGGATCTAAACCCCAAGATGGGCTCCACAGCCTTGAGCACCAGACTGGAAAAGGTGCCCAATAGCATTAGTCTATGAAAAGGAGATGGGTTTCTATCCACCGGGGAGAGACAGTTAGAGATACAGGTACTTCTTAAAGAGTAAGTGCACAAAATTTTGCTCCCAGCCACTCACCTTGGGCTCCGGCAGAGGGAGGGCAAAGTAGACTAGAACCATGTGAGGACAGTATTGGGTTGATGGCTCTGAGGAGAGAGCTGTGGGTCAGCCACCAGGATCCCTGTGCGGAGTTATTCTCCCACACTACATAAGCCATCTTTCTCAGGCAGAGCATTCTCCTCCATGCAGCATCAGCCTGAGGGGAAGCAATAGCTCCACATACTGAAATGCCTCTCATCTCACCCTGTGGAGCTTTAGTCCTGCTGAGGAATACAGTTGAAGGCTCTTTAATTGATTAAGCCTAACAGGAGCCTGCATATGGAGGCAGATCTCTGGGTGCCTTGAGGCTTTTTCTGAGTTTCCCCCAAGCCCAGCAGAGGGAGCCCCCAAGCTGTGGATCACTGATAGCTCCAAACAAGTTGCCCAGGGCCAGTCACGGGCAGCATCTGACATATGTATTCACCAGAGTTCCTCTGCAACAATTCAGAACTATTACTCCCAGTGGTCAGCTTCAGACAATAACAGAGCAGAATCCAGTAAGCTTCATAAGCAGCATATCCACAGGAAAATCTTGGCAGGCACCAAACCATACTGAGGTGAATTCCGTTTCATGTGATCAGCACCTGCACAGCAGGTGGCATGCTGTGTTGATGGTTGAACCTCACAGTCAACTAGCCTGAGGGTCAATCCCACACACACAAAAGCCAGTAGCAATCAAGACCCAATAATAACAGGAAGTACTGCATAATGTGCACAAGGTATATTCCTATAGCATCCAACTCAGGTGATCAGGGAGACTGAGTTCTACAGGTCACCCACATAAAGCCACCCTGCCAAGACTTGGAGTAATAGCAGTTCCATCTGGTACACAGAAACAAACACAAAGGCAGCCAAAATGGGGAGACAAAGAATCAGACCCTAACTGAAAAACAAAAACAAAAAACAAGAAGGTTCTCCAGAAGAAGAGCTAGATGCAATGGAGCCAAGCAATTTATCAGATACAGAATTAAAATAATGATTATAAGGATGCTCAACAACATGAAAAAGGTCATGGAAACTATAAAAAATAGTCAAAAATTAAGAATTAAATATCTGATATAAAGAATACCTGGAAGGAATAAAAAGTAGGTTGGATGAAGTGGAGGATCAAATTGGTGATTTGGAGTACAAGGTAGAAAAAACACATTCAATCAGAGCAGCAAAAAGAAAAAATAATTTATAAAAATGAGGAGTAGTTTAAGGGCCCTTTGCAACAACATGAAGTATGGCAACACCTGAATCATAGGGGTACCAGAAGGAGAAGAGAAAGAGCAAGGAATGAGAACCTATTTGATGAAATAATGACCAAAAACTTCCCCAACATGGTAAAGGAAAAAGACATAAAGTTCAGGAAGCACTGAGAGTTCCAAATAAGATGGATCCAAACAGGCCCACACCAAGACACATCATAATTAAAATGGTAAAGGTTAAAGACAAAGAGAAAATCTTAAAAGCAGCAGGAGAAAAGCAGTTATTTATCTACAAGGGAGCTCCCATAAGACTTTTAGCTGATTTCACAACAGAAGCATTTCAGCCCAGAAGGGATTGGCATGAAATATTCAAAGTGAGGTAAAGACTGACTACCAAGACTACTTTACCATACAAGACTATCATTTAAAATTGAAGGGGGAGTAAAACCTTCCCATACAAAAAAAAGCTAAAAGAGTTTGTACCGCCAAACCAGTATTACAAGAAATATTAAAGGGTGTACTTTAAGAAGAAGAAAACAAATAGAGTAACATAGTTAAAAAAATAAAATAAAATGGCAATATATGCATACCTATCAATAGTCACTTTAACTATATATGGCTTAAATGCTCCAATCAAAAGACATAGGGTAGCTGATTAGAAAACAAGACCCATATATATATATGCTGTCTTTAAGAGACCCACTTTAGGACAAAAGATATACACAGGCTAAAAGTAAAGAGATGGAAAAAGATAATTCATGCAAATGAAAAGAAAAGCTGGTGTAGCAATGCCTATACCTGATGAAATAGACTTTAAAACCAAGGCTATAGTGAAATACAAAGGACAATACACAATGATAAAGAGAGAAATAGAACAAAGCATACAACCCTTATAAACATTTATGCACCCAACATAGAAGCACCTAAATATGAAAGCAAATCCTGATGGGCATAAAGGGAGAGTCAGAGGAGGTGACTTGAACACTCCATTGATATCAATGGGTAGGTCTTCCAGACAGAAAGTCAACAAGAAGAAGGCAGCCTTAAATGATACACTAGATCAAATAGATTTGACATCTTCAGAGCATTTCACCCCAAAGCAGCAGAATATACATTATTTTCAAGGGCACATGGAACATTTTCTAGGAGAGACCGAGAAAATGTTTTTCTTTTTATAGTTTCCATGTCCTTTTTCATGATGTCAAGCATGAAAATGTTTTCATGTTAGAAAACAAAACAAGTCTCAATAAATTTAAGAAAAGTGAATTCATATCGAGCATCTTCTCTGACCATAATGCTATGAAACTAGAAATCAATCACACAAAAAACAAAACTAAAATGAAAAACACACAAAGACATGGAGGGTAAATAACATGTCACTAAACAATAATGGGGAAAACTAAAAGTGTTTCCATTAAGAACAAGACAGGGATGTCTGCTTTCACCACTCTTACCCAAAACAGCACTGGAATTCCTAGCCACTGGAGACAAGAAATTGAAAGGAAGAAGTAAAAATGACATTATTTGCAGATGACATGAGAGAACCCTAGATTCCACCATAAAACTAATAGAACTGATAAATGTACTCAGTAAAGTAGCAGGGTACAAAATAAATATCCAGAAATCAGTTGTATTTTAAAAACATATATTTTTATTGATTTGAGAGAGGAAGTAAGAGGGAGAGAGATATATAGAAACATCAATGATAAGGGAGAATAAATTGATTAGCTGCTTCTGCACATCCCCTACTAAGGATTGAGCCCGTAACCCAGGAATCAATTGAATCCAGGCCTCCTGGTTCATAAGTCCACACTCAATCACTGAGCCATGCTGGCAGGGTTCTAAAACGTGGGGTGTTTTTTTTTGTTTGTTTTTTTACTAAAAAGCAGTGTATGGTGGGCAGTCAGGTCCTAGGCTGGTCTCTTCCCTGACGAATGTCAGTCTTCACTTTAACTGAGCCTGTCTTTCCCTTTCAGTATAATGTTCTCCAGGTCCATCCATGTTGTCATTGCAATGTCAAAGCATTTCTTTTCTGGACCCCTCAAAGCATAGGCACCATGCTGCGGAGACCACAGATCCCCGCACTGTTACTGAGTTCATTGTTGACTGTTAACTACCCTGCACCCACTCAAAGAAGTAATGTGTTTCTCATTTTACTTTTTATACAGTCCCAGAGGTTTCCCCTCCTTGCTTTCTCCCACTTCCCTAAACTATCACCAATGAATTTTATTTAACCCACTTATGTCTCTTTTGATTGTCATGTGTAAAATAAGGTGAAAAACTGTAGTTCACTGGAGCGTTATCTCAATCCGATGAGATTCTGCTTCCTGGGGTTGTCAACAGTTTGGCTCAAATAAACTCACAAAAATTTTTCAGAGGTTTGAATGTTTCTTACATTAACAATTAAAATGTCCATACTATCCAAAGCAATCTACAGATTTAACACAAATCCTATCAAGATACCAATGGTGTTCCAAAAATTTATATGGAACCAAAGAAGGCCCTGAATAGCAACAGTGATCTTGAGAAAGAAGAACAAAGTTGGAGGAATCATGCTACTAATATCAAACTATACCATAAGGCCACAGTAATCAAAACAGCTTGGTACTGACATAAAGATCAATGGAAAAGAGTAGAGAATTCAGAAATCAGTCCACACCATTATGGTCAATTAAATATTTGACAAAGGAAGTAAATCACACAATGGGCTAAAGATATTAATAATTTTGGGAAAATTGGACAAATATGTGCAAAAACAATGAAACTAGACCACCTTCTTATACCACACACAAGAATACCCTCATAACAGATTGAAGACTTAAATGTTAGACTTAATAAAAATTCTGGAAGAAAACATAGGCAGTAAAACCTTGAACATCTCTCATACTAATATATTTTTCTGATACATCTCCTCAGACAAGGGAAGCAAAAGAAAAAAATAATCTAATGGGACTACATCTATACTAATAAAAGGGTAATATGCTAATTAGACCGGATGTCTTTCCAATGAAGCCACGGTGGCAGGGGCTGAGGCAAAGGCAGTTAGGGGAGATCAGGCTGGCAAGAGAGCAGTCAGGAGGTGATCATGCCAGCAGGCAGAGGCAGTTAGGGAGCGATCAGGTTGATAGGCAGAGGTGGTTAGGGGCAATAAGCAGACAAGCAGTTAGGAGACAGTGGTCCCAGATTGTGAGAGGGATGTCTGACTGCGGGTTTAGGCCTGATCTCCAATCAGACATCCCCCGAGGGGTCCTGAATTGGAGAGGGTACAGGCCGGGCTGAGGAGACCCCCACCCCCAATGCATGAATTTCATGCACGGGGCCTTTAGTCTATACTAATAAAAGGATAATATGCTAATTAGACCAGATGGACCAGATGTCTTCTGGATGTCATTCTGGACTCCTTACTGACAAAGCTGGGGCCATGGCCAGCCTGCGAACTGCCCGTGGCGCCTCACCCAGGTTGGCCCCACCCCAATCTGGGCCCCCTTCAGGGGAGGCCAGCCAACCCCCATCCGTGCACCAGGCCTCTATCCTATACAATAAAAGGGTAGTTGACCCTACCAGAACCACCACTGCACCAGTGACTATGAGGTGCACTGACCACCTCTTGGTCCCTTTCTCCAGCCAGCAGGCTCTGATTGTCTGACGGCCACTCACGGCAGGGCCAGGGCCAGCAAGCAAGTAGGAACAGCTGACCTCTTAGTCCCTTCCCCCAGCTGACAGGCACCGATTACCCAATGGTGAACGGGGAACCAGGGGTATGTGGCGGCAGGGGGCAGGGTCAGCTGTGGGAAGGTGGAGAAGATGGCCCTGATTGCAGGCCAGGCCTGAGACCATACTGTGTATGAATTTCATGTGCCCAGCCTCTGGTTAAACTGGAAAGTTTTTGTACAGTAAAGGAAACCACCAACAAAATGGAAAGACAACCTGCCAATGATACATGTGATAAAGGGTTAATATCCAAAATGTATAAAGTAGCTGAGACCGGTTTGGCTCAGTGGATAGAGCGTCGGACTGCGGACTGAAGGGTCCGGGGTTCGATTCCGGCAAGGGCATGTACCTTGGCTGCGGGCGCATCCCCAGTAGGGGGCGTGCAAGAGGCAGCTGATCGATGTCTCTCTCTCATCGATGTTTCTGACTTTCTATCCCTCTCCCTTCTGCTCTGTAAAAAATCAATAAAATAAAAAAAACCCCAAACCCCAAAAATGTATAAAGTATTATAAAACTCAACACCAGAAACCCCCAAACAATCCAATTAAAAAATAGGCAAAGGACCTGGATAGTCTCCAGAGAAGACATACGATGGCCAATAGACACGTGAAAAGATGCTCAACTATCATCAGAGAGAGATGCGAATTGAAACCAAAACGAGGTACACCTCACACCTGAGAATGGCTGTCATCAATAAACCAACAACAGGTGTCGGTGAGGCTGTGGGGAAAGGGCACCCCTGTGCGGGCAGACTGCTGCAGCCACTGTGGAAAGCAGTATGGAGTTTCCTCAACAAATTAAGAATGGAGCAGCCTATGACTCAGCAGTTCCACCTTTGGGCAATATCTAAAGAAAACTGAAACACTAATCTGAAAGAATGTATGCATCCGTGCTCACTGCGGCATTATTTACGACAGCACGCTGTGGAAACAGCCCGGGCGCCCATGAGAGAGAGAAGCTGCTTCACGCAGGACCTGAGCCACTGCTTCTAGTGTGTGTGCTGGTTTTCCAGAAATTGGCTCCATTTCCCTGTTTGAGGTTTATTTATTCTTCCCTTCGCCATTTATCCTCCCCATGCCATCTTGCACCTCTACCCATCTCCCCCCACCCCCCGAGCTGGCTGCCTCCTCTCTCTGTGAGGCGGTCTCTGTTTGGCTTGTTAGTTCGGTTTGTTGATTAGATTCCACATGCGAGTGAAATCACGTGGCACCTGTCTTTCTCCACCTGGCTCAGGGCACTTAGCTCTATGCTCTCCAGGTCCCTCCACGCTGTCCCAAGGGAAACATTTTCTTCCTAGTTACGGCCGCGTAGTTTGCCACAGACTGAGCCGCTGCTTTGCAGAGCCTGGCTCCGAGCAGAGGCTCTGCCCAGTCTTGGCCTGGAGCCGTCTGGGGCCTTACCGTGTGCACGCAGGACTTCGCGTTCAGGAAGAACAGCTCCACGGTGGTCCTGTCCTTTAGGAACGATATGCTCTCGATGTAAAATCTGAAAAACAGCAACACGTTTGCTTCTTCAGACTTCTTCCCTTTTCCCAGCATCATTTCATTTCCCCCCATCAGAGAGAGAATTTTGAGAAAAAACCAAGGGATGCTCATGCTGCCCCATCTTTCAAAGAAGCCTGCAATCAGCGTGCGTGGGGGTGAGTGTGTGCACACGTGCAGATCCCCGCGCTTGGGTGCTTGCTGTCGGGAGAGGAGTTACAGGGACTCCGCCTTGGCCTGAGCGACAAACCCCGATGCGCCTGTGCTTGGTTCTTTGTCACTCTTTTGGGGGATCAGAATCCCTGGGCAGCTTCAGCTCAGGCCAATGAGGACTGGGGTCTGGGTACTGGGGGCTGGGGCTGAGGGCTGGGGGCTGGGGGCTGGGGACTGAGGGCTGGGGACTGAGGGCTGAGGGCTGGGGGCTGGGGGCTGGGGACTGAGGGCTGGGGACTGAGGGCTGGGGGCTGAGGGCTGATGACTGAGGGCTGGGGGCTGGGGGCTGAGGGCTGAGGGCTGAGGACTGGGGACTGAGGACTGGGGGCTGGGGCTGAGGCCTGGGGGCTGGGGGCTGGGTGCTGGGGGCTGAGGGTTGGGGGCTGGGGGCTGGGGGCTGAGGGCTGGGGGCTGGGGGCTGAGGGCTGGGGGCTGAGGGCTGAGGGCTGGGGGCTGGGGGCTGAGGGCTGAGGGCTGAGGGCTGGGGGCTGGGGGCTGAGGGCTGGGGCTGAGGGCTGGGGGCTGGGGGCTGAGGGCTGGGGGCTGGGGGCTGAGGGCTGAGGGCTGGGGCTGAGGGCTGGGGGCTGGGGGCTGAGGGCTGAGGGCTGAGGGCTGGGGGCTGAGGGCTGGGGGCTGAGGGCTGAGGGCTGAGGGCTGGGGGCTGGGGGCTGAGGGCTGGGGGCTGAGGGCTGGGGGCTGGGGGCTGAGGGCTGAGGGCTGAGGGCTGGGGGCTGAGGGCTGAGGGCTGGGGCTGAGGGCTGGGGGCTGGGGGCTGGGGGCTGAGGGCTGAGGGCTGTGAGCTGAGGGCTGTGGGCTGAGGGCTGAGGGCTGGGGGCTGAGGGCTGAGGGCTGGGGGCTGGGGGCTGGGGGCTGGGGGCTGAGGGCTGGGGCTGGGGGCTGGGGGCTGAGGGCTGGGGGCTGAGGGCTGGGGCTGGGGGCTGGGGGCTGAGGGCTGGGGCTGGGGGCTGGGGCTGGGGGCTGGGGGCTGAGGGCTGGGGCTGGGGGCTGGGGGCTGAGGGCTGGGGGCTGGGGGCTGAGGGCTGAGGGCTGAGGGCTGGGGGCTGAGGGCTGAGGGCTGGGGGCTGGGGGCTGGGGGCTGAGGGCTGAGGGCTGGGGGCTGGGGGCTGAGGGCTGGGGGCTGGGGGCTGGGGGCTGGGGGCTGGGGGCTGGGGGCTGGGGGCTGAGGGCTGAAGGCTGGGGCTGAGGGCAGAGTGAGCCAGTAGCTGAACCTTGAGGCCTGTGGCTTTCAGACACGGAGGTGGGAGGTGGGAGGGTCCATGCCTGCCCCACTGCCCATCCCCGAGCAGCAGAGTTTCAGCAACACCCCCCTCACCCCCCCTCACCCCATCTTCCGGTCCCCCTTCCAGGTCGGCCTTTCCCTTGGCTAGAAGCCAAACTCTCAGCAGACCTTAACCTTGGTCTTTCCTCCTGGAAATCGGGCACTGGGCCCCGCTGCCCCACCAGCTTCCTGGGCCTTTCCTGGGTTGGTCCTGTGGCCGCAGGTCCCGGTAGGTGGGCTGAGAGGCCCTGGGGGCGGGGGGTCCTCCACAATTTCTGTTTTGGGAATGCAGACAGTGCCGCTGGCGGGAGGGGCAGTGTTGGTGCCCTGCTGAGCCACGCAGGACCCACACCGCCCACCCCCGCGACAGAAAGTCACTGCAGGATCACACCCAGCTTCCGGCACCCCCCGCCCCACTCCCCACCCTTCAACAATGCAAAACATAGAGAGAAAAATGAAAAGGCCTCGGGAGACTTTATCACGGAGACGGTAACATCATGTGAAAACTCCCCTCTAGTGTGAAACCACCAAGAGAAAGCCCAGATGCCTGCTCCCAGCGGAGGCCCTGCTGGGAGGCCGGGCACACCCACCACCCAATCGCCTCTCAAGCTGGGTCAGAGGGTAGAGGGGAGGGGTGGGGTGGGTCAGAGGGTAGAGGGGAGGGACCCCACCCCGCCTCTGAGTTGGGTCAGAGGCCGAGGGAGGCCGAGGGAGGCTCCCAGCTGCAGCCAGAGGCGGGTCAGAGCAGGAGTCACAGTGGGGACCCAGCAGGGGGCCAGTGACCCGCCACTCAGCTCCCTGCAGCCCAAGGACACTTTAGGTGGGTGAGGTGTGTGGAGGCTTCCTGCTTCCTCAGCCTCTGATGCACTGCCATCCCTTCCACAGAGAAACCCGCACCTGCAGCGGCGGCCATGTGCCCGCAGCCTCCCCCCAGGGCAGGTCCTGTAGGTGCCCCCACTTCACAGGTGCAGAAACTGAGTTTTAGAGCCGCGCCTACTGGCAGGGCGAGGTCTCACTTTGGGGCCCTGGGACTCCAAAGACCCTCCTCCTGGTGGCCCCCTCGGCCAACCCCCTGCAGCTGGCCCCCTCCTTAGAGAGAGGCCAGGAGCCCCAGCGCCCGCCCCACAGTGGTTCTCTGCACAGAGCGGACCCAGAACCGGGGCGGACATCAGGTGAGAGACCTGGAAGTGGCCCATGGAAAGCTGGTCCTGGCGCTACAGGAGGTCTCAGGCGGAAGGTGCCCAGACCAGCCGTCCCTGCCCTGCTCCGGTCAGACGGGGAAGGAGAACTCGGTTCCCTCTCTGCTGAGACTGGGTAATTCTTTCTGCCATTCACTTTAATCACTTCACTATACAGCTCTAGAAAAGAATGCTAGTGTTAAGAGCATAACCTGAATGAATTTTCATAATAACAAAGTTATAATACATTCTTAATATTTAAAATCCAGTCATTAAAATTTTTCCTTGTTTCCAAAACTTTTTGGTGAATTTGCGATTCATGTTTTAAATAACTAAAGCCGGTTACAGCATGAGTCACGTGCACAGAGCTAGATCCGGCCGGATTCCTGTCTTCTCGCAGCCTTGCCGGCTCAGCTTTCCTTCCGTTCTCTTAGTTAGCCACAGTGGATTCCTGTTCCCGGCAACCAAAGACTCCAGAGCCACAGCGGCCTTCCTGTGTGCCAGGGACAGCACAAAGGCCTCCGCATGCACCGTCTCCTTCAATGCTCAGGACAACCAGAGGCTGCAGGGAACACAGTGCAAACCCATTTTACAGATGAGAAAACTGACAGAGTGAGCATCTTCTCCGAGCCATGTAGGTGCAGCCATGATTCCCACCAAGGCCTAGCAGAGCTCCAAGCCCTATTCCAAACAAGTGCGACACATGCCTTCCCAGCAGCAGTACAATGAATAGAACATGGACTCCGTGAAGGGGGTCAGGGACGGATGCGATGAACAGCGTCTGGCTCGAGAGGGAGAAGCTGCCAAACTGAAATGCAGAGGAGTCTGCAGGACGCTGAGCTGAGTGTTTAAGAATGCATGAGCTCACTAGGCAACAAGGGAGGAAGGGCCCCGGGGAGGGCATGTTAGCCAGACCACCCTTGCCGGTCTGTGAGAATTGATGAAACCATAGCAGGGAGCTGGGCGGCTGAACCCAAATCCACTGTGGCTTATCCACTCTGAACAGACATCTTTGTGCTAGAACCTGGGCTCACCATGGCCCTGAGACCCAAGCCCTCGGCTGCCGTGGTTCTGGTGAACAGGTCCCTACCCCATTTCCCAGTGCTTTCCAGGGCTGCGCCTGCGGCTTTCTACTCTCTGCCGGCATCCAGTTACCTGCTCCCTGAATGCTCAGCCCCTTCTCTCCCACAAGGGGACCGTGGTCATGACCTGGTATTTCTGGCCGGTCCTCTGGGAGAACAGCCCCCTAGGGCACCCATCCACACCCACCAGGAGCTGGGAATGAACTCTGGGGTCTCTTCGCCAAGGGAAACGGGCTGTTCCAGACTCAGAAGTAAAGCCTTTGTTCCAGCTGTTTTGCAGAAGGATTCTGTTTCCTCCCTGCGGGCTGTGGGCTCCCCCTGGGGATCTGTGCAGGGGAAGCCCAGTATGAAGTTTCGGTCTCAGCACACCCAGGCTTGTGGCCATGCCAGCAATATGTTTTGGAGACAAGTCTCACGCGACAGAACAAGTGTCATTTCTTGAGAAGAGCCTTTGCTTGGGGAGGTTTTATCTCTGCTTGTCATGCTCCCCTCTTTTCTGATGGGACAGGCGCTCACCTAATCACTCATCAGTGATAACAGAGCACCCATCTCTGTGACAGGGCAGAGAGGGCTTGGGGGAGACAGGCCCGTCAGCCAGATGATGACACCTGCGTGCCACAGGCCGCGCACTGCCCATCGGGCAGGAGCTGCCCACTAGCAGTCTTACATGTGGGTGGCCGACATTGCCATCATGGTCAAAGCACCGTGGGTTTGAGGAGATACTGATTTGAACCCCAGCCCCAACACTGATGGGCTTGGGGCCTTGGGCCAGCTCCTGGGCCTCGCAGGGCCTTGCCTTCCTTGCTGGCTCCGCAGAGGAGAGCTGTCCTGTGTCCACAGCGATGGCGCCGGGGGCCACGGGAGAGCCGGAGACGAGCGCTGGCTGCATTCTCTCTCCCGAGGGGCTGGGACAGAGGCGTGGGCTTAGCTGGGAATTTCTTTAAAATGTTACAAAAACAAGAACGGAAATCCCAGGTATCTTTCCGAAGCTCTTTCAAGGAAGCAAAATGCTAGGCAAGTACCCATTTAATACGGATTAGGAAGAAAGTTCGAAATACAGCTTTCCTGACCAGCTGCGGCGGTTCCCTCCCCACCGAGCGTGTTTTCCTTGTGTGCCAGTCGCCGTGTCTGAGTGGCATCTCAGACGGGAGGCAAGCTGGCATTCTGGACCAGGCTGAGTTCGCGACCAGCATCCAGTGCGGCGAAATGAAACGCCTCCCTCATTCCAGGTGCCCTTCAGTCCCTGCGGGTAGCCACAGCCCCCGCGGTCAGCCCCCGCGGTCAGCCCCCGCGGTCAGTCCCTGCGGGTAGCCACAGCCCCCACGGTCAGTCCCTGCGGGTAGCCACAGCCCCCTCGGTCAGTCCCTGCGGGTAGCCACAGCCCCCTCGGTCAGTCCCTGCGGGTAGCCACAGCCCCCGCGGTCAGTCCCTGCGGGTAGCCACAGCCCCCGCGGTCAGTCCCTGCGGGTAGCCACAGCCCCCGCGGTCAGTCCCTGCGGGTAGCCACAGCCCCCTCGGTCAGTCCCTGCGGGTAGCCACAGCCCCCGCGGTCAGTCCCTGCGGGTAGCCACAGCCCCCGCGGTCAGTCCCTGCGGGTAGCCACAGCCCCCGCGGTCAGCCCCCGCGGTCAGCCCCCGCGGTCAGTCCCTGCGGGTAGCCACAGCCCCCACGGTCAGTCCCTGCGGGTAGCCACAGCCCCCTCGGTCAGTCCCTGCGGGTAGCCACAGCCCCCGCGGTCAGCCCCCGCGGTCAGCCCCCGCGGTCAGTCCCAGCGGGTAGCCACAGCCCCCACGGTCAGTCCCTGCGGGTAGCCACAGCCCCCGCGGTCAGTCCCTGCGGGTAGCCACAGCCCCCTCGGTCAGTCCCTGCGGGTAGCCACAGCCCCCTCGGTCAGTCCCTGCGGGTAGCCACAGCCCCCGCGGTCAGTCCCTGCGGGTAGCCACAGCCCCCGCGGTCAGTCCCTGCGGGTAGCCACAGCCCCCGCGGTCAGCCCCCGCGGTCAGTCCCTGCGGGTAGCCACAGCCCCCACGGTCAGTCCCTGCGGGTAGCCACAGCCCCCGCGGTCAGTCCCTGCGGGTAGCCACAGCCCCCTCGGTCAGGCCCTGCGGGTAGCCACAGCGCCCGCGGTCAGCCCCCGCGGTCAGCCCCCGCGGTCAGTCCCTGCGGGTAGCCACAGCCCCCACGGTCAGTCCCTGCGGGTAGCCACAGCCCCCGCGGTCAGTCCCTGCGGGTAGCCACAGCCCCCGCGGTCAGGCCCTGCGGGTAGCCACAGCCCCCGCGGTCAGGCCCTGCGGGTAGCCACAGCCCCCGCGGTCAGCCCCCGCGGTCAGCCCCCGTGGTCAGTCCCTGCGGGTAGCCACAGCCCCCACGGTCAGTCCCTGCGGGTAGCCACAGCCCCCGCGGTCAGTCCCTGCGGGTAGCCACAGCCCCCGCGGTCAGGCCCTGCGGGTAGCCACAGCCCCCGCGGTCAGGCCCTTCGGGTAGCCACAGCCCCCGCGGTCAGTCCCTGCGGGTAGCCACAGCCCCCGCGGTCAGTCCCTGCGGGTAGCCACAGCCCCCGCGGTCAGTCCCTGCGGGTAGCCACAGCCCCCGCGGTCAGGCCCTGCGGGTAGCCACAGCCCCCGCGGTCAGTCCCTGCGGGTAGCCACAGCCCCCGCGGTCAGGCCCTGCGGGTAGCCACAGCCCCCGCGGTCAGTCCCTGCGGGTAGCCACAGCCCCCGTGGTCAGGCCCTGCGGGTAGCCACAGCCCCCGCGGTCAGTCCCTGCGGGTAGCCACAGCCCCCGCGGCTGGCTGCCTCGTAGGTAGGTTTGGGCGAGCTCCCGACCCACCCTGTGCCGGGAGGCCCTGCCGTGGCCCATGAAGGCTGCAGCGGCCTCCGTCGCGATGCTGCAGGCAGCGGGGTAACTGGAGCCGGGCCGCTTTCTCCCGCTGCTAAGCGGCGCTGGTGCGAGTCCCATGGTTTTCTTTCATCCTTGGGAATACCCTGCCAGAAACTTCCCCACATGGGCATTTCCGGGCACAGCCAGAAGGGGCCCTCCAGGGCCCGCAGGGACCCCGAGGGCTCCGGGAAGGGCTGCAGGCCCCAGGGAGGCGCCCAGCTGTGACCTGGCCCGAAGGAGGAGGGGGCCCGGTGAAGGGTCAGGCTCACAGGTGATTGCGAGAGCTTGCTTCTTCCCTTCCAAACAGCAAGCCAGCCTGCTCCTGGGTGCAGAGGCAAGCAGAGTCCTCCAGAAGGAGGCAGGGAGGGGCAGGAAGGAGAGGAAGCTGGACGCGGAGGAAGGGTGGGCCTGGCGAGTGAAGGTGAACACTGAGATCCCCCACCCCGTTGCAGAGTGAATGGGTCAGCCCCAGCCAGACAGTCCCGACACCCCAAGTGGATCCCGTCAGGAATGTTTCACCCACCGACTCTGTGGCAGAGGTGGTCTCGGTTATTTATACCCTAAGCATAGCTGCTAACCCTAACCCGACGCCCGGCCCACACCAGAGCCAGCCTGCCAGAGGAAACAGGCTGGGGGGGGGGGGGGGGCACAGGGAGAAAGTGAGGCTGGGGCTGGCCCGGAACCACGCACAGCAGCGCGGGGCCACACTGTGACAGTTCTCTGTCCCGCTGGGGAGGGTGCTCCGGGCCTGTTGGGGTGGAGGACAGGATGCTGGGAGCGCCCGGCCCAGGGTGGCCCTGCGGGGACCCCATCCCGCAGGAGGTCAGCGTGTTGCTGTCGACAAACTGTGCTGAGGCCAAGCGCTCACTCCTGCCTCGGGGCTTTTTCCTGCTTCCGAATCCCCATTCTTTCCTTTGCCCTCTGGATGCCCTGAGGACAGGGCACAGGGGACAGCGATGCCCGCCATCGCTGGCTGAGCGGGGAGCTCACTGGAGAACCTGGAATCAGGATTGAGCTCGAGTTGTGAAGGCCTCGTTGTCTTTCGGGAACTCTCAGAAGAATGAGGAGTTTGGGTCCTCGAAGATGGAGGCTGCTGACTAACTGGGGAAGGTGCCACCAAGGCGGGGCCCATCGGCACCCGCACCCTTGGGGCTTGGGTGGCCCTGCCCGCAGGGGGCGCGTGGCGGGCGCCAGAGAGCTCTGATCAGCCGGGTCAGCCTCTGCAGAGCCTGCAGCGGGACTGGCTAATTTCTCTGGGTTTTAGTCACATCCCTTCATGAAGCGACAGCTTTTCCTGTCCTCTTATTGCAAACGACCTCTCCTGAGGGCTTTCACATACTCGTGGCTGTTCTGTCACACATTTTAACGTCTCTTCCTCTTGTCACTCCTGGCACTTGCATGAAAAATGGCTCAAATGGTATGCTTTTGGTAGGAAAAACAGATAGACAAGCAAAAGGAACTGAAAGCCGCTCCCACCACCCTCCAGCCCGAGACTGTGTTCCGCCCGGCTCCCAGTGCAGTCCTGGCGCACCTGCCGGTCCTCTCGCTCCCCTGGGGCACCGAGCGCCTTCCAGATTCCCCAGGCTTTTCATTGTTGGACTGTATTCCATATATTTGTTCTCTAGAAAAGTAGGCTGTCCTAGCCGGTTTGGCTCAGTGGATAGAGCATCTGTCCGCAGGCTGAAGGGTCCTGGGTTCCATTCCAGTCAAAAGCCCTGGCCAGGGCATGTGCGGAGGCAAACAATCAATGGGCCTCTCTCACATCGGTGTCTCTTTCTGTCCCCCCCACCCACTCTCTAAAAATCAATGGAAAAATAAAATACCCTTGGGTGAGTGAGGCTTGACAAAACCCCCCAAAAAACATTAGGCCAAATTATGGGGACCCACAGGCTTGGTCATGATGCCTCCTTGAGTTAAACTCTTTCTAGAAGGCCCAATGTTCCAGAACCAGGCAGGGGGTGCCGAAAAGGCTCCCAACCATCTTTCAAAGACTCCTTTGACAGAAAGTTAGCTCCTCGAGAGCCCCCTCCCCACAAGAACGCCCACTAACTGGAACATCTCAGGCCAGAGCGCAGCAGTTGTCTCTGATCAGGGCACCTCAGGAGCCCTAGGGTGGGCAGAGGTGACTTGGAAAGAGAAGGGAGGAGGGAGGAGAGAGGAAAGACCAGAAAGAGGAACAAAAAGCAGGCGGTATTCAGAAGAACGGGGTGGAGGATGCCCAGCTTTTGGCTTTGTGTGCGGCTGGGTGTACCAACCCAAGCTACTTCTGCTTGCCCTCCCTGGATGGGGGGTGGGAGGGGGTGCTTTCCTCGTGAGGTCATGCCACGTCTCTAGTCTCCTGTTTAAATGCTTGCTCACTCAGTGCCAAGCTTTTCAAATGCTCACATCTGGGCTGCATTACCAGAGAGACCCATGTGTTTGGGAAGTTAATTTACAGCAGCAGATAACAAGGCCGCCAGCACCTGGGGATGCGGACTCAGGCAATAGAGACTTAGTCACATGAATGATGGGGCACAATGCCCACAGTCTCCTGCAGGTGTTTAGCACACGCCGCTGAGACTGCAACTGAAGAAGACACAGTGGTTTAGTAAAGGGGGGACCAAGTGCCCCATCTTAACTGTTTCTTTTCCCCCACGCAGAGGCACTCCCTCATCCTGGGCTGGCAGCCAGGTCAGACCTCCCACGTCTGCAGAACCCAGTGCTTAGCTCAGGAATCCCTGAGAGCAGTTAGCCCAGGGCCTGGTCCCAGGTTAATGCTGCATTTCAGTAGAGAGGAAAGTTCTGGAGAGCAAGTCCGTAGGGTAGTTTCCCTTTTCATAGATGCTACAACGAAAGAAAGTGCTATTTTATCACATTTGCATAATACTTTGCAAACGCATTTTGATCTCTCTTTACTTCTCACAACCGACCTGCCCTGGACCACGTTCACCACCTGCAGGCACTGCCCCAAAATCTGGGCCAAGGACGTGGCTGGTCTGGAGCCTTGGGGTGGAGGGTGTGTCTGAGTCTTGGAAAAGCTTCCAGGAGGATTCCGGTGTGCCCCCCCCCCCCCCCCCCCCCTGCAGGAGCTCTGAAATGCAAGGCACTTTCACATCTGATATCTTACTAACGTGAGCAATGGTTCACGTTGAAAATGCCGGAGCTTGCTGAACTCCTCCTCTGCTGGCATTGGATGTGTCCAGTCTCCTTGTGCATCAGCCACTCAGCCGCCAGGACAGTGCCCGCGCACGGGCTTGCTGAGGGGAGAGGCCCTGATCTTGCTCTCGGGGGGCCTCGCGTTCCCAGAGGCCCCAACAGAGCCAAGCCCGCTGTGAGTCCCTCCTTCCGCGAATGTTTGGAAAATACAGGCAACCGAGAGGGACAGAGAGACGGTGCTGTTCCCCCTGGGGCGCGAACCCCATCAGTTATTCTCCAAAGAGGAGGCCTCAGCCTCCAAGGCATCGACTTCACTGGGTGACGGTCACTGAATTGGTAAGACCTCTGAGAACTTCTTTCCCCTTGACCTGGGTCAGCTCTTATTAATTGTTTGGCGTGTGTTTTTGCTTGATCATTTCTTTAATTAAATTGGAGTAACAATAAGTACTTAATTGGAATAATAACTAAGACTATTATGACCTCACCATACTGTTGGGAGGAAGCATTAGGTGAGTAACTAAAGACTTGATAAGGATGTTAAGCATGAAGTAGTTGGAGAAAGTCTTGCCCAGTGACTGTGGGCGCCTGGAGATAACACTAAGGAAGCGCTGCTCCCCAAAGATAAGGCGCTGTCTGAACGAGGCACGAAGGAAAGGTGGTTTCCTCCCCTGGCATTTTGAGACCAAAAACAGACCAAGCATTAGCTGTCAAAGAACTAGAACACGAGCCTGGTACCAGAGGCGAGGCCCTTGCTGCATTCCCTGAAGATGAAGGCAGAGCACCTCCGTGAGCTGAGTCAGGGGGCCTGTGTCTGAGATGGGGGAGGGGAGGCCTGCAGCTGAGCTGGGGAGGGGGGCTGCAGCTGAGCTAGGGGGCCCTGCACCTGAGTCCAGGGGGCCTGCAGCTGCAGTGCTAACTAGACTGGGAGCTCAGTTATGGAAGATCAACAGTAGGTTTATACCCAATGAAAGATCCCCAATTAAAAATGAAGTCACCCAACAGCTGTCACCCTTACTTTTCTCTAAGAAGGGGAGAGAATTGGAAGTAATTTTCACTTTTCCCTTGGTGCTTTCATATAGTGTGAAATTTTTACTGGGATAATATAATTCTTTGTAAAAAACCTGATATCCGTTGAGCTATTGGCCTACATAATGCAGATTAAAATGTCTGTATCCTCTGGCCCCTGCCTAATTGCTATAGGCATCTCCCTCCGTTGCTGGCTGGCTGGTTTGTCTTTTTCTCCATTTCCATGGACACAAGCACTCACATCACTCTCCTTCCAAGAAAATCCCATGTTTTCCTTTAGAATTCCTGTGCACTGCTCCATACCAGCTACGCTCCTGGCAAGATCTCCAGCATGCTACCCCTTCAGAGGGTGGGGAGGGGAGGGGTAAAAAGGAAGAAATTCTAAAACAGACTTCAGAGTGGAAAGCAAGAAACACATTGGGAATTGTCAACACTTCGTTTACTGACTAAAAAGTAGGTACCATCTACAATCACCATCAATTCATATATGAAAAGATCCTTAAAAAAAGAGAGGACATATTATTACCACACTTTTGGGTTTCATGGAATACACTGAACTTGAAGAAAAAACAGTGGAAATCAACGTAATTTTTGCTGGGTAATCATAGTATAACCCCTTCCCCCCAACAGGAAGAGTAAGGAGCTTCCACTATCATGTCATAAAACAAAACGTGTTTCAAGATCCAAAAAAGAACATCTTTCAGGTTGGTATAGATTTATGAAAACATATTTAGATTTATGGTGAATCTATTGTCTTAGCTTGTTTTATCATGTTTGGTTTCAGGCCAGAAAAATAAAATTCATCATCAAACTCAGCAGAGTGGGGAGAGGGGCTTTCAGCAAATTAATAATGTTTTATTTCTTAAGCTAGGCACAGAGCATGGGTGCGACTGTTCATAACGTTTGATTTATCTTACAGTGGAATAATTAAAATACAATTACTGGATTTTTATAGAGTGTGAAGGTTGGGGGGAGAGGTGGAGAGGGAGGGAGAGAGGGACACTGACTTGTTGCCTTTATTTATATGCCTTCTTCGCCCTGACCGGGGATCAAACCAAAAACCTCCGTGTACTGGGGTGAGCCACCCAGCCAGGGTGATGTGAATAACTAACGTGGACAACATCGCCCCCCGCCCGGGCTGGCGTTAGGAAGTCTGACTAACTGATCTATGGGAAGAAGTAACAGAGCCCCACCCGCGACTGTGGCGCCCGGGAGCGGACAGGCCAGGGCGCGGCGTCCCGGCGGCTGCCAGCTGCAGGCTGGCTGAGGTCTCCACGCCGCTGAGACCATTCTCTCAGTGTGCACTGCTTGCATTTGTCTTCTGTTCATTCTATACATTCTATACATTCGATCATTTCCACAGTCTCTAGAAAACACTTACACAGAAAATGTAATAATAAATGCTTGTCTTATTTCAAATATAAAAAGTCCTAAAGTCCATTAAATCAGAAACAGGTTTAAAGATTAAAAGGCACCACCTGTTTTTCTAGCTTTAGATTGACCCAAGGGCCTTCGAGTAGTAAAGGGAGGGGATTCTGCCCTTCATTTTTAAAGAAAACTGTCCTACCCAGTACTTAGGGCAACGCGGCCCCAGATGAGTAATGTTCCACACAGTCCTATTTCGGTAGATGGCTTCTTTTTAACTCTCAGTCTCTGGTTACCAGCATTTGTTCTTTTTTTGAAGGGAGGTGGGGTGTAGGTGTGACTGTGGATACATACCTCACAGCAAAGTGCAAAATGGCTGGGCCTGGTTTCTTGGGCAGATCATGGTCAAGAACCCGGTGATCTAACTGCAGCCAGTTCTGCTGACCTCTGTGAGGGCAAAGCAAAGACACAGGGTTAGACAGGAGACCAGGGGAGGCTGTGAGAGAGAGGCAGACACAGGGTTAGACAGGAGACCAGAGGAGGCTGTGAGAGAGGCAGACACAGGGTTAGACAGGAGACCAGAGGAGGCTGTGAGAGAGGCAGACACAGGGTTAGACAGGCAGACCAGAGGAGGCTGTGAGAGAGGCAGACACAGGGTTAGACAGGAGACCAGAGGAGGCTGAGAGAGAGGCAGACACAGGGTTAGACAGGAGACCAGAGGGGGCTGTGAGAGAGGCAGACACAGGGTTAGAGGGACCAGAGGAGGCTGTGAGAGAGGCAGACACAGGGTTAGACAGGGGACCAGAGGGGGCTGTGAGAGAGGCAGACACAGGGTTAGACAGGGGACCAGAGGGGGCTGTGAGAGAGGCAGACACAGGGTTAGACAGGAGACCAGAGGGGGCTGTGAGAGAGGCAGACACAGGGTTAGGAGACCAGAGGAGGCTGTGAGAGAGGCAGACACAGGGTTAGGAGACCAGGGGAGGCTGTGAGAGAGGCAGACACAGGGTTAGGAGACCAGGGGAGGCTGTGAGAGAGAGGCAGACACAGGGTTAGACAGGAGACCAGGGGAGGCTGTGAGAGAGGCAGACACAGGGTTAGACAGGAGACCAGAGGAGGCTGTGAGAGAGGCAGACACAGGGTTAGACAGGAGACCAGAGGAGGCTGTGAGAGAGGCAGACACAGGGTTAGGAGACCAGAGGAGGAGTGAGAGAGGCAGACACAGGGTTAGACAGGAGACCAGAGGGGGCTGTGAGAGAGGCAGACACAGGGTTAGGAGACCAGAGGAGGAGTGAGAGAGGCAGACACAGGGTTAGACAGGGGACCAGAGGGGGCTGTGAGAGAGGCAGACACAGGGTTAGACAGGGGACCAGAGGGGGCTGTGAGAGAGGCAGACACAGGGTTAGACAGGAGACCAGAGGGGGCTGTGAGAGAGGCAGACACAGGGTTAGACAGGGGACCAGAGGGGGCTGTGAGAGAGGCAGACACAGGGTTAGACAGGAGACCAGAGGAGGCTGTGAGAGAGGCAGACACAGGGTTAGACAGGGGACCAGAGGGGGCTGTGAGAGAGGCAGACACAGGGTTAGACAGGAGACCAGAGGGGGCTGTGAGAGAGGCAGACACAGGGTTAGACAGGGGACCAGAGGGGGCTGTGAGAGAGGCAGACACAGGGTTAGACAGGGGACCAGAGTGGGCTGTGAGAGAGGCAGACACAGGGTTAGACAGGAGACCAGAGGAGGCTCCCACACCAACTGCTGGCAACGCTGTGGACAAGCCGCTGCTCCCAGACGCTGACGACAGGCGTCTCACCTGGGGCCCCGAGCAATGAGGGGGTCTCAGCAATTTCCCCCACAGGAGAGAAGCCCCTGCGCCCAAGTCACATCTCCTCTCCCAGGAGCTTGTGCAGGTGAGCCCCACGTGTGGAACACGGTCTGCACATGCAGCCACTCCCGGTGGCACTGTTTATAACAGTGACAAAGCTCGAAACAACCGGAATGCCTATCAGGATATTGTTTTACATGAACTTAACCTGAGTGATAAAATCCAATGCGGCCATACAAAAAATTGATACCATCTTTACAAACTCATTTTGAACAATATCCAAGATATGATGTTAAATGAAAAGACAGGGCACATACAGTGAGCACAGTAAATCACCATTTTTAAAATTAAAACCCAGATATCCATATAGGTGTGTATGTGTATATCCTCTGAGAAGATAAGCAAAAAATAAAACCAGGTGAAATTAAATATATTAATCTTTGAATTCTTATTAAATATGAAATCTGAAATGTTTTAGATAGTCATGAAGGGGAAAACTTGATCACTTAATGAAATCAAATAGCTAACTATACTATAGCTTTTCTTTAAAAATTTTTAAAAATATATTTTATTGATTTTTTAGAGAGAAAGGGAGAGGATCAGAGAGTTAGAAACATTGATGAAAGAGAAACATGTGACTCCTGCACACCTCCTACTAGGGATGTGCTCACAACCAAGGTACATGCCCTTGACTGGAATCGAACCTGGGATCTTTCAGTCCGCAGGCTGATGCTTTATCCACTGAGCCAAACCGGTTTTGGTTCTTTAAGTTTTTTTAAAAAATTGATTTTAGAGAAGAAGGGAGAGGGAGAGAGAGGAAACATCGGTGTGAGAATGAAACATCGATTGGCTGTCTCCTGCGTGTGCCCCAAACAGGGGTTGAGACTACAATCTGGGCATGTGCCCAGACAGGGAAGTTACACAGCACCTTTTGGTGCACGGAGATGGTGCCCACCCCCTGAGCCACACCAGCCAGGCTACTGTCACTTTCTACATCTGCGGGGACTACGCTCTGGTGCTGCTTCTGTATGTAAGTCTAAATGACCCTTCTAATATTTAAGCAGACATAGAATGGGCAAAAGGTTTACAGTTGTCCACATGGAAATAATACAATAAATACTACATAATAAACAAGAACAAACTGTGTTTCACATACTCAGTCGTACACCTACTCTTCCCTCATCCTCGAGATTATTTGTTTATTCACTCACGAGCCTTGCCAAGTGTATGGGAAGTGCAGCATGTTCAGCACTGCCCACGGAATGACTCTGCCCCTTGTGTCCTCTGAGCAAGGCAAGGCCCGGCTCGGGGCCGCTTCTGCGGCTTCTCAAGGCCGTCTGACCCATCGATCCATTCTGGGCTGTAAATCCCAAGAGGGCACAGACTCTGTTTTGCTTGCTGACACCAAACTTAACATGCTGATAGTGATGGGTGTCAAATGATAACACAATCAAATCTATAATGGGCCAGAAGACATTGTCCAACCTTTTCTGGTATTGAGTAAACAATTTTTAAAAAATCAGGAACTCTAAGCTGTATCTATTATAAATAGAGAGGAAAAGTGGACATAAATAATATTACTATTAATAATAATAGTTACTCTTTATCAAGTAACTATTATTATTAATAGTTACAGCCAGGCAGGAACTTTTTGTGACTTCATGTTCTAGTGAACAGTAACACAGGAAAGTGGCAACCCAGAACTTTCCACACAGGGAAAATGAGTCAGCTTTTACAATAACTTTTGGCTTGGTCTCTCTGTCACTTACTAGTTTTAACAATGAAACAAATGTTTTTTGTGTCTATAATTATAAAATAAGTCTCTGATAACTGTTCCTAGCTTTCCTTGGAGGAATATTATGAAGATAAATAAACTGATATAAGTGACCTAGGGAAGGTTTTTAGAAGTACTAGTTTTTTATGTAAAGACTAGGGGCCCAGTGCATGAAATTCGTGCACTGGGGATGGGTGGTCCCTCAACCCAACCTGCCCCCTCTCACATACTGGGAGCCCTCAGGGGATGTCCAACTGATGGCTCACCCCCAGCCTGCCCAAGGCCTCTAGGGAGGCTTTAGGCCTTGGGCACCCAGCCATCGCCCTGCTCAGCTCAGCCCCGGCTGCCTGCGACCACCCAGCCCCGGGGGCTGGGCGCTTGCCGCCACTTCTGCTCACAGCGTCTGGGGGCTAGGCGCTTGCTGTCACCCACAGTTTCATCTCCATCCCTGGGGTCCAGCGCTCATGCCACTTGGCCCTGCCCCCGCTCCTGATTGGCTGATAGCATAGCCAATCAGGAGTGAAGGTACAGTCAAATTTGCATGTTTCTCTTTTATTATATAGGATAATACAAAGATAGAGGACTGGCAGTTAAGGGTTTCTTTTTAAAAATATATATTTTATTGATTTTTTATAATCAATAAAATATTGATTTCTATCCCTCTCCCTTCCTACAAAGAGGAAGGGAGAGGGATAGAAAATCAGAAACATCGATGAGAGAGAAACATTGATCAGCGGCCTCTTGCACACCCCCCCAACCCCCAATGAGGATGTACCCGCAATCAAGGTACATGCCCTTGACCAGAATTGAACCTGGGACCTTTCAGTCCGAAGGCTGATGCTCTATCCACTGAGCCAAACCGGTTTCAGCGAGTAAAGGGTTTCTTACACTGTATTTTTATCAAGTTTAGGATGGCAGTAAATTAAAGATATATCCCAATTTCAGAGGTGTTCAAATGTGTTGTAAAATACATAAAACATCGTATAGTATCGGATCTCAAAAGCTTTCTTGTGAAAAGGAGACTCCTTTTGAATTGTGTTTTTGCTCTTACACAGGAGAGACGGCGTCACTGAAAAGCACAGGGAGGTCCTGGCTGGTGCTTCTATGTGATTAGAGCATCACAGGCTTGACCCCCAATCGAGAGCATACAGCTGGCTTTCAGGTTTGACACCTGGTCCAGTGGGGCGTGTGTGGAGACAACCAGGCGATGTGTTTCTCTCACATCAATGTCTCTCTCTCTCCTTCCTCTCTCAGTAAAAATATCAATGGAAAAAATCCTCCAGTGAGGATTAACAAACAACAAAAGCATAATGTGTATTTATGTGAACTTGCATGAAATGATGTCCAAGAATGAATATATCGATTATATTAACCACAGAAGCACTCTCAAAACACTATTGTATGAACCTTACTGGATATAATTCTGGAAAGATGTAAAACACATTGCTACAATAAAAAGAGAATGGCTTCAGCTATGATATTACATTTTTAAATAAGAAGATATTCATGTAAATTTAATATAAGATAATTTTCTAAAGGATAAATTAGAAATTAGATTTAAAAAATCCATCCATAATCTCACCAACCGGATAAACTCAGAATAGGAAGTGAACTTTAGCCCTAGTTGGTTTTGATCAGAGGGTAGAGTGATAGAGTGATGGCCTGCTGACTGAAGGGTCCTGGGTTCGATTCTGGTCAAGGGCACATGCCTGGGTTTTGAGCTTGATCCCCAGTAGGGGGTGAGCAGGAGGCAGCCGATTGATGATTTTCTCTCATCACGGATGTTTCTCTCTCTCTTTCCATATCCCTTCCTCTCTGAAATCAAAGATATATTTTAAAAAGTGAACTTTACACATCATCACCCTTTCACTGAGATATGCAAAGCTAACATGCTATTTTATAATCTTCGAGGCTAACCTGAGATCCAAAAGCGTTTAACCCGCTTTTCTCAAGTTCTGTCAGCAAATAACAGAGGTAGCCACTACCCGCCTCGGAAAGACAGCTGGCTCTGCACTGCCCCTGTCACCGCGCAGGCCCCCAGAGCCAGTTTCCCTCTGGGCTGGACCAGCACCGGCCAAAGGCCTGCAGGGGGCATGACGATCAGAAGTCAAAGCTGCGCTGTAAAACCCTGTGTCACGTCTGCATAAAGAAAGCTTATTCCGCAAATCCCTTCCCAACGGGAAGGCGATACCGCACCGGTTAGGAGGTCCGAGCCCCTGAACAGCCGGAGCAGTCAGGAGGGCGCGGCTGCCCCCTGGCGGCCACAGGCTCGCCCTGCACGTGCCCCAGCCGGCAGGACCGGGGTTTCAGGAGCCCCACGCCGCCCTCCCGGGGACCAGGCTCGGGGCGGCTGGCCCCGTCACTGCTGTTATCGCGGGGCTGTTCTAGGTCCCACTTGTCTTCTCGCCTCGGGAGGAGGCCTGGGCACCAGCTGGTTTGCTGACACCGCCTCTCTGCTTGGCCTCCGGGGATGCCTGGCCGCCCTGGCCGCTGCGCCCCGCTTCCTGGCTGCAGAAGGCGGCGCACCCGCCCGAGAGGGCCCGCCTGCGGCAGGCGCTGGGCGGGAAGGGGGCGGAAAAACCCTTTCCTAAAATACTCACCAGAAAAAGGACTGTGACCGAGACACTCCCGGGAGACACCCTCAGACAGAGGCAGTTCCCCAGACCTGTCCCGCCCACCGCCGGCTTCCTCCCGCACAGACAGCCTGCGCACCTTCTTCCGAAAATAAACAGCCAGAGCCTTTCCCACTGGCCATCCTTCAGAGCGGCCTGGGAGGCGGCCACCTGCACTGCCGCCCGTGGCTGCTCTCAGCAGAGCTCGGCAGAAACCCCCGGCTGGAGCGGGCATGGCCGTCGCTAGGGAAAGTCATCCGTCCATCCCTCTGCTTTTGGAAGGGGAGGCCACACAGTCTGAGCACCTGACTTGCGCACTGTCTGCTCAGCCCTCCGGGCTTCGAGCCTCCCCAGGAGGTCGCACTTGGCCAGGGCCTGCTTTTACAGCCACCGCGGCTTGCAGCCTGGGGAGAGTGTGACCCCACAGTCTCAAATCACGTCACTCCTCTATGCAACACCCTTCCGTGGCTGAGGGCTCCCCACGTCCTTGTCTCCCCCTGGGGAAATGCACCATGTTCAGCACTGCCCACGGAATGACTCTGCCCTGGGCTGTCCTCTCCTGTCCCCTCTGAAGTCCACCTGCCCTGCCAGGGCTGACTTTCATTGTCTGGCCACGGGAACCCCACCCAGCCTCCACCAGCTTCCTCTGAACATCTGACTGCTCCCATGCGGCTCCCTTTCATGGGCCTGTGCATTCCCACAGACTCAAAGGGGACATAAGACTAGTGCCCCGGAGTATGTGCCTCACAGTCCTTATTGTACACTCACTATTATTACGCTCATTGTGCAGACGAGGAAACCGGAGTGTCAGAGATGTGAAGTCACTGGTTCAAACTGCCAGGAGCCAATTCCAGCATGTCATACTTACAAGAGTTTTATCAAAAGGTTGATGAACCTTGGGGGCTCAACAAGGGCTGAGTCACATATGTAATTACCTATTGGAGTGGCTAGAGGGCACTTCCCCCAAACCTGAATAGCATGATTGCTTGCTGCCAGACAACTCAGGGCATCTCAATCTACATGTTATTGCCTTGTGTTGGGCAAACACTTGAACAGCTGTAGGCTATTTCCCAAACTGACAATGCTTCTGTTCCCTGCCCTTTGCAGTGTATGTCTTCACCCTGCCTTAGGACAAATTGTGTTAATAAAAAGCAAGGATCCTGAGTCAAGAAAGAACTTTAGCTCCTTTAGCTGAAGCTCTTCTGACCCCCAATACCTTTCAAAACCATCTTTTATCTTTGGACTCCTACTTAATCTACGCACAGCCCTTCTTAATGCTGGGACAGAAACCCCAGCACAAGATCACACAGCTCCCAAGATTCTATGATATCCATCCCTTGCCTTCTCCGCAATATAATATCTTGTTCCACTTTGCCTCTTACTCTCTATTGTCTAGCCCAGCGGTTGGCAAACTGTGGCTTGCGAGTCACATGTGGCTCACGAGCCGCTCTGCTGACTAATGAGTTTGCCAACCGCTGCCCTAGACTCTCGATTCCAATAATTACAGGCTGTTGTTGTTCCTTGTGATTAAGTCCCTATCCCAGTGGTCGGCAAACTCATTAGTCAACAGAGCCACAGTTTGCCGACCACTGGTCTAGCCACACTGGCTCTTTTCCCTTCCCAACAACAACAGAAGCCAGGCCTGCGCACCTGCTGCACTGGAGGTGCCTGGAGCACCTCTATGTCGACAGAACTCGTTCTTGCTTTTCATTGAACGCCTCCCCCCAAGAACCACCCAAGCTCGCCCTGCCAGGAATGGCACCCAGCTTTTCTGGATCATGGCCTCTTATTTTATGTTCTTCAAGCCTGCCATTCTGGCGTTTCCATGTACGGCTTGTCCATTTGTGCTGCCAGCCTGTGTCATTGCAGCATACGCTCCACAGAAGCCGCAACCCCATTTGTGTTGTTCACAGCTGACTTCCCAGGACTTAGAACAATGCCTGGCAGTTAGTGGGCACTCAAGAAAAAATTTTAAATGAAAAAATACTCTAATATTTATTGCGCTTTTAGCTTCTACTTTATGTGACCTCTAAATTATAGTGCTTATGGCATGTAAAGATTGCACCACATAACTTAGCTATGAAGTATTTATAGTTTTGTGTCTTGTGCTGTTAGCTATTATTTCATTCATATCCAGCTTCAACGTTTGTGGGCGCATGTGTGCATGTGTGTGTGTGTGTGTGTGTGTGTGTGTGATCACGGATCCCCATGAACTGGCCCTGGCTTTCTGGCTTGAGCCTGGGTCAGTGGACGTCTGCACTTCCTAGCTCATCCAGCAGAGAATGTTGAGTCAGAGAGGGAGGTGAGGTGAGTGCACCTTTTTCTGCTTTGTTGAACCTTCCTCCAAAAATATCCCAAGTCCAGAATCAAGGCTTCTAGATTTTTCCATGTCTCCTGGCAGCTCAGCCACTGAGGTTTCTCCACCCCAAGGTCTGAGCCCAGGAGAATTTCGAGGAGGTCCCAGGCTCTCAGCCCTCTAGGCAGGACATTACTGGAAGTCACAATGTGCCAGCAGATGACCCCTCCGGAGACCCCCTCTGCCTGGTTACGCTGGAGTGCTGAGAGAGCACGTGCACTGGAGATTTGCGGGCAGAATGCTGTGGTGCCAACATGGTTTGTCTGAAACACACTTCCTTGAATTTTAATATTTGAAGAGATCTTTGGAAATTATCCTCAGAAAGGGGTAGTATTCCTCTGCTAATGTAGCAGGCTACATATAACGGGCGAATTGGAATATAGGCGAATTGGGCTGCCAAAAAGCAGGCAGATATGTACTCACACAGAATAATGTCGATAAGTCAAAACACAATTGCTTACAAGGAGTTTTAAACTCATTGTTATATGCCTGCCTCACTTCAGAGATCTAAATTGCTGACAAATACACACGATATCCAAGTTAGCATAAAAATGAAAGTAAAAGGAAGGAAAACATGGTAAAGATGTAACATAAAATGGACCTCAGTGGAAGTTAAAAAGTCCACTCCATATTAAATTATATACATACTAGTGGCCTGGTGCATGAAATTCGTGCATGCAGAGAGGAGGTTGTCTCTCAGCCTGGCCTGATCCTCTCCAATCTGAGACCCCTGTGGGATCGGGCCTAAACTGGCAGTCAGACAACCCCCTTGCAATCTGGGACTGCTGGCTCCTAATCACTCACCTGCCTGACTGCTTGATCACCCCTAACCACTCTGCATGCTGGCCTGATTGCCCAACTGGTCCCCTCTGCCGGCCTGCTCGGCCCCAATGCCCCCCCCCCAACAGCCTGATCACCCTCAACTGCCCTCCCCTCTTGGCCTGATCACCCCCAACTGCCTTTCCCTCCTGGCCTGATAACCCCTAACCACCTCTGCCTCGGCCCCGCCACCATGGCTTTGTCTGGAAGGACTTCTGGAAGGTCTCATGGTCTAATTAGCATATTACCCTTTTATTAATATAGATAGGATATGAGATACTGCCATAACTATAACATATGTACCAGTATTACTCTATGAAAATACATACTTCATGTGGAAGGAAGGCATCTAATACATTACATTGATATGTTGTAAGTAGTGGGAAATACTGTATTCATAGCAATAATATACATCCTGTGACTTCCCTTCCTGATCTGGGAATGGCTCCCCAGTTCTTTGAATGATTCCTGGCCGCTAATGTATTTTTTTGTCATTCAGTGTAACTTTATTTACTGTTTATTGCACATGATTTGAGGTATTTAATTTCTAACCACCAAAGATTCAAAGGACTATTTTTTTCCATGAAGTTTAACATTAACATCAATGAATTAATGTATTCATGTATTTTTATTGTAAACATCTGAATTATTCACATTGTCATAGATCCTGAACTCATAAGCGTGGACCATGCACAGGCTGGCAGCAAGCCAGGAAGCCACTCTGAAAGCAAACAGATACTCTGCATAAGGAGAAAAGTCATTGCACAACATTTAATGTCCAGCCTCAGTCACCTCAGAATGTTATATATATTGACTTCTTAATTCATATAGTATCGGGAACTCAACTGCTTGGTTGGTGACAGGGTTGACCTGGTTTCAGGAGGATTACTCCTGAAATAATTAAGGAAAGATGGGCTCAATCTTTTTTTGATTGCTTGCTCCTTCCCAGCACTTTTATCTTTCTTCTCATCCTCAGCTTCTTGGGCATCTTCTCCGTCACCTTCACTTCCTTCTTTTTCCTCCTTTGCATCCTCAAATTCTTCCTTGGCACTTTCTTCCTCTTCCTCTCCTTCCTCTTCGTCAGCCACTTCCTCTCCTCCTCCTCTTCAGCTTCTCCTTCAGAGGGGGGTTCTTCCTTAGCTTCCTCCGCTTTTGCAGCCTCCATGGTCTCCTCTACCTTGATCTGCTCCTCCTGGACATGGCTGGTGTATTAAGAAGGGAAGAAGCCAGCGGACATCAAATAGAAGCTGGTCTTAAACCACCGTTGGCAGATCGGCCAAAGACCTGGGAACTGTGGGAGTAGCCGCTGGCTATGTTTCCCAGGCTGGTGAAACTGAGCTGGGTCTCCTCACCTTCCAAGAGTTTCCTGTAAGCTGCAGTGTCAGTGTCCAAAGTCACAATTAGGAGGTCCTGGTAGTCGTTTAAATATCATGCCATTTCACTTTTTGTAGTTCTCATTTTCTAATTTGTTGATTGTGTCCTACTTAGCACTAACACCTGAGTTCTGCTTATCCTCCAGCTCTCCCAGCTGCTTGCCCAGAGCTTAGTTTATGCCCCAGCATGCTTCCATCTCCAGGGTCTTGGCCTTGAGCAGGCACCGGCTTTCAGACACCTCCTACTTGGCTACGTGCACCCTGTAGATGTTCTTGGCAGTGCTCTCAGTCAGCATGGTGAAGCGGCTCCTGTACCATTCTTCGGCATTCTGCATGTTCTTGGCAGCCAGCTTCTTTACTGGGCGAGGATGTTCTTGAGCATAGCGGAGAGGTCAGACTTGGAGAACACGTCCATCTCCATGGAGATCTGAGCGTACTGGATTTGTGCCTGCAGCTCAGCAATCTCCTCGTCATGCACCTTCTTCAGAAAGGCTATTTAGTCCATCAGGCTGTCAATGCACTTTTCAAGCTCGGCGCCAGCGAGAGCCGCCTCATCTGCACCTTAGTGTGCCTCCATCAGCCAGTCCTCTGCATCATGATGGTTCAGCACCTCTTCCTGGTAGCATGCCTGCAAGTTGCTCCCAGTCCCTTCAAGCCCTGGTGCCTGCTAACTGCCCACTGTCCTCTCCTCCCCAGAGACTGGGCTCGATGGGCAGGGGCACAGGCATCCCATTTTCATTAAAATGTTCAACCCTGGCCTGCTCCACCAGTGTGTACAGGCAGCCCGGGGGCATACATTGATCCCAGAGACCCTGGCCACCCCTACCTACCCACATCCCTGATGACGGCCTGGCCCCCACGGGCGGAGTCAGGCATAGCCACCCCGCCTTCCCCTGACTGCCCTGTTACTGATCTCAGCCTTGACCCAGTGGGCAGCGTCAGGCACAGCCAGCCTGCCCTGCCCAACCCTGAAGGCTGCCTGTACCCCGCAGGCGAAGTCAAGCGCTGCCCGCCAGGCCCATCTGACCCTGATGGCAGCCTGGACCCCACGGGCGGCCTCAGGAACTGCCCACCAGGTCTGCCCTGTCCCCCATGGTGGACTGGACCCCCTGGAGGCATCAGGCACTGCCGCCCCGCCCTCCTCTGCCTGTCCTGTTACTGATCTCGGCCTTGACCCAGTGGGCAGCGTCAGGAGCAGCTAGTCTGCCCTGCCCATCCCCAATGGCAGCCTGGACTCCGCCAGTGGTGTCAGGCACTGCCCACCAGGCCTGCCCAGCCCTTATGGCAGTCTGGACCCTTGTGGTCGGCATCAGGTGCTGCCACCACCCACTCCCCTGCCTGCCTGGCTACTGATGGTGGCCTCAGCACTGCCCACCTGGCCTGCCCAGTCCTCCATGGGGGAGCTGCGATCCAGACCCCACCACCTGCAGCGAAACACTGCCTTCACTGCGGGTGACGAGGGGCTGGGTCCCCTGCTGGGGCTGGGGCTGCAATGGAGACCCTGCCGCTGCCCACAGCGAAGTGCCACCATGGCTGGCTCTGGGCGGAGGGGGCCCGCCTGCCATCTTGCTTGTGGGTTAATTTGCATATTGCTCCTATTGGCTGGTAGTATAGCAAAGGTATGGTCAATTTGCATGTTTCTCTTTTATTAGATAGGATTTTATGGGTGGGCAATAAATTGCCTTCAAACTTCCTTGCCACCAACACCAAAACATTATTCAGTTCTTCAGTTCAAAGATGTGAATGAATGGCCATCTAGCATTTCTCTCTCTGATACATGAGCTCATTAAGCAAGCACAGTGCATTCAGAGAAGAATAACAAACTCATTACAACAAATTTCTAAAAGAGGACAATATTTTGAGTTTTAAGGTCAATATTGCTTTTCTTCTCCTTCTACAATAGTCCTAGGAGGAAAATCTCGCCTTAAAAAAACATTAAGTAGCCCTAGCAGGTCTGGCTCAGTGGATAGTGTTGGCCTGTGGAGTGAAGGGCACACGCCTGGATTGTAGCTCGGTCCCCAGTAGGGGGTGCAGGAAGCAGTCGATCGATGATTTGCTCTCATCATTGATGTTTCTATCTCTCTCTCCCTCTCCCTTCCTCTCTACAATCAATCAAAGTATATTTTTTAAAAAACCTTTAAGTAGGAACATATTCTAATGATTGGAGCACCCCCCCCCGCCTTTTTTTTTGTTTTTTTTTTTGCTAATTATGAATGACAGTAGGTAGGTGGCCCAGACACAAGGTGAAGAAATAGAAACAATAGGAAAAACACTTACATGTCATCTGTAAACGTGATTCCAAAGTACTCCTTCTCTTTCAGGTTGAAATGCGAAGCCACGAGGTCCAACAGCTCCCGTGCTAACAGTTTGGGCTGTCAGTACAAAACTCCGGTTAGGAACACCCTGCTTGCCTCTCTCCTAGCGCTACCACCCTCCGCTACCCAAATAGTTTAGAACGCTTGTGTTCGCTTTCACATATCTGCCTCTCCCCAGCCGGGGCGCGCACAGGCCAGTCTCTTGCAGACCATCCTCTACGACTCTGGGAAAGAGAGGAGTGGGAAGAGGAACCTCAGTGAAACCACTGTTCTCATACATTTGCAATTCCTTATTTCTTCCCTCGAAGGAGGGATGGAAAACCCCTTTTTTCCCCCTGCCAAGTCCATTTGGACATTCATGACATCATTCGCAGGCCATACAAAATTATCAACTCAAAAAGTAGCCTGCTTTATTTGGTCAAACATTAAATTAAATTACCCCTAATACCTTGGCAGGAGCAGATCAAAGGATTTCATGGGCCTTAGATGTTGCTGCTCTAAGGTAAAACTGTGTTTACTAAAGCCTTGGTGTTTTTGAAAAACACTCTTTCATGTGTAGTATGGCGCTAGTGACCAAAACAAAGAGTATTAAACTCCTCACTGCCTGGATGTAGGAATAACTTGGCTTGGTGGACTAGTTGAAAAGGATCAAGACCCAGGTTGTGGGGGCATCAGAGATCGAATTTAAAAGACAATAACAGCAATAATAATCATTCACTGTGCCCAGCTCCTTATATCTATTATCACATTTCGACCTTGCAGGGAGCTGAGGGATGGTTCTTAGTGTCCACTCTCTGGACGGGTCAGCCAGGCCAGGAGAAGTAAGACCTGTCTGGCGCTGCAGTCAGGAAGCGCGGGGGCCCGAACCCCGTTCTGCCCGCTTTAAAGCCTGAGCGTTTCCTTTCTCTACAGGAGTCATTGTGCTGTTGTAAGGCGGGCCTCACTCCAGTTAGAGGAAGGAGCGGGCCTGTGAGCTTTCAGGAAGCACTGGACTTGGTGGGAAGGGGCATGGTTTGGAATTAGCCAGAATGGCTGAGTGACTGTGGCTGCTGGATTTGCAGAGTTGGACAGGAAAAGGGGATTTCAGGAGGGCATGCGAGGTGGTATCTGCCTGAACTTTGAGCCAAGCAGTTTAGGGTTTATCATGATGGTTTGAGGGTTGAATGTTTGCTGCTGGAGGATAAAGAATAGCTATGAATAGAGAGGAAGAAAGAAAAAAAAGAAAAGAAGAAAAAAGAAAAGAAAAGAGAGGCTCCAACTGGTTTGGCTCAGCGATAGAGCATTGGCCTGCAGACGGACTGAAAGATCCCAGGTTCAATTCCAGTCAAGGGCACATGCCCAGGTAGTGCTCCAAATCCCCAGTAGGGGGCATGCAGGACGCAGCCAATCAATGATTCTCATCATTGATATTTCTCTCTCTCTCTCCCTAGCCTTTGCTCTCTGAAATCTATAAAAAATATATTAAAAAAAAAGAAAGAAAGAAAAGGAGAGAAAAGAAAAGAAGAGAAAAACAGGCAGAAATCTAGATTACAATGTCTACTCTCGTGAAACTATTGTTGGCTGTACTATTTTCATTCTAATTGAAGCCTATGCATAGTGGGTTAGGAACAAGCTCCAGAAGGGAGAGAAAAGTAGGCTTGGTCAAAGAAAGCAATTCTAGCCAGAGCTGTAGGTGTGCCTGTCAGCAGGGACTGCCAATGTTTTGATGACTCTTGGTCCTAAGTGTTGGGTAAAGAGAGAAGAATCCACAACTAATATGTCAGCACTCACAAAAGCCCACATATTTCACAAAGAGATTTCGTTCTCATGTAGAATTTAGGTGGATTTTAACTATGATTCTGTGAGGAAGCCTGGCACTCTTAACGCCAGTTCACAGTTTATGAAGCTGCGTATTTACATTGGACAAGGTCATGTGCCAGGAAAGTGGCAAGAAGGCATAACGCTTTCTCAGGGAAGCATTATGCTCTCCAAATTTACCAACAAGAGATTCAAAGAAATAAAGTCACTTGCCCAGGCTCCACAACTACTGAGCGTCAAGGCCACGACTGGAACCCATGTAACTGAATATATGTCACCAACTTCTAGTCACATACAAACCAGGTCTTCTGGCTTCAAAGCTCCTTTCCTCTGCAATCAACCCTGTGTCATGGGCTTTGAGCACAGACGCGCAACCAGCCTGACACAGGCCACGAGCTCACAGGGAGCCCAGATGTGCTGTCCTGGGTGAGCAACACCTACCTGCACCAGCAGCTCCAGCCGCCTGTCATCCAGGAGGTGCACCTGGCAGTGCCTGCCCTCTGTCATCTGTGGGGTAGAGATAGCAGAGTGGGTCAGTCGGGGCTGACAGGAAAGCCCTGGAGCTCGAGTAATCACTTACTTCACATGTGATGTGCTCAGCCAAACAATGGTTTCACTTGAGGAAATCAACAGGTTTGGTCACACACAGATTTATTACACGGCATTAGCACTTGGATTTTTAAAAACTTAAATGTTTTTCACTCTTTGATTTAAAAGAAGAATGAAAAACAGAGATGACTCAATATACTAAAAAAAAAAAACCTATACATGCACACAAGATTTTAAAAATAAATCTGTATTGTTCAGATTATTACAGATGTTCCTCTTTTTCCCCCCATAGCTCCTCTCCACCTGATTCCCCCACACACCCTATACACTTAACCCCCGCCACTGTCCTCATTCATAGGTGTAAGATTTTTGTCCAAACTCTTCCCGCACCCCTCACACTCCTTTTCTCCCTTCCACTCCCTTTCTATACTCCTGATTCTATTATATTCACCAGTTTATTCTGTTCATCAGATTTTTTTATTGACTTGATTTTTAGATTCACTTGTTGATAGATATTTATCTGTTGTCACTTATTTTCATCTTTACCTTTTTCTTCTTCTTCTTCTTCTTCTTCTTCTTCTTCTTCTTCTTCTTCTTCTTCTTCTTCTTCTTCTTCTTCTTCTTCTTCTTCTTCTTCTTCTTAAAGAATACCCTTCAGCATTTCATATAATCCTGGTTTGGTGGTGATGAACTCCTTTAGCTTTTTCTTACCTATGAAGCTCTTTATTTGACCTTCAATTCTGAATGATAGCTTTCTTGGGTAGAGTAATCTTGGTTGTAGGTTCTTGCTGTTCATCACTTTGAATATTTCTTGCCACTCCCTTCTGGCCTGCATAGTTTCTGTTGAGAAATCAGCTGACAGTTGTATGGGTGCTCCCTTATAGGTAACTAACTGTTTTTCTCTTGCTTCTTTCAAGATTCTCTGTCTTTTGCCCTTGGCATTTTAATTATGATGTGTCTTGGTGTGGTCCTCTTTGGATTCCTTTTGTTGGGGTTCTCTGTGCTTCCTGACTTGTAAGTCTATTTCTTTCACCAGGTAGGGAAAATTTTTTGTCATTATTTCTTCTAATAGGTTTTTAATATTTTGCTCTCTCTCTTCTTCTGGCACCCCTATAATTTGGATGTTGGTACCCTTGAAGTTGTCCCAGAGGCTCCTTACACTATCTTCATGTTTTTGGATTCTTTTTTCTGGTTGGGTGTTCTTTGTTTCCTCATATTTCAAATCTTTGGTTTGATTCTTAGAGTCCTCTAGTCTACTGTTGCATTTCTGTATATTATTCTTTATTTCAGATGCTGTATGCTTAATTTCTGACTGGTCCTTTTCAATTTTTTGCCACTCTCATTAAGATCCTTGAATGTCTCACAAGGTCTCACTAAGTTTCTTGGTGGTTTCTAGAAGATTCGTGAGTAACCTTATAACTGTGGTTTTGAACTCTATATCCAGTAGTTTCCTCCATTTCTTTCACTCATGACATATTTGTCTCCACATTTTGGCTGCTTCCCTGTGTTGATGGAGTGGCTTTGTGTGGTAGGTGACCTATAGGGTCCAGTGGCTCAGCCTCCCCAATCACCTGAGGTGGACACTCTTGGTGCACCCCTTTGTGGGCTGAGTGCACAATCTCATTGTAGTTAAGCCTTGATTGTGTAAGGTTCTACACCGCCGTGAGAGAAGCTGCAGGCAGGGAGTCCAAATGAGTAAGCAAATTAATCAGGCTTTATTGGGGTCTCCTGGCGGGTTCACAGGCTCGGGGGGAATGGAGCCAGGGAAGCCGCGCCCTGTGACTGGGGCCAGGGGAAGGGGAAAAGAGGGGACCCAGCCAGACCTTCTCCTGGACTGCCTGGGAGAACAGTCCGGGAGAAAAGGTGCCACGTGGCGCACCGAGACATCCTTTAAGGGGCCGGAACAGGCAGGGGTTGGGCCCAGGGAGAAATGGGGAGGGGTGGGACACAGGGCACTCTGGTATGTGATTGATTGGTGGCTCAATGTCTCTGTCAATTACATCATAACTCCGCCCACCAGTTGGGGGGGTACCTATCAGATTGCTTTTTGTTCACTGGGAGGAATTGACCTCCAGGCCAATTGGCTGTGAGGACCAGCTGTGTCTATAATGGAAGAGCTGCTGTGCTGGAGACATCCTTATGGGGCAGGACTTGCTTCAGTGGGGCTTTGGTGCACACTGAGTCTGCATCTTGAGTGTGTCACTTATGGATGTGAGGAGTTGAAATCTGGTATTGTCTCATACTGACCACTAGGTACACTGGCTCCTGGATCTCAAAGGAGGTGCAAGTCAACTACTGTCTGAGGCCACCCAGCAGGAGCTACAGCAAGATCTACAGATTTCTCCTGTTTGGGTGGGGTTTGGAAGTTTTGGAGCTCTCTGACCCAGCTGCAATTTGTTAGGTTAAGCTGCAAAAGGCAGGCCATTCATATGCAAAAGCTGCTGCACACAGCTTGGATGGGTTTGTAAACTGGGTGGGGTGGGATCTCAGGGAATCACAGGCGTAGCAGTGATGGCTGCCAGTCAACCGTCTCTTTGTCTCCATGTTTTCGTGTCCCACATTCCAGCGCAGTAAACAATGATCCCTGCAAGCACCTCTGTGAGAAAGCCAGCCTCACTTTCTGACCCGATGCTAGACAGTCCAGCTTCTGCCCATAGGAGTTTGGAGTTCAGAGCAGTCAGGTGCTTGTATCTCTCTTCTAATTGAAAAAAACAGCGCACCCAGTTGCCAGCCTAATTTGCATGCCTCTGTACCTCTACTTTTCCACGGCTCTGCATCTCCTATCTGGTCTCAATGTGCTTTTTTCTTTCCTTCTAGTTGTAGAACTTCTACTCAGCCAGCTTTCCCATGGTTCTGGGTGATAGTTGTTTTGTCTTTTAGTTGTAGTTTTGGTGTGGTTGTGAGAGGCAGCACATCCACATGCTGCCATCTTGGTTTCTCTCCCCACACAAGATTTTATTATGAAAAGTAGGTTTCCTTCCCAGAGGAAACTACTATATTTTTATTTAAATCAGTATTTTATTTTTCAAATGAAAATGGCTTTACTTATTGGTGTGCTTTAATGCATATAATACATGCATAGTTATAAGAAGAAAAACATGATTCTAAAGTTCAAATGGAAACCTTCCATTTTATAAATCTACCACTGCTATAATTAAGAATAGGTAAGATACAGAATTTAGAACTATTTGATGTATACATTTCCAAATATATTTAATTTTATCACTTATAATTGCAATTTGGGGAAATCCTTTTTATGAAGTAGTTAACCAATGCACAGAATGCAAAGATTCCCCTTGACTCACTCCTGCTTTCCATCACCTGACCTGCCAGCTGGAGGAGAATCCTCACAGGCTGTCTGTACTTGGACTTACAGACACGCCCAGGTACATATTTAAAAAAAAATTCATATGAAATGTTTTTCTTTAGTATTACATATATTCTTACATATGACATACTATTCTGAAAATAAAGCAAATACTCATAGTATTTGTGTTTGTATGTGTGTAGCCATCCAGAAATTTTATACAAATATATATATGTATATGACTCTATAGGTGTGTGGGTCTGGTGTGTGTGTGTATATTTTCCCATTTTCAATTCAAATGCCATTTCTTGCAGATCTTTCCAATGTTAACACATGTAGACCAAGCTCATTCTTTTTAAAAGTTCTATAGTATCAGATACTGTGCGCACATATAGTAATTCCTGCTGAGAAACACATTGTCCCCACATTTCCTTGTAACAAGGACACCAGTGAACTCTGCACATCCAGCTTTGCCTATGGGTGTGTGATTGTTGGGCCACTTCGGAAGAGTGTGGGCAGCTTTAGTGCACAATCCTAAGGTACACATAACATGGTTTAAAATAAACCAGCTCCCATTCCTGAGCACCAGCTGTGTGCATTACGTTCCTGGCGTTTCATGTCTACGCTGAGCTGCAAGCAGTTACCCCTGGGATTGGTGCTATTTATCCCATTTCACACATGATGAAATGGAGGCTCTGAGTGGGCTAAACAACCTGTCTCCAATGTGAACAATGCCAATGACTGCACTTGGTTTTTGATTGAGCTCCTTTCTGCGTGGGAAAGTAGCTCAGTTGCAGACCGTGGCATTATGGCGATGTGGCCCGCAGTGGTGACTGAAGGTGTGCTAGGAGGTGACTGCGCCTGCCCTGACTATGTCCTGAACTCCACAAAGCCAAGGCCAAACGCATACATTTGGTGGCAAGGGGAAAGGGAACAAATGTTGGTCCCAGGCACTAAGCTGTGCACTGCATATCTATCACCTCATAAAGCTCCACAAAGTCTATGCTATGGAAACATCCCATTTTACAGATAAGGAAACTGAGTTTAAGGTAATTTATTCAAAACTACCTAGACAAGAAAAGAGCCAAGCCAAGATTTAAATTAAAGTCATCTTCTTTTCTACTTTAGCATGGGAGAAAATAAATAAATGTGTCAGTCATTTTATTTCTTTTGTAAAACCCACATAAAGAAACCAAATTCATGAACTATAGAAAGATGTAATGAAGTAAAACTCAAAAGATCAACTCACACAATACGAATCCATTAAGGAATACATCAAAATATTTGACACTGCTCTGCTGTTGCATAATCCAAATGAATTTATGCCCTAATTTTACAAAAACATATTTTTCCTTTCCACTTTGCTTTGGACCTCTCTCAGGCTGGTCACTGCCTTTTTGTCAACACATAAACTTATCCTACAGAATTGAATGGTAAATGTTTTGGCACGTCTGCCCATCTGAGGACAAACATGGGCAGTGGTGGCTGTATCTGTACAACTTGGTCATGTCCTTTGGCTTCAGTTGATTGGAGCAGGGATGCACACCTGACCCACACTGGACCAATCAGAACCTCAGTCCAGGGAATCTGGAATGAAGTCTGAGTAGATGTCAATGTGGCTGCTGTGTGTAGAGGAGCAGAGTGCAGAGGACAAGCCGCTCATCAGTGGCAGGAGAAGTCTCACAGCTGGAGAGGCCAGTGGGAGAGAACTACCCTCTGCATCCATGGCCCTTCTCTGCACTTCTGGTCCCTCCCACTGGCCCGGGGGTAATGTCCTTGGGCTCCATGAAACACCCCTGTATTCCTGCCATAAGCCCACTCTTCCTCTCTCTCTTAAGCTGACTAGAGTTGGATTCTGCTTCTTGCAACTAAAAGCCTCTTTATAAGATGCCACAGGTGTCTACATCTAAACCAAGGCAAAGGTTTCTGAAGGATGGACTCCCCAATGATGTTATTAATATGGTAAAGATGTTATTAATATGGTAAAGATGTCAACTCCTAATGACTGAAGCTCCCACCAATGACAATACAATGGCCAAGAGAAAGGCTGACATTTGGGGTGGGGGGTGGGGAGGAGGTTCTGAACAAACATCTTGCTGTGTGATGTTTATTCCAGTGAAATAAACGCTGGAGAAAGAAGTGCAGGTGATAGGGAGAAAATGTTAGTTCTATTGCCTGAGGCACGTCTGTCTGCACATCTGAGCAGTGTCCCCAGGCCTTTTTCTCTCTGTACGGGAGGTCAGAGGCCAATGTGATCATCGCCAGCAACAGGAAGGCCTACCCTTGTCACTTAAACTGAAGGTGGAAAGATGGTGGGTACATTTTGTTCATCAAGACAATGCTTATGAATAAATTATAGTTGACAGTACTAGAAATCAGGAGATGCCACTTAATAAAGGTCCAGATGGTCAGATCTGGAAAGATGGCTGGATTTCCTCCCTGGCAATATCTGGCCAGGGTGCGGGGTTGGGGGAGTGGGTCCCTCTCTAGATGAGGTCTGGGGCCCTGGCTCACCCAACCTATTGCCTGCAAGTTCCCAGGAGTCCCAACATGTGAATAAGCACATCTGATTTAAGTTCATGTGGCACTAAGGAAGAGACAGCCAATATCAAAGAGCTTGTGTGTCCAGAGAAGTGCTTGGCGCTTGGCCCTCCCTGTGTAGCCTTTCAACCTCTACAGGAGCCTTTGAAGGGGACAGCTCCTGTTAATGACAAGGAATGTGAGGCCTGAGAAATCATGTGACTTGCACTGGAGTTCTAAGCCAGACTGGACTCAAAATCGTATTTCACCCCTTAGTAGTTGTGTTACCTGGAGACGCCTTTCTGAGCCTCAGAAGTAGGCCCTCAATCGCTTTCTATCTTGTGGAGAGCGCCCTCGGGGAACAAAGATTCTCTGAGGGCAAGCCCCTTGCCCTGTCTGCTCTAAAGATTAGTTATGGTTTCTGCCCCCTGGAAAATGATTACCTTCAATATATATATGTATATATATTGTAGTTTAGCAAACAATACTGCCCTCTAGCACATAACATTGTAAATAGCCAAACTGTCTGTGGGAAAATGGGAAAAGATTTAGGTGGTGTCTTGGATGAAGATATAGCCTAAGGAAGTTAGTTAAGATAAGGGGTTTAGTGGGGAAACATGTTAACAATAGAATGTAGCTTTGGGGAACAAGGAATTGTGTAATATGTAACCAGAACTATTGAAAAGAGTGGAGTGAAATAAACTCGGGGCCGCAGTCCTAAAGAGGGCTTTTCGGACCTCCTGATCCCATATCTTTTGTTTCTTCTTTCTTTCTATCCATCTTTCTATCTCTATCTTTCCGTAAGCCTCGCCCCCCTTTCAGGGCTCCAGGACTATCTGAGGCTCCAGGACTATCTGAGATAAGCTGCTACTCAGGTTGCTTTTATTATCCTTCCTATCTAATAAGAGTAACATGCAAATGTGACCATACCTTGGCTCCTGATTGGCTATGCTACCAGCCAATTGGCGCAGGGGGTGGAATAGGGAGCAGAGTGGGGGAAGAGCAGGGGGCAGAGCAGGGGCGTGGCCAGCACACAGCGGGTGAAACCTGCAGGGACATGGCCACAGTGCAGTTAAAGCACACAGGCACCTATAACTGTGGCCCACAAGGTAGTTAAGGGCCAGCCCTTCTTACACTTATGGTGCCTAATCACATGCAAATGAGTGCCCGTGGTCTCTGCATGCCCCCCAGCTCAGCACCCACAATGGGAGGAGGGGGGCTGCTGCCAGTCTCTGGGGTGTGCAGAGATCCCGGTGGCCACCACCGGGTGGAGAAAATTCACGGTGCTCTTGGTTCATGCAGGGTATCGGGGGCAAGAGGAATTCTGGGAAATGTAGTTTTGTTGACAGACCCACTGTAGGAGTGAGTTTGAAGTACTGAGCGAGGGAATGTGGAAGGCAGGGCGGGGCAGCTGGGCCGGGTGGGGGCTTTAGGCCTTGGGCTGGCGGGGGTCTTGACAGGCAGGACGCGAGCGGGGCACAAACCTGCTGGGAGGCTGGCACCCAACAGCCCCTGCATCAGAGACACAAACCCGCAGGGGGCCGGTACCCAGCACCCACAAGCTCTGCCACCCAGGTGCTGGAGCTGCAAAGGCCGAATCAGACATAAACCTGCATGGAGGCCAGCACCCAGCGGCTCCCAGATTGGAGATACAAACCAGCAGGGAGGCTGGCACCCAGCAGCTGCAAGCCCCACCATGGGGGCGCTGGGGCTGCGAGGGGCTGGATCTGAGACACAAACCAGCAGGGAGGCCAGCACTCAGCAGCCCCAAGCCCCGCCACCGCAGACCTGGGGCTGGGGGGTGGGAGGGGGGTGGACTGGAGATACAAACCCGCAGGCCTGGCACCCAGCAGCCCCAAGGCTCGATGCACAGGTACTGGGGCTGCTGGGTGGGGGTGGGGAGGATGGCGGGCGGGGGCAGCTGAGACACAAACCCACAAGAAACCTGTGGAAAGGGAGATAAACTATTATAACTTTATCTCCCTTTCCTCAAGATAAGAAAACTGTCCCTGGATTATTTAGTGATGTGGCCCACACCTTTCTAAGTACACAAGGTATGTTATGACCACTCCCAGAATGCTGTCTCCAGGGAATAACCTACTGTGGCAAATCATCTGAGAGAGGAAACAAGCTTTTGTTGGGTGTATTCTGAAGGTCAGAGAACATGCCACCCCCCAACATATGCTTTATTGTTATATTGATGATCTTGAGCTGCAGATTCTTGAAAAACTGCAAGTGCATGCAGAGGATTTCACTGCAGTCTCCTGATCTGTCTAAAATTGGACCCCCCTAAAGGAGCTTAAATGTCATAGGACCCCTTGATGGGAGAAGTGTCATCAGGCAGAGAAGACTGACTCCTGTCACAGGACATAACACCCAAACTTTGTTACAAACTATTTCTCTCCACCCCCATTCATCTTTCCTAAAAATCATTTACTCTCCTCTAGGAGGCCTACATCTCCCATTCCTTTCCCTAGGAAGAAGGTATTTAAATCTGCATTCTAAGCCAGCTTGGGGAGTTAATTCATTTTCTCCTGAGATCTCCCTCATATAGACGAGGTACACATATTAATGAACTTTTGTTTTTCTCTTGGCGATCTGTCTTTCATTACAAGGGCCTCCACTAAGAACTTAGAAAGGTTGAGGAAAACTATTTTTCTTCCTCCATAATTCTATCTCGGGAAATCAAGTCCCCAGCTGAACAATGAGGTTGGCTCAAGTACCAAGCAGTCCCAGCTGACGGGAGGGAAGCTTCTAGGGAGAAATCAATGATATTGACATCAAAGTGGGATGGAGGGCACACGCCTGATTGATGGTGGGAGTTTAAAGTGGTTCGACATTTTTGGAGGATGACTTGGCAAATTTGATAGAAATGTTCAAGGTATAGTCAAGAGTCTTCTAGGAATCACAGCTGCTGAGATAAAGCACAAGCACTTAAGCCCTGGTCAGAACCCAGGATGCTACTGCGGGCTCCCCTTCCATGATAGGAAAACCTGGGAACAACCTGCATTTTTAGGACAAGGTAGTATCTATACTAACAAAAGGGTAATATGCTAATTAGACTGAACATCTTTCTGGCAACCTTCCAGATGTCCTTCCAGACATCCTTTCCAACAAAGCCTTCCCGGGGCCAAGGCAGAGGAGGTTATAGGGAATCAGGCAAGCAGGGGAGAGCAGTTAGGGCAAACAGGCTGTCAGGAGAGAGCAGTCAGGGGATCAGGCTGGCAGGCAGGTGAGCGGTTAGGAGCCAGAGGCCTGAGGGGTCCCAGACTGGAGAGGGTGCAGGCCTCCCCCGTGCATGAATTTTGTGCCCCAGGCCACTAGTATTTAATATATTTCTTATTTGCTGGGAAACCAACAAACAAACAAACAGCTAAATCTTCCTGGAATTTACCTATTCTGCCATTAAAAAAAAATTGTGTTTTTTTTGTTGTTGTTGTTTTTTTTTGTTTCTTTTTTAAGGAAGACTGTTACTAGTCCATTTTAAAGAAGATAAATGACACATCAGTTAACAAGCATGCGGCAGAACTATTTCCCAGAGCCATGGAGGCAGAAAGAAAGAAAGAGGGGGCGTTGGTTCTGTGCCTGCCTCCACCAGGCATTTTAGTAGTAACAGTCACAATACCATGCACAGGCACTTTCTCTGCTCCAGGTGCTGCACTGAGCATGGGCAAGCATCAGCACATCCAGTCCTCGTATACTCCCATGAGGTAGGTAGTCTTAGTGCCAATATTACAAGTAAAAGAACTTAGAGAGATTATGTGCATGAAATTCATGCATGGGGCTGTGTGTCCCTCAGTCCAGCCAACACCCTCTCCAATCTGGGAACACTAGAGGGATGTCAAACATCCCTCTCACAATCCAGGACTGCTGGTTCCTAACCACTCACTTGCCTGCCAGCCTGATCAACCCTTAACCACTCCCCTGCCAGCCTGATAGACACCTAACTGCTCAGCTGCTGCCTGGTTGCCTCCAAGTGCCCTCCCTGCTGGCCCAGTAACCCCTAACTGCCCTCCTTTGTCATCCTGGTCACCAACAACTGCCCACCTCTGCTGGCCTAATCATCCCTAACTGCCCTCCCCTGGAGGCCTGATCACCCCAACTGCCCTCCCTTGCAGGTCTGGGTCCCCCCCAATTGCCCTTCCCTTCAGGCCTGATTGCCCCCAACTGCCCTCCCCTGCAGACCTGGGCTTCCCAACTGCCCTCTCATGCAGGCCTGATCCTCCCCTAATTGCCTTCCCCTACTGTCCTAGTTCCCCCAACTGCCCTCCCCTGCAGACCTGGTCCCCCCAACTGCCCTTCCCTGCAGGCTTGATCACCCCCAACTGCCCTCCCTTGCAGGCCTGGTCCCTCCCAACTGCCCTCCCTGCTGGCCACCTTGTGGCAGCCATTTTGTGTCCACATGGGGGAAGGATCTTTGACTATATGGGGGCAGCCATCTTGTGTCTTGGAGTGATGGTCAATTTTCATATTACTATTTTATTAGATAGGATAGTTTCACAAACAGCAGAACTAGACCCAAACCCAAAGCCCCAGCTCTTAACATTCACTGTACACATGGCACTCAGCACCCTGCATTTTGGGGGGTGAAGAGGGGGAGACAGCCCCATACAACACTTTCTTGATGGGTTAGATATGTGAGTAGAAAAGGGAAATGAAGTGCCAAAAACATGAATAAAAATAATTTGGTTCCTGGGAAAAATGCTTCAACTAGAAGTAAAGTGTAGAATTTTTAATAGAAAGAATTTGAAAGCATCCATAACTGCTGCTCATTTGAGATCTGGGGAAGCTGAGGAGTGGACCTGCCACACAGCTAGTTAATAGCCCAGGATTAAAATGCAAGACTCTGTCTTCAAGGCCAGAGTGTGGGTGCTGTGCCAGGTGCTCAGTTAACAAATAATACATCTCATTCAAATCACTTCTGCCCAACAGGTTGACTTTTCCCCCCTCTATCTGGAATTATGCTTTTTTAAAAATTTTATTTTATTGTTTAAAGTATCCTATCTAATAAAAGAGTAACATGCAAATGTGACTGTACCTTGGCTCCTGATTGGCTATGCTACCAGCCAATCAGGAGCAGGGGGTGGGGCTGAGTGACATGAGGCAGGGGGAGGGGCCGAGACGCAGGGTGTGGCACATGGGATGGGAGGGGCCGACCTGCACACCACTTGGGATGGGAGGGGCCTGCCTGCGCACTGGGCGGGACAGGAGCCGACTGGGACTTAAGGGACGGGGTGGGAGGGGCCGGCCAGCACACTGAGTGGGATGGGAGCCACGTGGGTCGGGAGAGGCCAGACTGCGTGCCACGTGGGACAGGAGCTGCACGGACAGGAGGCAGGCGAGGCCGGTGTGTGCAGCTGCCGAGTGTGGGTGCCCCTGGGGCTGGGCAGTCGCCACTGGGGCTAAGGCCAGGGCTGGGTGAGTGGGCCTGGGCAGAGCCAACCAACAGCCCCATTCCAGGGTGATGGCTGGGTGCCCAAGGCCTAGAGCTTTGGCCAGGGTGAGGGGACAGTAGGACATCTCCTGAGGGCTCCCAGTACGTGTGAGGGGGCAGGTTGGGCTGAGGAATCACTCACCCCAGTGCACGAATTTCTTGCACCGGGCCACTAGTTACATATATTAGTACATATATATCTCCTTTTTTCTCCCCATAGACCTTCCCCCAAGCCTCCCCTATTCCCTGTCACATGCCCTCATCCCACCCCCACAGTGTCTTGTGTCCATTGGTTGTGCTTATATGTAGCCATACAAGTCCTTCATTGATCTCTTCCCCCCTCCCCCACACTCCCCAACAGGTTGATTTTTAAAAATAAAACAACAAAAACTCCCTGTACTTACAAAAAAGAAAACATCTAACTGGGCATTTCTTATTTATTAAAAAACTTAAGTCCCATTGATGTTTCATCTTCCAGTTTCAAAAAATAGAAGTACATTTGTTAAGCTATTCATGGATCATTGCCATGACTATATCCGTAAATACAGAATCACTTTAAAAACAACAAAAACAGCAACTAATTTCATTGAGCAAACTAGTCCTATCTAATAAAAGAGTAATATGCAAATTGATCCACCTCTGCTACACTCACAAGCCATGCCCACCAGCCACATTCACCAGCCAATCAGGAGTGATATGCAAATTAACCCCAAACCAAGATGGCTGCCCACCACAGGCAGCAGGAGGGAGGCTTGGGTTTCCCAGGTGATGGAGGAAGCCAAGCTTTCTGCCTGCCCTTGCAGGTCTAGGCCTCCACTCAATGCTACAAAGTTTCAATTATAGAAGATACACATATCCCAACAGAAATGGCGGCAGCCACAGAGCTGGAGAGAGCAGAGGCTAGGGTTGCCCAGGCGATGGAAGAAGCCAAGCTTCTGCAGCTCTGCCCAGTGTAGGCCTCTGCTTAAGGCTACAAAGTTTCAATTATAGAAGGTAAATATCCCAAGAAAAACTGTTGTGGCCATAGAATGAGCAGAAGGCTTGGTTCTACTATAGGCTACAAAGTTTCAATTGTAGAACATAAATAAACCCCAGATACCAGGGCCTCTGCTTGGGTTACCGGAGGGCGTGGCCGGCCTGCAAATCATCACAGGCCCCTCGCCCAGGCTGCCCCTCACCCCAAGGGAACCCCCACCCTGATCCGGATATTCTTCAGGGCAAACCAGCTGGCCCCCACCTATGCACCAGGCTTCTATCCTATCTAATAAAAGAGTAATATGCAGCTGACCATTACTCTAACACACAAGATGGCTGGCCCCAGGTAGTCAAAGATTCTGCCCCCATGTGGTCAAAGTTGGCCACCACAAGATGGCCAGCAGGGGAAAGCAGTTGGGAGGGACCAGGCCTGCAAGGGAGGCAGTTGGTGGAAATCAAGCCTGCAGGGGAGGATGACAGAGGAGGGAAGTTGGGGGCAACTGGGCCTGCAGGGAAGGGCATTTGGGGGCGGGGGGGGGGGAACCCAGGCCTGCAGGGGAAAGCATTTGGGGGGGACAGGCCTGCAGGGGAGGGCAGTTAGGGGCAAAGAGGCTGGCACGGGAGCAATTAGGCATTAAGCAGGCTGGCATGGGAGTAGTTAGGGGGTGATCAGGCTGGCAGGCAGAAATGGTGAGGGGCAATCAGGAAGGCAGGCAGGCGAGCAGTTTGGAGCCAGCAGTCCTGGATTGTGAGAGGGATGTCTGACTGCCCGTTTAGGCCCATTTAGGCTGGGTCCTGGGCAGTCAGACATCCCTCAAGAGGTCCCAAATTGGTCAGGGTGCAGGCTGGGCAGAGAGACACCACCTGTCCTCCCCGTGTACAAATTTTGTGCACGGGGCCTCTAGTATTCAATAAACGTCACATGCAGTGACTCATTTAATGCTATGAGGTAAATATATCTATCACTTTTACATTACTGTTGAAGACACTGAGGCACAGAGACGCCAAGTACCTTGCTCAAGGCTGCACAGCTGTTAAGAGGCAGAGCTGGGATTCCAGCCGCCCAGACCAGCTCCAGAGCCCGGGTGTTACTCCCCCATTTTCCAATGTAATTATCGCCCACGGAAGAAATGAAATATATTGCCTTTCGCATTCTACCTGATGACCGGACAATTTGCTTTCTCTATGAAAAAGTAGTTTTATAATTCCACTTAGGGGAGGAACAGGTCAACAAGCCTTCTCCCGACCAGCGGCTGGCTTTGAGGTGGGCCCGCACTGCCCGCAGCTTCTGTCTGCTCCTCGCCAGGCCACCTGCCCCGCTGAGGGCCCGAGGCGCCTTCGGTCAGGAGTCACTTGAACCCCCAGGCACCATCGGAAGCTTCAGATTTGAGCCCAACCCCCGACCCCAAGCCGCAGTGCCAGGTGCGGAATCACGTTAAAACAGGAGTCTCTTTGGAGAGTTTCTGCTGGCCCCCACCCCGACTCGAGCCCCCCGCGCCCTGCATCTGACCCAGGAGCGGAGGCCCATGGCGTTGGGTTCATAGCCGCCCTTGGCCCGCGGTTCTCAGCACAGAGCGCCCCTCAGTCCATCCGGTCAGTGCTAACGAGGAAGGAAAGGGGGAAGTGAGACTCAGCCCCAGGCCAGACCTCGGGCTTCCTGGAGCGCCCCGATGTGCACGGAGCCCACCCCACGGTGGGGTTCAGTCTGCCTCCAAGCCCGCAGGCTCCCTGACTAGGGGAGGAGGGCGGACAAGACCCCAAGGAGGCCCAGTCCGCAGCAAGGGCGCAGGGCCAGGGGGAGGGTGCGCAGCGCGGGTCCCTCGGCGGCGGGGAGGCGGAGCAGACCAGCGCCCCCCGCCCCGCCCTGGCTCTGCTACGTGGATCTGCGGACTCACAGCAACTGCGGAGGAAGCAGCAGCTGCCCCGCCCCGTTCCCTTCTGACCTTTCCTGAAAACCGCCTTTTGTGAGGGCCCGCCTCCAAAAAAACGGTTCCTCCGGGTTTTTTGTGGATTTCCCCATCCAGAGCCTCACCCTCACCCCCTGCCTGCACGCGTGCTCACTCAGTTCCCCAGCCCCATGCGCCCAGCCCCAGCTTGGGCGGTCTGGCCTCCGCCCGGTCTTTAAACGCAGAGCCGTCTCTTCACACAGCCCACCGCCTCGGGCATCTCCCCTCCCGACAATGTCCGCACCCCTCCCCCCTCCCCAGCGCCCCCTCCCTCTAATCTCCTCGCCAACCCCTCTGCCTTGCCGCATGCCAGCCTCCTCTTCCTCCCCCAAAGCCTGTTCCCACTTGAGACTTTTGCGTGTGCTGTTCCCCCCTGCTGCACGCTGTCTCCCCCCTTCCCTCTGCTGCATGCCATCCCCCCCTTCCCCCACTTGCACACCATTTCTCCCTGCACGCTGTTCCCTCCGTTTGCACGCCGAGGTTATCAGGCAACTGGGTGTTTTGGCCAATCTCAGACCTGAAATCAACGTCACCATCTCCACAGAGGCCTTCCCTCCTCAAGTAAAGTGGAGCCTGCCATGCTGCTCCCTATCCTTATGGCTAGTTCTTCCCTTCTGCTTTCTGTTCACCCTTCTCTACTTCACCATCTGAAGTGAATCCATGGGGGGAGGGGGGGGGTGAAGAGACCTTGATTCATTTGCTATATCCCCAGGGCCTAGACCAGTGATGGGCAACCTTTTGAGCTTGGTGTGTCAAGATTCGCCAAAAACCGAGCATAACTCGGGCAGTGTGTCACCTCGAGAAAAAAAGCCATAATTTCGCGATATTTATAGTTTAAATAACAAAAATGTGTCATTGTAATATATAACTTCACTTAATAAGCCAAAAACTAATTATTTAACTTACCTGCTTAGTGATTTCATTGTTCATCTGTCAGTCGGTTTCTTTTATTGGTCTTGATATTATTTAACTTGTGTGAGGTGCCGTGAACTAAGATAAGTGAGGAGGAGGGGGAATTCTTTAACTAACCTGCCTATTAGTGACTTTTTGTTGCTGAAGTTCATTGGCTAAACCTTCAATTGAAGGCTGGTGTTTTGTACACTTCAAGCTCAAGCAAGCGCTACTAACTTCATCTGTCAATCTGTTTCTTCTTCTTCTTTTTTTTAAATCTTTATTGTTCAGTTTATTAATTACATAGTTCCCTTTTTTTTCACTCTATAGTTCCCCTCCACCTGGTACTCATCCCATCCTCTGCCCTCACCCCCCTCCACTGTCCTCTCCCATTGTTGCATGATTTTTGTCCAGTCTCTTGCTGCACTTCCCACACCCCCTTTCTCCCTAAGAGTTGTCAGTCTATTCCCTCTCTATGTCTGTGATTCTGTTACATTCATCAGTTTATCCTGTTCACAGCTTATTAATTCACTTGATTTTTAGATTCATTTGTTGATAGATATGTATTTGTTGTTCCTAATTTACACTTTTTTCTTCTTCCTCTTCTTAAAGAATATCTTTCAGCATTTCATACAATATTGGTTTGGTGGTGATGAATTCCTTTAGCTTTTTCTTATCTGTGAAGCACTTCATCTGACCTTCAATTCTGAATGATAGCTTTGCTGGATAGAGTAATCTTGGTTGTAAATTCTTGCTGTTCATCACTTTGAATATTTCTTGCCATTCCCATCTGGCCTGCATCGTTTCTGTTGAGAAATCTGCTAACAATCGTATGGATGCTCCCTTATAGGTAACCATCTGTTTTCTCTTGCTGCTTTTAATATTCTCTCTTTGTCTTTTGCTCTTGGCATTTTAATTATGATGTGCCTTGGTGTGGTCCTCTTAGGGTTCCTATATATTGGGGTTCGGTGCGCTTCTTGGACTCCTAAGTCAATTTCTTTCACCAGGTATGGGAAGTTTTTGGTCACTATTTCTTTAAATGGGTTTTCATTGTCTTGCTCTCTCTCTTTTTCTGGCATTCCTATAATTCGGATGTTGGTATGCTTGAGGTTGTCCCAGAGGCCCCTTACACTACCTTCAATTTTTTGGATTCTTTTGGTTTCTTGCTTTTTCAGCTGAGTGGATTTTACCTCTTTGTATTTCAAATCTTTAACTTGGCTCTTGGGGTGCTCCAGAGCACTTTTAGGTCTTTGTATAATATTTTTTATTTCAGTCAGTGTATGCTTAATTTCTGGTTGGTCCTTTTTCATATCCTTGAGAGTCTCTTTTATATCCTTGAGGGTCTCCTTCATTTCCTTGTAGGACTCATTCATTTCCACGTTGGTCTTGATCATTTCCTTGCAGGTCTTGTTCATATCCTTGAGGGTCTCATTCATTTCCTTTGCAGTCTTGCTTATTTCCTTATAGGCCTCGACCTTTTGTTGGAGCCTCTTGAGAAGCCCTATAACCGTGGTTTTGAATTCCATGTCCAGTCGTTTTTTTCCCTCCATTTCTTTCACATCTGATTTCTTTCCATGTCTCTGCATGGTGGCTGCTTCCCTGAATTGGTCAATTAGCTTTGTGTGGTAGACTTCCTACTAGGGACAGTGGCTCAACCTCCCCAGTAACCTGAGGTGGATATGGGTTGCACAGTCTTGCTGAAGTTAAGCTCAGGTTAATCGTTGTTAGCACTTGGAGGGGTTGACCTCCAGGCCAATTGTCTGTGAAGCTCAGCGGTGCTCAGGTTGGATGGGCGGAGTCTCCGGGCCAAGCAGACAGTGTCAGCTCCACCCTATGCAGCCCCAGGGACTCTGTTCCAGGGGCAATGGCTGCCAGCACCTCTGAGAGAGAGCCGCTGCCAAGCTCCACGGGCTGCCGGGGAATTCAGACTCTCCCCAAATGAGTCTGCACACCCAACGTCTCACCCAGGGTTGTAAAACAAAGCAGACTGACTGTTTTCCAAATGAGAGACAAGTTGCAGAGCTCTCTCTGCGCGGTCACGCAGCTGAGTTGTTCCCGCAAGCTGCCTTCTCCACAAGCGGGCAGACCCGGCAGCACCTGAGCTTCGGCGTGCCCTCCCACTGTCCAGTTTTCACCCTGTATGATAGTGGATTGGTTCCCTGGACTTTGCCCAGAGCTGGAGAATCAGTCCAGTGGGATGTCTTTGTCTCCCCGTTCGAGAAAACTGGCCGGTTTTCAGCCGCCCGCCCTCTCCATGGCGTGTGCTCCAAACCTCTCTCCGCGCTAATCTTTCAACGCTGTCCGCCGCCGCTCCTCCGAGTCACAGTGTCTTATTTTCACTTTTATTTGTGGAATTTTCACTTGACCACCTTTCTGGTGATTCTGGAGGGTGTTCATTCTTTCGTTAAGTTGTAGTATTAAAATTGCTGAGTATGATGGCAAGATAGGTGTTTTACCTATGCCGCCATCTTTGTTCTCTCCTGTCAATCTGTTTCTTTTGTTGGTTTTGATATTATTTAACGCTGAGAATAAGGTCTCACTAAAGTACTTAGAGAGAAAAATTGTGAGTAAAGCCATTGCTATATTTTTCAGGGTGCTAAAAGTGTCTGGTAATCGGTTCCAGGCACTCCAAATTTCCTGTTCGTAGTGGCACTCCTCTTGATTCTCCAAGCGGCACCTTTCCAGATTCTCAAGCTTTGACCTCAAGTCTACAAACACCTGAGCCCAGATGCTGTCTTGAAATTCTGCAAGTTGTATCTCCAAATCATCAATTTGCATCCATTGCAAACCATTTAATTCCAAACTACTGTAGACTACTACATCAGGATACTTAATTATTTTTATGATCTTTTCTAGGCTTCTAAATTGATTAAATCTATCACTGAACTGGTCAAGTAACGAGTCTAAAACATGCTAGTACTTTACATGCAAGGATTCCATTTCATTTTGTACAACTGCTCTGGCCTTCTCAAAATACTTTGTTACTCAAGGAAAATACTTATAAGTTTTAGTTTCTACATCTCGCTTGAAAATTTTAAGTTTACTTCCATAAGCTTTTATGTATCCAACCATAACGTCAATACTTTTGCCAAAACCTTGTAACTTTAAGTTCAGTTCATTAATGTGACCAGAGAGATCTGTAAAAAATATCAGGGTGTTGACCCACTTATCATCATTGAGCTGAGAAAAGTTTCCCAGATCCTTATTCTCAAGAAATACCTTAATTTCTTCAAAGCACTCCACAAAGTGCTCAAGAACTTTGCCTTGGCTCAGCCATCTTACATTATTGTACATCAGCAGTCCACTGTAGGTGGAATCAATCTCCAGTAAAAGTGCAGAAAACTCTAGCTTGTGAAGGGGATGAGCAGCTATTAAGTTAACTATTTTTGTAACAACTGACTTTAAGTCATTTAACTTGATGAATCCTGCCTTGGCACATAAAACCTCCTGATGGTAATACAATGAAAAGGCACAATCGGATGTCCAATAGCTTCTCTAAACAATTTGACAAATATGACTTTTCCCCCCACCATGTTTGGTGCCCCATCTGTCGTCACTGACACAACTTAGAAATTTCAATGCTTAGGTCCTGGAATGTTTGTATAACAACCTTACACATTATGCTTCCTGATGTACTTGTTGGCACTGATACTAACTTTATCAACTCTTCTCTCATTGTGAGACCATCAGAATATCGACCAATAATGGCCAACTGAGGATGTAATGTGACATCAGTAGTTTCATCAAGAGAGATAAAAAAATGTTTACAATTACTTATGTCTCTCTTTAACTGATGTTGTACATTTGTGTTCAGTCTCATTATTCTGTCTTTATGATATTTCTACTGAGTGGTATCTCAGATATTCTGTTAATAATTACATCTTTATTCTGCATATCATGAAATAGAACTGGTGCACATCTTAGGAGAGTTTCTTTAATAAATTTTCCCTCACTGAGTGCTTTTTCATGCTGAGCTATGGAGTGAGTAATGCTCAAACTTGCAGATGTTAAATTTGTAGAGCCTTTTATAAATTTAAGGATGGAGTTAGATTGGCTCTTATAAAGGTGTAGCTGCCTGGAAATGTATTCCTTCCTTTCATCCTCACTTTTTTTCAAGACCTGGGAATGATTAGTTTCAAATTGTCTATTTATATTCCACATTCTGCTTACTACCATTTCAGTACATAGAACACAAAATGATCTGCCATTTTTTTCTATAATGCCATACATCTCTTGAAAGGGTCAGCTACTGCTACTACCACTTCCTTTACTTAATATTGGTTTTTTATTTTTTTGGTTCTCCATCAGGGGGCAGTGACAGAAAATAGAATTATAGATAGCCTGTTAGCCCTGCAGGCAGTTTAGGGGTTAATTAGCCTAACTGACTACAGATGGCACTTGTAACTGTCTTTTAGGAAAGGGCAGGGTTAATAAGCAGAAATAGGGTTAATAAGGATGCACAACAGTAATAGTGGTGAAATGGAGTCTGCACTGTGCTGCAAAATGACCTTCCTTATATAAATTAAGATGGCTGCCACTATTTCTAATGGTAGGAAACGGCACCCATAGCACTGGCCCTAGCCTCTCCCAGCCTCCCCCTCACTTATCTCAGTAATGATGGTCAATTAGAAATCCACGACAGCCCAGAACAGTAGATTGGATGATGGTTGCTGTGGTTGTGTGGATGCTGATAATGGCGATCACAGGGCCCCCAGAGATGTGTCCCCCATGGCATTTCGCTGCTCCCTGCTCCGCCAACTGGAAATGAGGTCAAAGATCCCCTAACGGCCTAACCAGAAGTCCCAGAACTAGATGCTCTGTGTCAGAGTTCTGTTGTTTGGCCTACAGACCTCCGGCACAGAGTGTCTACACTATAGCAAATGTTTCATCCTTGGCTACTGCACCTGGCCGTGCAGTAGCCGAGGCTGAAATGTCCTTCTCGGCATGCAGGTCCCACAGTTCTCTGTATGCGACTGCATGCGGCCGAGTGTCATCGAAAATGGCTACACGTGTCAGTGCTGACACGCGTGTCATAGGTTTGCCATCACGGGCCTAGACCATGCCTGCCAAGTGAGGAGAATGTGGTTAATAAATGTCTGCTGAGTGGAGGAATCCTAATGATTCAGAGCCGACACACAATGATGAGATTTTTAGGTATCATGCCAAGGGACGAGGTGCCACAGCACCAGTTTAGCCTGGTGCAGGCAGACTTACACGTGCAAAGCAGCTCCCCTTCCCCTCTCTCCCCTCCTCCCTCCTCCCACCCCAGAACAAGGTGCGCTGTGTCAGGTGAGCTGCTCCGGGGGAAAGTGTGTATCTAGGACAGTCTGACTGACTATGGGATCTATTGAGAGGACGAAGTTTTATATTTCCCCCAAATGATGTCAACTCCAGCCGAACAAGGCCCCTTTATGTCATCTCTGGGTGTTGACTGAATATGAGCCGCTGATACTGTGCTGAGAGAATGACCTGGACTGACACTGTCTCCAAGCCCAGTTGGAAAGGATGTCCCCTCGGGCTTCAAGGGCACCTCCATCAAAGATGCAGTGTGGGAGCAGCTTTCTGTGTCATGAACCTTCTCCTGCTCCTCTTATTCACTTGCTGATGCCCCAGAGCCCTAAGGTCTTCCCTCGTACAGCATCCTCCTTCATGAGCATCCTCCATACTGTTGAGCCTGGGAGGTAAGAGTAATTCCTAGGCCACGGGGGCATAGACTACAAAGGAGACAGGACTGAACCTCACATCACCCTGTTTGGCCCCGGAGGATGGCTGGTTAGCCAGAGACGGGTAAGATTCCTCAGGGAAGGAACAACCTAAGACAGGCACAGTCGCAGAGGGGCCAACAGGAGAGAACTAAAAGGTCAACAGAGGTGGGGCACAGACCCTCATCCACAAACCTTGCAGGGGCTTGAATTCTCACCCCTCCTGAGGAAGGTCTCCTACCCCCACGGCTGCTACGCCTCCCACGCACAACTCAGACCGGGACCCAGGTGGCAGACAGAGACTTGGCCAGCATTAGCTGCTCTATATCTAAATTCAGTTTATTACCAGGAATGCTTAGGACCTACTAAAAAAATGCAAATATTCCTTTCCACAAGTATTTACTGGGTAAACTAAGATTTCCGCTTGAGTATTAAAATTGACAGTAAAATAGTAATCAAGTTTTCAGATTAATTTAAATTGGCCAAGTGAAATAAGTGAATACTCAAGAAAATCTTATACATTTGTTTCTAGTATGCAGAGGCAAGTTATTTTTGAAGAAAAGAAACAGGGGGAAGTGATTGATATAGAGGCAGGGTGGCCTCGAACAGGCTGTCAAGCTACAGGGGAGCTGGAGTGGAGGGAAGGTGGATGCTGGGGGAGATCAACCGAAGGACTTGTATGCATACATATGAGCATAACCAATGAATGAAAGACACTGGGGTGGGGAGGGGGGCAGGTGGGGACATGTGCTGGGGGGTAAGGGAGGCTGGGGGGAGGATATTGAGGGGGGAAAGGAAAACATATGTACTACTATTAAATATAAGTTATATTGTAAATAAAAAATTAAAAAGAAAATAAAAAAAGAAAAAAATGAATTAAGATTAAAAAAAAAAGAGTAATTCCTAGCTGATGGCTAACTGAGGGTCCTGAGGCCATGACTCAAAGGATCTCTGACTCTGACACATCTGAAAGGTGCACTGGAGTGGAGGAGGAAAGAGAGACCAGAGAGGAAGAAAGGGAAGGAGCAGAAGAAAGGAAGGAAGAAAGGGAAGTGGGCCGGAGCCATGGGAATGGTAAAGAAGGGAGCCGGTGTGGCCAGGCACTGGGGCCTTGTCCCATGCACTGGAAGGTGCTGGTTTGATTCCTACTCAGGGCATATGCCCAGGTTGCAGGTTCAATCCCTGGTCAGTGTACGTGCAAGAGGCAACCATTCTATGTTTCTCTCACTCTCCCTCTCTCTCTAAAAAACAAAAAAAATCAATAAAAAATTTTATTTATAATTTTTTTTAAAGAAATCCTATATAATAAAACTTTTGCACTGCTGGTGGGAATGCAGACCGGTGCAGCCACTGTGGAGAACAGTATGGAGTTTCCTCAAAAAACTAAAAATGGAACTCCCATTTGACCCAGAGATCCCACTTTTAGGAATATATCCCAAGAAACTATAAATATGAATCAGAAAGGATTTATGCACCCCTATGTTCATTGCAGCCCAATTCACCATAGCTAAGATTTGGAAACAGCCTAAGTGTCCATCAGCAGCTGACTGGATTAAAAAACTGTGGTATAGCTACACAATGGAATACTACACTGCAGTAAAAAAGGAGTTCTTACCATTTGCAACAGCATGGATGAAACTGGAAAGCATTATGCTAAGTGATAAGCCAGTCAGAGAAAGAGAAATACCACATGATCTCACTCATTTGTGGAATATAACAAACAATATAAACTGGTGAACAGGGACAGATCCAGAGGCAGAGAAGCATCGACTAGAATGCTGGACCTCAGGGGGAAGGGAGGGAAGGGAGGGGAGAAGGAGGAGAGATCAACCAAAGGACTTGTATGCATGAATATAAGCCTAACCAGTGGACGCAAACACCAGGGGGGTGAGGGGAAGATTGGGGAAAAGTTGGGGGGAGGGTTAATAGAGGGATAAGGACACATTTGTAATACGTTAATCAATAAAGAAATCCTATATAATAAAACCCTAATATGCAAATTGACCAAACGGCAGAATGACTGGTCGCAAAGGATGAACACTGACCACGAGGGGGCAGACGCTCAACACAGGAGCTGCCCCTTGGTGGTCAGTGTGCCCCACAGGGAAAGCACCCCTCAGCCAAAAGCCCTGAGTTGGGCTCAGGGCTGGCAAGTGCAGCAGTGGTGGTAGGGGCCTCTCCCATCTCTACAGCAGTCGGACATCCTCCGAGGGCTCCCGATGGGCACAGGCCGGGCTGAGGAAACACCCCCCAAGTGCACAAATTTCGTGCACCAGCCTCTAGTCTTATTTATACAAATAAAATAAAATAAAAGGAGAGTTCAGTTTAGCAATGACAAAACTACCAGCCCAAGGAGAATGTGAATGAGTAATCGCAGCTGGCCTTGAGCTGGTCACTTAAATTCATTCAAAACAACCCTGTAAAGTAGATTCCAATGCTAGCTCCATTGTGTGGACGAGGAAACTGAGGGTCAGAGAAGGTTCATGACTGACCCCACCCAAAGGTCACAGCAAGGGAGCTGTGGATCAGGATGCAGTGAGCATAGGGCCCATGCTGCTCCCCACTCCTCCCACTGCTCCCCATTGTGCTGCCTTCCTTTCCCACAGCCGCCCTGGGATGGACTCTGGGCGCTAAGTCCCAGCGCTGAGGGGCTTCACGCACTTGGCTGCCAGCGTCAGCAGTGCTTTAGAAAAGCTGGATCTGGGTTCCCCAAACCACAGTCCCCTGTCACTGGGAGCAAGACCAGAGGGGAAGCATGGCCTCATGGGGCCATGCCGGCCACCACCTGGCCATCCTGATGAGACTTGGCACCTCCCGAAGTGGTGTCTGCTCTATGGGCTTTCTTTGAGCATCAGGATGGAACTCAGCCCCACCTGCAGGCTGCTGTCCCTGCCGCGGGGAGTGAACACTTCCGACACAGGGCGGTGCTGACCAGGTGTGTGGCCACGGCAGTCGGGGTTTAGGGAGTCCTCCAGCCACAGCGCAGGTGATTCAGCGTGGAACGCCTGCATCACGGGCCATCCATCCACTCAGCCAGCATTCACTGAGCACTCTAAGTGCAAGCTCCCTTCTGGGCACCTACACAGTAAGTGACCGCGCAGGGGAGCAGAGGCCACTCGCTGGAGCTTGTCCGTGTGCAGGTTCCAGCTGTGGCAGCACTGACGCTGTGCTGCAGAGCTGTCTCTCGGGGCTGCCTGCACAGGCAGTGTGCTGCACCCTGGCCCCAGTCAGCAGAAGCGAGGAGCCCCCCACCTGCTGCCTCCTGTGACAGCTCAGCTTGTCTCCAGCCAAGTATCTTCTGAGGAGCAGGACCACGCCTGGTTGAGAACAACTGCTCCAGAGGTAGAAGGAAGAAAAGAAACTTAACAATTAAATATTTTCAGACAACAGCAAGGGCTTGAAATAGCTCAACTGGCAATGGAATTAATTTCTTTTTTTAAAATCCTCACCTGAGGACATACATGTCCATTGATTTTTATTTTTTATTTTTTAGAGAGAAGGGAAGAAAGACAGAGAGAAAGACATATAGTGAGAGAAACATCTATCAGTCGTCTCTCATATGTGGCCCAAAGGGGACTGAAACCACAACCTCGGCATCTGCCCTGACTGGGAATCGAACCCACAGCTTTATAAAAAATACATTTTTATTGATTTCAGAGAGGAAGGAAAAGGGAGAGAGAGAGAAATACCAGCGATGGAAGAGAATCATTGATGGGCTGCCTCGTGCCCACGCTCTGCTGGGAATGGAGCCCTAAGCCCTGGCATGTGCCCTGACTGGGAATCGAACCAGGACCTTGTGGTTCATGGGTTGACGCTCAAGCACTGAGCCACGCCAGCCCAGGTGGAATTAACTTCTTTTAAAAATTTTCTTTATTAATTATGGTGTTACATATGTGTCCTTATTTCTTAGCGTGTGCAAAAGTTATTTCAAAATTCCCTGCTCCCCCAGGGAGCGTGATAAATGAGTAAGTGGACGGAGAGAACTTCACGGAACCACTGCTCTTAACAAGCGCCTCCAGTGGAGCTGGGAGCATGACCCTGCGTCTGCGCAGCAGCTCTCACTGCGGCCCGCTCCTGCGCAGAGGCTGGGCTCGGGAGCAGCGAGGCTGCCACGCTTGTGCAGCTCCCGCCGCAACTGGGAGCAGTTGGCCGGCTGTGGCGGCAACTCTCTAGGGAGGTGTTCTCACAAGACAACCCTGATCAGCGTCAGCCTGATCTCCTAAGGCTGGTGCCAAGAAAGGCCGGGTTTCAAGAAAGAAAGAAACAAGCAAAACAACTCTGTCCGCCTGGAGCTGAAGGGCATCAGGAAGTGTCCCTGAGGAGGGCACAGGATTTAGAACCGGGGGCTTGGTTATGCCCCAGCTCTGCAATTGGACTCCGTTTCTGCCTCTGTGAAATGGGAATGAGAAGAATCGATCTCATTTAGCTTTGTTTGTCTCTTATACTAATGAGGCTTGAACCTAAAATCCACCCCAAAGGCCCTGATGCTATTCATGTCAGCAGCAGTACCCCACGTGCCTACAAGGCAGAGTCTGGGTGCAGGCTGTGCTGGGGCCTGACAGGCACCATCCACTTTCCCCAGGGTGGAGTCCTCTTGTTACTGGGGTGACTGGTGAGCTGTTGACTGCTATTCTGTTAACTATCAGCAGTTATTTTGAGTCGGATAAATGGTTACATTTCTAGGAAAGAGTTCTCCTGGATGAATAAGTGGTCAACCTGTCGTACTCAAATTCAAAGTCAATCCACCAGTTAAAAGCTAGGGTGAGTACACAGCTGTGTGAATGTACTTAATGCCACCGAACTGTACATTTAAAATGGTCAGCCTGGTACATTCTGTTATGTGTATTTTAATACCTAACAAAAAGCAGGGGTAATGAAATATATTTAGGTGCATATTTTATTTTGAAAGACCCTCACAACTTTAGATATTTAAAAGTGTGTTTATGGTCTGGCTGGTGTGGCTCAGTGATTAAGCATCGACCCATGAACCAGGGTGTTAATTCCATTTTAATCTCTCAGCGATAAATCAACAGGCTCACTCAACACCCCCCTTTTTAGCTGCCATATGCCCGGAGCCGGGGACTCCTGCAAACTCATTCCTTGCTGACTGTGCCAGCAACAGGACCTGGGCATGGGGTGTGCCACCTGCCCGTGAACCCTGTGCTCTGTGATGCGTTTTATCCGGTGACGTCTACAACCCCCGAAAGAAACCGTTTGCCCTTTATTTCACACAGAAGCAGCTGAGACCCCACAAGGCTGAGAATAACTTGCCAGAGGTTCCTAGCTAGTCAGGGGCTGAGCCAAGTTCAGCCAGGAGTCCACCCAGTGCCAAGGGGAAATGGGTGCTCAGTCTTCATGGCGGAGCTGAGGCAGTTTCCTGCCTGCACTTTCCTGCCGGAACCCTGGGCAGGCCCCGGGAGAGGCTGCCGATGTCTATTTCCAGAGAATCACGAGGATGCCTCTGCTGTCCCCTCCCGGGAGAACAGCCTCTGCTCCGGCCCCAGGGTTAGGCTGTGTTTTTAGACGTCATGGTACAGTATCAATGAGTCACAACCGCAAAGAGCACGCAGGCCCCGGACTGCACACAGGAAAAGCCACAAAGTGGCACCGGCAAAGCCAGGAGCAGGGCTTCGGGCTGGGGGTGGCTGTGTGCTCTTCAGGTTGACCGGAAATGAAGTTTTCTGGGCCTTTTGTAAAAGATGGAAATTTTGGCTTCGGTGATTATGCAAGTAGCAGACACCCTGTGGTTTGGAAACTTTCTGCTCTGCCAGCTGTCAGTTTTTGTCTTTTCCGGGAAAAGCAGCCTGTAGAAGCAAAAGCACTGCGTTTTTCGGGAGTTAGACGTGAAACCAAGCCCACTGAGGGGTAAACGTAAGCCGAGGCCTGTGCGGAGCTGGCAGTCTCGGGAGTGTTTATTCACCTGGAACTCTGGGCTGAATGTAAGACTCCACAGAGCAGCAAATCACAGCTATTACCCTGGGAACCTCAAAACCGACAAACACTTTTCGGAAACCCGCACGAGCTTTACAGGAATTCCGAGTGCACACTCATTGTCAGAGTTTTCGTTTTCCTTTTTTGTCAGCCCTGCTAGAGTGTCCCTGCCTCCTTTCAAAGTCTCTTTGTTCTCTGTGGTCCGTGCCCAGATGGAGGCTGAACTAAGTCCTAAGAGACTTTATAACGAGTACACGCTGATTGTATTGGGTCCAGAGCCCTCACGTGTGGTTGGTGGAACTATCCTATTTGAGTAGGGACTTTAGATAACATGACCACACTTTGAAAACGGGAAAGTCAAACTTAATTGAGACAACATAGAAAAAGTCTTAATCAGTCACTCTCAATCCCCTCGTCACAGATGCTTCTAATGCCTATTTCCAAGAATCACGAGGATGCTTCTGCTGTCCCCTCCCAGGAGAATATCTTCTTCTCCGGCCCCAGGGTTAGGCTGTGTTTTTAGACGTCACGGTACAGTATCAATGAGTCACAACCGCAAGAGCACGCAGGCCCCAGTCTGCACACAGGAAAAGCCACAAAGTGGCACCGGCAAAGCCAGGAACAATCTATGGCCTTTGCTTTTAATGTAATTTATTTCATTGTAGGTTCATATACAATCTAGGGAAGGAAAATTGTTGTCACCTAGAGCATGTGGTGTTTCCAAATGAGATTCAGTCTTTTTCTGAAGCTAACACAGTATTCAAGGATTAAAGCAAAACCGAAAGGACACAGGTCAAGGAGACCAAAGAAGCCTGACAACATTTCTGGGGGAGAATCAGGGAACACAGTGGGGGACAAAGAATCCCTCGAGAGAATGGTGACGTGGAGCCTTCTCGCTGCTCCATTTTCAAGCACAACAAATATTGAAAATTAAAGCGCATCAACCTACAAGAAATAAATTACATTAAAAGCAAAGGTCATAGATGCTCATAACTCGTCTGTGTTTTACATTTCACTGTTTCTTTGCTCTTGAGCGCATTCATGTCTATGGAATCTTTGTGGTAGCCAGCTTAGTGACGGTAACTGGTAACATGAATTCAGTCAAGGTGAGAGTATTTACACCACTGAAATTGGCAAATGCTATTCCCCAGAGTGCTGGCTGTGAAACATGGAGCAGCCCCCACTGGAGAAGTTCAAAGGCAGAAGGAGGCCTGGGTGGAGTGCCTGCTCAGAGCATGTCAGGGTGTGGAGGCCGCTGAGAGAGCACGCGGCACAGAGGAAGGAACGGGGCTGCTATTTTAGACAGATCTTTGTTCAGAGCCCAGCACACCTAACTTTCCCAGGACTTACTTTGTACATTTCTAAAATGGGACTAATGGTATATCTCAAGAGAAAGGCTGGGCTCATGATGCCTAGCACAGAGCGTGGCAAACAGAGGCTGGCATAAAAGGCGACTGGCACACAGTTGATGCTTCCACAGCTCCAGGTTTGGGGCACAATCTCCTGCACAGTTGGAGACTCGTGCATGACTATGAACGTCATTATTCTACTTCAAAACGATTCCCAGTTGGCAAACTCACTACTGAGGGTCCCTGACCTGGAATTGCTCTCACCAGCTCAGGGTCAGTTGCCTCTCCTGCTTTTGCCACCCGAATGTAAGTTGCACTCACTGCTGCTTCCCTGTACCCAGAGAAAGCGCCTGCCCAGCGTGGCGCTTGGTGCATTTGTGTGGATGAGTGACTCGCTGGCTCCCCCGCTGAGTGGTCTGCACATTTCTATTGTTGAGGTCCCATCGAAGGCAGTGGCTTCTTGGCCTCTGAATGACCAAAGCCCAGCCAGCTGTGTGGCTGCTGTCCTGGCGTCTGCAGCACCCAGGGACTGCCTTCCCTGCAGCAGAGCCCACCGCCGCAGGGCCTCGAGGAGGCTGCTTCTGGCCGCTCCATTCACAAGCATCGCTGAGCAGCACCCTCACTCCTGCTCCCTTGGGCTCCACTCCAACTCCTCTCTGCCTCATCAGAAGTCTGGAGTCTTGTGACAGGAAGTGGCACCCAACGCTTGCAACTGTATCCAGGGAACCAAATATTTACCCCCTGGGGCACTGCTCGTGTGGTTGCTGAATTTGCTGTTCTGGAGGGACATTTCTGAAGGGTGTGACGGCAGGTTCTGTAAGCAGCGTGGGAGCTGCTGTCAGGAGCAGCCCGGGGTGCACGATGCAAACTCATCAAGTTCCATACTTCCTAGTACAGTGGTTCTCAACCTTTCTAATGCTGCGACCCTTTAATATAGTTCCTCGTGTTATTTTCGTTGCCACTTCATAACTGTAATGTTGCTACTGTTAATAAATTGGAATGTAAATATCTGTGTCTTCCAATAGCAACGAAAATAATGTTATGGTCGGGGTCACCACAACATGAGGAACTGTGTTAAAGGGTCGCGGCGTTAGAAAGGTTGAGAACCGCTGTCCCAGTGCTTTCCCGTCACAGGGCTTTGGTCTGAGGAACAATGCAGGGTGAGCTGCCACGGAGCCACGTGGTGGGAGCAGTCAGCTGCGCAGTGTCTGACCGCATTTCTGCCTCCAAGTCTCTGCTGGAGACAGCGGGCAAGCCCTGTGCCCTCTGGGCAGCTGCTGTACAATGGAGATAATTCCGCACAGTGCAGGTAAGCATCCCATGAGAAGCAGCTCTTACTACTTTTTAAGGCACACAGTGCATTATGTGAGAATGTGAGGGAAGAGCATAGGCTCTGGAGTCACAGACTCAGTACCTGTGTGGCCCTGTGCAGGGACCTCACTTCTCTTAAGCCTCAGCTTCCTCAGCAGGAACTTGCTGTTCTGGAGGGACATTTCTGAAGGGTGTGACAGCTGGGTCCCGTAAGCAGCGTGGATGCTGCTGTCAGGAGCAGCCCGACGGTGCACAATGCAAACTCATCAAGTTCCATACCTCCTGATACAGTGGTTCTCAACCTTTCTAATCCCGAGACCCTTTAATATAGTTCCTTGTGTTATTATAATAATAGAAGCCCCTCCCAGGGCTGCGAGGCTCCCACGAGAGTACTTGCAGCTTTAAGTCACATTATCATGCTTCTCACTAATGAAAGGCATGCCGTTGCTGCAGACCCTGCAGGGAGGACGCTCTCAGGGGCCGGTGCAGGTGCTGATCGGGCAAGCGGGCCTTACTCTGCCCGAGTCCACGAAGAGCAAGAACAGGCAGCTCTGGCCATGAGACAACTGGGTCTGGATTCTCCCACCAGCAGTAACATCACCCGGCTTGTCTGAGTGCTTTAAACCGCCAGAGTGCCCTCACCTCTCTTTCTAATTTTAAACTTTACACCTTCAGTGAGCTGGAAGTGCCATATCCCTATGTTGCAGATGAGGCCACTGAAACCCAAAGGAAGGATGGGACCTTTGTGGCCACACAGCTGGCCAGATCCAACACCCCAGAGGCAGAACTCCACTTCCTACTGCCCCAAACAAGCTCCGGTCATTCCAAAGTTTCCCCCCCAAAGTGAAGTTTAACAAACCCCTGAACCACAAGCCAGCTCTGCACGCAGGTGTCATCCTGTGCATTTCCTGGGGAGAGGCTTCCAGCCCTCACACGCTAACCAGAGGCAGCTTTCCTCGCCCCAGGGAGGAGTGGGGGCTGGGGAGTCTGCAGGCCTTGAGGTCATCCCTTGCCAATCCATGAAGCCTCAGGTTCTACTGAGGGCAATGGAAATTGGAGAATTCACAACAGCCTTGGGATTAGAAGTCCTGGTTTTTATGCCTTGGGAACAACTGTAACTACTGTCACCTTTTTAGAATCCTGGAGGGCGTAAGGCACTGACGGAAGAGCTTACAAAGAGAAGTGATTTATTCAAACAGAAAAGCGGTGACTGCAAGGGCTGAGATGGGCACCTGCCAGAGCCCGACGGCCCGCCACCCCCGGTCTCCAGAGGATTGGAAACATGTGTGGAATCTCCTACTCGGTTCCGCTTTAATGCCACTCTTTCTGTGGGCAGCCAGATGGAGTTCTGCTTAGTCTTACAGAAATCCACATTGCCTCCTTCCTCCACAGTCACAATGGGAAGTTACTACCGAAAATTGCATTGAAAACAATTAGGACTATTTTTTTCTGTAATTGGATGTTATTCTATTTTATAATTTCTTCCTTCTTCCCATAGAATAGCCAGTTTCTACACAATTGAAAACATTGTCCCTTTTGTTGGCTTCATTCCTGGTTTTGTTTTGTTTGCTTTCTATCGAATAAGTAGTTTTTGAGCACCTACGCGGTGTCAGGCTCTCAGGGACAAAACGAAAACTGCACATTTTGTTTGGGGGTAGGGGAATTAGACCTCAATCTTATGCCACAGTGGAAGTGACCAGAATTGTTTTTTCTTGATGTATAAATTATGACCTATCTCACTTGAAGTGACCTTCCCACTTTTCCAATCAAGCAGGGCAGAGGCTAAGGAATCAATCTTTTGCATCAATGTCCAATCAGATTCCCTGCGATCACAAATTTTCTAGAGAGCTGGCTCTTGGGTATAGCTGACACACAAGATAAGAGCTGTGGCCGGGTGTCAGCTTCAAGGACACTTTTCAGAGGAAGACAAGGAAATAGGTTGGCTCCGCCGCTTCCGTAATTGCTGGCTGTGTGCCCTGGGCACCTGATTCAGCCTTTGGAGGCCCGGTTCTCTCATTTGGGAGGGTGTTCCTTAGCGTGATCTCCTCACCTGAAACTGTTGAGGTGTCCGTCCCCCTTTTCCTGGTCGTGACAATCATGGGAGAAAACAGAGTGGGGCTGGAATTAAACAATCTGGGGAAAAGATTCTAGAAAAATTCCATGCCTTTCTCCTGTCTGTTGGATGACTCGGGTTGACACCGGTGTCGGTAGGGCCAGTAAACTGAGGCAGCACCACTCCTACCAGGTGCTGTCACTCAACGACCTGCTTTCATTAGTGGGTAAGCAGGGGTCTGTAATCTCGGCGCAACCACATTATCAAACGTGTGAGTACCACCCATTCACATCTTCACAATCACTACTGAGCTCTCATTGTGTGCCAGACTTCATAATAGGCTCCGGCCAATATAATGGATTATAGCCAAAGTGCACCTCTCTTTCAGACCTGCTACCCTGTTTCCCTGAAAGTAAGACATCCCCCGAAAATAAGACTTACTTGCTGTAATATAAGGCATCCCCCGAAAATAAGATCTAACGCATCTTTGGGAGCAAAAATTAATATAAGACACTGTCTTATTTTCGGGGAAACAGGGTAGTGATAGTGACACAAGCAAACCAGCCTCTACACAGGGTAGTTTCTGATCATGCTAAGCACAGGAAGTCCCAGAACTACACTGGTTCGACTTTACATAGGCTAAGCTATGATGTTCGGTAGGTTAGGGGTATTACATGCATTTTTGACTTATGATATTTTCAGCTGATGAAGGGTTACAGGAAGTAATGCCACTGTAAGTCAAGGAGCATCTGCACCATGAAAACAAGGAAGCAAAAGAATGTGATGCACCAAGATGTACATACTAGTGAGTGTGGAGAGGAGTGCTTGAGAAAGCTACCGTTCTCTAAGATAGGGTGATGGGAGTCAGTCTTGAGAAGATCTGGAAAAGAACATTTCAGGCAGAGGGCCATCAAGTACAAAAGCCGGTGCTTGACTAGCTTAAGACACTGTTGCACAAGGTGTATTTTTTGTTGTTGTTGTTGTTGTTTTTTTTTTTATCAGCATACTTTTAAGAGCCTCTCTAGGCATCTCCCCCACCCCCCAATACTGTGCTCCATGACATTTTCATACCACAGATATATTGCATATCTGTTGGGTAAAACTGAGCTTTAGAAGGCCACAAACTCTCATACTAAGTTTTCCCCCGTTAAGAACCTTCCTTTTTTTTTTTCCCTCCCCTTGGGAGTTTTGGATGAATCTCTAAAGTCAGCGGGTGAATGGAGCAATTACTTCCAGGTCCTGCTAGAGTGACCTTACTCTCAACTCAACACATGGCCAGTTCCAAGGGAAAACCTGCCCCTCTGCACCCTGGGTGTGGCTGAAGGCCGGACTCCCGCACCCCTAGAGCAGCACGCAGAGCTACAGAGGACTTACTTCCCAAAGTAAACCTCTCCCATGGAGCCCAGGTCCATCTGGGATACCACACTTCTAGCAGCTAAAATAGGGTGAGGTGTCAAAGAGTTTCAGGAAAACTCCTTCCTTGGGATCACACACAAAAGGTCAGCTAGTTTCATTCACAGTTTACAAGAAAGATACATTCACACAGTTTATTCCAATGGACTACAAGCGCCTGTACTGGTCTGTCTATTCAGGAGGTTAGCAGGGTGTATAACCTGCTCTAACTAGTTCAGGAATTTCTCTTTCTTCAACTTGGCCTTTCCCCAATGTGCTGGTGTGAGTCTACAGGGAGACTTCCCACATTTTCATCAGATGTATTAGCCCCGTATCCTTAAAACCGTTTAGAACCAGGTCCTGAAACAGAGGCTGGGTGCATGGAATTCGTGAACGGGGTCGGGGAGGTCCCTCAGCTTGGCCTGCACCATCTCCAATCTGGGACCCTTGAGGGATGTCTAACTGCCAGTTTAGGCCCAATCGCTTTGGGATGGGATCTGGCCTAAAGACAGACAGTCGGACATCCCTCTCGAAATCCAGGACCACTGGCTCTTAACTGCTCACCTGCCTGCCTGATTGCCCCTAACTGTTCCCTTGCCAGCCTGATTGCCCCTAACTGCCTCTGCCTTGGCCCCTGCCACCATGGCTTTATCCAGAAGGAGGACCGTATGACCAAGAGATGTCCAATTGACCCGGTCTAAGTAGCATATTATCTTTTTATTAGTATAGATCTGTGATGGCGAAATATGACACGAACATACGACACTGACATGCATAGCCATTTTTGGTGAAATGCGGCCACATGCAGTCGCATACAGAGAAGTATGGGGCCGCATGCCGAGAAGAATGTTTCATCCTCGGCTACTGCAATTGATATCTCTAAAGTTGTGTCAGTGATGACAGATGGGGCACCAAACATGTGGGGGGAAAAGTCATATTTGTCAAATTGTTTAGGGGAAGCTACTGGACATCCAATTGTGCCTTTTCATTATATTACCATCAGGAGGTTTTATGTGCCAAGGCAGGATTCATGGAGTTAAATGACTTAATGTCAGTTGTTACAAAAATAGTTAACTTAATAGCTGCTCATCCCCTTCACAAGCTAGAGTTTTCTGCACTTTTACTGGAGATTGATTCCACCTATAGTGGACTGCTAATGTACAATAATGTAAGATGGCTGAGCCGAGGCAAAGTTCTTGAGCGCTTTGTGGAGTGCTTTGAAGAAATTAAGGTATTTCTTGAGAATAAGGATCTGGGAAACTTTTCTCAGCTCAATGATGATAAGTGGGTCAACACCCTGATATTTTTTACAGATCTCTCTGTTCATATTAATGAACTGAACTTAAAGTTGCAAGGTTTTGGCAAAAGTATTGACGTTATGTTTGGATACATAAAAATTTTTGGAAGCAAACTAAAATTTTCAAGTGAGATGTAGAAACTAAAGCTTATAAGTATTTTCCTCGAGTAACAAAGTATTTTGAGAAGGCCAGTGCAGCTGTACAAAATGAAATGGAATCCTTGCATGAAAAGTACTAGCATGTTTTAGACTCGTTACTTGACCAGTTCAGTGATAGATTTAATCAATTTAGAAGCCTAGAAAAAATCATAAAAATAATTAAGTATCCTGATGTAGTAGTAGTCTACAGTAGTTTGGAATTAAATGGTTTGCAATGGATGCAAATTGATGATTTGGAGATACAACTTGCAGAATTTCAAGACAGCATCTGGGCTCAGGTGTTTGTTGACTTGAGGTCAAAGCTTGAGAATCTGGAAAGGTGCCGCTTGGAGAATCAAGAGGAGTGCCACTAGCAACAGGAAATTTGGAGTGCCTGGAACCGATTACCAGACACTTTTAGCACCCTGAAAAATATAGCAATGGCTTTACTCACAACTTTCCCCTCTACGTACTTTTGTGGACCTTATTCTCAGCATTAAATAATATCAAAACCAACAAAAGAAACAGGTTGACAGATGAAGTTAGTAATGCTTGCTTGGGCTTGAAGTGTACGAAATACCAACCTTCAATTGAAGGTTTAGCCAATGAACTTCAGCAACAAAAAGTCACTAATAGGCAGGTTAAAGAATTCCCCCTCCCCCTCACTTATCTTAGTTCACGGCACCCCACACAAGTTAAATAATATCAAGACCAACAAAAGAAGCCAACTAACAGATGAACAAAGAAGTTACTAAGTAGGTAAGTTAAATAATTAGTTTTTGGTTTATTAAGTGCAGTTATATATTACAATGATACATTTTTGTTATTTAAACTATAAACATCGTGAAATTATGGTTTTTTTCTCGAAGTGACACACCACCCAAGTTATGCTCAGTTTTTTGGCGAATTTTGACACACCAAGCTCAAAAGCTTGCCCATCACTGGTATAGATAGTTGTACTCAACCACTGGTATTTGCCCACCCTATCCCTGCCTTGCCATGTTACTGACGAGTGCTTCTCTGGACAGTGGTCCCCATCCACACACAGTTTTACTCACCCTCAGACCACCGTGGTCCAAAATACTACATGAAGAATTCCATAAATAAAGAATTTATAAGTTTCATCACTGCACATTCTGAGGAAAGCCCAGGCTGTCCCCACATCCAGCCTGGAACAGGGACGACCCCACCCACCTACTCCCTCCCATCTGAGCTTTACGCCAGCCATCACGTAGCAACTGTCTGGTTAGCAGGTGGACTGTTCGGTTCCTCAGTGCTTGTGGTCAAGAGTCAGCTTCATTCACTTAATACTGTTGCATTTATATGACTTTTATTAGAGTATATTATTATAACTGTTTTATTTTGTTATTAGTTATTGTTAATCTCTGACTGCGCCTGATTTATAAATTAAACATTGTCACAGGTGTGTGTGTATAGGAAAAACATGGTATATACAGGGCTCAGCACTACTTGTGGTTTCAGGCATCCATTGGGATCTTGGAACTTGTCTCCTATGGATGGGGGGGAGGGCTTACTGTATACCCCAAATGAGGAGCATATCATGGTGCACTGAGCACAGACTATGCCTGGGTGTGGGGCTTCGCACACCTGGGAATTTTTTTTCCTGCTTCAGGTTGTTATTATAGGCAGCAACAGCAACTAGTCAGACGGTGTTGCTTTCTACTCAGACTCCAGGTTCCTTTGCTGAGGAATTCAGAGGACAAAGTACTTAGTGGATAAGCATTGTCACCTTTCCTACTACATCCTCTTCCTTTTAAGACCGTATTTCATCTGTAGCTTGCATTCTGTGGCAGATATTAGTTTGAGAAGCTGTACTGAGGCCTGGCAGAGGAGCCTGAGTTGCTCTACCCACCTGCTGTTAGTAAGCCACTCGGTGTCAATCAGCCCTCTTGGCCTACGAGTGATGGTGACAAGGACAGCAGAATGCAGGGCCTGGGGCATTTTAGACCGTCCTTTCTCAAAGTGGTGGACCTTCTGATTCCTGAGAGGGCTGCTGGACAAGAGGCCCCACTTCCAGGGAGCTGCTGCAGCCTTAAGACCAGGGTCGTCTAATAGTGCCCTGCCGGAGCCCCGGCCCCAGGGCTGTATTTGATCACTACAGCCCTTTCCGCTCTTTGGATCAGCCAGTACCTTCAGACAGGATGGCTAGGGATAAGTGGCTCATTGCTAAGGCTGCCAGTCGCTTCTCTGATACAGTTATTTCCCGGAAGCTACTCTACTCTCCCCACTCCTCCCCACTGACTTCCTTTCACACTGAGAGCTCGCAGTCTCCTGGCTGAGACCATTTCCCTTGCTTCCTGAGTCTACACAGATATTCCTCTCCTCCTCCCCAAACATCTACCTCCCAGGAGCAAAGAATGGACAGACCAGATCAGGATGCTATGAGTTTCCACAGCCACATTGCAAAGGAGGAAAGAGAAAAAAAAGCTTCCCTGTAATTAGGATGTAGGACTTCCTCTGACAAATCATAAAAGTTTTATTAATTAATGGACAGTAATCTCCCCAATCGGTGTTCTGGTGATCTCTACAGGGAGCTGCTGAATAGAGCGCAGCTCATCATAAGCTAGAATGGGGACAGGATTCAATGTCCCTGTGTCTTTCTTGAGGCAAAACAGGAATGAACACTAAAAGGTCTTTTCAGGAAAGTTACTAATGCTCCAGGCCCCATGGGATCTTTGAGAGACCGCAGACACACAGCGCGGAGTCCATCAACACTGCCACTAAACACAGGCTGCTGCTCCCTGACCCGCTCTGGCCCTCGCTCTCCTTTCACAGCTGTAAAGAGCTCTCATCTTCAAAATGCTTTAAACTAAAAAGAAGAAAAGAAAAGACAAAGGGTAGTAGAGGGTGGAGGGTACAGTGAGGTCGAATTACAGATTCAACAATAATTACCCAAATTCCGAAGGGAAAGCAAGACACCAGCCTCCGAGGGCCTCTGAGGAGCAGAAAGTGTCTAAACAAGGACAGTGTCCTTGGAGATGTGAGCGCCCCATCTGCACTCAGCATCGAACTGGAGAATATGCAGCTCTTGTATGCAAACAGCGATAAACATTTCCATAGTTTTCTTTTCTGAAAATTGTGTTCGGATACTAGTTCTTGGTCCACCAGAGTATGATATTAAAATCCGCCCAGGATCCTGTTAGGAAACATCAGTACGAGCAGCACTGCACTGTCTGCAGTCAGATTACAAGAGAAATGGTTCTTACCTCCCCATGATCTCGGCTCACTTAAAGGGACTGCAGAAGGAGCAGGACAAAGGACACGTGTATGAGCACTTGTGGGATGTGTGTGTTTTCTCCAAATACGAGCTGGTGGAAGTAGGGACCCGAAACCCATGACGCCTTCCGCCTTCCGTTGCCACATAATCGCAAGGAAATGACCTTACCGTTTGTTGCTTTGATTAGAACAAAAGCCTTTCAACATGAGTCAGGAGGGTATTGGGTGGTGGGGAGGGGAGGTGGTGACACTTCTGCTGTCGCTTTGGCCACTGTTCTTTGTATGTTTGAAACACATGATGAAATGTTTACTGTTTTTTAAACTGCATTGACAACACTTTATATGGATTGAATCAGAGATGGCCATGCCATCTAAGAATCCAAGCTTCTATTTCGGATCTTTAATCTCTACATATGCTGAATGAGGTAGGGAATGAAATGAATACAGATAGAAATAATTCTTAACTCAAGGCTGCTATGCACAGCCATTCATGTCTACAGCTTTTTCACTGGGAAAGAAACTCAGAATTCCCTGGGACAATCTGGATGGACGGCATCAGTTGGCATCAGGAAGCCAGCTACAAACCCAAACCCTGGTGGCATGGCTGTGGCCTCCAAAAAAGATTTATTTCATTGCTTCCATTCAACAAAGTCATTACTATTGAAATGTTCCAACTCAACATGTTGGAAATAAACAAAAATACACTCTACTTCAAGGAGAAGCAGAGAAAAGTATACACAATCCAGAAAAAATAGTAAATCTGTTTTTAGAATGGTTCAGTAAGAGCCTGTGACAAGCGTATCTGTAAAAAGAACAGTCTGGAATTTTGTGCAAGTATGTGGTATGGCTAAGAATATGAGTTCTAGAATCAGACAAACCTGGCATTTTTGTAGCTGTCTGTCCTTGGGGAAGTAACTTGGCTGCTCAGAGAATTCATTTCCTCCTTAGTAAAATGGGGATACAAATTCTTAACTGAGAAGGAGTGTTGAATGAATTAAAGGAGATAATACATACACAGCACAAAATGTTTGCCTGGCATGTAAGCATATACCACACGTATTTAAATAAAGGGTAAGGTCTCCTCCCCAGACCACACCCCAAAAGACATTTTCCTTCAGAAATGAGGAACTAGCTTTATCTTCAAGTCCCTTTAAACTCTAACTCCCTTGAACTATATATAATGTACTATCTGGGGAAGACACAACAGCCTGTTACAACCTTAATGAAGGCCAACTTTGTCTGCCTTTATGGGCCATTTGATAAATACAGATTAGTAATTACTGTGGGCAGGTGACCTCACAGTTGGAAGGGTTGGATGTCAGAATAAACAAGCCACTTAAACATTACTTTAAAAGGCCGTACAGCAGTGTATACACCTTCAGGATGAATGGAAAAGGAAGAAAAAGTCAAGCAATAATATTCCCAGTGAAATATCACACAGGAATTTTAAAATTGCTGTAGCTCCAAGGACTTGGGCGGAAGCACAGATGCTGTGTTTGGAAAGCTCTGAGGAGGCTCAGGGAAGGGCTTTTGTTTGGGGACCACGCTCAGATCCAGAGGAAGAGGCTGAAAAAGGAGAGTGAAAGACAGCAATTACTCCTAATAGACAGAATGACCTTAAATATTACATCTATTCCACTGTTTCATCTATATTCCTACATTTTCACATATTCAAGTTGGCCCAAAACATGTTTTAAGTCTTGTCATTGGGAATCTATACTAATAAAAGGGTAATATGCTAATTAGACCGGACATCTTCTGGATGTCCTTCCAGACAAAGTCACAGATGGCGGCTGCTGTTGTGAGGGGAGGGCCGAGGCTCAGGCAGCTGCTGTGACTGTGAGGGCCAAGTCTCGGGCAGCCACGGTAGCCTGCAGTGGCAGCAGCAGCTGCGTGATGGAGGTGTTGCCTTCCCCTGACCCTCCAGGTCACCTCCCGCAGAGGGAGACCAGACTGCAGCTTAGACCCACTCTCTGTGGGGAGCAGGCCTAAGCCGTCAATAGGACATCCCCTGAGGGCTCCTGGACTGTGAGAGGGGGCAGCCCAGGCTAAGGGACCCAAGGCCTCTAGTTACTATATAGTTAGAGAAACCTTCCATATTTAAAACTTAATGAACGGCGACTTTTCTCACTGGATTGGAGAAACTACCGAAAGAACTCCTGGGACATTTCTGATTGTATGGCGAAGCCTTGCTCACTGTTGAAGGCCAATTACAGTTTTGATAACCAGTGCCAGAATCAGGGCAACAGAAGAACTAACACCACCAGGCAGCCAGCTTGAAGGGCCTGGCGAGGCTGCCAGCTCCGGTACCGAGGTGGGGCAAGGTCAGCTTGTGGCCGTGCAAGCAAACGAGAGGATTGAAAGTAGGAGACAATTAGAATGTCTGTTGTTTTTGCCTGTCCAGGGACTTTTCACCATTTTCTAATCAAGATCCCTGCTTTTCACTTAGGGCACCATCCAGATAAGTAGGATTAAGACTAACCTATGCCCTCTGATCATGGGAGGAACAGTGATTCAAGAATAACCAGTAACATCTAACCTGACCCTGGCTAGTTGTAGTAATCTGGGAAGGAGGAGGGTTTGTTCTCATTTGTTCTGGAGTCAAAAGCTGCACGGATGAGGGCCTGGGCTCCCAGGCACCTCCCACTGGACAGAAAAGTTGGGGAGAGAGCCGAATCATTATAATTTCCACTTCTGATTAAGCCAGTCTTCATTTTAATTTTATGGAATGTTTATAAATTTATTTTTCAATTGCAGTTGATACTCAATATTATATTAGTATCAGGTGTACAACCCGGTGATTAGACATGTATATTGGTATACCTCATGAAGTGATCACCCTGATACATCTAGTGCCCACATACATAGTTATTACCATACTAGTGGGTCAGTGCATGAATTCGTGAACCAGTGGGGATCCCTCAGCCTAGCCTGCAGGATTGGGCCAAAACCAGCTCTCCAATATCCCCAAAGGGATCCCAGATTGCTAGAGGGTGCAGGCCAGGCTGAGGGAGCCCACCGATGCACAGTCAGAGCTGGAGAAGGATGTGGGAGGTTTTCTAGCTGGGGAGGGACCACAGGAGGGCTCCAGGGCATGTCCAGACCATCTCGCTCAGTCCTGATTGGCCCGACCCCAGCAGCAAGCTAACCTACTGGTCAGAGCATCTGCCCCCTGGTGGTCAGTGCACATCATAGAGAGCAGTTAAGCTGCCTTAGCATATCATTAGCATATTACACTTTGATTGGTTGAATAGCCAACCAGACAACTAGACGCTTAGCATATTAGGCTTTTATTATACTAGAGGCCTGGTGCACGAAATTTATGCGGGGCCCAGAAGGGTCCTTCAGCCCGGCCTGCACCTTCTCGCAGTCCAGGATCCCTTGCTCATTACCGTCCACATGCTCACTGATCCTTACCACTCAGCTTGCTGCTTCTTAGCACTGCCTTGGAGGCGGTAGAGGCTCCCGCCACTGCCACTGCACTTGCCAGCCATGAGCCTGGCTTCTGGCTGAGCGATGCTCCCCTTGTGGGAGCACACTAACCACCAGGGGGCAGCTCCTGCATTGAGCATCTGCCCCCTGGTGGTCAGTGCACATCATAGCAATCAGTCATTTGGCTGGTTGTTCTGCCATTTGGTTGATTTGCATATTAAGCTTTTATTATATAGGATAGGATTATTGACTGTATTCCCTATGCTGTGCTTTACATTCTTGTGATTATTTTTACAACTACCAATTTGTATTTTCTAATCCCTTCACTTTTTTCACCCATCTCCCCAACCTCCATCCCATCTGGCAACAGTAAATTTATTCTCTGTATCTAGGAGTTTATTTCTGTTTAGTTTACTTATTTACTTTGTTTTTTAAATTCCATATATAAGTGAAATCAAATAATATTTGTCTCTGACTTATTTCATTTAGCGTAATACCTTCTATGTGCATTCATGTTGTCACAAATGATAAAATTTTATTTTTTATGGACAAGTAATATTCCATTGTATATTATATGTACCACCTCTTCTTTATCCATTTGTCTATTGATGGGCATTTGGGTTGCTTTCATTTCTTGGTTATTGCAAATATTGCTGCACAGAACATAGAGGTGCCTATCTCTTTTCAAATTAGTGTTTTTATTCCTTTGAATAAATACCCAGAAGTGAAATTGCTAGGTCATAAGCTAGCTCTATTTTTATTTTTTTGAGGAACCCCCATACTGTTTTCCATAGTGGCTGCACAATTTACAATCAGTACACAAGAGTTCCCTTTTCTCCACATCTTCAGCTTGTTTGTTGACTTCTTGACGATAGCTATCCTGATAGATGCTAAGTTTAAAAATTTTCATTTCCCTGCTGATTAGTGATGTCGAGCATCTTTTTATGTATCTATTGGCCATCTGTATGTCCTCTTTGGAGAAATGTCTATTTAGTCCTCTTATTTTCTGATCTATTTTTTTGTTTGTTTTAAGTTGTCTAAGTTCTTTATAAAAGTTGTATTTTAATTCCTTATCAGATATATAATTGGCTAATATCTTCTCTCAATTGGTAGGTTGTCTTTTCGTTTTGTTGTTGGTTTTCTTTATTGTGCAAAACCTATTTAGTTTGATGTAGTCCCATTTGTTTATTTTTTTCTTTAATTTTTCTAGCCTGAAGAGACATATAAAAACTATTGCTAAGAGCCATGTCAAAGAGTTTACTTCCTATGCTTTCTTTTAGGGGTTTTATGGTTTTAAGTCTTACATTTAAGTCTTCAATCCATTTTGAATTATTCCTCCACATGGTGTAAGAAAGTGGTCTAGTTTCATTTTTGGGAGCATATATCTGCCTAATTTTCCTAACACCATTTATTGAAGAGACTGTCTTTGCCTCATGGTATATTTTTGCCTTCTTTGTCATATAATAATTGGCTGTGGGTTTATTTCTGGGCTCTCTATTCTGTTCCATTGGTCTATATCTATTTTTATGCCAGTATTATGCTGTTTTGATTACTATGGCCTTGTAGTATAGTTTGATATCTGATAGCATGATACCTCTAACATTTATTTATTTATTTATTTATTTATTTAATTTATTTATTTATGTATTTATTTTACCAAAATTGCTTTGGTAATTAGAGATCTTTTGAGGTTCCATACATATTTTAGAATTATTTGTACTAGTTTTGTGAAAAATGCCACTGGTATTTTGATAGTGATTGCATTGCAGCTATAGGTTGTTTTGGATAGTACGGACATTTTAATAATGTTAATTCTCCCTACCCATGAGCACACTGTATCTTTCTATTTATTTGTCTCTTCTTCAGTGTCTTATACTTTTCTGAGAACAGGCCTTTTACTTCCTTGGTGAAATTTAACTCTAGAAATTTTATTCTTTCTGATGCAATTATAAAAGCTTGTTTTCTTAATTTCTGTTTCTGATGGTTTGGTAATGAAACTGATGTCGTGGCCACTGTGACTCAATCGGTTTGGCATCATCCTGTGCACCGAAAGGTTGCCAGTTTGATTCTCAGGGCACAGGCTCAGGTTGCAGGATTGATTGCTGCTGGAGGCATGCGGGAGGCAGCCCATAGATGTTTGTCTCTCACATCGATGTTTCTCTCTCCTGCCTTCTTCTCTCTCTAAAAATCAATAAATTATTCTTTTTAAAAAATGCAACTGATTTCTGGATATTAAGTTTGTATCCTGGTACTTTACTGAAGTCATTTACTAGTTCTAATTTTTTTTTGGTAGAATCTTTAAGGTTCTCTCTATAAATATGTCATATGCAAATGAGAGTTCTATTACTTCCTTTCCAATTTGGATGCCTTTTATTTATTTTTCTTATCTGATTTCTTTGGTTAGAACTTAAAATATTATGTTGAATAGAAGTGGTGAAAGTGAACACCTGATCTTATTCCTGATTTTAAGAAAAACACTTTATCTTTTCCCCCTTGAATATGGTATTAGCTATTGGTTTGTAATAAATCGCCTTTATTTTATTGGGCATGTTTCCCCTATTCCAATTTTGCTTAGAGTTTTTATCATAAATGGATGTTGGATTTTGTCAAATGCTTTTTATGCCTCATCTTATGTTTTATCTCACAGTCAATGCTTTTTTTTTATCCTTTATGTTGTTTATGTGGTATATCATATTAATTGTTTTATTGATATTGAAGCAAGCTTGCATCACAAGAATAAATTCCATTTGTTCATAGTCTCTGATCCCCCTACTGTTTTGCTGCATTTGGTTTGCTAATATTTTGCTGAGGATTTTTTGCATCTATGTTCATCAGAGATATTGGCATACAATTTTTTCCCCATACAGTATTTTTCTGGTTTTGGTATCAAGATAATGCTGGCCTCATAAAATGAGTTTGGGCTGAAACCGGTTTGGCTCAGTGGATAGAGCATCAGCCTGCGGACAGAAAGGTCCCAGGTTCTATTCCGGTCAAGGGTATGTACCTTGGCTGCGAACACATCCCCAGTAGGGGCTGTGCAAGAGGCAGCTGATCGATGTTTCTGATTTTTTTTTTTTACCTCTCTCCCTTCCTCTCTGTAAAAAAAAAAAAAATCAATAAAATATATTAAAAAAAGTAAAATGAGTTTGGGAATCTCCCATCCTCTCCCAATTTTGGGAAATAGTTTGAGAAGGATAGGTATTAATTTTTTTAAAGTTTAGTGAAATTCACATATGCAGCCATCTAATCCAGAACTTTTATTTGTTAGTAGTTATTGGCTTGTTCAGATTTTTTGTTTTTTTCTTGATTCAGTCTTGGAAGATTATACATTTTAGGAATTTATTTATTTCTTCCAGGTTGTCTAATTTGTTGGCATATATTTTGTAGAATTTTCTTATAATCCTTTGTATTTCAGTGGTGTCAGTTGTCACTTCTCTTTCATTTCTGCTTTTATTAATTTTGGCCCTCTATTAATTTTATTTATTTTTTTAACAAACAAGCTCTTGGTTTTATTGATATTTTCTATTGTTTACCAGTTGTGATGTGGCACTTGTTTATGTCCTTAATTATAGGAATTCCATTCAGCTAGTCTTCAAGTGGTCCTCAAAATGATTGTTTCACAATTTAATTGTAATTTTTAATGCAGCCATGAGAGGAGGTGGGCACAGAGTTTACCTTCTCTGCCACCTTGACTGGAGGTCCTAATACACCTTTCTTGAACTAGTTTTAATTTTTAAAAGATTCATCTGCAAAAAAAAGGGGAGAAAAGTGATCTGGACTCAGCTGCCCTTTACCAGCTGACCAACAGTGTTCATCAACATGGACGCCATCGACACAGAGCTGGGGGATGTGGGGAGCTCTGTCGGAGACTGGGTAGGCCTAGGTGCCAGGGGTCAGTCTTGTGGGTGGAGAGTTCCTGCAGTACCAGGGTCTCCGGTGGGAGTTCTGTGGGTAGTAAGCTGGGTAGAAAGTGGTCCCAGAGAACCGGCTCCCTAAGGCCCAGACAGGAACAGTGGCCAAGCTCCCGCTTGCACCTTAAAACCATGCTCGCCCAAGTGACCCTGCCAGGGAGTCAGGCACAGCACAGGGCTTAACCTGGGGTCCAGGGATACAGACTTCCAGACACCTGTTAGGGAATTCCATTAAAAATGGAATTACGCCCTGATGGGTTCAAATGAAATAAGAGCCTATTGGAAATTACTCCTGTCGCGTTCCAATTGTGACATAATTAGATGATCATCAAATGGTGAGTTTGGACCTGTGTGCTGGTGACTGCATGGATGCTTTCACCAGGCCTGGAAGCGGGGCTAGCGAAAAATGTCCACCAGTTTAGGAAAAATATGTGGAGGTATAGTCCCAGTTCTTAAAGGAATATAGGCTTTGCATTTATCGCAAAACTATCACTTTCATCACAGAATACTCATATACTGAATGAATGCCAGATACACAAGCCAAAACACAGGATTTCCAGAACTCTGAGGTGGAGCCTAACTTGGAACCATTGTCATAAACTTAGAGGACAAACCTTGAGACCAGCTCATCTCCTAAGTTTGTGAGGTTTGCACTAAAGAAAGGAATGCTTCTGCCCAGACTCCTCATCCTTCTCTCGCTCTGCCTCTAGAACCAGTCCAGGTCAGTTCAAATGTCGGCTGCACACCACATGTGTGCGAGGCCCTGGAGAGAAGTGGGAGGAAATGCTCAGGGAGTGTGGGCCAGGCTCGTCTTCCCTTGGGGAGCAGAGTGATCCTCTTATTTTGCACCTCACAGCCAGCCCTGTGTTTGGGTTATGCGATCTTTCACATATTCTCAACCTCTTGTCATTTTTATCAAAGAGTATGTCAGAGCTGCTCTAGTACCTGGCATGCTTTCTTAGGTCTTAACTACCTCGGGGGTGTTTGTTAGGTGCTGGGTGCTGGGCTGGGCAGTGGGAGCCAGGGGTGAAAAGGAGAGACAGCTAGAGGGGGTGCACAGGGAAAATACGTTCATTAGTGAGGAAGGTGATTTCATCTGAGGGGGAGACCTCTCATCACACAAAACAAGACGTGATAAAGGAGCAGAAAACACAGGCCTAGCTTCCAGGCTCGGCTGGAGATGAGAAGGAGCCGGCCTGTGGGTGGCTGGGGCTGAGTTCAGGACCATTTCTGCCTCGTTCTGCTGCAACTTGTGGCACAGGCAAGTCTCTCACCTAATACTTAGAATGAATAGAACTACTGTTTAAAAGGGAAGGGCACCAGATACAGAAGATGAATTCATAATTTATTAGAAACTGGGACAGCACCTTTGACCATGAAGTTTACTTAGTTCTCTTTCAGGCACACATGTTGGAACAGTTGGAGGGGCTACACATGTCCAGGAAAAACAACTGCGATGGAAAAGTCCATTACTCATCGTCTCCTCTGGCAGAAAGAGAGGAAAGTTTCCTGTTCTAGGCGGATTCTCTTGCCTTTTTATCCATAAATGGAAAAACAGAGGTGAAAAGAGTTAGAAAGAAAGGCAGGTGTTGTGGGGTTCCTGTCTGCCTGTTTTAATGGGATGAGTGCCTTGACTTTTGATTTGGTTTCCCCACAAGGCATGTACAGTGTTTCAGGCAATGAGCTTAAGTTCTGTAAAATCTAATGCCATTCATGTTTGGAAAAAATGACAGAAAAAGACCTTTGAAATTCAGAAGCCATTAATAATACTCCAACATTTACTGAAAAGTGCATAAATTCACTTTCATTTATTTTCTAACATTAAGTGCTACATGCAATAAAATCATAGTCAACAGCCCACATTGATTGAGTGCTGACTAGTGCTCGGTACTAAGCCCTATGCTTTCCACAGACTATCTTCTTTTCCTGGCAACAGCCCAAGGGATTAGTTCATTTCCATTTTACAAACAAGACATCAACCGAAGGACTTGTATGCATGCATAGAGGCATAACCAATGGGCACAGGGGGCGAGGGCAGGAGCGGGGATGGAGGAGCATGGGAGGAAAAGGACACATATGTAACACCTTAATCAATAAAAAAAAACTGAGGCTCAGAGAATCTGGTAACAAAAGTTGCCCCCCTGCCCCGTCCCGGTTGGATGTAGAGAACAGGATTTTAATCCAGGGCCCATCCCACATTATTATTTTTTAAATTAGTTATTATTGTTATTTAAAAAAAATTATTTCAGAGAGGAGGGGAAAGGGAGCGAGAGAGAGAAACATCAATGATGAGAGAGAATCATTGATAGGCTGCCTCCTGCATGTTCCACACTGGGGATCAAGTTGCCATCTGGGCATGTGCCCTGACAGGGAATCGAACCATGACCTCCTGGTTCATAGGTCGACACTCAACCACTGAGCCACTCAGGCTGCCCCGCCCCCCCACCCCCCATTCTTAAAAAGGCCATTCCACCTGGCTGCTGCAGTCAATGAGAAATGCACGCAGGGCTAGCACTGCGGCTCCTGTCAGGCTGCCTGTATTTCAGTGGAATCTGTTTGTTTTGTTTCTTCCTTTCTCTTCCTCTGCATGCCTTTAAAAACAAAGCAAAACACAACTTTTCATGGTGGAAAATTTTAAGCACTCACAGAAAGTGATAGGCTGGTATAACAAACCTTTCTGTATCTATCCCCAAGTTTCAACAGTTATTAATACTTCGCTAATTTGGTCTCACCAGTATGTTCACCTATTTTCTGTCCTTCTGTATGTACTATTCTGAAGTGAATCCAAGACTTAAATTAATTTCATCTGTAAATATTTCAATATAACAGATAAGGACTCTTTAAAAACATAACACCATTACCTAAAAAAGGTAATAATAGTTTCCTGATACCATCAGATATTCAGTTAGTGTTAAGATTTCCAATTGTCTTATTAATGTAATTTTTTTTCAAATTTGAATCCCTTCCTTAGTCATGGGGATGTAAAGTACAGTACAGGGAATATAGTCAATAATATTGCAATGACTATGTATAGTGCCAGGTGGGTCCTGGAAATATGTGGGGGGACACATACTTTGTAAAGTATATAATAATCTAAACACTATGCTGTACATCTGAAACTAATACAAAATACTATTGAATGCTAAATATAATTGAGAAATAGAATAAAGAATCCCTTCCCTTATCTAATGTTTTTCTGAGATGCTGACTAATGTTTCCAGTCAAAACTACCACCATATTAGTAAAAACAATAACGACAACACTTATACTCTTTAATGTAAAGGCATGGTTTTTCTTTTAGAATTTCCTTTTACTACTACCTACTTACTCTGAACTTAAACATGTTCCTTCAATCAGCACACCCCCAATTCCTTTCCATTCTTTCCTCAAAAGCATTTTATTTTGAGTATTCTTTTTTGGTTACACAATTCTTTTATAAGCTCTGATCTTCAAGTACTAAGCAGATATTATAGCAGAATGCTCTTTTTCAGTAACAGACAAAACTTATCCTATTTAATAAAAGAGTAATATGCAAATTGGCATCACTTCATGACACTCACCAGCCAATCAGGAGTGAGTATGCAAATTAGTGGGACAAAGATGGCAGTGGCCACGACACTGGAGCAGGAAGGAAGCTTGGGTCACCCCTGGCAATTGAAAAAGCCAAGCTTCCCACCTGTCCTGGCTGCCACTGAAAGAGGGATGGGGAACTTGGGTTTCTGGGGAGCGTAGCCAGCCTAAAAACAGCCATCAGCCCCTTACCCAGGCTGGCCATGCCCCCATGGGGTGAGGGTCCCCACTAGTGGGCATGGCCAGCCTGCTAACAGCCATCAGCCCCTCAACCAGGTTTGCCAGGCACCCCAGCGGAACCCCCACCTTGAAGGGAATATGGCCAGCTTGAAAATAGCCCTCAGCCCCTCACCCAGGCTGTTCACGCCTCCTCAGCAGTGACCCTCACCCCATGGGGGCATGGCTGGCCTTCAAACCACCCCAGGCCACCCCATGCCTCCCAAAAACCCCCACCCTGATCTGGGACATCCTTCAGGGCAAACCAACTGGCCCCCATCCATGCACCAGGCCTCTCGCTATACTAATAAAAGGGTAATATGCTAATTAGACTGGGAGACCTTCCAGGAGACCTTCTGGACAGTCTTCTGGACAAAGCCATGCTGGAGGGACCAAGGTAGAGACCGTTAGAGGCCAAGAGGGGATGGCAGTTGTGGGTGATCAGGCCAGTGAGGGGAGGGCCGGTGGGGGTGATCAGGCTGGTGGGGTGGGGGGAAGTTGGGGTGAGCAGATCAGCAGGGGACATTTGGGGGTGAGCAGGCCAGTGGCAGGGGGCAGTTGGGGGCAAGCAGGCTGGCATGCAGAGTGGTCAGGGGCAATCAGGCAGGCAGGTGAGTGGTTAGGAGCCAGCAGTCCCGGATTGTGAGAGGGATGTCTGACTGCCATTTTAGGCCCAATCCCTGTAAACTGGCAGTTGGACATCCTTCAAGAGGTCCCCAATTGGACAGGGTATAGGCCAGGCTGAGGGACACCCCCCCCCAACCCCCATGAATGAATTTCATGCACCGGGACCCTAATATATATGTAAAAGCCTAAGCAACCATGGGACTGTTGGACTGGTTGCCTGGTAGCTATGATGCACAATGACCACTGGGGGAAGATGCTCCGTCCAGTAGAAGAGGGAGCCCGATTCCTTGGGTTAGGTTGCTGCTGGGGCACTGTCGGCCCCAAATCTGCTTCACCCATACCCCAGACCCAGAGATCAGTTTCAGCTCGATCCTCACAGGCCAGGCCGAGGGCCCACACCAGTGCATGAATCCATGCACCAGGCCTCTATAACTTAATAACATAGATCTGTTATTTCAGAACCTAAAGGTAGGGCAGCTCCAAGGTTGGTTCGGTCTGCAGATTAGCAGAGCCAGCAAAGTACAGGTTCATCCCAGGTTTCCACTCTGCATGTTCTCCTCAAGCTACCATTCCACATGGGGGCAATAAGCTGCCACTCTTCCAAAGAGTACTCCTTTCTTTTATCTCTTTAGAGAGCTTTTTAAGAAATACATCAGCAAGCTGCATCTACTGGCCAGAGCTGGGCATATGTTTACTCTAAACCAGTCCCTGCAAGAGAAATAGGCCATTATAATTGGCTGGGAGCACAGCTTCACATCAGTGTGTGGACATAATGGGAAATAGTTATCCTGAGGTAATGGTCCTTAGCCCTCAGGTATCTTGAGTCCCTCCAATGGACACCTCAAGCCCAGCAGCCTCATGTGCATGTGCCCCGTGTGCCACACAGACATCACCATATTGTATGCACTCTGTGACATGAAAAAGTGCTGGGAAGCACTGTCTTAGAAATCAATCAGGATATCCCCAAGTTGCATGGGGGTACTATCGATGCCTGAACCAAATCGGGCCTCTCAGGACGAAAGCAGGTTTAGAAAATGAACAGGAACCAGAGAACCCCTAGGGAGCAATTGTGCTATACAACTGTCTCGTCTGCGTCCCGCCAGCTGCAGCCCTGGTGCTCTGACTTCTGAGCTCTCCCTCCTGGAGCTCAGCACCTAGGGCAGGAGCATGTGGGGAAGCTGAGGCACTAGGCCTGCCCCAGGAAACGGGGCAGATGGGAGGGTCTGGCCTCTGCAGCCATGGCAGAAGTCTGCTCTGGGACCTGTCCTTTGAACAGCTGCCTGGGGGCGCTGTTAGAAGGGAGCAGTGGTAACAGGATGCAGGCCAGCTAGAAGGGGACAAGGCCCACCTCCAGGGGCTTCCTGTCAATTCCAATTGACCTCCCGTTAGGCTGGCCCTGAGGCAAGTCTGCATCCAAACAGACCTGCAGGCCCACCCATCCTTTCAGACCAAGCATGGCACTTAGAGGACCAGCAGCGTTGTGTCCGCTCCCTCTACTCAGTTGGGTGTCCTCCACAGTGAGGCAACCAGCAGCTTCATGGTCATGTGTGGCTATGAAATCTCATCGAGACCAACCGCGGAACTCTGGTGAAGTATGTTTACGTTATTAAAAGTGGATTTGGGGGCAAATAAGCTTAAAGGCCCTGGGCATCTAAGAATGAAAAATTAATATTCTGTTTTCTACTGCAACTTTATCCTTTGTATAAGCAGATGATAAATAAATGCCTTGGTGGTCACTTTCCAGCTTTTTAAACAAAGTGCAAAGCATTCACAGGAGAGGAAAAATGGCTGAAATCCACTAAATAGTAAATGGGGACACTACACAGTTATCCCCCATAGGTGCCTGAAACCACAGATGGCACCAAACCCTTTATGTATAGTCTATGTTTTTCCTGTCCGTACATACCTATGATCAAGGCTACTTTATAAACAAGGCACTGTAAGAGGTTAACAATAACTAATAATAAAATAGAACAGCAATAAAAATATTCTATAATGAAAGTTATGTAAATGTGGCATTGTTAAGGAGAAATAGGTGACTTTGCCCTGGCCCATGTGACTAAGTGGTTAGAGCACCATCCCATGCACCGAAGGGTCGTGGGTTCAGTTCCCAGTCAAAGGCACATACATGGCTTGTAGGTTTAATTTCTGGCCTTGGTTGGGGCGTGTGTGAGAGGCAACCAATCAATGTATCTCTCTCACATGGATATTTCTCTGTCTTCCTTTCTCTCTTCCACGCCCTCTAAAAAAAATCAACGAAAAAATATCCTCTGGTGAGGATTAAAAAAAAGTGATTTGAACACAGTGCTGAGACCCGTGGACTGTCTTATCTGAGAACCGAGACAGCTCCTCAGTGTGCGCCCTGGAGGTGCTGGCAAAGGGAGGATCCATCTCCCAGGTTGGGCCACGCAGGACTATGTGAGATTTCATTATCTTACTGAGAATGGCATGCAATTGAAAACTTAAGAATTTTTTTATTTCTAGAATTTTCTATTTAGTATTTTAGGCTGCAGTCGACCACAGGTAACTGACTGCAGAAGGTTCTTGACGGACACGGGAAATGCTGTAAGAAACCAATCAGCACAGTGACTGTGACAGGAAAGAGCTATTCGCAGCTCTTTCTGAACCCTAAGTGGTTGGTGTGCGACAGAGGGCTATGTGAGACTGGCCTGAGACACTTGGGTTTTAGCCAGCAATGCTCTGCATAAACTTACTATATCTACGCCAGGAGATACCACACACTTTGTGATGACAAACATTTTCTAAGAGACTAAAATCTTCTCTCAAGTCTGGGTTGAAAGCGTCCAGAACAATTCACAGAGCAATAAAGGCCGAATGCTTGCCCTGTTGTCAGATGAGAACAATTTTCATGCTCCCAGAATTATAGCTCATAAGCAAGTTATGAAAACTGGACAGCTCCCCCAGTAAAGAAAATAAAATAATGTAATTTTGGGGCTAGTAGATGGTATAAATTTTAAAAAGTTGCTGGCTAGAGTATGGAAATGAGGATTCTTGCTCATTCATGGAAGCATAAATTGTACAGCCTTTTTCAAAATCAAAATTCTTTCCAAACAAGGTGTTTTTCTTACAGAAAGCCTCCCACAAATGTTTCTCATTCGGGATGTGCAACGTAGCACTGTCGTAGCGCAATCTGGAAACCACCCAAATGTGCATTCAGATGGGCGGGTGAAACTGAGTATGGCACAGTCATACCACTGGACACACACAGGTTGTGAGAAATAACGAGGTAGGTCAGTATCTAAGACATGTCAGTAAGAAAATAAATTTCAGCCCTAGCCAATTTGGCTCAGTGGGTGCAATGTCTGCCTGTGGACTGAAGGGTCCCAGGCTTGATTCTGGTCAAGGGCATATGCCCAGGTTGAGGGCTCGATCCTCAGTGGGGGGTGTGCAGGAGGCAGCCGATCAATGATTCTCTCTCATCATTGATGTTTCTACCTATCTTTCCCTCCCCCTTTCTCTCTGAAATCAATAAAAAAATATATATATATATATATTTTTTTTTTAAATATATATTTTATTGATTTTTTACAGAGCGGAAGGGAGAGGGATAGAAAGTCAGAAACATCGATGAGAGAGAGACATCGATCAGCTGCCTCTTGCACGCCCCCTACTGGGGATGTGCCCGCAGCCAAGGTACATGCCTTGCCGGAATCGAACCCGGGACCCCACAGTCCACAGTCCGACGCTCTATCCACTGAGCCAAACCGGTCTCGGCAAAAATATATTTTTAAAAAAGAAAAAATAATTTAAAAATAAAATGCATATGATCATTTTATCTCCGTAAAATGTATTTTGATATAACATGTATGTCACTATATGTTTAAAAATATCTGATGAGTATGTACCCCTGATAAAATACTCTCACTTTTAAGGCATGCATTAAATAGTAATCAAGTTTTCAGATTAATTTAAATTGGCCAAGTGAAATAAGTGAATACTCAAGAAAATTATAGTGTACTGGACAAAAAGCTTTTCCTAAAACATTAACTAAAAAATCTATTAGTAGTTCATCTCACTGTAAAATTGCCTAACATCCAAAGAACCTAAAGCAGTCATATTTGAGTGCAAAAATTAAAATTTAAAATTACCAAGACTGCAATATAAAATTTCCAAAAGTCCTCATTAATCAAAAAAGGGGAGGGGACAGTGGGGTAATATCATGTAAGGAAAAAAATATCGAGTAAGTAAAATACATCTAGAAAATTCTTACTCCAGTAAAGTAAATTCCATTTGTAAAACCAACTGCAGGACACCCATGAAAAAACACACATGGTGTCAAAATAAGCCAAAGGAAAATCATTTAGGCAAAAATTAAAAAGAATCTTAAGTCTATTTTGCATAGATGATCCCTTTGTTAACTTTTGGTCGAGAATGTGTTTGTGTGTTTTCAGAGAACAACTCCAAGACCATGTGGGTTCCTGCAACAGTGAGGAACTGATGGATCTGTTCCAGTCACGAGGATAGTCCAGAGATGGGGGACACTGACGACACCTTGCCATGCTAGCAGTCGGCAGCTGTGCATGTCTGCAGGCGTCCCAGGGCCAAATTTGAGAGGATGGAACTTGCATTGCCACGATGTGTCCACCATCTGGATACCATTGCTGACATGTACACATAAAGAATTATTTGACACTGAAACTGGGACTCAGAACAGTTGGACATTGAAACTGATACTGAAACATTTTTTGTTCTTATACATTTATTTCTAGTATGCAGAGGCAAGATATTTTTGAAGAAAAGAAACAGGGGGAAGTGATTGATATAGAGGCAAGGTGGCCTCGAACAGGCTGTCAAGCTACAGGGGAAGGCTTGGGTTGATGGGAGGTGGATGCTGGGCGAGATCAACTGAAGGACTTGTATGCATGCATATGAGCATAACCAATGAATGAAAGACACTGGGGCGGGGAGGGGGGAAGGTGGGGACATGTGCTGGGGGGTAGGGGAGGCTGAGGGGAGGATAAGGGGGAGGGGTAAAAGAAAACATGTACTACTATTAATTATAAGTTATACTGCAAAAAAATCAATACAAATATATTTAAAAAAATTATAAATAAAATGCATATGATCATTTTATCTCCGTAAAATGTATATTGATATAACATGTATGTCACTATATGTTTAAAAATATCTGATGAGTATGTACCCCTGGTAAAATACTCTCACTTTTAAGGCATGCATTTATATAATAATTCAATTATTGGACATATGTCATTTTAATTATTTAAATAACCTATGAGTCTCAGATGAGCACAAATATTACTTTTTATTTAATAGCAATCACATCCTATCTAATAAAAGAGTAATATGCAAATTGACCACACCTCTGGTCAAGCCACAACCACACCCACCAGCCAATCAGGAGAAAATATGCAAATAAACCCCAACCAAGATGGCTGCCGCCACTGAGAGCAGGAGGGAGGCTTGGGTTTCCCTGGAAATGGAGGAAGCCAAGCTTTCCGCCTTCCCTTGCCAACCTAGGCCTCCACTCAATGCTACAAAGTTTCAATGATAGAAGATACATAATCCAAACAGAAATGGCGGCGGCCACAGAGCTGGAGAGAGAAGAGGCTTAGGGTTGCCTGGGCGATGGAGGAAGCCAAGCTTCTGCAGCTCTAGCCTAGGCCTCCACTCTAGGCTACAAAGTTTCAAACAGAAATGGCTGTTGCCATGGAGTGAGCAGAGGCTTGGCTCCGCCCCTGGCTACAAAGTTTCAATTGTAAAACATAAGTTAATTCCAGAACCCAGGGCCTCCACTTGGGCCGACCTGCAAACTACAATAGGCCCTTTACCCAGGCTGCTCCACATCCCAAGGGAACTCCCACCCTGATCCAGGACACCCTTCAGGGCAAACCAGCTGGTCCCCACCCATGCACCAGGCCTCTATCCTATCTAATAAAAGAGTAATATGCAGATTGACCATCACTCCAACACACAAGAGGGCTGCCCCCATGTGGTCAAAGGTCCTGCCCCCATGTGGACACAAGACGACCACCACAAGATGGCCAGCAGGGGAGGACAGTGGGAGGTTCCAGGCCCTGCAAGGGAGAGCAGTTGTGGGCCATCAGACCAGCAGGGGAGGGCAGTTGGGAGGGACTAGGCCTGCAAGGGAGGGCAGTTGGGGGTGATCAAGCCTGTAGGGGAGGGCAGTTAGGGGTGACCAGGCCAGCAGAGGAGGGAAGTTGAGGGCAAGCAGGCTGGCATGGGAGCAGTTAGACATCAATTAGGCTGGCAGGGTAGTGGTTAGGGGGTTATCAGGCTGGCAGGCAGAAGCAGTTAGGGGCAATCAGGGAGGCAGACAGGCAAGCAGTTTGGAGTCAGCAGTTCTGGATTGTGAGAAGGATGTCTGACTGCCCGTTTAGGCCCAATCCCATAGGATCAGGCCTAAACGGGCAATCAGACATCCCTTGAGGGGTCCCAGATTGGAGAGGGTGCAGGCTGGCCTGTGGGACACCTCCCTACTCCCTACCCCCATGCACAAATTTCGTGCACCGGGCCTCTAGTCAATAGTAAGTGGTGATTGTGATTAAATGGACCCATTAAACACTGGCAGAGACACTACTACTTGCTGGGTGCTGTGATTCAAGGTGAGGTGGGACAGATCCCTGCTTTCCAGAAACAGCCTGGATCAAAGGTTCTGAATGAAAGTTTTACAAAATTACATATATCCTTGCTATAAAGATCTAATTCAGAATTATGAAAGTAAAATAAGTAGACACCTCTTCCTTCATCAACTTACATTTCCCAGGGGTAAAGTTTATTAATGGATGGCCAGGCCAGGTGGCTCAGTTGCTTGGAGCAGCATCACAAATACCAAAAGGTTGGGGTTCAATGGCCAGTCAGGGCACATTCATGAGTCGTGGGTTCGATCCCTGGTCGGGGCACGTTCAGAAGGCATGATGTTTTTCTCTCTCTCTTTCTCTCAAATCAATAAGAAAACATCTATTCAGGTGAGGATTCAAACAATTTATTAATGGTTTGATGTATATATTTCCGACCCTCGCCTCCCATGTTCAGGAACAGACCTGCATTTTTACACGTATCTTATATATTTATCTCTATATGTACATTCACACATCTTGTATATTGTTCGGTCTTTTGTTAATGTTTTTACCCCAAAACATGTCATTGACAAGGCTTTGGGCTGCAACGCAGACAGTGCTCTATTCATTCTTTCTACTCATCTCAGAATCCCGCTACAGGAAGGAAAAATCACCTGTGAACACTGAGGGGTTCGGGGCGCTGACCTAGCTCCTTAATTCCCGTGAAGTCAAAGTCCACATGTAACTCGACTCCCCACAAACTTAACTACTAACAGCCTGCTGTTGATCAGGAATGTAACCAATAACAGAAACAGTCAATTAGCACATTTTGCATGTTAGTTGTATTATTACTGTATTCTTACAACAAAGATGCTAGAGAAAAGAAAATGTTAATAAGAAAATCATAAAGAAGAGAACGCATTTACAGTTTTTATTGAGTAAATCCGCATGTTAGCGGACCTGTGCAGTTCAAACCTGTGCTGTTCAAGGGTCAACTGATAGCATCACTTAACTAATCATTCTCCAATTCGTGACTCCACTGGCTCGCTGTTTTAAATAATCGGGCAGTGAGCACCCTTGCACATGTACCAGTATGTGAGGGTGTCTTTTTAAGACGATGCCCTGCTATGGAACTGCTTGGTCAAAAAGAGCACATATCTTACTTTTTGATTGGATACAACTGCTTTATAAAAAGGTTGTAACAATTTACCAAGTCAATGCTAATTTAATTTTTCTGCTTCAAAATTAATTTCATCTGCATGAGAGAGAGTGTACCCTTTCTAGGATGCCTTTCTTTTTCTTTGTTGCCTATTTTAGTAATCAGAGCTTTTTTTAAAACTGCAGTTTATTGAGTTCTTATCATGTCCTGGACACGGGTCAAAGTAGTCACATGGCATTCTCCCATTTAAACCTGACAACAATGTCCGGCTGGTGTAGCTCAGTGGTTGAGCCTTGACTCAGGGATCAAGAGGGTCACTGGCTCGATTCATAGTCAGGGCACGTGCCCGGGTTGCGAGTTGGTCACTGGTGCGGGAAGAAGGGCATGCTGGAGGAAGCCAATTAATGATGTTCCTCTCTTATCCATGTTTCTGTCTCTCTATCCCTCTGCCTTTCTCCTCACAGGTCCTCACACCTGTAGCCACCCTCCACCCCCCCGCACCTCACCCTCTTGTCCAGTCCTCCTCTGGGATAGGGCTGCTGGGGAAGGAGGGTGGGCAAATGCTGAATCTGAGCCACTCTAGTGCTCTACTTCCTCCTCACAGCCTGCAGGGTGGCGGCTGGGCCTGGCCCCACTTCACGGGCCTGGAGCCGGGCAAGCCGAGAGGCAGCACGGGAGCTTTAGCACATGACCAGGTTTCTGGTTTCCCATTTTCTTCTTTTTAAATCAAGGGAAACAGACGAAGTTTTTCACTGAATTTTCATTTGCTGAACTTCATCAACATTGACAGAAGCTTCCTAAAGAATGCAATCTATTTTGGATCCTACTAATAACACTGTTATTGGTATTGACTACTTATTTCAGCGTCATAACATAACTTTAGATGTGATATGCAAGCCTGGGAAAAATATGCCATGTGTGGTGAATATGTTGGTTCATGGTTTTACTTTCTGAAAAAACTTCAGATATAGTCACATATGTACACACATATATACATACACACATGTATTTACACATCTTTAGTGTGTGTGTATCTATCTATCTATATATATATATATATATATATATATATATATATACGTATATATATACAAATTTTATTTATTTAGCTCAGAGAAAATATACCAAAAGAAACAAAACAAAACAAAAACAAGAGAAAAAAAAGAACATAAAAAAATTTGATAACTACAACACACAATATACAGCATAAAGACATGGCAAATTTTTGCTATATTTGTAAACTAATATAGTGTGTGAGCGTGAAAAAAATTAAATTGATTCAGCTCATAGTGAATAAAGGGCATTGTTTAAATTCTGGCACTAACATCTCAAAATATTTTTTTTTTTGAAAATCCAAGTTGAGTTGGCCTCTTTAATAAACTCAGACATCTATTAACGGAAAAAACATATTCACTAAAAACACCTCATTTCCAAAAAAATGAGACAAACTCGTGAGTTTGCCTGGAACTGCATCTGCCCGGCTGGCAGGGACCTGGCATCCGCACCTGGAATGGTGCCATCAGGACCTTGCGGAGGAACATGTCCCATAAACCTAAGCACAAGCTGAGAGTTAATTTATACCCTGACCAAATTGTTTCAAACTCAGATGTAAATTTTGTCTAAAATTTGGCATTAGATTACTTATTAAAATAACTGTACTCTGTCTTCAGGAACTATTCGGGCGATACTCAGTAGTACTTTTTGTTCCAGAGATTATGATTCTGCCATTATTTGAGGTTGATAATTAGACACAATAACCAGCTCGTGTAACTCAAAGGGTCAAACTCTATAATATTGTCTGTGCTTGCAGAATTTTAAAAAGCTTGGATGCAGCCAAAGACTTGGGGAAAGAGTTTTTAATTAAACACTAATGAGGACCAGAAAAAACACTTTGTTTTTTTCTCTCCCAAGAATCCAGGCACATCCAAAGGACCCTTCCATCTCCCATCCCTAATCCCAGTGGGTGGGAAGGAGCTGAGACAGGGCCGGTGAAAAGCGGCACCCACAGAGCGCCCCAGGGAAGCACAAGTTCTGAAGCCAGGCGGCAGAGGTCAGGCGGATGGGGCTCCAGAGCCTGCCCAGGGCTGGGCATGGACGCCATCACTGGAATCTGGAGGAGAGAGATGGCAGGAGCTGCCCGCTTCCCCACCCTCTCCTGCAGCTGGCTGGGCCCCAGAGCCGGGTCGGCAGGAGCCCGGTTGGGTGGGGGAGGTAACCTGCTCTGCTCTCTTCCTCTCTCTAAAATCAATAAAAAGCATATCCTCGGGTGAGGATAAAAAAAGATTAGGACATTACTGGGACTGGTACTATTTCATTTACCATATTTGCCAGCCTCTTTCACGGCAAAGGTTAATTTCAAGGATGCCAGAGTGTATTATGTTCTGTCCGTGTTTATGCACAGGAATATGATTATACAGGGAGGTGGAATTTCGGCCTCTTTTCCACGCTGTAAGTCACGTGGCTTTGTTTGTAAAATTCAGACCTACACACAGATTCCCCATTGGAATTACACTTTTCCACAACAATCAAATTGGACACCACAGGCAGAATGTTCAGAATGGACCTATGTGGGGAAATGGAAACTGCTCGGTGCTGCTGCTCCATTAAGGAAGGAAAGACTGAGAAACACGAACAGCAATTTGAAGAGCAGGAGCGTCTGGTCTTAACGTGGTGTTTTTCAAGCTGTGCAACAATAGCTCAAAAACACGTTTCAATTATCCAGACACTGATCTTGTTGGTCTTAAAAATGACATCTTAATTCCCGGCCATAAAATTGCAGCCTTTGGTTAAACCCAGAAAAGGTGGAAGTTACTTTTTTTCAGTAATAACTGGAGTCATATTTCATTTATCAGCAGAATATTCTTTCCTTCCTGTAGGTGAAACTACTAGCAGCTGACTCCATGGCTACCCATCCCTTCTTCAGAGAGTAGAATTCGGCAGAAGGCCACCCTGCTAGCCAGGCCATCTTTCAAAGCTAGAGTCTTCTACTTCCCTCCTGCCCATGCACCCCCTCTCCTGCCTCCTGGCTCCACCACAGTCTAGGCTTCCTTTCCAGCACAGAAGGGGGGTGGGGGGACAGACAGGCACTTGTAGATGGTGCATTGATTCAGAAGAGGGAAAGACCCAGCCCCCTTGTCCAACTGGGAACAAGTCGCAGTCTCAGAGCTACCCATGAGGTCAGCAGAGGCCTTTGCTGAGCTGAGCAGAAGCCCTGCTTCTCCTCTGCTCAGCCCTTCCCCTTCCTCTTCTCCCTGTTCCCTTCTACAGGACTAGATCCTCGGAGTAAACGCCCTTCAGGTCAGCGCCAGTTTCCTGAGGAACCAGAGCTGCATCAGCATTCGTGCTGCTTGCCCAGGAGCGCGTTCCCTGGCCGCTGTGGTTGAGTGGGCTACACGCTGACCAATGGCCATGAAAAGTGACATGAGCCACTTAGAAGCTGAGCTCTTAGCAGCCAGTGCAAAGGCCCAAAGGGCTCTTCACTCTCTTTATGGCAACCGGCAATGTTCAGGAGCGTTCTGTGAGCCTGAGCGACAGTGAGCAGCAGAGCTTGCACCAACATGTGACTGGACAGGTAGTATAAACCAAAATAAGCCAGCACACTGGGATCCTGAGGGTTGTTAGTTGCCATAGCAAAGCCTAGCCTATCCTGATGAATAAGCCCTCCTCACGGTGCAGCCTCCCCCTGCCCTCCCCTTCCCCGCTGCATTGTGCCACCCCCTCCCGAGTCTATCCCTGACACTGTTACTGCCATCAATGCCATTCTCAACTCACCTCCTCCTCCCAAAGTTCTAAAGAAAAACATCAAAATCCTAATTTTAAAATACAGAATCCATCAAGCTCAGATATAATTTTCAAACAACAGTTCTTTGTCTGCCTGTCTCTCTCTTCCCAATAGCCTTAAAAAACCCTATAATCCCTCAAAGCCCCATCTGCCAGGTGGAGTGCCCTTTGCCTTCATTCATGTGCCCATTCCTCTTGTCCTTTAAACCTCAGCTGGGGCTCCTGTCCAACTAGAAGCCCCCACCGGCACCTGAAGCATCCTGGGACCAGCTTTTCAACAGAGCCTGATTTCCTTACCTCCCTCCCTCACTTGCCAATACATTTCTTGAGAAGGGCAAGAAAAATGTCTATTTTTAGCTTTGGGTGGCTAACACTTTGGAACAGCAAGTGGGATGTGAGGAACACTGGTGGTTTTTAGATACAAATAAAAGGACAAATGAATGAACCACTCTGTAACTCAATATTATACTATGTTAGTACAGTTAGTAGAGTGTTCCACAAGGAAAGAGCTAGTACATGAGAGCTACTACGAGCACTCATCATTTGTTTATTAACTCCCTAGTGACTAAGTTTTTCATGAGAAAAATCTTCCATATTCTTTCAAGTTCTGTGTTTCTATTATTGAATTTTGGACTTTTCACCCTCTAGCATTTTCTGACCAATACATTGTTTATTTGTTTGTTTGTTTTCCTATTCCAGGGATTGGCAATCTCTTTTTGTAAAGGGCCTGATAGTAAATATTTTTTATTTTGTGACCAATACAGTCTTTGTCTCGGCCACTCAGCTCTGTTACAATAGTGAGAAAGCATCCATAGACAACATGTAAAGGAATATCCCAGTTTCTGTCCAGGTTGCCTCCTGCTGAAGGCGATGACTCCATCCCAGGTTCGTAGGAAATGCTACCTTTGAGACCTTGAGGTGGAAAAGAAAACTGAATCCCAAGTCACAAACCAAGGGCTTTGTTAGAACACACCACCCTTTCACAAAGCAGAGCATGACTATTTTTAAACAACTTTCTCCCAACGTTTTCCACCTTAATTGCTGGTTAAACCTAATTAGCAGCTATAATGCAACCCATCCAGGCAAGATATAAACAGGATAGATATATGGTGGACAAGCCAGCTTTTCAAATTTAGCCTGAAAGTTAGCCTGCAACTTTAACCTAGTTCAAAGCTTCACTCCCAAGGTAAGTCTTTGCTTAAGGGAGCTCAGTGCAGCTTCAGCCTGCTTTTCACTTAGTCGCATTACTACAGCAACACCTTAGAGCTAATATTCCAATTATTCATGATTATTGGCAAATTAAGGCACTTGCCTCCCTAATACCCAGAAGAGGAGGAAGTGTTCAATTCCAAAGAAATCATGCCTTCCTGGGGCAGCCAGCCAGGCGGTGATGTCGCTGCCAAACCCTTATGAATAGGCGAGGGATCTTGTTTCCCTTATAGTGTATGGATAAACAGAGCCCTGGGGATGGCAAGTATTTCATGGAATAGATGTCTCCTGCCCCACCCCTGTTTCTCTCGAGAGTCATTGAGGTCTGGATTTTCTTATAAACAAAACAATTCAGATGAAAAGCAAGAAAAATGACACCTTTTTATTAGTAAAAAGGTGGATGATAAAAAACTTGGTTTAGTAAAATATGTAACTTGGTGTTTCCTGTTACGGTATGTGTTTCCAGTTCATATGCCAGAAAGCGGGCAGTACAATGGACGCCCCTCTCGGGCTTAGAATTCACAATGATGGGCCAACAATGGGGATCTCCTCAGGAGAGGATCCTACCTCCTTAACTGAAATGACTTACAGATGTATTTGTGCACGGATCTCTGTGCTATCTTGAAAAGTAACTAGTTATTTTACTTAAAGAGCTCTGGATTTGAAAGGCAAATACCGCAGGTGCAGCCGACACTGCCAACCGCGTCTCAACCAAGCACCGACCCTCCGTTTGGCAGCTCTGTGCTCTGGGGCCAACCTCACTCCCTGCTTCAAAAATGGGTCCGCTCCCCCACGGGCCTAAACCAATCAACATAATTCAGTGTTTCTCAACATTTTTATTCATTATCACCCTCTTAAGAAGCCTGTTTAAATTTTTTTGTTAGCTAGCTCCCTCACCCCACATTCTAATGCCTCCGATATACTGTACATCTGTGCTGTTTGTCTAAACAGAGTACTGTTTTTGCTCCCTCCGAGTCTCAACAAACTATTTTGCCTTTTGGGGCCATATCCCTCTCATTGAGAATGCTTTCATTATAACTCTATTCCCTGTGCCAACCAGTGCATGGCACTGGGGGTGGGCACAGGCCCTCAGTTGACCTATCAGAGTACAAAGTGGAAGTTTTTGTGATAGTTGGTGACTCTGAGGAATTCTCTTTCTCTCTGGGAGGCTTGATATGTGAAACTGCTGTGGCTCTCTGCTCTCCTGAGGAGAGAAATCAGCTGGGGATAAAGGCAGCACACAAACAGGACAGGCTGACAGAGGCGTGGGGAGCAAGCAGGTGTTCTGAGCAGACCATACCTGACGTTCCTGCTACTGTCAGGCTGTTCGGTTATATCCACAGTCCCTCCTTTTTGTGTTGTATGTTAGTTGCCCTGGGTTTTCTATTCTAATACACAAATTCTAACCGACAGAACAGTTCCTTGTTGAATGCTTCCTGAACTCCAGGCACTGCGCTAAATAGCTCCCATGTTATTTCTCGTCACGATGTCTGTGATTAGTACTATCACGTTTCTGCTTTATAAACGATGAACCTGAAGCACAGTGAGGTGAAATAACTTTCCCACGGTCATATGGGCAGAGGTAGAGTTACCCCTATACCTATAATACTCGGAGCTGAAGGTATTAACCACTTTATTTTACTTCGTTTTCAGTCCCATACAATTAAAGTCACTACTTTCTTGCTTGACATTTCAAAGGCATTAGAAAAAATGATATTTTGTTGCTAACAATGAACTTTGTTGTGCAATGAAGAAATCTAGGTTCTCTCCAAAAATTTAAAGTATGTACAAAATCTTATTTCTCCAAAGACACAGACAACTTTAAACTTGGGGATCATTTTCTACTTATGAGTAATAAGATGGGCATCATTAGTTTATATGGTCTTTCTTGTCATTATGAAGGGTATTATTAACTCATTCACCATCCGTTTTACAGAAGGGAAAACTTATATATAGTTCAGTAGATTAGTCCTTCAAATTGCTATTCTGCATTAAACATTATTGATCAGCCTTATAAAGAACCCAGGGGGGCTCAGGTAAGGAACCCTCATTTTTGAGTTGGTCACTAATAGTATAAGAGATAATCCATCGGTCCCTGAATGCTTGGAAACACAGGCATGAAAGCTGTCTGATTGGCTACAAGACTGTGTTCTCCTTTTGAAAGTTTATCCAACATTGAAAAGCAAACCCAAAACTATACTGGGGTTACCTGTCCTACGGACCAAATTGAACAATGGCTTCCCCAAAGAGGAAAAGGCTGAGAGGCAGACATACCTCTGGTGTGGCCACACCGTGTGGCCAGACGGGACACAGCCACAGGTCCATGACACTCTCAACCCCACAAGCAGCCCCGGTTCTCAACCTGGCTTTTGGATTCTTTCAAAATGCAAGACATTGCAGACATGTTATCCAAAGCAGGAGTTGTGGAAGCACAAAGTAAAAGTTCCTCACACTTGAACAAGGACCACACAGATATCAAGGCTGACGAGGGGCGCCAACTTTAGATGCCCGCCGTTTAAATGCTGGCACTAGCCTCTCCCTTTGCTCCATGATGGGAAACCGGGCTGGTGGGAACCAGGTGCCTGGCCACCGATGGAACTGGTGGGGGAGATGTAGATCATGACCACGCTGGGAGTGGGGCGACCGGGGATTCAGGAACTGCTACAGAGCTACTCGCACCCCAGGAAAGAAGGCAGCGCTCTACTCCTGGAATAAACACCATGTAGAATCTCCTTAAATGCAATACAGGTTTTTTAAACCTCAAAGATAGTAACAACCAAAGCACAGGACTTTGAAATCCACAAACGGCTGTTTTAAAAAACCCAGGGAAGCTGTGGTCCCACGGAACATGTGCGGTCTCCTAGTTGATGAAAGTTGCTGCGTTTTTGCCCGCAGGAGTGGGGCCAGCAGAGGAACAGAGGCTGTGTTGTGTGCAGGGGAGTAAATCCAAACGTAAGCAACCGGCCACCCCTTCCCCCGCCCTCAGCCTCCTGCAGAGCCCCCATGTCCGCCCTGCCTTCCAAAGGCTCTGCCTGCGAGTTGGGGCGCCTGATGGAAAACTGAAATGAAACCGAAGGGAAGAATGCAAGCCCTAACGCCGACACAAGCGCGAAAGCGCGGCTCCTGAAGCAGAGAGGAAGGGACCACTTGCAGGTCCAGGTTCAAAGCCACAGCGTCTTCCCCACGGCCAGACGGCACCCGCAGTACAACCCATGTCCGCAAGCCGGCTGTCACCCCGCGCCCCGCGCATCCCTGGCCGTCACCCCGCGCCCCGCGCATCCCTGGCCGTCACCCCGCGCCCCGCGCCCCGCGCATCCCTGGCCGTCAGGCAGCAGTCCCTGGAGTTTAGAGCGAGGTGGCGGGAGAGGATCAATCCCACAGGTGCAGCGGCTTCCGGCGCCGGCCCCTCACCTGGTACACAGCCCGCAGCCCGCACCACGTCCGCAGCGCCTGGTGGCAAGCCCGCAGCCGCTCGGCGTACCATCTCCGCAGCGCGGACACCGTCAGGTTCCACACGAAGCGGCTGCCGCTGAACAGCAGGTCCTCCACGCCGCACGTGAACCCCGAGGCCATGCTCGCCGGCCCCAGCACTGGGCTCCGCCGCCGGTACTGCCAGCAGCCGGGGCAGCCTTTCACCAAACTGGCTTCGCCCCGCGCGAGCTGGCCGGGCGCCAGGAGCATGCCCGGCCGCGGCTGGCACACAGGGCCCAGTGTCCCCGCCCGCTGCTGGCAGCGCCGAGCAAGTTGCGCTAAGCTCCGCCAGGCGAGCCCCAGGCGCTCCCGGGACTCGGGTAGCCCAGCCGGCAAGGACTCCCCCTGGCGCTCCCCAGGGGCTGGGAATCGGAAAATGGAGCGACTCTTTGCAGAGGCAGAGGAGAGCTGCATTTCAGCGCCCTGGGCTTGCACGTCCTACACACACACACACACACACACACACACACACACTCAGGCACACACCAGCCGTCTTCTGCGCAGCTCTGGGGAGCACCTTACTTTTCCTTACAGGGTCTTTGCTTGGCATCAGGTTCTGGAGAGAGAGAGAGAGAGAGAGAGAGAGAGAGAGAGAGAGAGAGAGAGAGAGAGAGAGAGAGAGAGAGAGAGAATCTCCCGTGCATCCCTTTGGACCCCACTCTTGGGGGACCAGATTCCAGCGTTTCCTGGGTTGGGCTGAGACAAGAGATGAAGATTCCTGGATCAAAGCTGCAGTGTGCGCATCTCCAGAACCTGTCTTTGCTCCTAACTTGAGGGCCTCCCCCAAATCTACCTGCCTGTTGTTGGGGGTGCGGGGCGGGCAGAGGTGGAGGGGGTGTGGTCAGGGCCCTGCACCCCAGGCACTGTGACAATTCAATGCAGCAGCTGGTTATGGGAAAACAAAGAGTGTTCTTGGTTTCTGGCAGGTGGCTTCCAGTTACTATTTGCTGGGAAATAGAAGCTCACAAGAGAATCTGTGGCTTGATTCTGGAAAAACCTGCACAAACAGTTCATTCCGGACTCAAAGCCGGAGGAGACTGTCCTACCACCAAGTCACCAGACAGTCAAGTTTGCTTTAAGAACCCTCAAGAACTGATGTCACCCCAGGCACTTGGAAAGGGGGCCGGAAACGCCCCCACGCCACCAGTCCTATCTCCCGGGACGTGTGGAGGTTTCAGTCCCTGGAACTAAACGGTTCTCCTAGCAAACCCATCACAGGCCAGGAGGCCGCGGGGCTCCTGAAGCCCCTGTGAGGCGGGGTCTGTATTCTCCTGGCGCTGCGCCTGGGCTGCTATCCTTGCTATTAAGTGGCTGGAAGGTAAGGCGCCAACGCCTTTCTCCTGCACCAGCTCAGAAGCTTCCTCGGGTAGGAGCAGGCAGCCTTATTTCAGGTTTCACATGTACCGCTGGAATCCTACTTCAGGTGAAACAGTCAAAAGAACACAAAAACGTGCATGCTGTTTCAGAGTGACTACAATCAAGAAACTTTTAAATGAGACTTCTTCTTTCACTATCTTTTTCTTCTTTTTATTACTGATAAAATCGCCCAGGAGTGTGTGTTGAATCTGTTAATAGGACCCAAGCTCTGTGAATCTCTCTTCACAGGGAGCCTGCCCTCGGGCCTCTGGGGTTAGCATTCCGGAGATAGCCTCCAGGACGTCCATGGCTAGTGCTCCCAGAACCAGAGCGCACTAGGTCTCACTGCATCAAAAAGAGAATCCAGTGAGGATCCTTTAAAAAGAAGGGTCATGATTCTATGGAAAACTACTGAACTTCAGGAAAGGCCTCTCTGTCCCAGGATGCAGTGTGACTGTGCCCTCGGAAATGCCGAGCGGCCCGGGGCCCTGGAGAAGCTCACAGTGGGTGATCGCCCTGTATCCAGGCCCATCCTCTCTCGACCCACCTCCCCCTCAGGAGGGGCACCCTGGAAACACCGTGGCCGCTACCTGCCCTCCCCAGGTCCACCGTCAGTGCTCAACTCCAAACTCAGTCATTTCCACCCAGGCTTTCCAAGGTCAGTGCTTACACTGTTTCTAGAAAATGGCATGTGGTAAAATATGGGTTCTCAAAGTGCAGTTCCAGAACCAGCAGCGTCAGCAACGTCACCTGGGAACTTGCTGAGATGCTAGTCCTCAGGCTGCTCTAGAAGCAGCAACCAGGGCATGAAGTCAAAGGCCTGGGTTTTCATGCAGCCTCTGAGATTCCTATTTGAGCGAGAGTTTGAGAACCGCTGTTGTAGGCATGATATTTAGGAGCTGAGTCTCCTAAGAGAAATGCATCTGATGCCGACCCAGCTCTGGAAGCCCCTGTGGACCTTGTGCAAGCTCAAACTCACCAAGCCTCCATACCCTGGTCTATAAAGTGGGGATGACATCAGAATTTACTACATAGGATTGGGGGACAATGGAATAAAATATTCTGAGTAAAATTAGCATAGTGGAGGCAAAAGGGTAAATACTCAGAGAAAACAAACTGCCACCGCCAGTGCAATCAGGGACTGCATCATTCCTCAGTAGTCGGATAAAATGGTATAAGTAAAATGTGCCTTGTTTTGTTTTTGAATTTCTACTAATTACCAATATCTGCTTTCCTACCCCTTTCTGGTGTTGGGTGTTAAAGCTGGTGTTGACTTGTTTGGAGGAGGAGTTCTGCCACTCTTGCTCCAGTTCCCAAAAGCGATTTGAAGCTCGATCATTCCCACCATGCAACCTCGGCTGGAACTCCAAGTCATGTGCTCAAAGCTGGTGCATGGCAGAAACACATCTTGTCTCCCCCCGACCCTCCCACCTCCCACACATACACCTCTCCCATCAACACTGACTCTGGTCAGCCAAGCAGCCATCCTCCCTGCAGCAGCCTCTGTAGCTCTAGGATGAAGGATGTTAGAGGGATGGGGGAAGTTAGAGGGATGGGGTGTGTTAGAGGGATGGGGGTGTTAGAGGGATGGGGGAGTTAGAGGGATGGGGGGTGTTAGAGGGCTGGGGGTGTTAGAGGGATGGAGGTGTTAGATGGATGGAGGTGTGAGAAGGATGGGGGTGTTAGAGGTATGGGGGTGTTAGAGGGATGGGGGTGTTAGAGGAACAGGGGAGTGTTAGAGGGACAGGGGAATTAGAGGGTTGGGGGTGTTAGAAGGATGTGGGTGTTAGAGGAACAGGGGAGTGTTAGACGGATGGGGGAGTTAGAGGGAAGGGGGTGTTAGAGGGATGGGGGAGTTAGAGAGATGGGGGTGTTAGAGGGATGGGGGAGTTAGAGGGATAGGGGTGTTAGAGGAACAGGGGAGTGTTAGAGGGATGGGGGAAATAGAAGGATGGGGGTGTTAGAGGGATGGGGGTGTTAGAGGTACAGGGGAGTGTTAGACGGATGAGGGAGTTAGAGGGAAGGGGTGTTAGAGGGATGGGGGAGTTAGAGAGATGGGAGTGTTAGAGGGATTGGGGGAGTTAGAGGGATAGGGGTGTTAGAGGGATGGGGATGTTAGAGGAACAGCGGAGTGTTAGAGGGAGGGGGGTGTTAGAGGGGTTGGGGTGTTAGAGGGATGGGGTGTTAGAGGGATGGGGGAGTTAGAGGGATGGGGGTGTTAGAGGGATGGGGGAGTTAGAGGGATAGGGATGTTAGAGGGATGGGGGAGTTAGAGGGATGGGGGAGTGAGAGGGATGGAGGTGTTAGAGGAACAGGGGAGTGTTAGAGGGAGGGGGGTGTTAGAGGGATGGGGGTGTTAGAGGAATGGGGTGTGTTAGAGGGATAGGGGTGTTAGAGGGATGGGGTTGTTAGAGGGATTAGGGTGATAGAGGGATGGGGGAGTTAGAGGAATGGGGGTTTTAGATTGATGGGGGTGTTAGAGGAAGAGGGGAGTGTTAGAGGGAGGGGGTGTCTGAGGGGTTGGGGTGTTAGAGGAAAAGGGTTGAATTAGAGGGGTGATGGATGATAGAGGGATGGGGGTATTAGAGGGCTGGGAGAGTTAGAGGGATGGGGTGTTATAGGGATGGGGGTGCTGGAGGGATGGGGGAGTTAGAGGGATGGGGGAGTTAGAGGGATGGGGGTGTTAGAGGGATGGGGGTGTTAGAGGGCTGGGAGAGTTAGAGGGATGGGGTGTTATAGGAATGGGGGTGCTAGAGGGATGGGGGAGTTAGAAGGATGGGGGAGTTAGAGGGATGGGGGTGTTAGAGGGATGGGGGTGTTAGAGGGATGGGGGAGTTAGAGGGATGGGGGTGTTAGAGGGATGGGGGAGTTAGAGGGATGGGGGTGTTAGAGGGATGGGGGAGTTAGAGGGACAGGGGTGTAGGAGGAACAGGGGAGTGTTAGAGGGATGGGGGTGTTAGAGGGATGGGGGAGTTAGAGGGATGGGGGTGTTAGAGGGATGGGGGAGTTAGAGGGATGAGGGTGTTAGAGGGATGGGGGAGTTAGAGAAATTAGGGTGTTAGAGGGATGGGGGAGTTAGAGGGATAGGGATGTTATAGGGATGAAGGTGTTAGAGGGATGGAGAGTTAGAGTGATGGGGGAGTTAGAGGGATGGGGGTGTTAGAGGGATGGGGGAGTTAGAGGGATGGAGGTGTTAGAGGAATAGGGGAGTGTTAGAGGGAGGGGGTGTTAGAGGGATGGGGGTGTTAGAGGAATGGGGTGTGTTAGAAGGATAGGGGTGTTAGAGGGATGGGGGAGTTAGAGGGATGGGGGTGTTAGAGGGATGGGGGAGTTAGAGGGATAGGGGTGTAGGAGGAACAGGGGAGTGTGAGAGGTATGGGGGTGTTAGAGGGATGGGGGAGTTAGAGGGATGGGGGTGTTAGAGGGATGGGGGTGTTAGAGGGCTGGGAGAGTTAGAGGGATGGGGTGTTATAGGAATGGGGGTGCTAGAGGGATGGGGGAGTTAGAGGGATGGGGGAGTTAGAGGGATGGGGGTGTTAGAGGGATGGGGGTGTTAGAGGGATGGGGGAGTTAGAGGGATGGGGGTGTTAGAGGGATGGGGGAGTTAGAGGGATGGGGGTGTTAGAGGGATGGGGGAGTTAGAGGGATAGGGGTGTAGGAGGAACAGGGGAGTGTTAGAGGGATGGGGGTGTTAGAGGGATGGGGGAGTTAGAGGGATGGGGGTGTTAGAGGGATGGGGGAGTTAGAGGGATGGGGGTGTTAGAGGGATGGGGGAGTTAGAGAAATTAGGGTGTTAGAGGGATGGGGGAGTTAGAGGGATAGGGATGTTATAGGGATGAAGGTGTTAGAGGGATGGAGAGTTAGAGTGATGGGGGAGTTAGAGGGATGGGGGTGTTAGAGGGATGGGGGAGTTAGAGGGATGGAGGTGTTAGAGGAATAGGGGAGTGTTAGAGGGAGGGGGTGTTAGAGGGATGGGGGTGTTAGAGGAATGGGGTGTGTTAGAAGGATAGGGGTGTTAGAGGGATGGGGGAGTTAGAGGGATAGGGGTGTTATAGGGATGCGGGTGTTAGAAGGATGGGGGAGTTAGAGGGATGGAGGTGTTAGAGGAACAGGGGAGTGTTAGAGGGAGGGGGGTGTTAGAGGGATGGGGGTTTTAGAGGAATGGGCTGTGTTAGAGGGATAGGGGTGTTAGAGGGATGGGGTTGTTAGAGGGATTAGGGTGATAGAGGGATGGGGGAGTTAGAGGAATGGGGGTTTTAGATTGATGGGGGTGTTAGAGGAACAGGGGAGTGTTAGAGGGAGGGGGGTGTCTGAGGGGTTGGGGTGTTAGAGGAAAAGGGTTGAATTAGAGGGGTGATGGATGATAGAGGGATGGGGGTGTTAGAGGGCTGGGAGAGTTAGAGGGATGGGGTGTTATAGGGATGGGGGTGCTAGAGGGATGGGGGAGTTAGAGGGATGGGGGTGTTAGAGGGATGGGGGTGTTAGAGGGCTGGGAGAGTTAGAGGGATGGGGTGTTATAGGAATGGGGGTGCTAGAGGGATGGGGGAGTTAGAGGGATGGGGGAGTTAGAGGGATGGGGGTGTTAGAGGGATGGGGGTGTTAGAGGGATGGGGGAGTTAGAGGGATGGGGTGTTAGAGGGATGGGGGAGTTAGAGGGATGGGGGTGTTAGAGGGATGGGGGAGTTAGAGGGATGGGGTGTAGGAGGAACAGGGGAGTGTGAGAGGTATGGGGGTGTTAGAGGGATGGGGGAGTTAGAGGGATGGGGGTGTTAGAGGGATGGGGGAGTTAGAGGGATGGGGTGTTAGAGGGATGGGGGAGTTAGAGGGATGGGGGTGTTAGAGGGATAGGGGAGTTAGAGGGATAGGGGTGTAGGAGGTACAGGGGAGTGTTAGAGGGATGGGGGTGTTAGAGGGATGGGGGAGTTAGAGGGATGGGGGTGTTAGAGGGATGGGGGAGTTAGAGGGATGGGGGTGTTAGAGGGATGGGGGAGTTAGAGAAATTAGGGTGTTAGAGGGATGGGGGAGTTAGAGGGATAGGGATGAAGGTGTTAGAGGGATGGAGAGTTAGAGTGATGGGGGAGTTAGAGGGATGGGGGTGTTAGAGGGATGGGGGAGTTAGAGGGATGGGGATGTTAGAGGGATGGGGGAGTTAGAGGGATGGAGGTGTTAGAGGAACAGGGGAGTGTTAGAGGGAGGGGGGTGTTAGAGGGATGGGGGTTTTAGAGGAATGGGCTGTGTTAGAGGGATAGGGGTGTTAGAGGGATTGGGATATTAGAGGGATAGGGCTGTTAGAGGGATGGGGGAGTTAGAGGGATGGGTGTTTTAGATTGATGGGGGTGTTAGAGGAACAGGGGAGTTTTAGAGGGAGGGGGGTGTTAGAGGGGTTGGGGTGTTAGAGGAACAGGGTTGAATTAGAGGGGTGAGGGATGATAGAGGGATGGGGGTGTTAGAGGGATGGGGGAGTTAGAGGGATGGGGGTGTTAGAGGGATGGGGGTGTTATAGGGATGGGGGTGTTAGAAAGATGGGCAGTGTTAGAATGCTGTGGGGTGTTAGAGGGATGGAGAGATATTAGCGGGATGGGAGGTATTAGAGGGATGGGGGAGTTAGAGGGATCGGGAGTTAGAGCGATTAGGGTGTTAGAGGGATAGGGTAGCTAGAGGGATGGGGGTGTTAGATGGATGGGGGTTTTAGATGGATGAGGGTTTTAGAGGAATGGGGTGTTAGAGGGATGGGGGTGTTATAGGGATAGGGGAGTTAGAGGGATGGGGGTGTTAGAGGGATGGGGGTGTTAGAGGGATGGGGGTTTTAGATGGATGGGGGTTTTAGAGGAATGGGGTGTTAGAGGGATGGGGGTGTTATAGGGATAGGGGAGTTAGAGGGATGGGGGTGTTAGAGGGATGGGGGTGTTAGAGGGATGGGGGAGTTAGAGGGATGGGGGGTGTTAGAGGGATGGTGGTGTTAGAGGGATGGAGGTGTTAGATGGATGGAGGTGTGAGAGGGATGGAGGTGTAAGAGGGAGGGGGTGTTAGAGGGATGGGGAGTTAGATGGATGGGGGTGTTAGAGTGATGGGGATGTTAGAGGGATGTGGGTGTTAGTACGATGGGTGGCATTAGAGGGATGGCGGTGTTAGAAGGATGGTGGTGTTAGATGGATGTAGGTGTGAGAGGGAGGGTGGTGTTAGAGGGATGGGGAGTTAGAGGGATGGGCAGTGTTAGAGGGTGTGGGGTGTTAGAGGGATGGGGGTGTTAGAGTGATGGGGGAGTTAGAGGGATGGAGGTGTTAGAGGGATGGGGGTGTTAGAGGGATGGGGGAGTTAGAGGGATGGGGTGTTAGAGGGATGGGGGAGTTAGAGGGATGGGGGTGTTAGAGGGATGGGGGAGTTAGAGGGATGGGGGTGTTAGAGGGATGGGGAGTTAGAGGGATGGGCAGTGTTAGAGGGTGTGGGGTGTTAGAGGGATGGGGGTGTTAGAGGGATGGGGGTGTTAGAGGGATGGGGGTGTTAGAGGGATGGGGAGTTAGAGGGATGGGCAGTGTTAGAGGGTGTGGGGTGTTAGAGGGATGGGGGAGTTAGAGGGATGGGGGTGTTAGAGGGATGGGGAGTTAGAGGGATGGGCAGTGTTAGAGGGTGTGGGGTGTTAGAGGGATGGGGGTGTTAGAGTGATGGGGGAGTTAGAGGGATGGGGGTGTTAGAGGGATGGGGGTGTTAGAGGGATGGGGGAGTTAGAGGGATGGGGTGTTAGAGGGATGGGGGAGTTAGAGGGATGGGGGTGTTAGAGGGATGGGGGAGTTAGAGGGATGGGGGTGTTAGAGGGATGGGGAGTTAGAGGGATGGGCAGTGTTAGAGGGTGTGGGGTGTTAGAGGGATGGGGGTGTTAGAGGGATGGGGGTGTTAGAGGGATGGGGGAGTTAGAGGGATGGGGGTGTTAGAGGGATGGGGGAGTTAGAGGGATGGGGGTGTTAGAGGGATGGGGAGTTAGAGGGATGGGCAGTGTTAGAGGGTGTGGGGTGTTAGAGGGATGGGGGTGTTAGAGTGATGGGGGAGTTAGAGGGATGGGGGTGTTAGAGGGATGGGGGTGTTAGAGGGATGGGGGAGTTAGAGGGATGGGGTGTTAGAGGGATGGGGGAGTTAGAGGGATGGGGGTGTTAGAGGGATAGGGGAGTTAGAGGGATAGGGGTGTAGGAGGTACAGGGGAGTGTTAGAGGGATGGGGGTGTTAGAGGGATGGGGGAGTTAGAGGGATGGGGGTGTTAGAGGGATGGGGGAGTTAGAGGGATGGGGTGTTAGAGGGATGGGGGAGTTAGAGAAATTAGGGTGTTAGAGGGATGGGGGAGTTAGAGGGATAGGGATGAAGGTGTTAGAGGGATGGAGAGTTAGAGTGATGGGGGAGTTAGAGGGATGGGGGTGTTAGAGGGATGGGGGAGTTAGAGGGATGGGGGTGTTAGATGGATGGGGGAGTTAGAGGGATGGAGGTGTTAGAGGAACAGTGGAGTGTTAGAGGGAGGGGGGTGTTAGAGGGATGGGGGTTTTAGAGGAATGGGCTGTGTTAGAGGGATAGGGGTGTTAGAGGGATTGGGATATTAGAGGGATAGGGCTGTTAGAGGGATGGGGGAGTTAGAGGGATGGGTGTTTTAGATTGATGGGGGTGTTAGAGGAACAGGGGAGTTTTAGAGGGAGGGGGGTGTTAGAGGGGTTGGGGTGTTAGAGGAACAGGATTGAATTAGAGGGGTGATGGATGATAGAGGGATGGGGGTGTTAGAGGGCTGAGAGAGTTATAGGGATGGGGGTGTTAGAGGGATGGGGGTGTTATAGGGATGGGGGTGTTAGAAAGATGGGCAGTGTTAGAATGCTGTGGGGTGTTAGAGGGATGGAGAGATATTAGCGGGATGGGAGGTATTAGAGGGATGGGGGAGTTAGAGGGATCGGGAGTTAGAGCGATTAGGGTGTTAGAGGGATAGGGTAGCTAGAGGGATGGGGGTGTTAGATGGATGGGGGTTTTAGATGGATGAGGGTTTTAGAGGAATGGGGTGTTAGAGGGATGGGGGTGTTATAGGGATAGGGGAGTTAGAGGGATGGGGGTGTTAGAGGGATGGGGGTGTTAGAGGGATGGGGGTTTTAGATGGATGGGGGTTTTAGAGGAATGGGGTGTTAGAGGGATGGGGGTGTTATAGGGACAGGGGAGTTAGAGGGATGGGGGTGTTAGAGGGATGGGGGTGTTAGAGGGATGGGGGAGTTAGAGGGATGGGGGGTGTTAGAGGGATGGTGGTGTTAGAGGGATGGAGGTGTTAGATGGATGGAGGTGTGAGAGGGATGGAGGTGTAAGAGGGAGGGGGTGTTAGAGGGATGGGGAGTTAGATGGATGGGGGTGTTAGAGTGATGGGGGTGTTAGAGGGATGTGGGTGTTAGAAAGATGGGTGGCATTAGAGGGATGGCGGTGTTAGAAGGATGGTGGTGTTAGATGGATGTAGGTGTGAGAGGGAGGGTGGTGTTAGAGGGATGGGGAGTTAGAGGGATGGGCAGTGTTAGAGGGTGTGGGGTGTTAGAGGGATGGGGGTGTTAGAGGGATGGGGGAGTTAGAGAAATTAGGGTGTTAGAGGGATGGGGGAGTTAGAGGGATAGGGATGAAGGTGTTAGAGGGATGGAGAGTTAGAGTGATGGGGGAGTTAGAGGGATGGGGGTGTTAGAGGGATGGGGGAGTTAGAGGGATGGGGGTGTTAGAGGGATGGGGGAGTTAGAGGGATGGAGGTGTTAGAGGAACAGTGGAGTGTTAGAGGGAGGGGGGTGTTAGAGGGATGGGGGTTTTAGAGGAATGGGCTGTGTTAGAGGGATAGGGGTGTTAGAGGGATTGGGATATTAGAGGGATAGGGCTGTTAGAGGGATGGGGGAGTTAGAGGGATGGGTGTTTTAGATTGATGGGGGTGTTAGAGGAACAGGGGAGTTTTAGAGGGAGGGGGGTGTTAGAGGGGTTGGGGTGTTAGAGGAACAGGATTGAATTAGAGGGGTGATGGATGATAGAGGGATGGGGGTGTTAGAGGGCTGAGAGAGTTATAGGGATGGGGGTGTTATAGGGATGGGGGTGTTATAGGGATGGGGGTGTTAGAAAGATGGGCAGTGTTAGAATGCTGTGGGGTGTTAGAGGGATGGAGAGATATTAGCGGGATGGGAGGTATTAGAGGGATGGGGGAGTTAGAGGGATCGGGAGTTAGAGCGATTAGGGTGTTAGAGGGATAGGGTAGCTAGAGGGATGGGGGTGTTAGATGGATGGGGGTTTTAGATGGATGAGGGTTTTAGAGGAATGGGGTGTTAGAGGGATGGGGGTGTTATAGGGATAGGGGAGTTAGAGGGATGGGGGTGTTAGAGGGATGGGGGTGTTAGAGGGATGGGGGTTTTAGATGGATGGGGGTTTTAGAGGAATGGGGTGTTAGAGGGATGGGGGTGTTATAGGGACAGGGGAGTTAGAGGGATGGGGGTGTTAGAGGGATGGGGGTGTTAGAGGGATGGGGGAGTTAGAGGGATGGGGGGTGTTAGAGGGATGGGGGTGTTAGAGGGATGGAGGTGTTAGATGGATGGAGGTGTGAGAGGGATGGAGGTGTAAGAGGGAGGGGGTGTTAGAGGGATGGGGAGTTAGATGGATGGGGGTGTTAGAGTGATGGGGGTGTTAGAGGGATGTGGGTGTTAGAAAGATGGGTGGCATTAGAGGGATGGGGGTGTTAGAGGGATGGTGGTGTTAGATGGATGTAGGTGTGAGAGGGAGGGTGGTGTTAGAGGGATGGGGAGTTAGAGGGATGGGCAGTGTTAGAGGGTGTGGGGTGTTAGAGGGATGGGGGTGTTAGAGGGATGGGGGTGTTAGAGGGAGGGGGGTGTTAGAGGGATGGGGGTGTTAGAGGGATGGGGGTGTTAGAGGGAGGGGGGTGTTAGAGGGAGGGGGGTGTTAGAGGGATGGGGGAGTTAGAGGGATGGGGGTGTTAGAGGGATGGGGGAGTTAGAGAAATTAGGGTGTTAGAGGGATGGGGGAGTTAGAGGGATAGGGATGTTATAGGGATGAAGGTGTTAGAGGGATGGAGAGTTAGAGTGATGGGGGAGTTAGAGGGATGGGGGTGTTAGAGGGATGGGGGTGTTAGAGGGCTGGGAGAGTTAGAGGGATGGGGTGTTATAGGAATGGGGGTGCTAGAGGGATGGGGGAGTTAGAGGGATGGGGGAGTTAGAGGGATGGGGGTGTTAGAGGGATGGGGGTGTTAGAGGGATGGGGGAGTTAGAGGGATGGGGGTGTTAGAGGGATGGGGGAGTTAGAGGGATGGGGGTGTTAGAGGGATGGGGGAGTTAGAGGGACAGGGGTGTAGGAGGAACAGGGGAGTGTTAGAGGGATGGGGGTGTTAGAGGGATGGGGGAGTTAGAGGAATGGGGGTGTTAGAGGGATGGGGTGTTAGAGGGATGGGGGTGTTAGAGTAACAGGGAGTGTTTGAGGGCAGGGGTGTTAGAGGTATGGGGGTGTTAGAGGGATGGGGGAGTTAGAGGGATGGGGGTGTTAGAGGGATAGGGGAGTTAGAGGGATAGGGGTGTAGGAGGTACAGGGGAGTGTTAGAGGGATGGGGGTGTTAGAGGGATGGGGGAGTTAGAGGGATGGGGGTGTTAGAGGGATGGGGGAGTTAGAGGGATGGGGGTGTTAGAGGGATGGGGGAGTTAGAGAAATTAGGGTGTTAGAGGGATGGGGGAGTTAGAGGGATAGGGATGAAGGTGTTAGAGGGATGGAGAGTTAGAGTGATGGGGGAGTTAGAGGGATGGGGGTGTTAGAGGGATGGGGGAGTTAGAGGGATGGGGATGTTAGAGGGATGGGGGAGTTAGAGGGATGGAGGTGTTAGAGGAACAGTGGAGTGTTAGAGGGAGGGGGGTGTTAGAGGGATGGGGGTTTTAGAGGAATGGGCTGTGTTAGAGGGATAGGGGTGTTAGAGGGATTGGGATATTAGAGGGATAGGGCTGTTAGAGGGATGGGGGAGTTAGAGGGATGGGTGTTTTAGATTGATGGGGGTGTTAGAGGAACAGGGGAGTTTTAGAGGGAGGGGGGTGTTAGAGGGGTTGGGGTGTTAGAGGAACAGGATTGAATTAGAGGGGTGATGGATGATAGAGGGATGGGGGTGTTAGAGGGCTGAGAGAGTTATAGGGATGGGGGTGTTATAGGGATGGGGGTGTTATAGGGATGGGGGTGTTAGAAAGATGGGCAGTGTTAGAATGCTGTGGGGTGTTAGAGGGATGGAGAGATATTAGCGGGATGGGAGGTATTAGAGGGATGGGGGAGTTAGAGGGATCGGGAGTTAGAGCGATTAGGGTGTTAGAGGGATAGGGTAGCTAGAGGGATGGGGGTGTTAGATGGATGGGGGTTTTAGATGGATGAGGGTTTTAGAGGAATGGGGTGTTAGAGGGATGGGGGTGTTATAGGGATAGGGGAGTTAGAGGGATGGGGGTGTTAGAGGGATGGGGGTGTTAGAGGGATGGGGGTTTTAGATGGATGGGGGTTTTAGAGGAATGGGGTGTTAGAGGGATGGGGGTGTTATAGGGACAGGGTTGAGTTAGAGGGATGGGGTGTTAGAGGGATGGGGGTGTTAGAGGGATGGGGGAGTTAGAGGGATGGGGGGTGTTAGAGGGATGGTGGTGTTAGAGGGATGGAGGTGTTAGATGGATGGAGGTGTGAGAGGGATGGAGGTGTAAGAGGGAGGGGGTGTTAGAGGGATGGGGAGTTAGATAATGGGGGTGTTAGAGTGATGGGGGTGTTAGAGGGATGTGGGTGTTAGAAAGATGGGTGGCATTAGAGGGATGGCGGTGTTAGAAGGATGGTGGTGTTAGATGGATGTAGGTGTGAGAGGGAGGGTGGTGTTAGAGGGATGGGGAGTTAGAGGGATGGGCAGTGTTAGAGGGTGTGGGGTGTTAGAGGGATGGGGGTGTTAGAGGGATGGGGGTGTTAGAGGGAGGGGGGTGTTAGAGGGATGGGGGTGTTAGAGGGATGGGGGTGTTAGAGGGAGGGGGGTGTTAGAGGGAGGGGGGTGTTAGAGGGATGGGGGAGTTAGAGGGATGGGGGTGTTAGAGGGATGGGGGAGTTAGAGAAATTAGGGTGTTAGAGGGATGGGGGAGTTAGAGGGATAGGGATGTTATAGGGATGAAGGTGTTAGAGGGATGGAGAGTTAGAGTGATGGGGGAGTTAGAGGGATGGGGGTGTTAGAGGGATGGGGGTGTTAGAGGGCTGGGAGAGTTAGAGGGATGGGGTGTTATAGGAATGGGGGTGCTAGAGGGATGGGGGAGTTAGAGGGATGGGGGAGTTAGAGGGATGGGGGTGTTAGAGGGATGGGGGTGTTAGAGGGATGGGGGAGTTAGAGGGATGGGGGTGTTAGAGGGATGGGGGAGTTAGAGGGATGGGGGTGTTAGAGGGATGGGGGAGTTAGAGGGACAGGGGTGTAGGAGGAACAGGGGAGTGTTAGAGGGATGGGGGTGTTAGAGGGATGGGGGAGTTAGAGGAATGGGGGTGTTAGAGGGATGGGGTGTTAGAGGGATGGGGGTGTTAGAGTAACAGGGAGTGTTTGAGGGCAGGGGTGTTAGAGGTATGGGGGTGTTAGAGGGATGGGGGAGTTAGAGGGATTAGGGTGTTAGAGGGATGGGGGAGTTAGAGGGATTAGGGTGTTAGAGGGATGGGGGTGTTAGAGGAACAGGGTTGAGTTAGAGTGGTGAGTGATGATAGAGGGATGGGGGTGTTAGAGGGTTGGGGGTGTTAGAGGGATGGGGGTGTTAGAGAGATGGGGGTGTTAGAGGGATGGGGGAGTTAGAGGAATGGGGGTGTTAGAGGGATGGGGGTGTTAGAGTAACAGGGAGTGTTTGAGGGCAGGGGTGTTAGAGGGATGGGGGTGTTAGAGGAATGGGGTGTGTTAGAGGGATAGGGGTTTTGGAGGGATGGGGAAGTTAGAGGGATGGGGGTGTTAGAGGGATGGGGGTGTTAGAGGGATTAGGGTGTTAAAGGGATGGGAGAGTTAGAGGAATAGGGGTGTTAGAGGGATGGGGGAGTTAGAGGGATGCGGGTGTTAGAGGGCTGGGTTGTTAGAGGAACAGGGGTTGAATTAGAGGGGTGAGGGATGATAGAAGGATGAGGGTGTTAGAGGGCTGGGTTGTTAGAGGAACAGGGTTGAATTAGAGGGGTGAGGGATGATAGAAGGATGAGGGTGTTAGAGGGCTGGGTTGTTAGAGGAACAGGGTTGAATTAGAGGGGTGAGGGATGATAGAAGGATGAGGGTGTTAGAGGGCTGGGTTGTTAGAGGAACAGGGTTGAATTAGAGGGGTGAGGGATGATAGAAGGATGAGGGTGTTAGAGGGCTGGGTTGTTAGAGGAACAGGGTTGAATTAGAGGGGTGAGGGATGATAGAAGGATGAGGGTGTTAGAGGGCTGGGGTGTTAGAGGGATTAGGGTGTTAAAGGGATGGGGGAGTTAGAGGAATAGGGGTGTTAGAGGGATGGGGAAGTTAGAGGGATGGGGGTGTTAGAGGGATGGGGTGTTAGAGGGATTAGGGTGTTAAAGGGATGGGGGAGTTAGAGGAATAGGGGTGTTAGAGGGATGGGGAATTAGAGGAATGGGGGTGTTAGAGGGTGGGGGTGTTGGAGGAATGTGGGATGTTAGAGGGATGGGGGAGTTAGAGGTATGGGGAGTTAGATGGATGGGGGTGTTAGGGGGATGGGGGTGTTAGAGGGATGGGGGAGTTAGAGGGATGCGGGTGTTAGAGGGCTGGGGTGTTAGAGGAACAGGGTTGAATTAGAGGGGTGAGGGATGATAGAAGGATGCGGGTGTTAGAGGGCTGGGGTGTTAGAGGAACAGGGTTGAATTAGAGGGTGAGGGATGATAGAAGGATGAGGGTGTTAGAGGGTGAGGGATGTTAGAGGGATGAGGGATGTTAGAGGAACAGGGGTGTGTTAGAGGGCCTGAGTGGGGGGCAGTGAACCCAGCTGTGTAGTGTAGAGGAAAGGACAGTCCACGTGTGGCCTCATTCCTAAAGCGGACTCGTCACGTGGGCCACACCAGACCCCAGACACACGGGAGAGTGGTCTGAAGTCCCAGACCACTGAAGACAGCTAAGTTGGCCAGCTTCAGAGTTCTGTTGCCTTTTCTGTCTTTGCATTTAAGATGAGGACTGTCCTTCCTGTCTAGCACCAGAGTTCCCTGCAGCACACTGCTGCCTCCTGCTCCCTGGGCTTGGAGGGCTGCTCAGTGAGGTACCTGCAAGCCCTGGGGAGTTCTGCCAGAGATGCGCCAAGGCCCTGAGTCCCCTGAGTGCCCTGCAGCATGGTCCCAGGCCACCCTGAACCCAGAAAGAGGCGCCAGTGGCAACAGGCAGCTCCAGGTCCCCTCTGTCTGTCAGCACAGAGCACACCTCATGCCTGTGGGGGTTAGACTGCACTCACCCGCCTGGGAAGCCGGCGAGCTCAAGTCTAAAGACCATGAGCGTCTGACATGGGGCTATTGGGAGATGAAGACAAGGCCTGGGTCAGTGGCTCTCACCAGGGCCTGTCTGCACCTCCACTTTCCTCCCCTTAATTATCCCCTCGGCCCCGTCTACCCCCCCCCCCCCCCACCACCACCACTCGGCAATGTCCACAGATATTTTTGGGACTAGGAGGTGCTAGTGGCCTCTAGGGAACAGAGGCCAGGGTTGCTGCCGGACCTCCTACAAAGCCTAGGGTAGTCCCCCAACAGGACGATTCTCCCGGAGGGCCCACAGCACAGAGACCAGGAGGCCCCCCATGTGCACCGTACTCTGCTCCTCCTCTCCAGCTGCGTGGGAAATGCTCTTCCCTCTGGAAGTTCCTCCCCAGAGGCAGACTGGGAAGGAACGCAGCCCTCGCGCTGTGATCATGCTTATGCAGCCAAGGCCCGGAAAGAACTAGGAGGCCAGTCCTTGCCTTTTTGAATATTTATCATAGAAACGAGGATAGGAATTTTCACCATAAGCTACTTAATAGTTTGTGATTTCAACTTCCAGGTTTAGTATTTCTCTTAAATTAGAGGCTCCTGGGTGGGGGTGCAGCTCCCCGTGCCCTGAAGGAGACTCTGTAGCTGGGAGTGATGCTGGCTGAGGGGCTGGGGGAAAGACTCTCCTGGTGCCAGCACCCTCAGCCTCTCTCTCCACTGACTGCGCATTGAGGGGCCCACAGGCCAGGTGCAGGGGGCGGTGAGGGGCCGCAGGCCTGGTGTGGGGGAGCCCCCGGGATGGCATCCCTGTGCGCAGGACCCCACGCCTGGGAAATGTGTAGCGACGGGGACCTGTCACTGCACGAGGTGGTGCCCCAGCCATGGAGACAGCAGCAAGGCCATGTTTCTGAGGGCTGCTGTGGTGGCAGTCGCCCCCATGCAGAGCTGTGGGAGGGCACAGGGTCTTATTCATATTTGTTTCTCCCGTGACTGGCACATAGCAGGCAATCAATACATGCTGATTGAACCGACAGATGAATGACTCCTTGTCTCCAGAGAGAATACAGAAAGCAACCCATCCATCTTCAAAATACACTCTCCCAGTCACTAAAATGGTGCTTGCATCTTCCCTCCATGCAGGAGGGCCTAGTCTGGGGGATGCGCATGACTAAACAGCAAGGTCTCTGTCTGAGGGGGGTGGGGGCGGGCGCGGAGCAGGCACACAGGAGCCGCCCTGCTGCACAGGCTGTGGCAGGACCCGCGGGGTCTGGGAGCGTGACAGGGCCGTGGAGAGGAGCTGGGCAGGTGGGCTGGCACACAGACTAGGGCTTTAGGGCAAGAGGGGCGGGATTGCTGTGCTTGAGAGAAAAGTGCAGGAGGGGTGTTTGGCAGGCACGGGGCTAGAAGCCCAGCTGGGAGCTCCAGGCAGGAGAAGAAGGGCCTATGGTGGACTGTGGTCTCCACTACTAAGCTGAAGAGGTCAACATAGGTCTGCACCCCGGCACCACAGGCCGAGAGTTTGGTGGGCAAAAGTGTCCCTTGAAAGCAAGCACCTCTGTGGCCTCTGGTAAGCTGCCCAGTGGGCAGAGGGTCTGCATGGCCTTCCCCTTCCACATCCGGCCCGAGGAGGAGGCAGGAGGCCAGTGGGGAGACACGTCCCATCTCAATTCTCGTCCCATCTCAATTCCACTTGACCGGAGGCTGGCTGGTCTGTCTCCTCCCTCCGCACCGGCTCTGTCTCCTCTTTCCCTTTGGCATGGAGCAAGGTGCATCCTTGGGTCCTGGCCTCCAGCAGGAGAGGGGAGGGGGTTGGGGAGCAGTGGTCCTGGAGGGAGGGAGCCAGTGGGCATCAGAGCCCAGGGCCAGAGAGAGGCATAAGCTCTGCAGCTACCTTCATGACTTGAAAGTGCTTTCTGGCAGCATAAAGGGCTAAAAGCACTACAAGCTAAACAATATCCAAGCACTAAGGCAACTATCCAACTTCTATTCTCTGTCAAGCTCCTGGAAGAAACACACACACACACACACACACACACACACACACACACACACACAAACAAAAAACAAGAAAAAACGAAACCTTCCCATCTTCCTCAAAACCTCCTGTGCTATTTTATTAAATTGAATTCTCCTTGCTCAAAGGAAAGAGGACGGATGCCGCTTTTATTGTATAAAGAAGTGCAAAACAAAGCAACAAGGTAGACTCTGCATTGCACCCACTTTTACTAGTTAATCCACAGAGCAGATACAGAAATTCTAGCCGAAATTCCCCGGGAGGCATGAAGGCACTGGGATGGCGGCTCCCAGGAAGCTTGCCTAGACCAGAAGGAAAGAGCTGACTCTTCTTTAAAGGAAGATTCAATCTCATCACTTACCTCCCACCATCATAATTTGTCACCCAATTCACATGCACTTCAACGACGACAGAAATGGTGCTGCGCTGGTCTGCAGAGCACCCTTCATTTCTAACTTAACGGGCAGCTTCACATACAGCGTCATTGGCCCTCATGTCCCCTCCCAAGGTCCCGCGGAGAAAGTTGCCACTGGCTTCATTTCATGACAAAGAAACTGAGGCATGGAGAAGCTGGGGAGTTTGCTGAAGAGCATTGAAAAGCATTTAAAAGCATTTTAAGAGGTGAGCTGCTCATTTTTTAGTCCTACTTTAATTGAGAGACAAAAGGACAATTTCCTTTATAAGTTACTGTTCACTTTGGCTTCATACAAAAATGTATAGGATAGAGATGGACTTACCCCATTCATTGAAGGTGACAAAATACCCACCCTTTAGGTTTACTCAATTTAAATAAGAATAAAAAAACGATGAGAAGAAAGAGAAGATCTATGACAAAGTAACAATTGTTTTTAATGGGAGATGAGAGAGCAATTACTTGACACCCAGTGGATCTTCACTGCTATACAAGTAATGATAGAAGAAAAATGAAAAGATATATGAGAAAACTTGACTCTTCAATGATCCACCTTTCCACTGATGTGCAAATAACTGCAGTAAAATTAAAAACTAAAATCAGCCAAGATCAATGCCTTGCAAAGTGGCAAAAACTCTCAAGGCCAAATATACTCTGGCTGTCAAACAAATATGGGCAATCTATACTAATAAAAGCCTAGGTGGCCCTCGTGCCCTCACACCCTCATGTCATCACAAGATGGCTGTCTCACATTGTCTCAAGGTGGCCGCCACAAGATGGCTGGCAGGGGAGGGCAGTTGTGAGCAATTAGGCCTATAGGGGAGGGCAGTTAGGGGTAACAGAGGGGTGACAGGGCAGTTGTGAGCAATTAGGCTTATAGGGGAAGGCAGTTAGGGGTGACAGAGGGGTGACAGGGCAGTTGTGAGCAATTAGGCCTATAGGGGAGGGCAGTTGGGGGTGACCAGGCTGGCAGGGAAGGGCAATTGGGGGTGACCAGGTTGGCATGCAGGCAAGTGATTAGGAGCCAGCAGTCCCAGATTATAAGAGGGATCCCAGATTGGAGAGGGTGCAGGCTGGGCTGAGGGATACCCCTCCAGTGCACAAATTTTGTGCACTGGGCCTCTAGTAAGTTATAAAAATAGATCATTTTCCCATTACTGCTAAAAAACAAACAAACAAACAAAAAAAAACAGAACATTTGGAAGACCTGTTGCTAGGAATTTCAACTATTTGGCCCTTAGCAGCAAGAATGAAATAAAAGCAAAGCAGCATTAAAAAAAAGGGGGGGGGGGTTGTCATGAAATGAAGCCAGTGGCAACTTTCTCCGCGGGACCTTGGGAAGAGACATGAGGACCAATGATGCTGTATGTGAAGCTGCCCGTTAAGTTAGAAATGAAGGGTGCTCTGCAGACCAGTGCAGCACCATTTCTGTCGTCGTTGAAGTGCATGTAAAAGTGCATGACAAATTATGATGGTGGGAGGTAAGTGATGAGATTGAATCTTCCTTTAAAGAAGAGTCAGCTCTTTCCTTCTGGTCTAGGCAGGTTTCTTATATTTTGCTATCCTAAAGTTAACTTAAAGTTGACAGTAATAATATATCATTCTCAACTACTAAATGAATGTCTATGAGAAGATAAAGAAGACAAAATCAGCATGCTATAGGCTCTAGACTTATGGTCATTTTATAAAGTTGAGAACACAGTTGTGTATTCTTCAGAACAAGAATTCATGCAGCTCTTTGCAGGGTTTGAAAGGAATGTTATGTCTTAATTCCATAACAGAAAAAGAAAACAAGATTTCACTTGGGACAGAGTTGGCACCAAAGAAATGTATCATTGACCTCCTCACCCTAAAAAGTTTCCATTAGTGCCCGCTGGTGTGGCTCAGTGGTTGAGCATTGACCTATGAACCAGGAGGTCATGGTTCAATTCCTGGTCAGGGCATATGCCTAGTTATGAACTCGATCCCAAGTAAGGGGCGTGCAAGAGCAGCTGATCAATGATTATCTATTATCATTGATGTTTCTCTCTCTTCTTCTCCCCTCCTCTCTGAAATCAATAAAAGTATATATTTTTAAAAGAGTTTCCATTATTATTTCACTTTGGAGGCCTTACAGATAATCTTGCTTTCTTCTTTGAATGTTTATATATTTTGGTAGATAGTGTTGGCTACCTATCCATCCAAATTCCCTGCCTGGTCAGAGACTGATTTTGTGGGTGGCCATTTTCCATGCACCCAGGAGGAACTATAATGGTCTGAGGGAAGGCATGACACCTCATTCTGGCAATAAGATAGAAAACGAAACATTCTAAAGAGTTTGAAAAAGATTTCCTTCTTTGAAGGAATGAACAACATGAGAATTTTGTGAACATATTCCTTGATTTCTGCTTGAGATGGTGTTGTTGGAAGATAATACATTGAGCTATAATAGGCGTCTTGGGTTAAAAGCAGAGACAGAAGAAGAGAGGATGGTACAAGTATGACTCTTTGATGACACTTAGATGTCAACCCAACCAGGTAGTAGCTAACTTTCAGGTGACTTGTAATGGGATATGAACAATAGATGGCCTTTATGTAGTTTAAGCTGATATTAGTTGGATTTTTTTTTACTTTCAATAGATCACATTTCAAAACTTACTACAAAGCTACAGTAATCAAGACAGCATGGTACTGGCATAAAGATAGATAAATGAGTCAATAAAATAGAATCAAGAGTCCAGAAATAAATTCTTACATTTACGGTCTTCTCATTTTTAACAAGAGTTCCAGCCAGGTGCAAAAGAATGAGTCTGTACTCATACCTCACACCATATAAAAAAATTAACTCAATGGATATCAAAGAATTAAAGCAAGAATTAAATCTAGAAAATTCTTAGGAGAAACATCATTGTATATCTTTGTGACATTGGGTTAGGCAATGGTTTCTTAAATATGTCAGCAAAAGCATAAGTAAAAAAGAAGAAAATAGATAAACTGGACTTCGTCTAAATTAAAAAAAAAAACATTCGTTTTTAAAGAATACCATGAAGAGAATGAAAAGACAAACCACTGGGAGAAAACAAATGCAAATCTTATATATGGTAAGGAACTTATATCCACAGTATATAAAGATTTACAACTCAATCTTAAAACGACAAATAGGCCAATTTAAAAATGGATTTAAATATAGATTTCTTTAAAGCAGCAAATGTCTAATTAGCTGATGAAAAGATGCTCAATATCATTAATAATTAGGGAAATTCAAATAAAACCCTCAATAACACCCCACTTCACACTCACTAGAATGGCTATCATAAAAAAAGGCAGACATAACAAGTGTTGACAAGGATGTGGAGAAACTGAAACCCTTACATGTTACTGGCAATAATGTAAAATAGTTCAGTCATTAAAAACATTGGTGATTTCTCAAAAGGTTAAGCATTGTATCACCATATGACTCACCAATTCTATTCCTAGGGATATACTCCAAAGAAGTGATAACTGGTAGTTTTTTTTTTTTTAATCCTCACACAAGGATATGTTTTCCTCATTAATTCTAGAGAGAGAAGAAGAGAGAGGGAGAAAAAGAGAGAGGACCATTGATTGGTTGCCTCCTGACTATGCCATGACCAGGAATTGAACCCTTGATCCTTCCATGCATAGGACAACTCTTCAACTAACTGAGCAACACAGGCTAGGGCAAAAACCTGTGTTTTTTGTTTTTTTAAAAACTTGTCTACAAATGTTGATAGCACCACTATTTGTAATAATCAAAAGGTAGAAACAATTCACATGCCTATCAGCTGATGAATAGACTAAAAAGTGGCATATTAACATCATGTAGTATTATCTTATATAATAAAAGCCCAGCAACAAAAATGGCAGAATGACCCAGAATGACCAAAGATCAGAACAACCATGGCCCCTCACCCCAGCCAGTAGCCCCCTAGTAGTGGTTAGGGGCAATCAGGCAGGCAGAATGCTTAGGGGCAATCAGGTAGGCAGAGTGCTTAGGGGTGATTAGGCAGGCAGAGGTGGTTAGCGACCAGCGGTCCTGGACTGCAAGAGGGGTGTCCAATTGCTGGTTTAGGCCCAATCCGGGATCCTTGTGGGATTGGGTCTAGACCAGCAATCAGACCTCCCTCGAGGGGTCCTGGATTTCGAGAGGGTGAGGCAGGCTGAGGAACCCCACCCCATGCACGAATTTTGTGCACTGGGACTTTAGTACTACATAATAAAAGGGCAATATGCAAATAGACCAAACGGTAAAAGAACCAGACAACCAAACAACCAGTCGCTATGACGTGCACTAACCACCAGGGTGTGTGTGTGGAACATGGCGGTCATTGGCTGCAGCAGGATGGTGGAGCAGGTGAACCGGGGCACCAGACCAAGGCAGAGCACCAATTGTTGTTATTAGGGTGAGCCTCTGGTAGTTACTGAAAATTCTTTGCTCCCATGTGCCATGGTTCCACCTGACACTTGTACCTGCTGCCAGCACTGATTCCAATCACTTGGTGCCATCAGTGGGTGTGAGCGGCAGCTGCCGGTCCGATCGCCCCTGAGGGCTTCTCCACCTCCCCCTGCTCCTTAGTGGCAATTGGGGCAGCAGCCACTCCCACCACCTGCTGCTGACACTGGCCCCAATTGTTCCGCACCATCAGCAGGTGCAAGCCGGGTTGGCACCATCAGTGCATGTGAGCTGTGGGAGTGGGGCTGCTGGCAGTCAGAGACGGGGGGCCATGTGGGAGGGGCTGAGTAGAAGCCCAGAGGATGGGCTAAGACCTGCCCCTGTGCCTACCACAGCCTCGGAGCCCACAGTTCCTTTCAAGGTGCACGAATTCATGCACTGGGCCCCTAGTTTAGCAATAAAAATCAATGAAGTATATAGACAAGATCATTGAAAATATCTGTTCATACAAAAACTTGAACATAATGTTCACAGCAGATTTATTAGTAAGAGTAAAAAAATGTAAGCAACTCAAATGTCTCTTAATGAGTGGATACACAAGATATGGTATGAAGCACTAACTCATGTGACAATATAGATGAAGTACTGACTTATGGTGACAACATAGATGAATCTTGAAAACATTATTCTAAGTGAAAGAAGTCAGGCCCAAAGGCCATATTTCCACAGAAAGAAAGTAGATTAGTGGGGGCCACAAGGCAGGGTGGGGGTTGGGATATGAGTGGTGACAGGCATGAGGTTTCTTTCTGGAGAAATGGAAATGATCTGAGATTAGACATTGATGGCAGCTGTACAACCTTGTAAATATGTGAAAAACCACTGAGTGGCACACTTACAAAGGATGATTTTTTTGGTATGAGAGTAAATTGAATAAATAAAGAATAATAATCAATGAAGCAATCAATAAAAAATAAAGTTTATAAAAGGGAATAAACAACTGATACATGCTACAACACGGATGAATCTCAACACCACTAAACGAAGTGAAAGAAGCTGGTCATATAATGTCAGAAAAGGCACATATGGTGGGATTCCTTTGGTATAAAAGTCCAGATTAGGCAAGTCCAAAGAGATAGGAAGCAGGATAGGTTGCTTGAAGCCGAGGGAGTTAGAGAAGGTAGGGGAAAGTGGGGACTGACTGCCCATAGGCACAGTTAATTTTCAGACAATGAAAATCTCCCAGTTATTAGAGTGATGAATGCACAACTCTGAATATACTGAAAGCCCTTAGTTGCACACTTTAAGCAGGTGAACTTTATGATATCAGAACATACCCCAGTAAGCCTGCTACCACAACAAGGCAAAATCCACAGAACACAACTCAACCCTCTGTCCATATTGTTAAATATTCTACGATAAGCATACAATTCCCATATTTTTAAAATGGTGTTCAAATTTCTGTTATTTAGGAAAAAAAGTTTATTTTACAAAACAAAGTGCAAATAATAGCAGGAAAAAAGCACTGCCCACGAGCTCACTGTGAGGCTGCAGGCTCAGAAACCAGAGAGAAAGACTCCAAGCTCCTGACAGTGGCCATCAGGAGCTGGGATCACTGGATGACTTTTGCCTACTTGGGGAGGGGACTTGCTCTCCTGGGTTTCTGTATCAGCACAAATTACTTTTTAATTTCTGACTTTGAAATGCTTGTGAAACCATACAAGAGGCTTTTTGGTGAATGAAACGTGGCCTCTGCCAGGTGAGCCCTAGCTGATGGCTCTACAGAGTCCTCTCATGGAAGCCACAGGCAAAAGCTCTGTGAGTGAGCCGCAGCCCTACACCAACCCCTCCCACCGGCCAGCACGATGCCAAGAGTGTCTTGTTCAGCTTTCCAGACACTCTGTGTCTTCCCAACACACACATCATGCTGTGAAGGTTATTTAAAAAGAACGAAGAAATAGCAGGGAAAACTAATGCAATAAATCAGAATTCAAGCACTTCTAGAGAAGTCACCCAAGAAATATAGTAAAATTGAATTTAAAGGAAGAAAAAAATTGGAACAAAGAAGAAAAACAATTGGAACATTTTATAATAATAATTTTAGAAAAACAATTGGAACATTCTAATCCAATAACCCCTGGATTGTTCCCACCTGAGCGGCCTCCAAGTCCCATACATCGGCTTAAGCAGCAAATGACACTGCTTGTTAGCTACTGCCATGTGGGTGCGTATTTGGTATTTCATTCACCACAGGCCCCACAGTTTAAAAGACCGGTGTACGTGTGACCCAACTTCCATGGGAGTGCGTGTGGTGCAAAGCTTCAGGTTTTAATCTGCTGAGAAACCTGGGTGAGTCCCCCTGAGGCTGGGCACTTCAGCTCCATCCACTCTAGTGCCCTTCAAGTCAAGGAAGCGGCTCAAACAGGAATCCTAGCACCTCAACTCTATATTCACTAAACTTGGCTGAGTTTTAACTTGTTTAGGATAATGATGGTTATATCAGTAAATAATTTAAATTACGAGATCCAAATTGCAAGGATTACTCTGTCACTTTGACTAAATCTTGAAGTTTTTGTCCATGTTTCTCTTCCATGTTTTGCCTCATTACAGAAGGCAAAGTTGGCCTTCTGGGTGTTAACTCTTTGCCTCAGGCTGTTCAAATGTGCCGTTCTTTCAGTCCTGAACACTCTTCCACCCCCTGATCCCACCCAATGAACTCCCACTTATCTTTCAGCCTTAGGTTGATTGCTAATCTCCCAGAGCAGATGAACACTCCCTCACAGCAACTCAGTCTTTCCCTTTGAACGTGCAACACATGAAAATTGCCTGCCTGAGGCCTGATTCTGCCACCAGACCATAATCTCCATGAGTGCAGGACCACTGTCTCATCACCATTGCATCTCCATCACTTAGTAGAATAAATGGCTCACAGTGGGCACCCACTAAGCCTGTTAATCGAGTTTACATTTACATAGAAAAGTTGAACTACCTATGGCCCTACAAATGGAGAGACTTCACTCATTAAAAAAAAAACAGGTGCACAAGATGGCCAGCAGGGGAGGGCCGTTGGGAGGTTCCAGGCCTTCAAGAGAGGGCAGTTGTGGGCTATTAGGCCAGCAGGGAAGGGCAGTTGGGAGGGACCAGGCCTGCAAGGGAGGGCAGTTGGGGGCAATCAAGCCTGCAGGAGAGGGCAGTTAGGGGTAACCAGGCCGGCAAAGGAGAGAAGTTGGGGGCAAACAGGCTGGCAGGGGAGCAGTTAGACATGAATTAGGTTAGCAGGATAGTGGTTAGGGGGTGGTCAGGCTGGCAGGCAGAAGCGGTTAGGGGCAATCAGGAAGGCAGGCAGGCGAGCAGTTGGGAGGCAGCAGTCCTGGATTGTGAGAAGGATGTCTGACTGCCCGTTTAGGCTCAATCCCGGTCAGATATCCCTCCAGGGGTCCCAGATTGGTGAGGGTGAAGGCTGGGCTGAGGGACAGCCCCCCCTCCGTGCATGAATTTCATGTACCAGGCCTCTAATATAATATATAAATTGTGACATATTTATGTTCTCTATCACATGTTTTGAAACTTTATTTGCTATCTTTCATATCACTTCATGTTATCATTTAAAAAATAATTTCTTAGTGATTTCTTCCTCAGTACTTCAAGTGTCCTTTCTTTAAAAAAAATATTTTATTGATTTTTTTTTTTACAGAAAGGAAGGGAGAGAGACAGAGAGTTAGAAACATCAATGAGAGAATATCATCGATCAGCTGCCTTCTGTACACCCCCTAATGGGAAGGTGTCTGAAACCAAGGTATATGCCCTTAACTGGAATCGAACTGGGGACCTTTCAGTCCACAGGCCGATGCTGTATCCACTGAGTCAAACTGGTTAGGACTAGAGGTTCACTTTTTGAATAATAAGAATTATATGTCAAGGGGGGTAAGAGGGGCATCAGGATTTTAGAGGTACTTAGGTGGGACGTGGTAAAAAAGGGTGGGAACCACTGGTCTAGAAGCATTTTCCAAGAAGGGAATAGAGAAATGTGGCTGGTATTGGATGAGAGCCAATCACCAGATGAAACCAACCGCACTGGGATAACATGCTTGAGGCCAGGAAGACCTCCAGATGGCACACGATGAGGTGTTTCTGAGTTGGGGGCACTGCGGGCTAAGAAGGAAGGTGATGTGTAAGCTCTCGGGAGCAGCACTGCCTTAATTTTAATGCACCGTGATTCAAGCAGGTCTGTGCATGCACAGCAGGGATGATCTGAGTCGTATTTGTCCTCCTCCTGGCTTAGTTCCCCACAGCCCTCTCCAAGTGCTTTAGGACATTTGAAACCACCTATGCTTCAAGGCACGCTGGGAGCAGGAGGAGATGCACTGGTTTGCTTTGGGGACTTTTTCTCTGCTTCAGTTTCTAAAACAGAGCACTTGCACCTGTTAACTGGTGAACTGCAAGAGAGCAGAGGATGCAACAGACACTGGCATTCTTTACTCCCATGTGAGGCGCCACTTTCCGTACATGCTGACAGACAGGTTCAGAGAGGACGAAGAATTAAAACAACTAACAAGATGGGTTGCATGGAAATACATAAAATGCAGGCATTGTATTTACATGATAAGGTACAACTACCATAAACATCAGATTCTGTTCAAGCCGAAGAAGAATTTTCAAAAGCCCACGATAATTGAAATGCAGTTCTGGGGAAAGAAGAGGATCCAGATTAACTTAACTTCCATCCACAACAGCAAGAACGTGTGGAGATGGGCCCTCTTCAGCTCTTCCATCCAAATAGACGCCTGGCAAAGGGAGAGGAATGACTCACAGGGGCCAGGGCCAGGTCCCAGAGCAATTGTAGCAATCAGAAATTGAATTCATCTCATAGATTCCATGGATTTTATACTCTTTTGGAATATAGATTTGCTTTTCTTTCTAAAAACTCACACCATGTTTGTTGTTGTTTTCCATAATCTCCTAGGGCACCTCCCAATACCCTGGGGAGGAGAGAGCATTACCTAGAGTAAGAGCACAGAGTCACTCACTAGAATACACACACACACACACACACACACACACACACACACCCACATACACACGTCCACATCAGGAAAGCTTGCGCTGAGCAAAGGGAAATTCCTCATTAGTACATGATGGGACATGGTGTAGCCATCTTCCGGAGGCTCACAGACACCCGTCAGAGCACAGGCCACGCTGCAGTGAATTTCCCGTTTCTCACGTCTGTCCAGCCGCTGTGGTCATGGGCGATTACCAGCATCCATTCTAGCCACGATTAGCCTAAACCACTCACAGTAATCCCCCTTCCCTCCCCTCCTGCTGGTGTAGGAAAGGCGATTCGGCCCCAAGGGGCAGGGCTTCTGAGAGACCTGGCTGTCATGCTGCCTGCCTGAGGAGGAAGCAGTGCAGATTGGACTCAGGCAGGACCATCCCTGGAGGGCACCCAGAGCCTGAGGGCCTGCTCAGACCCAGGGCTTCCCTCCCCGGCGCCCCCGTTGCTGAGGAATGTTTCCTTCCGAAGCCAGGAAGTTGGCGCCTTCCCTTCTTCTTTAGATGGTTAACAATTCCCTCTCCACTAGCCTGGAGGTTCTGCCAAGGTCAGCTGTATGATCTGTACCCAAGAGGCTAGCGCAACATCCTACATACAGGAAGGGCCCAATTCAGAGACGTACCGATAAACTGAATGAATTATCAAACTTAAGATGTACAATGTGAATTTCCATATCAGCTCCAGTCCTAGACATCCAATGTAAATGAGTCACCCAGATTATAAATCCCACGGCAGGAAGGTAGAGAGCGTGTTGGCTTCAGCAGTGAGGAAACCCCCGACCTCACTGTAGTATTAATTCTGCCCAGGACAAGCAGCAGCGAAAGGAAGGAGGAGCCTGTGAGATGTGCGTAAGGTGGGGCTGACTTTGTTCACAGGGCACAGCACCGGAGGCCTGGGCCATGGTCCTCGCCATTCCAGCATGGGACACCAGGGAGCTCAGCACCTGGGCCTCTGGGGACGCCCAGGGACATGCAGGAGCAGCTGGACATGTGGACTCTCCTGATGACACTGAGTGTGTCTCTCCTGAGAAACCCGGGGCCAGGTTAAGTCTGCTCCACTTTGTGGGCGTGAACCACTGGTCCCCGAGGCGATCCGCGGTGTACAGCCTGGACGGGGCCTTCATGGCACACAGACACTCCTGGTGTTCCTTCCCACCCACCAGCCATCGCAATGTCCCCATTTTAAAGCTGGGAGGTTACTTCCATTGAGCAAGCAATTCGTTTAATGGTAAATACAACAGGATGCCACATGACGCAGCATCCTGCAGAGGGCCGGTCCTGGCCACGTGAAGGGCGCAGTGATGGGGAAATTTCAAGCAGAAAGGAAACCTTCCTCCCCAGTAAGTGGAGAAGTAGCCCCTCCCTGCCCCTGAGACTATCAGGTATCAGGGCTCATTTCAAGTGCAGCCACAGGACTCTCACAGAGAGGAGAAACAGGCTGGACAGGTTTCGATACGTAGGAACCTTAAATATGCACCTAATGCAATCGGGCTTAAAAATAAAAGAGGCTTAAGGACATGGTCAGACTTCACCAGTTTAAAAGTAGCCCATTTATTAAATTCAGTAGCATTCTTTTTATTCCACACACAAACATGCGTGTGCACACACACACGTCTCTGCACATTTTTAATTCTACCTAGAATCCCAGACAAATCTATTCCTAAGAATGTTTTCTTCTGAATTCTTTTTAAAAAAAGTCAAATAGGAAATCCACTGCAAATGTTTTCCCCCTTGAGATTTATGTACAATCGAACCCTGAACAATTTAAAAAATGTATAGTCTTTATAATCTAGAAGATCTTTTAAATATCATTTCTTAATCCCTAAGGGTGAAAAATGTGACTGTAGCCTGGCTGGGTCGTCCAGTTGGTTGGAGTGTGGTCCTATACAACGAAAAGGTTGCAGGTTCGATCCCTGGTTGGGGCATGTACAGGAGGAGACTGATTTTTCTCTCTCACATCAATGTCACTCTCTCTCTCCCTCTCCCACTCTCTCTAAACATCAATAAACATCCTTGGGTGAGGATTTTAAAAATGTGACTGTACATTTAAATTTGTTTACTAGAATTATAAGTTTCAGACAATAACTACAGCTGTTCTATATTGATTTCTTGCTATGAAGCACCCAAGTTAGCACTGAACCTCAGCATGGCCTGTGAAATAGGTATTATTATTATTATTACTTCTATTTTACAGCTGGGGAAACTGAGGCATAGAGAGGTTAAGAGAGTGGTTAGATTCAGAGCCTGGAGAGCAGCAGACAGGGGGTGCCCAGAGGCCAGGAATGAAGGCAGTGAGGTTAGCACTTGGTACAAAACAGGTTAAGGAAGACAAAAAGCCAAGTTCATGTGAATGGCTGGGAACAAGGACACCAAAAAAGGAGGATGAGGCACAGGGAAAGGTGATTCTGGGGGTTCAGAACCCCAACTCCACAGGAACGGAAAGAAGTGCGAGAGGTTTTATGACACCCCGGAGAGTGCCCAGGGCAGGAACAGGCCTGCCTTCCTCACAGCTGTGTCCCTAGGGCACCTCCTGGGCACTGGGAGAGCGTGCGGAAGCAGGCAGGCATGGGCAGAGAGACTCGAGGCCAGCAGCCTATAGGAGCTGTGGACTGCCAGGTGCTCAGAGGCTGTGTGTGTGTTTTTCATGTAGTTTGTTTGCTTTTTAAGTTTGCAATGAAAGTTCACATTCAGTATTATTTTGCGTTAGTTTCAGGGGTATAGTTCAGTGATTAGACAGTCACATACTTTACAAAGCATTCCTCCCGATACTTCCAACCCCTCCTGGCACCACACACAGCTATTACACCATTGCTGACTTTTCACCCTGTACCTTCTGTCCTGCGACTATTCTCTCTCCCCTCTGGCAGCCATCTGTCTGTTCACTGTATTTGTTCATCTGTTTCATATATATATATATATATATATGTATGTATGTATAAAATTTTTTTCTAGATTCCACATACTAGTATAAGTAAAATCACATGGTATCTTTCTCTGTCTGACTTATTTCACTTAGCATAATACCCTCTAAGACCATACATGCTGTCCCAAATGGTATGAGTTCATTCTTTTTGTTGCAAACTAATATTCCATGGTGTAAATGTACCATAGCTTTTTGATCCACTCATTACTGAAGGGCACTCCAGTTGCTTCCTTAGCTTAGCGACTGTAACTAGTGCCTTGATGAACACGGGGTGCATACATCCTTTCAAATGACTGGTTGGTTTCTTTGGACATATTCCCAGAAGGGGAACTACTGGGTCTAAGGCAGCTCCAGCTTTAATTTCTTGAAGAGAGGCTGTGTCTTTGTCAAAGCTCTTTGCTTGCAAATAGCAGAAGCCCGATTCTAATGTCAACAACATGGACCAACAAGAAGTCTATGAGCAGAATGGGCTCCAGCTGGGGCAGATGGACACCCACGCCTCTCCTCTCCTGGCCTTGCTATTGCTCCCCTCGCCTGGCACTCAGCTCCACGGGCGTGTTCTCTTACCGCTGTGCTCTCCCCCAGGGCAGAGCCACAGCCAGATGTGCCCTAGGTGCCACCCCACCACCTGCTCGCTCCTCAGACAATAAGCTCCTCAACCCACCAGCTCCACATGTTACTCGTGGCCAGGAGCGCTTGCTCACCAAGTCGGCAAGCAGCCAGGGGGAGGAGCTGGTGTGTGCATGTCGGCCCGGTCCGCAGCAGGAGCCATCTCAGGGCCAGAGGCTGGGACTATGATGGGCAGCCCAGCCGAACACCCGGAAGGACTCAGGCCAGGTCGGGCACGGTGCTGGGCTCACTTCGCCATGAGGCCAGGGCCCAGCAGCAGGTGAGCTAGTGGTTGAGAGTGCCTGCAGCTGCTTTCCCTGAGCCTAGAGGGACGGCAGGAGGCAGTAGTTTCCTCTCCAGCACCAGGCACTGGACTTGCTGCTACCCAACTACTCGGCTTCCACTCCTGGCCGTGTTGGGGGAGAGAGGGGCAGGGGAGGAGAGTGTGGGGTACTGCAGCAGGGTGACTGGAGCTCAGTGACCTAAGGGGCTGACAACAACACACCAGGCTTTGTGGCACACGTGCTCTTAGCTGTGACAACGTGGCTCCATCATGGAGTGGGAGGGCAGGCAGAGACAATAGTCACGACAGTGTGGCTGAGTGCCAATAAGACCTGATTTACCCAAAGGCCAGCCTGCTGTCCCCATCAAGCTTAAGGAGCAAACCTGAAAAGCGCCCCTTGAAGGGGCAAGCCTGCATTTCTGGGGGAATAGTCAGCTATGCAAACAGGGATGCCCACTGCAGGCAAAGACCACTGCCCCCATCAGGACAAGAAGCCCAGTGCCCCCAAAGGCCCCCCTTGCTGAAGTCCCCACCTCTGTACACTCTCTCCAGGTCCTTGTCGAAAAGTAAACAACTCACAGCTTTGGGGAACATCTGAGCCAACAGACAGCAGGGAAGTGATGGAGGGTGCATGGGACAAGTATGTTTTGAATGGGAAAGGCAGCAAGTGTGGAAGGAAATCAGAAAGGGGGCTGGCCTGCTGCACTGGCCGGACAGGTGGGCTGCGTGGGCCGGGGGACAGGACTGGCTGTCCTGGAGACACTGCATGTGGTAGTGGAGGCCAGGCCCCTCCTGGAGCAGGAATGGCGATGTGTGGGGAATAGGCAGGGGAAGAAGCCTGGAGAGTCGCTTTCAAGTCCCCACCCCCCACCCTCTAGGACCAAGCTCAGAGTGCAGCCATATGGACTGAGGCAGAAGGGTAGCTCAGGTCTGAGGCAGGACTAGCAACCTGGGGAAAACTCCAGCTCCGCCCCTCCCGGGGCCCTGGAGAAACCTGGCTGTAACTCTCAAAGGCTCTGGTTTGTCTGTTAGGCAGAGAGAAAGCCGCTCCCCTCCTTTGCGGGATGGGCAGTGCCACCAGCAGCCATCCTCCTCCTCGGTGTGAAAATCTCTAGTTTAAACATCACATACCCCTACTCAGCCCACATGCAGACCCAGCCCCACTCCAGGAGGAAGGCAGGGCATGGACAGCTAGCATGTGAGCGAACCAGGGACATCTGCCCACTACAGCCTCTGGATGCTGCTGGATTCTGGGTAAACTTACCTCTCGGCACCTGTAAGGCACCGACCTGAGGACCACACTGGGTGCTGCTGTGAAGGAAGAAGATGTGACAACAAAGCCACGTGTGGGAGCACAGACAGAGACTCAGAGTCATGTCAGCCCCCTGATCAAACCGCACCTGGAGAACTCTGAACTTCTCAGCCACAAGAGCCGCTAAACACCCTATTGCTCACATGGGGCCTCCTACTGCAGATCCTCGGTCCCCAGCATGCCAACAAGAAGGCCACCCTTCCCTCCAGTGGATCGGATTTCCTGACAACAAACGCCATTCCTCTTGGGGAGAAGACTCAGGCTGTGCCATGGGAGGACAGGGGGACAGCTTCCTCTTGGAGCCCCTCCCTTGCTCCTGACTGTTCCTCTCAGTCCTGACATTCTATTTGGAATGATTTGCCATCAACCAAGTATCAGCAATGTCAAGTTCCTAAAGCTGGTCTAATTTCAGCTCTGAAATTCTCATAAGTCTGTACAATCTATTGACATTCCTATGCAAAAGAGTGATGTGTGAGTGTGAGTGCATGCTGTGAGGGCACCCTGCCTGATGCATGAGCACGAATGTGCAGTGTGTGAAAGTGCATGAGGGTGTGTGTCTCCAGGTGAGTGTGTGCAGTGTGTGCACAGTTGCACCACTGCGGGTTGGGCTGTCCAACTGATGTGCTCTGGTGATCGGAAGTAGGTGTGATCTAGGACTGGTCACCGTGAAGGAAAATAGCATCATAATTTACCCAGAAGGCACGGCTTTCTGTTTTTATCAGAGTAGATAGTAAAAGGTGTGGCACAAAGCAAAGAGCGAGCTATTTTTATTATAATAAAATGTTTGGAAATCCGCACCTGGCCTTTGGAGGAGGGGCTGCAAACCTGGAGGCTCAGCAGGTGGAATCTGGGCGGGCAGCTGCCTTCTCCTGCGGGAACCTGGAGATGCACGCCTCATCCCGGGGACACTCCAGGAAATGCTGACATTGACAAGTGGGATGATGGCCCAGTCTAGCCAGAATGCTGGTTCAAAACACACCAGCTTTATACACAAAACATCCCATTCTCCGTATGGTGGTTAACTCACCTGGTACCTAATCTAAGTCCCCAGGGTACAACCTATGCTTACATTATCAGCTGCTTCTTTAGGTTTGAGTAGGTTTAACCTGAAACTCCTTTAAATTCTCTTTGCTCTAGAATACTTCCAACAATTATGATCCAACTCACAGAAAGTGCTAGTAACCACGCTGAGTCAAACGTGAGATGCACCTGGGGGACTGTGGAGGCGCCCAAGCAGCCCCACTCACACTCAGCACCGACAGGAGGGGCTGTCAGCCCGGTTCTGTCCACCTCCCATCCCACAGGAGATGAGTCACACAGGGCACACCTCTGTCAGAGCCCAGGAGCTGGAAGTGTTCTGTTTCTCTGAGTCCTCAGAGTCCCCAGCTGCACAGCTGGCCCCCTGCTCCGTCCGGGGGCCTGAGGAAGCGGAGCCTGAATCATTAACAGCATGTTGGACAACCATTGAGGGGGTGTGGCTGCAATATAACTCACACTGGAAGTCCGGTTAATGATACACTAACTTCCAATCCATTTTCACCATACTTTCCTTAAAACGGAAGATTTCCAAGGGTCATGCTTTTGAACAATAATCTACATCCAATCAGGACAAACTCACGAGTGATTTTTACATTCACGTGTCACAGCTGAGTTGCAGGAAAAAGGAACTGAGTACTCAGAAATACAGCAGGAGTATCACCCACTTGCGTACTAGTTGGAAATCTTGCTTCTCTCCATATGAGAGTTAATAAAGGGTACCATTTACTGAGTGCCTGCTATGTGCCAAGTGGTACTTTAAGCACGGTTCACCTTTTGACATATTAATGTGCTCAACAACCTGATGAAATGGGAGCTGTTATCCTATTTTCCAGATGAAGCAAAGGTGAATTAAGGAAACTACAGAAAGTTTTCTGAAATGCCAGCCTGCAGCACCTGCCCCACCCCTCCGTGGGGTCCCGGCTGGGACCACCAGCGCAGCGTCTGCTCCCCAGGCTGGGGCCCCTCCCGCCGCCACCCCTTGCCTAACCCTGCCCCCCCCCACTCCTGATTGGCTGGTAGCATAGCGAAGGTACAGTAATTTGCATGTTTCTCTTTTATTAGATAGGATTTAATTTCTGATCCTCACATGAGGATATTTTTCCATTGATTTTTAGAGAATGTGGAAGAGAGAGGGAAAAACAGAGAGAAATATCGATTGGTTGCCTCCTGCACAGGCCCTGACTAGGACATGGGCCAGGGAGGAGCCTGCAAACCAATCAAACCTGGGACCCTTTGGTCTGCAGGCTGACACTCTATCCACTGAGCCAAACCAGCTACTATTTCTTGAGCATTAATGATAAGTGCTTACATATACAATAATTTCATTTAATCTCCCCACTACTCTATAACGAAGACATTACTCTGATTATCTCCATTTCACAGTTAAGGGAACTGAGGCACAGAGAAGTGAAATAACAGACTCAAGGTCACTCAGCTAGTCTGGACTTGACCTGATGGTGCTTGGATTTGACCTGGGGCAATCTAACTTCTTAATCTCATATTGCATTTCTCCTTATCGGTTAATCTGTCTGAAGGCAGTTAGACATCCCACATTCTAGCACCAATTTTTCTCGAAGGCTTTCCCGGTTAATGATACACTAGCTTCCAATACATTTTCATCATACACTCCTCAAAACTGCACCTGTATACAGTCCCAAATCACCTAACCCTATCTCCTAGGCAGGCTTCCCCAAATGTCACCTAATCCGAAAAGCAACGGACTTAGAGACAGCTATGGGAGAAGCTTGAAATATCAATGTTTCCCCTTTTATTCTCTTTCACTAGCTGTAGAGGTTGTCTCTATTGCCTCTGATGTCAAAGGAACACTATTCGTTCACATGAGTCCCACAGACAGGCAGCATCTCCAGACCAGCAGGATAAGGACAGTAACAGCCCAGCTCTCCTCACTGCAGAGGAAGGACAAGCAGAAAATCCTGCAAAGGGCCCCTAGCTATTGCTCAGAGATTTAGGGAAAGGAGTGGAGAAAATTTCCATTTGCTAATTTCTTCTGTTTATGGCAAAGCCATTCCTTTCCCTTGGGGATCTGGAACCTTCAGAATTTCTTGCTCCTGGCTATTTTGTTGGAATTTTCATCACTCTGAATTTGTTTCTGTTCAGTAAGAACTATGTCGGCCTGGGGAGAGGTAAGTGAGGAATGGTTCAGCTGTTTCCCATGTTATGTGTGCTCCCACATCTGAGGGCAACTAGCAATGATCACAAAGCAAGATTTCATTCATGTGGAGAGAAGGCCTCCAAAGGAGAAAGTTGGTTACATGTAGTAACACATTACTACTACGTATTTCATGGATTAGGCTCAGAGCTCGGGCCATTATTCAGCCTATTGTAGTTATCATTTTCAACCCTAAATGTACCCACACATTATAAAAAACTAGAGACCTGGTGCATAAAATTCGTGCATGGGGTGTGTGTGTGTTTGTATGATCCTCAGTCCAGCCTGCACCCTCTCCAATCTGGGATCCCTCAAGGGATGTCTGACTGCCTGTTTAGGCCCGATCCCACTGAGAATGCTGGCTCCCAAACACTTGCCTGCCTACCTGCCTGATTGGCCCTTACCACTTCCCTGCCAGCCTGATCAATGCCTAACTGCTCCCCTGCCAGCCCGATTGCTCCTAACTGCCCTCCCCTGCCAGCCTGGTCACCCCTAACTGCCTTCCCCTGCTGGTCTGGTTCCCCCCACCTGCCCTCCCCTGCAGGCCTGGTCCTCCCCAGCTGCTCTCCCCTGCAGGCCTTGGTACCCCCTAATTTCCCTCCCCTGCAGGCCTTGCTACCCCCCAATTTCCTTCCCCTGCAGGCCTTGGTCTTCCCCAACTGCCATCCTCTGCTAGCCTGGTCATCCCTAATTACCCTCCCCTGCTGGCCATATCACCCACAACTGCCCTCCCATGCAGGCCATCTTGTGTGTTGGAGCAATGGCCAATTTGCATATTAATCTTTTATTAGATAGGATAATACATATTTACTAAAAATCTACACTTGCATGCAGAACAACTTTACTAATCAATAAATGTCATTCTGTTGTTGTTTTTCCCCATCCCTGACTCAGTAGGAGAAATAGAGATTGTAGGAATAAGAAGAATGTTAGTTCTTCAGATCCCCTGCAGGAATGTTGAGAACCAGAGGTCTGGTGTCACCTGACATGTGACTGGTATTTGAAGGTATTTGGAAGGTATTTGAAGTCACTGAAAGAATATGCACAAATGTGTATACATGCATTTTTCTGGAGAGAAGTGAAACCTTCAACAAGGTTCTGAGACTTTTTTGTTTAGCAGCTCATATTCTAAGTAGATACAAACCTCTTGTAATCCAGTCAGAGGGTGAGTTTAGAGTGTTTTACACATGCTCATTTAACAGAATGCTACTGATAAATTAAACCCATGTTTCCTGTGCATAAAATAAAATAAAATAAAATAAATAAATGTCCCTCTCTGAATTGGGTTTAGATCACTTGGTGATAAGTCAATTGGTGTGGCAGGCAGAACTCTCCCATGGCATCATGGTTTCCGCAACCCGGTGCTATGCCCTGTATAAGGTCCTTCCCTGGAGTGCAGCCAAGAGAATAGGACAAAGATGATGGGATGCCACTCCCCTGACTAGGTTGCATTAAATGCCAAGGTGATGGCTGTTACCCCCCTGATCACTCCATCTCAGCAAACTGGAGGGAAAGAAAGACTCGCCTGTTGCCTGTAAAGAAGCAAATGGCCGAGCAGTGAAGGGGCGCATGCCCTACAGCCATGAGGAACTGGATTCAGCTGGCTGGAAGTAGTCCTGGAAGAGGGTCTTGAGTCTCAACCATGATCGCAGCCCCAGCCAACAACTGCATTTCGGTCTAGTGAGAGAGACCCTGACATCTGCCTCAGTGAGATAATAAGTTTGTGTTTCATCACTGATTTTGTGGTAATGTGTTCTGCAGCAATGGAAAATGAATCCCCGTGGGATGTGCAGTGCTTACTTCCAGGCTGGAGGTGGGCTAGCTGACTGCAGACTGCCCCAAGAAGCGTCAACGTGCCTGCCGCCCAGTAGCAAAGAACACCACAAAGAAACGCTTGTTTCACACAAGGTGGTTTAGAGCCAGTGCAGGATCAGCATGAGCTGAGAAGTGTGTTGGGAGACAGATCTGGGGACACTTATATAGAGTCAGGAATTTTAGCAGAATTCTCTGTTAATGGAATGCAGTTCACACCAGCCCAGGCAATCACAAGGATCACACAGACCCAGGCAATCATGAGGATCACACCGACCCAGGCAATCCCGGGGATCACACCGACCCAGGCAATCCCGGAGAACACACCGACCCAGGCAATCCCGGGGACCACACCGACCCAGGCAATCCTGAGGATCACACCGACCCAGGCAATCCCGGAGAACACACCGACCCAGGCAATCCCGGGGATCACACCGACCCAGGCAATCCCGGAGAACACACAGACCCAGGCAATCACGAGGTTCACACCGACCCAGGCAATCACGAGGTTCACACCGACCCAGGCAATCACGAGGATCACACCGACCCAGGCAATCACGAGGTTCACACCGACCCAGGCAATCACGAGGATCACACCGACCCAGGCAATCACGAGGATCACACTGATCCAGGCAATCACGAGGTTCACACCGATCCAGGCAATCACGAGGTTCACACCAGCCCAGGCAATCACGAGGATCACACTGACCCAGGCAATCCTGAGGATCACACCGACCCAGGCAATCACGAGGATCACACTGACCCAGGCAATCACGAGGATCACACCGACCCAGGCAATCACGAGGTTCACACTGATCCAGGCAATCACGAGGATCACACCGACCCAGGCAATCACGAGGTTCACACCGACCCAGGCAATCACGAGGATCACACCGACCCAGGCAATCCCGGGGATCACACCGACCCAGGCAATCCCGGAGAACACACCGACCCAGGCAATCCCGGGGACCACACCGACCCAGGCAATCCTGAGGATCACGCCGACCCAGGCAATCCCGAGGACCACACCGACCCAGGCAATCCCGAGGACCACACCGACCCAGGCAATCAGGAGGTTCACACCGACCCAGGCAATCAGGAGGTTCACACCGACCCAGGCAATCAGGAGGTTCACACCGACCCAGGCAATCAGGAGGTTCACACCGACCCAGGCAATCACGAGGATCACACCGACCCAGGCAATCACGAGGATCACACCGACCCAGGCAATCAGGAGGTTCACACTGATCCAGGCAATCAGGAGGTTCACACTGACCCAGGCAATCACGAGGATCCACCGACCCAGGCAATCAGGAGGTTCACACCGACCCAGGCAATCAGGAGGTTCACACTGACCCAGGCAATCACAAGGATCACACCGACCCAGGCAATCACGGGGACCACACCGACCCAGGCAATCAGGAGGTTCACACCGACCCAGGCAATCAGGAGGTTCACACCGACCCAGGCAATCAGGAGGTTCACACCGACCCAGGCAATCACGGGGATCACACCGACCCAGGCAATCACGGGGATCACACAGACCCAGGCAATCACGGGGATCACACCGACCCAGGCAATCACGAGGTTCACACCGACCCAGGCAATCACGAGGATCACACCGACCCAGGCAATCACGAGGTTCACACTGACCCAGGCAATCACGAGGATCACACTGATCCAGGCAATCACGAGGTTCACACCGACCCAGGCAATCACGAGGTTCACACCGACCCAGGCAATCACGAGGTTCACACCGACCCAGGCAATCACGAGGTTCACACCAGCCCAGGCAATCCCGAGGATCCCACCGACCCAGGCAATCCCGAGGATCCCACCGACCCAGGCAATCACGAGGTTCACACCGACCCAGGCAATCACGAGGTTCACACCGACCCAGGCAATCCCGAGGATCCCACTGACCCAGGCAATCACGAGGATCACACCGACCCAGGCAATCACGAGGTTCACACCGACCCAGGCAATCACGAGGTTCACACCGACCCAGGCAATCACGAGGTTCACACCGACCCAGGCAATCACGAGGATCACACCGACCCAGGCAATCCCGAGGATCACACCGACCCAGGCAATCACGAGGATCACACAGACCCAGGCAATCACGAGGTTCACACTGATCCAGGCAATCAGGAGGTTCACACTGATCCAGGCAATCAGGAGGTTCACACTGATCCAGGCAATCACGAGGATCACACTGACCCAGGCAATCACGAGGTTCACACCGACCCAGGCAATCACGAGGTTCACACCGATCCAGGCAATCACGAGGTTCACACTGACCCAGGCAATCACGAGGATCACACTGATCCAGGCAATCAGGAGGCTCTGCACCTGCTCCTGGGCACTGGTGCCCGCTGCCTCCCTCGTTTTGGCTCTCTAAACTCATTGTTGAGGTTCATTTGCTTCCCAATGGAGCCAGAGGGGGCCACTAGCAGGTCCACGCTCAAGTGCAGCTAGTTGAGCAGCTCCTGTGAAAAGGGGTTTCCTCTCCCAAATATCCCAGCAAGAGGTCTTCACAGGCTTGGCCTGGCCAGACCCAAGTCCCAGGTCCCTAGGGACAGCACATGAGGCTCGGGGAGCAGCCGCAACTTGGCCAGAGGGCAGCTGAGGACCGGATGCAGGGCAGGCAGGACATGGTGCGTGTTCCCAGCATGCAACCGAGCAGCAGTATCTGGTGCCAGCCCACATGTGGAAAGAGGCCCTTTTAGGTCAAGAATAAAGTGGTGAGTGGCAGCTTTTGTGCGGAACACACAGAGCAGAGCCTGCAGGTGGAGATGCAGGAAGAGAGATTTGACCTGCAGGAGCTCCTGAACAAGGGAAGCCCAGGGTAGGGGTCCCCTGGTGCTGGGGTGTGACCAAGCGAGTGCTGCCCCCTCTCCACTTGAGAAGCAGCACGGATGCCTGGCTTTCTCTCTCCCGCCCATGGTCAGATGCCTTCCTTGCCCACAGCCCTCGGAAGCAGGCACTTCGACACTCGAGGAAACTCAGGCTCAGGAGGTTCCGGAATTGTCCTTGAGGTCGCTGACCTGACATCTAGTAGATGAAGGACTCGGTTCCAGGTGAATACACCTCAGATCTAAGCTTCCTCTTTCTGAATTAGCCTCTCCTGCACAGGAAAAGACCACACAAATGCCGAATAAAACCCTCTTCCACTGGGAAAGACTTTCAAAGCTCTCTTGGTGCATGTAAGTGAGTATTTTGGCCCCAGGTTTAATTGACAGGACTTCTGCAGGACCGGTGGGCTGGCCAGCGGAAGAACTCCAGGAGCAGAGGCACTGGGTAAGCAGGCGGTGAGGGGTTTCCCAATGCAGGGCCCCAAGAGCACTGTAATGCCAGAGTCACCAGTGCAGAGGGAGGAGAGGGAAGGGTGGGGCCGGTGGGCCAGTCTCCCTCCCCGCCCTCACTGCCCCCTGGAGCCAGTGGGGGAGCGGATCTCACCTGCCAAGGTCCATTCTGCCGGGGCCTGGACACAGACAGGAAGTGTTTGTGAGCGCAGCCCCGACACACCCGGAGACCACCTGCCGGGGCCTGGACACAGACAGGAAGTGTTCGTGAGCGCAGCCCCGACACACCCGGAGACCACCTGCCGGGGCCTGGACACAGACAGGAAGTGTTCGTGAGCGCAGCCCCGACACACCCGGAGACCACCTGCCGGGGCCTGGACACAGACAGGAAGTGCTTGTGAGCGCAGCCCCGACACACCCGGAGACCACCTGCCGGGGCCTGGACACAGACAGGAAGTGTTTGTGAGCGCAGCCCCGACACACCCAGAGACCACCTGCCGGGGCCTGGACACAGACAGGAAGTGCTCGTGAGCGCAGCCCCGACACACCCAGAGACCACCTGCCGGGGCCTGGACACAGACAGGAAGTGCTCGTGAGCGCAGCCCCGACACACCCGGAGACCACCTGCCGGGGCCTGGACACAGACAGGAAGTGCTTGTGAGCGCAGCCCCGACACACCCGGAGACCACCTGGACCTCGCCTCCCCCACCCGCCCCGAGGCTCCAGTCAGGGCCCAGAGGAGAGAGCTTGGGCAGGAGGGCCTGTCACGATTTCAGGTCCCCACACTTCCCTGGTTTTTGGCTCTCCAGATAAACAGGTGGTGTCCCGATCTATGACCTAGGAAGCTATGTTCAGGAAACGCTTTACTTGTGGGTCATGTGCCGCCTCACAGATGGGTTCCCACCTGTGACACGCCAGCCTGGCATCCCTGTTGGCCTCTGGGCTGCAGAACGTTCGGCCACATTGTGAGTGTTCAACACAGTTCTTTTGACTACCTGGTGGCACTGAATATCAATCATAACACAGAACCGAGACCTAAGTGTTGCTGCGTGCCACGGGGTTCTACAGGAGACCTGGCCCCGTATTATGCCCTTGGGGTGTTTTCATTCACAGTGTTGCATGACTGGGTCTGTCCTTGGGAAATACACCACGTGAGGTTTTCCAGCAGGGAAGTTATTTGGAAACGGAAAAGGATACTGGGTGCTGATACAATGGAGAGCTGAGATTCAGGCAGAGCCAAAAACTAAAAAAAAATTAAGATGTTTCACATGTATTTAGAAGAATATTAACAAGTACGTCAATGTATCACACCACACTGGCTGTCAAAGTCACAAAATAGTTTCTACTCCCGACTGCTTTGAAGTGATGGTACACTAGATCTTGTCATTTATCACGTTCATAAATAAGCACTGTTGTTATTATTTCACAGATTTTAATATCACAAATGTTTTAATAATCGCATTTAAATATGATTCAGTCTAACTTCAACTTAACATTTTTTTCTGAGAAGATACGCAACTTTCTGAAGGCCTCCCCTGTGCTAGAGCAAGGTGCTCAGAGAAACCACACTTGGACAAAGCAAATCGCGCGTCACTTATTTCCCCATCAGCCAGGCCTACATTTGCCCAAAGTGCAGGACACGCAGGTGAAGGAGAGTCTGGGGCCTCGACCCGCGGAGGAGCTATGTCTATGGGTCCTTCTCTTAAAGCTGCCCCCAGCTGAGCTGCACCTCTAAACCCCAGCTGGGTCTGCAAGGACGGCTGTGCGGCAGCGCCACCTGCCGGCCTCCGGGATTCCGCCGAACCGCAAGGACCCTTTCCCCGCCCCGGTGTTACCAGACATGGCGCATGGGGACCAGCCAGCCCGGGCACCAGCCAGCCGGGAGCGCGAGGCCCGCAGCGCCAGCCGCAGCGCCAGCCGCCCGCTGCCACGCAGGAGCGGGCAGTGAATTCTGCAGTTGCGGGGAGTCACTCGGCGGCTGGGGCTGTGGTGTGAAGACATTGCTTGTACTTTGATCTGTCACCTCTGAATCAACTCTTTCTTTATTAATGTAATAAATACATAGAAAAAGGAAGGGAATAGGTAATTTTCATAAGGAATGCAAATGGCCAATAAATAAAAGAAAAAATCCTTTGCTTCACTGATAATGAAAAATGTTAAACAAGTGTACATTTTTCTCTTATCAAGTTGTCAGATGCTGTTATTTTTGTGTTAGACGAGTTGATATAAGATTTATATTGACTACCTTAAATTCCAACAATTCATAGTTGAAAAAAAGCAACTTTTTTAAAAAAATGAAAGATGAATTTAAAATGTACTTAGATGAAAACTGAGTTAATTTCTAAAGCTAAGTTCAGGCGACAAGGCCAAAGAATAAATGTAAGATTCTAAATCACAAGTTAAATAGCGTTCCACATAGAGGCACAGGGAGGACCCCCGCCTACCCTTCTGTGTGCTGCGGCCCCCCTTGGCCTCCTTCCCCACCCCTTTGCCGGTCCCTGCCCTGGAGTCAGGCCCACAGGCAGTGGGAGGCCCCGCTCCAGAAGGTCCCCTGCGCCTCCCCAGCTGGGCACCTGGCTGCCTTTGGGCATCTCTCACCCGCAGCGTTTCCCAATGCGGCGCCCCCTCTCCCCGATGAGGCCCTCGCTCTGGTTCATACCTGCAGAGCCGCGAGAGGACACTTAATGAAGGCCAAGTGCGCGCCTTCGGAAGTGGACGGACTTAGGCTAAAAGGAGCCCGAGCCTGAGCAGCGGCACAGGCGGCTTGTTCATCACGTCCGCCCCCTGCCCGGGCGGAGGAGCCCGCCCGGAGCGGAGTGGCTCTGGGAGCAGTTTCTCTTCACGCAGCACACCGCCCTGGCCACTCTCCAAGCTCCCTCCAGGCCAGCCTCCTAACCTCACCTCTGCGGGGATTGGCATTGGGGAACACGCGCGGCCTTGCTTAGTCCTGCCTTGCACACAGCTTCAGCTGAAACAGGAGCACTTAACACAGGAGTAGCGCCCGCAGGGGCTGGGGGTGGAGCGTGATCCCAGACACCAAAAGGTCTCGGGTCTGAGCCCCAATCAGGGTGCATATGAGGCAACCAATCAATGTCTCTCTCTGTCTCTGTCTCTTTCTCTCCCCCCTCTGCCTCTCCTTACCCCCTCTCTCCCTCCTTCCCTCCCTTCCTCTTTCTCTAAAATCAATGAACATATCCTTGGGCGAGGATTTAAAAAAGGAGTAATGTTAGTGTCATTTCAGTGGCAGGTGAACCCAACGCCAGTTCACTCAGGCCTCACAGTGAAGCACAATTCATTTGCTCTGTGAGTCACGCACAGAGAGGGGGGATTGCCTCCTTCTTCTTCAGAGTCTGCAGGGTTAAGTAGTAGCGCTGGCAAGGCAGGAAGTAGCTGAGCAACCCTGTCTAACTCCAGAGGTCATGCTTAATCACCATACCCCACTGCCCATACTCAATTCATTGTTATATTTATATCCTATCCAATAAAAGAGAAACATGCAAATTGACCGTACCTTCACTATGCTACCAGCCAATAGGAGCGATATGCAAATTAACCCAAAGCAAGATGGCAGGCAGGCCCCCTCCACCCACAGCCGGCCATGTCCCGGCGGTGCTTTGCTGTGAACGCTGGAGGTTCCAGATCACAGCCCAGCCCCAGCCCCAGCCCCAGCGGGCGATCCATCCTGCCCCTCCTCCTCCCCCCAACCCCCCCCCTGCAGCCCCTGCAGCCGCCCATGTGGGTGCTTAGCCACGGGCGCCAAGGGTCCCTGATCACAGCCCAGCCCCAGAGGACAAAGTCATGGTGGTGGGACCAAGGCAGAGGCTGCTAGGGGTGATCAAGCCAGGAGGGGAAGGCAGTTGGGGGTGATCAGGCTGGTGGTGTTGGGGCAGTTAGGGCCGAGCAGGCCGGCAGAGGGGACCAGTTGGGACAATCAGATCAGCAAGCAGAGTGGTTGGGGGTGATCAAGCAGTCAGGCAGGTGAGCAGTTAGGAGCGGATTGCAAGGGGGTTGTCCAAGTTCCAGTTTAGGCCCGATCCCACAGGGGTCTCAGATTGGAGAAGATGCAGGTCGGGCTGAGAGACAATCCCCCCCCTGCCCACGTATGCACAAATTTCGTGCACCAGGCCACTAGTACTAATATAAATGAAATATCCTATCTAATAAAGAGGGAATATGCTAATTGACCATCACTCCATCACAAAGATGGCTGTACCCACAGCTGAGGCCAAGTTCCCATAAGGAGCCTTAATGAGCAATCAGCAGGGACCTGAGGCTACGTCCTCCCCCCACCCTTGTGAGGCTTGACAGGGGACCTCAGGCCGCATCCCTTAACTGTAGGGCTTGACAGGGCACCTCAGACCATGCCTCCTGCTTGGCAGGGCTTGACGGGGGACCTCAAGGTGTGCTTCCCATCCTGGTGCTTCCCACCTCAGGCTGCTTCCCCCAACCCAGTACCAGGCTGGGGAACCTCAGGGCACCCCTCCCCCCAGGTGGGGCTTGACAGGGGACTTCAGGCTGTGCCCCTCAATCCAGCACCAGGTTGGGGGACCTCAGACTGTACCCCCCGCCTGGGGGGGCTTGATGGAGCTCCTCAGCCTGTGCCCCTCACCCCAGGACTGAGCCAGGGAATCTGAGGCTTCATCCCTGGGCCTGGCTGGGCTTGGCAGGGGGGACCTCAGGCCATGCCCCCACCCAGTGGGGCTTGACAGGGGACCTCAGAGTACACCCCCAGTGCTGGGTTGGGTGAACTCAGGCTGTGCCCCCCTTGCTGGTGGGGCTTGATGGGGGACCTGAGACTGCGTGCCCCTCCTGGTGCTGGCCTGGGGGACCGAGGCTGTGTCCCCCTACCTGGTAGGGCTTGATGGAGGACTTCAGGCCATGTCCCCCACCCAACGTGGCTTGATAGGGAACATCAAGGCATGCCCCCTGCCCTGGTATGGGCTGGGGGACCTCAGGTCATGCCCCCTATCCTGGTGCTAGGCCAGGGACTTGAGGCTATGCCCCCTGCCCAGTGGGACTTGACAAGGGTAGAACTGACCAGATCTGAATCTAGCCCAATGCAAGGGGGAGGGCAGCCGGGCCTGGGTCTCAATAATTTTGGTGCACATGTGGGTGGACGTGGACTTGATTCTGAGTCTTGTGGTGCGCCCCAGACTCTGACAGGAGGAAAGTTTTCATATACATATTACTAATTTTCTTTCATCTCTGACACTTCTATTATAGAGAAAGGACAAATAGCAATATTAAATTATTTCCTGTAATTAATACCCTTTTAATGTGCATGAATTTCATGCACCGGGCCACTAGTAATTAACATAAACACTAGGTTATTTATTTTACTTTATTTAATGAATCTTTATTGTTCAGATTATTACAATTGTTCCTCTTCTCCCCTCCCCCATAGCTCCCCTCCACCCAGTTCCCACCCCACCCTTTTCCCTTACCTCCCTGCCGCTGCCCTCATCCATAGGTGTACGATTTTTGTCCAGTCTCTTCCCGCACCCCTCATACCTCTTTCCCCCCAAGAATTGTCAGTCCACTCCTTTTCTATGCCCCTGATTCTATTATAGTCACCAGTGCATTCTGTTCATCAGATTAAACAAACAAACAAACATATTTTACTGATTTTTTACAGAGAGAGGGAAAGTCAGAAACATCGATGAGAGAGAAACATTGATCAGCTGCCTCCTGCACACCCCCTACTGGGGATGTGCCCCAACCAATGTACATGCCCTTGACCAGAATTGAACCTGGGACCTTTCAGTCCACAGGCCAACACTTCATCCACTGAGCCAAACTGGTTTTGGCTGTTCATCAGATTTTTAATTCACTTGATTTTTATATTCACTTGTTAATAGATATGTATTTGTTGTTCATAATTTTTATTTTTACCTTTTTTTTCTTCTTCCTCTTCTTAAAGAATGCCTTTCAGCATTTCATATGATACTGTTTTGGTGTTGCTTAACTCCTTCAGCTTTTTCTTATCTGTGAAGCTCTTTATCTGACCTTCAATTCTGCATGCTAGTTTTGCTGAGTAATCTTGATTGTAGGTTCTTGCTTCATCGCTTTGAATATTTCTTGCCAGTCCTGTCTGGCCTTCATAGTTTCTGTTAAGAAATCATCTGACAATCATATGGGTGCTCCCTTTTAGGTAATTAACTCTTTTTCTCTTGCTGCTTTTAATATTCTCTCTTTGTATTTTACTCTTGATATTTTAATTATGATGTGTCTTGGTGTGGTCCTCTTTGGATTCCTTTTGTTTGGGGTTTTCTGTGCACTTCCTGGACTTGTAAGTCTATTCCTTTCACCTGGTGGGGAAGTTTTCAGTCATTATTTCTTCAAATAGGTTTTCAGTGTCTTGCTCTCTCTCTTCTTCTGGTACCCCCATAATTCAGATGTCGGTACACATGAAGTTTTCCCTGAGGCTTCTTACACTTTCTTCAAACATTTGGATTCTTTTTTCTTTTCTGGTTGAGTGTTTTTTTCTTCTTTGTATTTCAAATCTTTGACTTGATTCTTGCGTTCCTCTAGTCTGCTGTTGGGTCTCTGTATAATATTGTTTATTTCAGTCAGTGTATGTTTAATTTCTAGTTGGTCCTTTTTCATATCCTCGAGGGTCTTGCTAAATTTTTCGGCCTTTTCTAGGAAATTCTTGAAAAACCTTATAACCATGGTTTTGAACTCTATATCCAATATTTTGCTTTCCTCCTTTTCTTTCATTTGTGATGTATTTCTATGTCTCCACATTTTTGCTGCTTCCATGAGTTGGCAGGGTAGCTTTGTGTGGTAGGTGTCCTTATGGCCCAGTGTGTCGGCCTCCCCAGTTACCTGAGGTGGATGCTCTTGGTGCACCCCTTTGTGGACTGTGTTTACAACCTTGTTGTAGTTAAGTCTTTTGATTGTTGTATCAGAGGGAGGAATTGGCCTCCAGGCCAGTTAGCTGTGAGGATCAGCTGTGTCTACGCTGGGAGAGCTTCTGTGCTGGAGACAGCCTTATGAGACAAGACTTGCAAAATTGCAAAAGCCTCTGTGCTCAGCTTGGATGGGACAGAGTCTCAGGGTTGAGCAAACAGCAATGGTTTCCTGTCATCCCTGCCCTAAGAGGACCCTGGGTCTCAGTGTTCCTCAGTAATCACTGCAAGCACCTCTGAGAGAGAGCCACCCTCGAGTTTCGCCTGCTGCCAGACAGTTCCATTTCTCCCCAATGAATCTGGAATCTCACCCAGAACTGGAGTTCAGCGCAGTCAGAACTGGGGTTCAGTGCAATCGGGGGCTTTTGTCTCCTTCCTGCCAGAGAAAGCCAGTGGCACACTCAACAGTCAGTCCTCTCTGTGCGCACTCGCATGTGCCTCCAGACCCCTCCCTTTCGCGGCTCCCCTGAGTTTCCACCTGATAGTCCAGATTCCACCCCCCCCCCATGAGCCTGTGTCCCCAGGGTCTTGCCCAGAACTGGGGTTCAGTGCAGTCGGAACTTGGGTAAGGTGCAGTCAGGAGCTTTTGTGTCCTTCCCACTAGAGAAAGCCAGCCAGGCACCCAGCCACCCATTGTCTCAACACATGTGTCTCCGTACCTCAGCCTTTTGCAGCTCCTCTGATTTTCTGTGTGCTTTTCTCTTTCCTTCTAGTTGTAGAATTCCACTCAGCCAGCTTTCCTGTGGTTCTGGATGACGTCTGTTTTGTCTTTTAGTTGTAGTTTTGAAATTGTTGTGTGAGGCAACAGTTTAGGTGTTTACCTATGCCGCCATTTTGGTTTCTCCATGTTAAATTTTTTTTTATAGTGTAAAATTTTTATATTTAGAACTAGGCAGTTGAACTCAGTTTAGATGATTCCAATTTTGTTGGCAACATCCAAAGTACCATAGTCAGGAGCCAGTCGAACATATGCCTTCTTCTCGCCATCAAGCTTGATCAGGGTGTTGACCTTGGCCACATCAATGTCATAGAGCTTCTCAGCCTGTTTGATCTGGTGCTTGTTGGCCTTGACATCCACAATGAACACGAGTGTATTATTGTCTTCTATCTTCTTCATGGCTGACTCAGTAGTCGGGGGGGGAACTTGATGATGGCAGAGTGGTCAAGCTTGTTTCTCCTGGTGCGCTCTTGCGAGGATATTTAGGCTGCCTCCGGAGCTGCAGCGTCTTTGGCCGTCTGAAGGTGGGTGACGTGCGGATCTTTTTTTGTGTGTGGCTGTGGACGCCTTTCAACACCGCTTACTTTGCCTTTAAAGCCTTTGCTTTGGCTTCAGCTTTGGGAGGGGCAGGGGCTTCCTTCTTAGCTCTCAGTGCCATCTTCGTAAAAAGCCATGTTAATTATTTTAATAAACTTGCAGCATTAAAGAAAAGCACAGCCACTGGAAGGTAGTTCTGCAGCTGTCCACACAGCGGCCTGACCAGACCTGCCAAGGCCTTGGCTGAAGTGGGGCAGACACAAGCTGAGTCTGGGCACCTCGCAAAGGCAACTCCAGGATGTGTTTATTCACATGGCACGGCTGCCACTAGTGAAACAAGAGGATAGGACGTGTCAGAGCCTTGGCCCATGGGGGACGGAATGACACCCTCCTTCCAAATAGGCAGCACCTGCTCGCTGTGGCATAGATGAGGTGAGACTAGGGCTAGAAGGGAGACCTTCATTACTGCAGAACTAAACACACTTTTTAAATGTGTGTGGAAGAGACAGAGAGAGGAGTTTTGGGCATAGGATTAGGGAGAGTCACCACAGAAGGCTGCAGGGGTGGTGGGATGCACATTAAGGCCTAGGTGAGAGAATGTCCTGTAGCATTATTGCAGCCACTGGGAATACTGCCTGGAGCCAGTGTCAGGGAGGCTGGCCAGGCTGGCTCCGAGTCCCACACAGAAGTGTGCTGGGTGGTTGGTGTCTGCCCTGGCATGGGAGGTGACCTTCAGGGGAGCCCATACCTGCTCCTCGCCAAGGGGCACCTCAGAGCTGCCATCCAGGCCTGAGAGGAAAGGTCGCAGTGCAGATCCGGCACATTTAATCAGAAGGGTTTGGAGCTGTGGAAGCACAAGGGCCTGGATTTACCGACAGTTGTGATAGGATGAGCCCAGAGATCAACTGTGGACATCGAGATGGCGGGAAGGCCATGTAGTTGGGAAGAAGTACTGCAGACTGGCCCTGGGTGGGGTGTGTGGCAGATTGGCTAATTCTTGGGCTCAGCTTTGTATTTTGGAAGTGTGACTACTTGTAGGCCTTCTTATTTTTATTATTTATTTCCTTCATCCATCAAAAGTTTTTTTTTTTTTACCAAAGTCTGCTTGAAAATGCCAGCTCACACACGTGTGCTGAAGGAAAATACACTTTCGCTATTTAAGTCAGAACATTAAAGTGTGTGGGGGCTGCCCCCTGGTGGCAGACTTGGAAAATCCATAGAACAAAGTAAGATTCTCGGACATGTGCCAGGAAGCACTAACGCCTGGAGAGTTCCAAAGGAGAAGTACTCTGGTCAATAACTCCAGGAAACAATGGCTTATTACATACCCTTATATACTATTCATATGTTACGCACGACATAACATTTCCCGAATGCTTGGTGATGTGAGCATGTAACATTTTTAGTGGTTTTCAAGCTGACTTCCATAGGAAGAGCACTTATTTTGATGCCAGCACTCATTTGACATCTAGATTCTTCTGAATTCATATGCATCTTTGCTGATTGTAAAGTTACTCCTTGCTTTGAAGAAGATAAAAGAACACATATCTTTCGTGTTTGTATAAAATGTTTAAGAGATAACATTAACATCACAAAGTACTTTTACTGTTTGAATATTTTTACAAAACTCAGGCATTACATTTGAAATTAAAAAATTAGAAAATATTTAAAGTAATAGCCGTAATCTGCGGTGGTGTCAGAGCCAGAGAGAGTCTATTTGTTACAATCAAACTTCAGCAGGAAATCCAGTGCCAGGAGAAACACTCCAGCTCCTCAGCGATCAGTGCCCGATGCCATCAGACTCCGAGAGCCTGTTTCAAACCCTGTTCCTCAGAGCCAATTAGGGTCTAGTAAGTGCTTGGGGAGCTGTTTAAATTACTTGATTTATTTTTAGTTTATTTATTATATTTTCTCTTAAATGTACTTTAACCACACTGTTTTATCCAAAGGTCTAGAAACTACTCATTTTCCAGGGTCTTAAAAAGATTGTTCTAGCACTAAAAAATACAGAAAAGTACTTGCTCTAAATATGAGAAGAAAACTACCCAGTCTCAAGTGATGAATATTTAATTTAATACATATAAAGGTTAACATATTGTCAACTTCATTAGTTGGTAACTCCTTGTATTCACTAAATTGTATTATGTTTTAAAAATAATTTTTATGTTAGACTTTTTTTAAACTTGGCATGAATTATCAAGGACGCATGATACTATAATAAAAGCATAATATGCAAATTGACCAAACTGTGGAATGACTGGTCACTATGACATGCACTGACCACCAGGGGGCAGAATCTCAATGCAGGAACTGCCCCTGGGTGGTCAGTGTGCTCACACAGGGGGAGCGCCGCTCAGCCAGAAGCAGGGGTCACAGCTGGCAAGCACAGGGAGGTGGAAGAAGCTTCTCCCACCTCTGCTGCTGGCATGTGGTAAGAAGTGAGGGGTCCCAAATTTCAAGAGCCCTGGACTAGGAGAAGGATGTCTGACTGCTGGCTTAGGCCCCAATTGGGTCTAAGCTGGCAGGCAGACATCCCCCTAGGGGTCCTGAATTGCAAGAAGGTACAAGCTGGGCTGAGGGACACCTCCCCCTCCCCAGGGAACAAATCTCGTGCATTGAGCCTCTAGTAGGTGATAATAAACTAAGTGGGTTTCTTACAACATACAATTTTAAAATAAAAAAATTTAGGGTCTTTAAAAATATAGAGTAAGAAATCACTTTAACAAGGGAAACTTACATTTTAATATGCTTGATACCATATAAGTGGGTGTCTAAATGCACAAATTTCTATGCCTGGTAAAATCTTTAAATGCCCTTCACTGTAATAATTCAAATTAAAAAAAATTAAACACATCAAAAACCTCCGCTCTTCCAAAGATATGTTAAGAAAAAGAAAAAACAAGCTAGAGACTGGTAGAAAATATTTGCAAAGCATACACCTGATAAAGGACTTGTATCCAGAATAAAGAACTCTCAAAATGCAATAAGAAAACAAACAACACCCCAAAGTGTACAAAAGACTGAATCAGAAAATTCACTGTGAAGATATACAGATGGTGAGTAAGAACAGAAAAAGATACTCACCATCATAACCATAATGAATCCCTGCCACGTCCCTCCTGGGATGGACAGAAAGAAAAAGGCTGATGGTGCCACATACTGACAGAGCGTGGGGAAGGGGGCTCTCATTCAGAGCAGGTGGGGATGGAACTGGTATGACTACTTTAGAAAACAGTGTGCAGCTTCTTTAAAGGTAAGCACGTACCTCGCATATGATCCAGCTGTCCCTCCCAGGAGAAAGGAAGGCGAGACCCACAGAGACCTGCGCACAACTATCCGCAGTAGTCTCCCACAGAGTGAGCACTGGGAACACCTCCTCTGTGATGGTTGCACAGCCTAGAAAGTTGTGCCAACTTCCAAGTCTTAGAACATGTGAGGCTGGCTTAAAACACTTCTATTTATAAAAGTATGAAAGGTTTGCAAATGGTGAATAGTGCAAAGAATGCATAAGTACACAGGATGGAGTTTTCTCCTCTCCTGCTTTTTTCCATCTACAAGGCATAAACAATACCATAAATGTGAAGGCATCCTCCCAACTATTCCATGCACATCTTCCCAACTATTCAGTGCCCATCTTTCCACATTGTACTGTGTGCATGCATGTTTTTGGACTTTTATTTTTTGTCTGCTCATTTGCTTTTTCTGTAAGTTTGTGTGTGTGTGTGTGTGTGGCAAGATGTATATGACATAAAACCTGCCATTTCAAACATTCTTAAGTACAATTCAGTGACATTAATTACATCTACAATGTTGTGCAATAATCACACCATCTATTTCCAAACCCTGCATTACTCAAAATTGCACCCATCTTACCTAATAATAGAGAAACATGTAAATTGACTGTACCTCCACTACACCCACAGCCAATCAGAGTGAGTATACAAAATTAACTCAACAAAGATGGTAAATATGCATACATACCTGGGTCCTGGGAACCTTCTTGGCACCCAGGTCACTACCAGCTGGCCATTGGAGAAGCAAGGGGGCCCGCTTCCCAAGCCTAAAGCCGGGGGCAGAAGTTTTAGGCTTGGGAAGAGGCCGAACCTGTGATTACAGGGGTGGGAGGAAGCCCACTTCACAAGCCTAAAGCCTGGGACAGAGGCTTTAGGCTTGGGCAGGGGCCAAGCCTGGGATCAGAGGGAAGGGGAAAAAATCAATGGAAACATATCCTTAGGTGAGGATAAAAAGAAAAATGAAGAAAGAAATGTCATATCCTATGAAAGACACATTTTGAAAATGCCTAAAGAAAGTTGTCATTTTTTCATGGTGAAGAAACTGGAGTTGGTGTTGATGAAAATACCTTGGCAGGTGCAGTGACTGGCAGTGGCTGTAGCAGTGGGGTGATGGGGCTGGTGCCTTCCCCAGATCAGCTGGTCGCCTCCCACAAAGGGGGAGTGGGCCTAAGCCATCAGTAGGACATCCTCTGAGGACTTCCAGTATGTGAGAGGAGGCAGGCTGGGCTGAGGGACCCCTCCCCAGTGCACGAATTTTGTGCACTGGACCCCTAGTCTATCTATATAATAAAGGAATATGCAAATTAGCCAGGATACCATAATGTCAAGACTGAACAGCCGGGACTTGAGGCTGCATGGTGCCTGGTCTGGGTGAGGGACCTCAGGCTGTGCCCCCTGCCCAGCGGGGCTTTACAGGGGACCTCAGGCCATGCCCCCCACTCTGGTGCTGGGCCGGGAGTCCTCAGGCCATGCCACCTGCCTTGGTGGGGCTTGATGGGGACCTCAGACTGTGGTCCTCGCATTGCGGGGATTGATGGGGGACCTCAGGCTGTGTCCCCCGCCTGGTGGGGCTTGACAGGGACCTTAAGCCATGGCCACAACCAGGCAGGGCTTAACAGGGGACCTCAGGCCACCCACCACCCTGGCACCAGGCCAGGAGACCTCAGGTCATGCTCTTCACCCAGTGTTCTTGATGGGGACCTCAGGCCATGCCCCTGCCCAGTGGAACTTGACAGGGACCTCAGGCTGCACCCCAAAACCCAGTGTTGGGCTAGATAACCTGAGGCTGTCCCCGCCCCCCCCCGCCTGCCCAGTGGGGCTTAACAGGGAATCTGAGACTGTGCCCCCAGGCTGGGGGACCTGATGCTGGGCTGGGGGACCTGAGGCTGTGCCCCCTGTCCAGAGGGGCTTGATGGACGTGGGGCCAGCTGGGTCTGGGTTTCACCCAATGTGGATGTGTCGGCCGGTCAGGGTCTCCTGTGTTTTTGAAGTGCATGCAGGTGGTGGACGGGGGCTGACTCTAGATCTCATGGCATGCCCCACGCTCTGACAGGAGGGAGGTTTTCATATACATTTTACTAATTTTCTTTCATCTGACACTTCTATTATAGAGAAAGGGCAAATAGCAACATTTAAATATTTATTCTAATTAATCAACTTTTTTTTTTTAACATTTTATTGATTTTTTTACAGAGCAGAAGGGAGAGGGATAGAAAGTCAGAAACATCGATGAGAGAGAGACATCGATCAGCTGCCTCTTGCACGCCCCCTACTGGGGATGTGCCCGCAGCCAAGGTACATGCCCTTGCCAGAATCGAACCCGGGACCCTTCAGTCTGCAGTCCGACGCTCTATCCACTGAGCCAAACCGGTCTCGGCTAATTAATCAACTTTTAATGTGGATGAATTTCATGTACTGGGCCACTAGTCCTATCTAATAAAAGAGTAATATGCAAACTGACCGTACCTCCTACCAAGCCACGTCCACAAGCCATGCCCACCAGCCAATCAGAAGCAAATAAACCCCAACCAACATGATGGCCTCTTTGGGTGGCGGTGGGGGTCTGGATCCCAGCCCCAGACTCCGCAGGGGGTCCAGCCCCAGTGCTGCCATGGTAAACCTGGGGCGGGAGAGGTTGGGGGGTGGACTGAAGACAAAAAACCTGCAGGCCTGGCATCCAGCAGCCCCAAGGCCTGAGGCGGAGGCGCTTGGGTTGCTGAGGGATATGGGTTGGGGCAGCAGAGACACAAACCCACAAGAGACCTGTGGAAGGGAGATAAACTATCATAACTTTATCCCCACAAGATGAGAAAACTGCCCCTGGATTATTTAGTGCTGGGACCAACACCTTTCTACAAACACAGGGTAATGTTATGATCACTCCCAGGAGGTCTGGTCAGAATACCATCTCCAGGGAATAATGCTGCTGTGGCAAATCATCTGGGTTTATTCTGAAGGTCAGAGAACATGCAACCCCAACATATGCTGTGTTGTCATAGTGATGATCTTGAGCTGTAGATGCTTGAAAAACAGCAAATGCATACAGATGATTTCACTGAAGTCTCCTGATCTCCCTAAAATCAGACCCCCCTAAAGAAGCTTAAATGTCATAGGTCCCCTTGATGGGGAAAGTGTCATCAGGCAGAGAAGACTGACTCCTGTCACAGGACAGGAGAATAGAAGTTGACATCACACCCAAACTTTGTTACAAACTATTTCCCCCCACCCTATTCATCTTTCCTAAATATCATTTACTCTCCTCTAGGAGGCCTACATCTCCCATTCCCTTTCCCTAGGAAGAAGGTATTTAAATCTGCATTCTAAGCCACCTTGGGGAGTTAGTCATTTTCCCCTGGGATCTCCCACATATACACAAGGTACACATGTTAATGAACTTTTGTTTTTCTCTTGGTGATCTATCTCTTTCATTACAAGGGCCTCCACTAAGAACTCAGAAAGGTAGAGGAAAGCTATTTTTCTTCCTCCATTATTCTATCTCGGGAAATCAAGTCCCCAGTTGAACAATGAGGTTGGCTCAAGTACCAAGCAGTCCCAGCTGACAGGAGGGAAGCTTCTAGGGAGAAATCAATGATATTGGCATCAAAGTGGGATGTAGGGCACACACATGGTTGCTGGTGGGAGTTTAAAATGGTTCAACATTTTTGGAGGATGATTTGGCAAATTCGATAGAAATGTTCAAGATAGATCCAAGAGTTTTCTTCTAGAAATCACATCTGCTGAGATAAAGCACAAGTGCATAACCCTTGCTCAGAACCCAGGATGCTACTGCAGGCTTCCCTTCCACAATAGGAAAACCTGGGAACAACATGCATTTTTAGGACAAGGTGGCAACTATACTAATAAAAGGGTAATATGCTAATTAGACTGAACATCTTCTGAATGACCTTCCAGAAGTCCTTCTGGACATCCTTCCCGACAAAGCCATGTTGGCGGGGCTAAGGCAGAGGAAGTTAGAGGCAATCAGGCAAGCAGGGGAGAGCAGTTAGGGGGACCAGGCCAGCAGGGGAGAGCAATTAGGGCAAATAGGCTGTCAGGGGAGAGCAGTTACGGGAACCAGACTGGCAGGCAGGTAAGTGGTTAGGAGACAGAGGTCCCAGATTGGAGAGAGTGTAGGCCAAGCTGAGGCGACCCCCTTCCCGTGCACAAATTTCATGCTCCGAGCCTCTAGTTAAGTAATACTTCCTTATTCCTTCCTCATTCAAGCTCCTGGTCTCACCCTGATGGTGACACGATGAGATGCTTGTCTCCAGCAGCTGTAAGTGATGCGGTGCAAGTAGAACTGAAAGCAGGGGTGCAGGGGTGACATTCGAGGGTGTCAGATTCTGCAGCCCAGGCAGAGAACAGGGCTCCAGAAAAACTGGCCCACAGGGCTTCCAACTGGTACTATGATGGGGCTGATGCTCAGAAGAGGCGCACACAGACTGAAAGTCCCTCCACACTGGTTGGCAGATGATCACTGCCCTGAGCCTATGCCTGCATCTCATCCCACATCCTCATGGTCCAGAAACTGAGGGGGAACACTCTGCCCAACACTGTGGCCGACACCTGTTCAAGTTGATCCTTGTTTGGACTGCCCAGCTGTTAATATTCAAAATATTGTTCCTGGCTTCAGGAGTCTGAGTTGTTTTTTGTTTAAATATAATTTTTATTGATTTCAGAGAGGAAGTGAGAGGGAGAGAGAGAAACATCAATGATGAGAGAGAATCACTGATTAGCTACCTCCTGCACTCCCCCTACTGGGAAACGAGGCACAAACTGGGCATGTGCCCTGACTGGGAATCGTACCTCAACCTCTTGGCTCATAAGTCAATACTCAACCACTGAGCAACACTGGCCAGGCAGGGTTCTAAGTTTTTGAGAGACCTCTTCTTGCTCTATTTCTGAACCTCTACTGGGCACTGTGAAGGGATCACACACCTCAGTTACGATGCCTGTGCTCTGAGGGCACATGTCTGTGTGTCTCTATGATGATGCCTGTGCTCTGAGGGCACATGCCTGTGTGTCTCTATGATGATGCCTGTGCTCTGAGGGCACATGCCTGTGTGTCTCTATGATGCTTGTGCTCCTGAGGGCACATGTCTGTGTGTCTCTATGAAGCCTGTGTTTTGAGGGCACATGCCTGCACATGTCTATGTGTCTCTATGATGCCTGTGCTCCTGAGGGCACATGCCTGTGTGTCTCTATGATGCCTGTGCTCCTGAGGGCACATGCCTGTCTGTTTCATGTTTCTTTCACTCCCAGAATGTTTCCTAGGGCATCCTATACAACAGTTGCTGGACCAGGATCGCAGAGTATCCCTGTGTAAAGGCAAACACCACCCCAGTTGCAGGACATGTTCAGAACAGTCGGAAGGCTGGTGAAAAGAACTGAAAAGCCAATAAAAAGTAGCTCCGAGGAGTAAAGCATGCCATCAAGTACGAGGCTCTGGGACGGGTCCCTCATTGGTTCCACTTGGCCCTCAGGGTACTCTGTCCTCCCTGACACCCACTTTGGGTTACCAAGCTGTCAGCTTGACACAGGTGAGAAATTCCGAATGCTGCCTGCAATGGACACACAGGCTGTCCCAGGGACGTTGATGAGAATGCTGGAGAGGCAAGAATGCCGGAGAGGTGACATTGTGGGTGATAACCTCATAGAGAGGCCTTTTTGGCAGGGAGCCAGAGGAAGCCCAGCCTGAGGTTCAAGGCCACACAGAGGTTGAGGTGCAAGTCAGAGAGAGTGCCCAGGCTGCACTGGGTAATGTGCATGAAACTGCAAGAGGGAATGGTTGGGGTAGGTGGTGTGGAGGATCTGGAAGGAGGAGAGAGTGAGCCGGGGCTGAGTGAGGCCAGAGAGCATGGCCAGGGCTAGGGCTCACAGATGACAGCACTCAAGTGATCGGATTTGCATCTGATGTCCTCAATAGGTTCTTGGAAACTGACTTTACAGGAAATGATGGTAAAGAAACCAATTTTCGGTAGGCTAATTGATATAAACAAGAGTTTAGTTCCTATGAAATATTTCTGGGCACAGAAATATCACCAAACCTCTAAATAAAGACCCAAACACTTCTAATACTACACACTGAAGTAAGTATGAGTTGAGCCTACACTTCAGAAAAATGACTAAAAGCAAGAGAATTCTTCTCCAATCCACTTTTTCCAGGTCAGAATCATGGGTGACCAGAGGTCTGTCCCAGCAGCTCAGGGCACCAAGAAGGACCCCCAGGGACAGGGAGCCACTTCAATGCAACCATCACTCACCCACACTCACTCAGACTGGGACAAGGAGACACCCCAGCTAACACAATGTGCACTGCTCCGGGACATGGGAGGAACCAGAGTCCCCTGAGAAAACTCACGCAGATGTGGGGAGAACATGCACACTCCATAGAGTGCCCTATCAGGACTCGACTTTGTTTCTTATCAAGGTTATAATGAAACTAGAGGCCCAGTGCATGGAATTCTTGCACGGCCATGGTGGTTGGGGGTTGTCCCTTAGCACAGCCTGTACCCTCTGCAATCTGGGACCCCTGGCTCCTAACCATTTGCTAGCCTGCCTGTCTGATCACCCCTAACCACTTTGCCTGTCTACCTTATTGCTCCTAACCACTCGCCTGCCTGCCTCATTGCCCCTAATTGCTTGTCTGCCTGATCATCCCAAACCACTTGCCTTCCTGCCTACCTGATTGACCCTAACCACTTACCTGCTTATCTACCTGATTGCCTAACTGCTTGTCTGCCTGCCTGATTGCCCTGAACCACTTGCCTGCCTGCTTGATTACCCCTAACCACTCGCCTGCTTGCCTGTCTGATCGCCCCTAACTGCACACCTGCCTGCCTGATTGCCCATAACCTCCTCTGCCTGCCTGCTTGATTTCCCCAAACCACTAACCACTTGTCTACCTGCCTGATGGCTCCTACTGTTTGCCTGTCTGGCCTGATCTTCCCTGCTTGCCTGCCTGCCTAATCGCCCCTAACTATTCTGCCTGCCTGCCTGATTGCCCCTAACTACTCACCTGCCTGCCTGATCGCTCCTAACCACCTCTGCCTCTGTCCCCATCACCGCAATTTCATCCAGAAGGATGTCCGGCAGGTTGTTTGGCTGTCCAATCTAATTAGCTATTACACTTTTATTATTATAGATGGTATTGAGTGAAATGGCATTATTTGAGGATTTGCTGTAATTTAAGAAGATTCTACATCACTTAAGTCTAAATTCCCCAATGCTTCTCAAAGTACCTAAATCAGTAAGAGTTTGAACAACACACAGAGCCAAGCAACCATTGGCTTTGCTCAATTGTCCATTGGACTTGAGCTTGTCAAGTGTTCAACTGCGAATCAAAAGAAAACAAAATACAAACGTGTATAGAAAATTAGTCCATGCACAGTATAGTTAGTACATTGTTTTGGTCATTTTTTTGTTTTGCTCTTTGTGAAGAAAACCCTTTTATAAAATTTAAATATTTATTACTCAACTTTGGGGCATTTAGCTTTTATTAGAGAGTAGGGGACTGAATGTATTTACTAATTTTCATTGCTAGTAATACAAACATTTTGACGGTAGATCCTGTCCCACTTGACAAGTCAATGCACACTGACACACATGACAAGCCCCTTTCCCCTCTGACGCATCGCAGTTCAGTGTTTCCAGAGATGTCCACTTACCTTGGACTTACTAGTGTTCTCTTGCCTTCCTCTGATTTCACGGTAATAATCTTCGGATTCTGTTTGCCATGACAGATGTCATCTTTTTCTTTCACACATTCTTTCTTCTGGATTGTTCATCCACGCCTGTGACACAGGGACAGAGCACCTTCATTTCTGTGAACACAGAGGGGAGAAGGAGGAAGCTCAGGTCAGTGACACTTCTGATTTATTCTAATGTTCCCCTGGCTGCCTACCATTGAATCATAGTTTTAGGACTTCACCTAATTAGATGAAATTGAGGATAGAGCTGCCGCAGAATGCAAGCAAAATGGAGGTTATTTTCCTTAACAACTAAAGATGTGATACCACTTTGGCTTCTTACATATGCATTTCACTGAACACATGGTGCTAGACTTCTCTCTGCAGGAGGATACTCTGAAGTGCTAAAAGTTACCTATAGTCAGTAAAATCAGGGTCGTGGGTGAAATCAGTGAAACATCCGGTCAGAATCCCATTTCAGAATGACTCAAATCAGGGTTGCACTCTCTAATCCCATTCCGAAATATGTCAGTTGTAGAGAGAATGAAAGGCAGGCCATGAATGCTGATGAAATTGAGTGAACTGGGCCCTAAGGAACTCATTTATATGTATTTGTGATTCTCCCTACAAAAGCAGAGGAGACGGCTTTCCCCCAGGAGTCTTCTAAGTCTGAAAGAGCATTTACTTCTCCCTTGTCAACTGCAGGCTCAAGCTGGTTCACAGACAGCAGTGTGTCACCACGTAAGAGGAGTAAGAGGAGGCAGGTATGTGCACCTGCTCCCACTGGACAAGAAGAGTCAGAACAGATGTTTGCACCTGCTCCCACTGGACAAGAACGGGCAGAACAGATGTGTGTACCTGCTCCTACTGGACAAGAAGGGGCAGAACAGGTGTATCTGCACCTGCTCCCACTGGACAAGAAGGAGCAGAACCGATGTGTGGACCTACACCCACTGGACAAGAAGGGTCAGAACAGATGTGTGCACCTGCTCCCACTGGACAAGAAGGAGCATAACAGGTGTATGTACACCTGGTCTCACTGGACAAGAAGGGGCAGAACAGCAGAAATGTGTGTACCTGCTCCCACTGGACAAGAAGGAGAAGAGCAGCAGACATGTGTACACCTGCTCCCTGCCCCATTCCATTTGGCCCTCAATGATACCTAGATGAGGCTGTGGACATGAGGCGAAAGATGGTGGAGGAGGCACAAAGAGCTCAGGACAACTGGGATGCAGCCTGCTGCCTGCTGCCTGCTTGCTCTCTATTGATGCCACAAGAAAAGCCCATTTTTCTAACAGAAACCAGATATTCAATGAGCTCAGCTACAGTAAGAGCTGGTGCAGGTCAGGAGTTTTGTTGTCAGGTCGTAGGCAATAATTTTCAGCATCCTTTCAGGAGGAAAGTAACTCTTAAAGCTACTACGAGGCTAATTTTATGTTAGGTATTTTAAATTAAACATTAAAATGTTAACAAAATTAGAATAGGAAGAACTAAGATGGTGGCATAGGTGAGCACCTATCTAGCTGTCCACGCAACAATTCCGAAACTACAACTTAACAACAGAACAAACAATGTCCAGAATCACCAGAGAGCTGGCTGAGGGAAAATTCTGCACATAAAAGTAGAGGCGGGACACAGTGGTGACTCGGGAGCAGTGGTGCGCAGCTTTGAGGTTCAGAGCGTGAGAGAGCGGTGAGGGTCGGGTGGCAGACAGCAAGCCCGGCTGGTTTTCTCCAGTGGGGAGGGTGGAGGCCTCCCACAGCACCGAACCCCCAGTTCCAGACGAGCTTCCAGGTCAGGGAAAGGAGGATCCCAGGCGCGGCTGAGATCTGTGTGTTTGGGAAGAGTGCACAAGTAAATCGGAGTGCACAACCCGGCAGAGAACGCAGGCAGAGAACGCGCGACTCACTTGCTCAGAGACCACCATACTACTTTGTTTTACACCCCTGAGTGAGACTTTGAATGTACAGATTCATTTAGGGAGAGGCAGAGTTGTCTGGCAACGGGGAGACCAGCGGTGGATTTACAGTGCCACCCAACACCGAGACCCGTGAGCCGCACAGATAAGCTGACGCCGCGAGCCCCATAGACCTGAAGCGGTGCGCCACGAAGGGCGGACCTAAGGCTGACGCTGCGCGTCCATTAGACAAAAGCTGTGCGCCAAGTAGGGCAGACCTAAGGCTGACGCTGCGCGCCCATTAGACGCAAGCAGGGCGCCAAGTAGGGCGGACCTAAGGCTGAAGCTGCGTGCTGCATAAGGAAGCGGAGCCACTGTTCCTTAGAAGATACCTATCACACACCGCTAAGGAACCAACTCAGGAAAGCAATCACAATGCAGAGAAAAGGAAAGAACTCAGCTGTGAAAGAAATGGAGGAAAAAAGACGACTAGACATAGAGTTTAAAACTACAGTAATTAGGTTTATGAAGAGGCTACTAGAAAAGGCCGAGAAAATTAATGAGAACTATGCCAAAATAAATAACACCTACAAAGAAATGAACAACGCCTACGAGGATATGAAAAAAGACCAACTAGAAATTAAGCATACACTGACTGAAACAAAAAATATTATACAAAGACCTAAAAGCAGTCCAGACAACCGCAAAAACCAAGTCAAAGATTTGAAATACAAAAAAGCAAAATCCACTCAGCTGGAAAAGCAAGAAGCCAAAAGAGTCCAAAAAATTGAAGATAGTATAAGGGGCCTCTGGGACAACCTCAAGCATACCAACATCAGAATTATTGGGGTGCCAGAAAAAGAGAGAGAGCAAGATAATGAAAACCTACTAGAAGGGATAGTGACTGAAAACTTCCCCCACCTGGCGAAAGAAATTGACTTGAAAACCCAAGAAGTGCACAGAACCCCAAAATATAGGAATCTAAAGAGGACCACACCAAGGCACATCATAATTAAAATGCCAAGAGCAAAAGATAAAGAGAGAATATTAAAAGCAGCAAGAGAAAAAAAGTTAGTTACCTATAAGGGAGCACCCATACAATTGTCAGCAGATTTCTCAACAGAAACGATGCAGGCCAGACGGGAGTGGCAAGAAATATTCAAAGTAATGAACAGCAAGAATCTACAACCAAGATTGCTCTATCCAGCAAAGCTATCATTCAGAATTGAAAATCAGATAAAGTGCTTCACAGATAAGAAAAAGCTAAAGGAGTTCATCACCACCAAACCAACACTATATGAAATGCTGAAAGGTATTGTTTAAGAAGAGGAAGAAGAAAAAGGTAAAAATGTACATTACGAACAACAAGTACACATCTATCAACAAATGAATCTAAAAATCAAGTGAATTAACAACCTGATGATCAGGATAAAATGAGGAATAGAACAGAATCATGGACATGGAGAGGGAATGGACTGATAATGCTTGGTGAGAAAAAGGGTGCGGGAAGTACAGCAAGAGACTGGACAAAAATCATGCACCTATGGGAGAGGACAGAGGGTGGGGGGAGGTAAGGGCGTAGAGTGGGATGGGTACTGGGTGGAGGGGAGCTATTGGGGGGAAATGTAATTAATAAACTGAACAATAAAGGTAAAAAAAGAGAGAAAAAAATAAATAAAGGACATGAAATAAGAAGTTAACAAAATTAAATTTAAATACCGAAATCTAATGCTAAGGAAGTGTAGTCATGTAGGTGGGTAGTGGTTTGGGTAGTACCAAATCAGAATGAAGACCTCTCACACCCAGTTATCCCTACTATTCTCATAACTTGTAGATAAAGTGCAGGGCTTAGAAGAAATATAGCAGACACATGTAGTCCAAGCCTCAACCTCACAGGTAAGACAGAGGCTCAGAAAGAGACAAAGTGACTCGCAGAAGGTTGCATAGGGAATATGGGCCCTGTGATGACTCAGCAGGTTTTCTGCTTCTTTGACCCACCTCTCCACAGCTGTTGTCTGGTTCCTGATGGGTTAAGCCTTATACGACACACCACGTCCACATCATGTGTAAACAACTAGCTAGTCCTTTGCTTCCTTAGCTGTGTTAACTAACACTGCACAGCTGATGCCAGCTGAGACCACACAGGAGAATCACAAGCAAATATAGCTCCTGGTTGCCCAGGAAAGCCACCAGCTACTGGGCACCCAGTCTGAGCCAGTGTCCAAACACAGCACTACAGAGCCACTAACGCTCCTGGAAACCCAACGCATGTAGGTATTGTTGCATCTCGAAGATGAGGAAACTGAGTCAGGGAAACAAGATGCCTTATCGAAGCTAACACACAGCTAGTGAGTTATCCAGTTATCCAATTTCACCACCCCTGCGCACCGGCTCCCTGCTGTGAGGAGAAGCCACTAACACGGGAGTGTGTGTCACTTTGAAAACTCAGAGCCCAGGACCAGAAACAGAATGGAGAGTACTAGGAAGGAGACTAAAAAAAGGAAGATTACGAGGAACCAAGATGGCGGCATAGGTAAACACCTATCTTGCTGCCATAACAGCAATTTCAAAACTACAACTTAACGAAAGAACAAACATCATCCAGAATCACCGGAAAGCTGGCTGAGTGAATGTTTCACAGATAAAAGTGAAGATAGGACACTGTGACTCAGAGGAGTGGCAGAGGAGAGTGTTGAAGATACACGCGGTGTAGGAGGTTTGCAGCCATGCGCACGCGAGTGAACGGATAGGGTGGGCAGCTGCAAACCCGGCTGGTTTTCTCAAATGGAGGAGATGAAGACATCCCACTGCACTGATTCCCCAGTTCCGGGCAAAGTCCGGGGAACCCACAATCATACCAGGTAAAACTGGACAGTGGGGAGGCACGCTGAAACTCGGGCGCAGCAAGGGTCTGCAAGCTTGTGGAGAGGGCGAGCTTGTGCAGAGTGTGCATAAACTTGTGAACAGCAGAGTTGTGTGACCGTGCAGAGATGACTTGTGACTTACTCTCATTCGGGAAACCACCAGACTGCATTGTTTTATGACCCTGAGTGAGACGTTGTGTGTGCAGACTCATTTGGGGAGAGGCTGAATCGTCCGGCAGCGGGTGGAGCTCGGCGGCAGCTCTCTCTCAGAGGTGCTTGCAGCCATTGCCATCCGGCACAGAGTCCCAGGTGCCACATAGGGCAGAGCTAACACTGCCTGCTTAGCCCAGAGACTCCACCCATCCAACCTGAGCACGGCTGAACCTCACAGCCAATTGGCCTGGAGGTCAAACCCTCCTAGTGCTGGCAACAATAAGCTAGGCTTAACTTCAACAAGACTGTGCAACCCATATCCACCTCAGGTAACTGCAGAGGCTGAGCTACTGTCCCTTAGAGGACATCTACCACACAAAGCTAATCGACCAACTCAGGAAAGCAGCCATGATGCAGAGACATGGAAAGAAATCAGATGTGAAAGAAATGGAGGAAGAAAAAACGACTGGACATAGAGTTCAAAACCACCATTATAAGGATTTTCAAGAGGTTCCTAGAAAAGGCTGAGACCTACAAGGAATGAACAAGTCCTACGAGGAAATGAACAAGACCTATGAGGATATGAAAAAGGACAAACTAGAAATTAAGCATACACTGACTGAAATAAAAAATATTATACAAAGACCTAAAAGTACTCTAGAGCACCCCAAGAACCAAGTTAAAGATATGAAATACAAAGAGGCAAAATCCACACAGCTGGAAAAACAAGAAGCCAAAAGTATCCAAAAAATCGAAGATAGTGTAAGGGGCCTCTGGGACAACCTCAAGCATACCAACATCTGAATTATAGGGGTGCCAAAAAAAGAGACAATGAAAACCTATTTAAACAAACAGTGACCAAAAACTTCCCCTACCTGGTGAAAGAAATTGATTTAGGAGTCCAAGAAGTGCCCCGAACCCCACTATATAGGAATTCTAAGAGGACCACACCAAGGCACATCATAATTAAAATGCCAAGAGCAAAAGACAAAGAGAGAATATTAAAAGCAGTAAGAGAAAAACAGTTAGTTACCTATAAGGGAGCACCCATATGATTGTCAGTGGATTTCTCAACAGAAACGATGCAGGCCAGACTGGAGTGGCAAGAAATACTCAAAGTGATGAATAGCAAGAATCTACAACCAAGATTACTCTACCCAGCAAAGCTATCATTCAGAATTGAAGATCAGATAAAGTGCTTTGCAGATAAGAAAAAGCTAAAGGAGTTCATCATTGCCAAACCAATATTATATGAAATGCTGAAAGATATTCTTTAAGAAGAGGAAGAAGAAAAAGGTAAAAATAAAAATTATGAACAACAAATACACATCTATCAACAAATGAATATAAAAATCAAGTGAATTAAAAATCTGATGAACAGGATAAACTGGTGAATATAATAGAATCATGGGCATAAAGAGGGAATGGACTGACAATTCTTGGGGAGCAAAGGGGTGTGGGAGGTGCAGCAAGAGACTGGACAAAAATCATGCACCTATGGGAGAGGACAGTGGGGAGGAGGTCAGGGCAGAGGGTGGAATGGGTACTGGGTGGTGGGGATCTATAGGGGGGAAAAAGGGGGAACAATGTAATTAATAAACTGAACAATAAAGATTAAAATATTTTTAAAAAGGAAGACAGCGAAGAGCATTATGGGAACATATTCTACAATGATTCTGATACATCACAAGATCTTTGAAAATGCTAAATATGTAAATGCAATTAGAGCACATTATATAACTTTACCCATAACATTCTGTGGAAGATACTTGTGATATTAGGTACCTGAGGATGAGCAACAAAGTTCAAGATGTCAATGAGTTAGGGTGGGTGAGTTATGATCACCCACTGTATTAGTTTGCTCGGCTGCCGTATAACTTACCACAGACTCTGGCTTCAGAGACACTGATTGTCTCACAGTCTGGAGGCTGGGAGTTTAAGATAAGGTATGGGTGGGTTCATTTCCCTGAGCCTCTCTCCTGGGCTTGCAGATGGCTGCCCTCCTGCTGCCCTTCACCGAGTCTTTTCTCGGAGTGTGCACATTCCTGGAGACTCTTGTGTCCAAATGTCCTCTTCCAATAAGGATACCAATCAGATTTGACCAGAGCCCACACTAAGAGCCTCCTTTTGACATCATCACCCTTTCAAAGACCCTATCTATAGTCACATACTGAGGTCCTAGAGGTTAGGACTCCAACATAGGAATTTTGGGAGAACACAATTCAGCCCAGAACACCCCCTTATAACTGGTTTTGGTGCCACAGGGAATCCCAGCCCATGCCACCACCTTCAGTGTCTCCAGGAAGGTAAAAGCCCTTACTACCTGAATTCAGGAAACCAGGACTCTACAATAAGTTTTAGTTTATTTTTAGTTTTTTTTTTAATAAAGGAGGAAGGGGCATAATTAAATAAACTTTTTCGCAGCAGTCTAAACCAGGGGTCAGTAAACTGCCTGTACATGAAATACAGCCTGCTGCTTGTTTTTGTAAGTAACATTTTATTGGCACAGAGCAATAAAGTATTAATTTTCAAGCCCTTCAAAGAGATAGTTTTCCAACTTCTGATTTAAACTGTTAATCAGGGTTCTTTTATTGTAGGATTTCTTAGGGTCTTGAAAACATACATTTTTGGAGCAACCAAAATGGCTGCATAGGTAAATAATTATTGTTCTGCCCCGTGGAACAATTAAAAAACTACAACAAAACAACAAAACAAACATCACCCAGAATCACCAGACAGCTGGCTGAGTGAAAACTCCACAAATAAAAGTAAAGGTGGGACACTGAGACTCAGAAGAGTGGCAGAGCGCAGCCTTGAAGATACGCACAGAATCAGAGGTTAGAAGCCCTCCTGGTCGCACGCAGGCTAGAGGGCTGGCAGCAGCAACCCCGGCTGGATTTCTCCAACGGGGAGGGCGGAGATGTCCCACTGCACGGATTCCCCAGTGCCAGGCGAGGTCCGGGGTACGCACCCTGGAAGCTGGGCGCAGCAGAGGTCTCCTAGTCCGAGGAGAAACCAGGTTGCTTGGAAGAGCAGTTTGCGCGCGTAAACTGTGCGATAGCACAGAGTCACGACTTGTTTCCTGGCGACTTGCCCCCTGGTCCCAGAGACCAATGGAGTGCTTTGTTTTATAACCCTGGGCAGGACTTTGGGTGTGCAGACTCATTTGGGGAGAGGCAGAGTTGTCTGGCAAGGGGTAGAGACTAGCGGCTTTCTCTTGGAGGTGGCTGCAACAATTACCACCCAAAAGAGACCCGAGCGCGAGCGCCGCATAGGACGCAGCTGACGCTGACGCTGCCTGCTCAGCTCAGAGACTCCGCCCATCCAACCTGAACCCAGTCTTGCTTCACAGCCAATTGGCCTGGAGGTCAAACCTCTTAAGGCTAACAACAACAAGCTGGGCTTAAATTCAAAAATACTGTACAACCCATAAAGGATTGCAGTAAGAGTACCCACCTCAGGTAACTGGGGAGGCTGAGCCACTGTCCCTTAGAGGACATCTACCACATAAAGCAGCCACCCTGCAGAGACATGGAAAGAAATCAGGTGTGAAAGAAATGGAGGAAAAAAGACGACAAGACATAGAGTTCAAAACCACGGCTATAAGGCTTTTCAAGAGGCTCCTAGAAAAGATCGAGACCTATAAGGAAATAAGCAAGACCTACAAGGAAATGAACGAGACCCTCAAGGATATGAACGAGACCTGCAAGGAAATGATCAAGACCAACGTGGAAATGAATGAGTCCTACAAGGAAATGAATGAGAGCTACACGGATATGAAGGAGACTCTCAAGGATATGAAAAAGGACCAACCAGAAATTAAGCATACACTGACTGAAATAAAAAATATTATACAAAGACCTAAAAGTACTCTAGAGCACCCCAAGAACCAAGTTAAAGATTTGAAATACAAAGAGGTAAAATCCACTCAGCTGAAAAAGCAAGAAACCAAAAGAATCCAAAAAGTTGAAGATAGTGTAAGGGGCCTCTGGGACAACCTCAAGCATACCAACATCTGAATTATAGGGGTGCCAAAAAAAGAGACAATGAAAACCTATTTAAACAAACAGTGACCAAAAACTTCCCCCACCTGGTGAAAGAAATTGATTTAGGAGTCCAAGAAGCGCCCCGAACCCCACTATATAAGAACTCTAAGAGGACCACACCAAGGCACATCATAATTAAAATGCCAAGAGCAAAAGACAAAGAGAGAATATTAAAAGCAGTAAGAGAAAAACAGTTAGTTATAAGAGAGCACCCATATGATTGTCATCGGATTTCTCAACAGCAACGATGCAGGCCAGACGGGAGTGGCAAGAAATACTCAAAGTGATGAATAGCAAGAATCTACAACCAAGATTACTCTACCCAGCAAAGCTATCATTCAGAATTGAAGATCAGATAAAGTGCTTCGCAGATAAGAAAAAGCTAAAAGAGTTCATCACCACCAAACCAATATTATACGAAATGCTGAAAGATATTCTTTAAGAAGAGGAAGAAGAAAAAGGTAAAAATATAAATTATGAACAACAATTACACATCTATCAACAAATGAATCTAAAAATCAAGTGAATTAATAACCTGATGAACAGGATAAACTGGTGAATATAACAGAATCATGGACATAGAGAGGGAATGGACTGACAATTCTTGGGGAGAAAAGGGATGTGGGAAGTACAGCAAGAAACTGGACAAAAATCTTGCAACAATGGGAGAAGACAGTGGGGAGGGGGAGGGGAGGGTGGAGAGTGGGATGGGGAGGGTGGAGGGGAGCTATAGGGGGATAAAAAAAGGGGGAACAATGTAATTAATAAACAGAACAATAAAGATAAAAAAGAAAGAAAACATACATTTTCAATCTTTAAGAGGAAGACATATAGTAAAATTGCATCTTACATGGAAAGGAGTTTCTAAAGTCAGCTCAAATGGCAAGCGTATGTGGTCAAAATTAACACTGATATTCCCTTGGGAAAGTGCTTGGTGCAGCCCAACACCAGCATCATCCATGGCCATTTTCCCTCCACAGTTCCAACTAATGTTTTCTTTGAACAATTCTATGAAACAACTGACCTTATGGGGAACGCGCATAAAAAGATGCATAAATGCCCTAGCTGGTGTGTCTCAGTGGACAGAGCGTTGACTTGCAGACTCCAGGGTCCCGGGTTTGGTTCCAGTCAAGGGCACATGCCTCTATCCACAGTGGGGGGCTTGTAGGAGGCAGCCAATCAATCATTCTCTTTCATCATTGATGTTTCTATCTCTTTCTCCCTCTCCCTTCCTCTCTGAAATCAATAAAAATATATAAAAAATAAACATAAAAAGACGTGTATGTTAAAATAACAGAATCACTCTGGGCATGGTAAGATGCTTGAAGAAATCGAGATAAAGCAGGGAATGAGAGATTCAGGGAAGCATTGCACACTCACTTCTTGAATTCACTTAAGTTAAACTTGCTCTTGAGAACATGGTCTAGCAGGACCAGGTTAAGGGAGAGAATGTGAGTGCAAGGGCGAGTGTGAGGATGTGCCCATGTGTGGGTGTGGGTGTCAGATTGTGCATGGGAGTCTCAGGGGCGGGAGGTTTGGGCTCTCCTGACCCTGGCACTGCAGCTGTTCCCAACATGGCTCCAGCTTGGAGACCCACATCTTGAAAGTCTTACAAGGTCCTAGGGCGAGATTACAGAAGCGGCAGCAGCTAGGCACCCGGCCTCACCACCACCTGGACTTGTGCTGCTGGGCTCAAACTCACACTCACTCTGGCCTAGATCCTGTGCACGGGCCAGGACACACCCCAGACCTCGTGCACCCTCCGAGGACACCTCCCTCCGAGGGCATCTGGCCCAGACACACGTGACTGATGGCCTGGACACACGTGATTGACACGACACAGCAGGACACCCACCACCACCGCCACTGTGCTGCCACCGCCGCCCCAGAGTCCAGCTGCTTGACTCCATGCCAGGCTCAGGGCAGGACCCACGCTGAAGGCCGGGAGGTGGGTGTGGCCTCTCCTGCCCTGGACCTACTAGAACCCAGGACCTGAGGAGACTGAAGAAGCTGCAGATGTGTGGGAATTCATGCTGGTGAGCAGAAAATGGCCTGCACAGTAGGACCAGGAAAGAGGATCAGCTGTTCTTTCATGGCAGAACAGCTGCTTCTGACCCGACCAGCAGTGACTGAGGTAAGGGAAACTGGGCAAGGTGACAGCAAAGAAGTGCCAGCCAGCCAAGCAGGGCTGAGGCACTGGGAGGAGAGGAAGTGCCCAGCCTCTCCTCCTACTGTCATTACCCTAACACTAGTCGCTCAAACCGTTCCAGCCAAGACCAGGGGACTCTCTGCAGAGCTCATCTTCCTGGGGGAAGGGAGAACAGCTCAGAACAGAAATTCCAGGTGTGAGACTCAAAGCAGACGCTCCCAGCTGGAATACTTGTGGCTTCAACTATCAGGCCTTAATCAGGCTTCCCAGAGCCAGAAAGGCATAATGACTCACACTGACCTGCACCAGAGAAGCTCCTGGACAGACAGACACCAAGGGACCAGATTCAACATCAGAGCAAAATCCAGCAAGCTCCACAAATAGCAGACCCAACGGTTTTTCAGTGTTTATGTTTGTGAGTGGATTTTGCTTTTGTCTTTTATTGTCTGTCCCCCCCCCTTTTTTTTTCTTTTTTTCTTGCATATATCTAATTTCTCTTTCATTTGATTCTATTTTTGTCTATTTTTATTGTTATTAATTTTTCTCATTTTATTTTATTTTTCTGTTCTCTTTTCTTCTTCTGCTTAACTTTTCCTATCTATATCCTAACATATTCACTGTTGCTGCATTTTAAATTCATCATTATTATTTCATTTATCTTCTGTTTTCTTTTCTTTTTCATTTCCATACTAGGTTTTTAGCTTCCTTCTTGTTCCCATATTGCCATCTTTCTTTATATTCCTTCTAAGTCTTTGGTGTCATGTCTTTTAGTATTCTTCTTATTTTTTCTTTGATTTGCTTTCTCTTCTTTTTCCTTCTTAGTATTTCCTGTTGTTGCTTTGCTTCATTTTCATAATGTTTTTGGTTCAGTATTATTATATCTTATTCTATTCTGCCAGCACCTGTATTATAGCTGGCATGAAGAATTTAGGGTTAAGCCTCATTGTCAGCAAGTAGAAGGGGAGATCCCTCGCATGAAAAGGACATCAATAGTCAAGTCCAAGTTACAACAGGAGAGCCCAAATAATGCACAAAGGGGGCATTCCTGGAGCATCCAGTTCAGGAGATCAAGGAGACTGCACCACTGGACCTTGCAAGACACCTTTTACATAAGACCACCCACAAAGGGTGGGAGACGTAACAATTCTATCTAATACATGAAATCAAATATATGGGCATGGTAAGATGCTTGAAGAAATTGAGATAAAGTAGGGAATGGGATTCAGGGAAGCATTGCACACTCACTTCTTGAATTCACTTAAGTTAAATTTGCTCTTGAGAACATGGTGGCCAGCAGGACCAGGATGAGGGAGAGAAAGTGAGTGAGGAGGTGAGTGCAAGGGTGAGTGTGTGGATGTGCATGTGTGCATGTGTATGTGCCCATGTGTGGGTGTGTGTGTCAGATTGTGCATAGGAGTCTCGGGGGAGACAAATAAACACCCTCCATGAAAGAAAAAGAGGAGTCTCCAGACAGCCAATTGGCCTGGAGGTCAACCCCTCCCAGTCATACCAGCAACAATCTAGGCTTAACTACAACAAGACTGTACAGCCCATAAAGGGGTGCACCAAGAGTATCCACTTGAGGTAAGTGGGAAGGCTGAACCACTGTCCCTAGAGGACACCTACCACGCAAACTTACTCGACCAACTCAGGAAAGAAGCCAAAATGCAAAGACAAGGTAACAAATTACATGTGAAAAAAATGGAGGGAAAAAAATGACTGGACATAGAGTTCAAAACCACGGTTATAAGGTTTTTTAAGAGGCTCCTAGAAAAGGCTGATAAATTTAACGAGACCCTTGAGGATATGAGCGAGACCCTCGAGGATATGAAAAAGGACCAACTAGAAATTAAGCATACACTGACTGAAATAAACAATATTATACAGAGACCCAAAAGCAGACTAGAGGACCGCAAGAATCAAGTCAAAGATTTGAAAAACAAAGAAGCAAAAATTACTCAACTGGAAAAGCAAGAAGCAAAAAGAATCCAAAAAATTGAAGATAGTGTAAAGAGCTTCTGGGACAACCTCAAGCGTACCAACATCCGAATTATGGGGGTGCCAGAAAAAGAGAGAGAGCAAGATACTAAAAACCTATTTGAAGAAATAGTGACCGAAAACTTCCCACACCTGGTGAAAGAAATAGACTTAAAAGTTCAGAAAGCGCACCAAACCCCAAACAAAAGGAATCCAAAGAGGACCACACCAAGACACATCATAATTAAAATGCCAAGAACAAAAGACAAAGAGAAAATATTAAAAGCAGCAAGAGAAAAACACTTAATTACCTACAAGGGAGTACCCATATGATTGTCAGCTGATTTCCCAACAGAAACTGTCCCGGCCAGACAGGAATGGCAAGAAATATTCAAACTGATGAATAACAAGAACCTACAACCAAGATTACTCTACTCAGCAAAGCTATCATTCAGATTTGAAGGTCAGATAAAGTGCTTCGCAGACAAGAAAAAGCTAAAGGAGTTCATCAACACCAAACCAGTATTATATGAAATGCTGAAAGGTGTTCTTTAAGAAGAGGAAGAAGAAGAAAAAAGTAAAGATAAAAATTATGAACAACAAATACACATTTATCAACAAGTGAATCTAAAAATCAAGTGAATTAAAAGTCTGATGAACAGAATAAACTGGTGAATATAATAGAATCAGGGGCATAGAAAGGGAGTGGACTGACAATTCGCGGGGGAAAGGGGTTTCGGGGGGTGTGGGAAGAGACTGGACAAAAAGCGTACACCTATGGATGAGGACAGTGGGGAGGGGAGGTAAGGGCAGAGGATGGGATGGGTACCGGGGGAAGGGGAGCTATGGGAGGGAAAAAAGAGCAACACTGTAATAATTTGAACAATAAAGATTTATTAAATTTAAAATAAATAAATAAATACATACATACAATAAAATGAAAGAAAAGGAGGAACTCCAGAAAAAGGATTAAATAAAATGGAGGCAAGCAACCTATTAGATATAGAATTACTACCAATGGTTATAAATATGGTTAAGGAACTTAATGCAAATTAGAACAGCATGAGAAAGGAAATGGAAACAATGAACAAGAACCAGGCTGAAATGAATATCTGACATTAAGAACATACTGGAAGGAATTAAAAGTAGATTGGTTGAAGCAGAGGATTGAACCAGTGATTTGGAAGACAAGATAGAAATAGATACCCAATTAGAGTGGCAAATAGAAAAAAAACTGAAAAGCAAGAGGATGATTTAAGGGAGCTATGGGATAACACTAAAAGTAAAAGCATCCACATCATAGGAATTCCCACGAGAAGGGGAAGAATGTGAGTAAGGAAGAGAGAACCTGTTTGAAGAAATAATGACAAAAAACTTCTCCAAGAAAAAAGTCACACAAGTTCAAGAGGCACACAAAGTAACAATCAGGATGAACTCAAAGGACCCACATCTAGATACATCTTAATTAAAATGGCAAACGTTAAAGACAAAGGAAGAATTTTAAAGGCAGCAAGAGAGACAGAAAATTACCTACAAAGGAGTACCTATTAGAATGCTAACTGAGTTCTAAATAAAAACATTTCAGGCCAGAAGGGAATGGCATGAAGTATTCAAAGTAATGAAAAGCAAAGGACTGAATCCAAGATTACCATATCCAGCAAGGCTGTCATTTGAAATTGATGGTGAAATAAAAAGCTTTCCAGAAAAGAAAAGGTTAAAGTAGTACATTACCACCAAACCAGCAATTCAAGAAATGTTAAAGGGACTGCTTTAATAAAAGGAGAGAGGAATGATCTTGGCATAAAGAAAATTTAAATGGCAATAAGTAAATATCTATCAATAATAACCTTAAATGTAAGTGAATTAAATGCAAAAGAAATAGGTGACTGAATGGATAAGAAAACATGATCCATATATATGCTATCTACAAGAGACCCACCTCAGAGAAAAGATAAACACAGACTGAGAGTGAAGGGATGGGAAAATATATACCATACAAATGGAAAGGAAAAAAAAAACTGGGGTAGGAATACTCATATATGACAAAATAGATTTCAAAACAAAGACCATAACAAGAGACAAAGAAAGCCACTACATAATACTAAAGGGTATGATTCAATAAGAAAATATAATCTTTGTAAACATAAATGCACCCCATACAGAAGCACCTAAATATATTTTAAAAACTTCTAGAGGACTTTACAGGAGAGATAGACAAAAATAGAGTCAGAGTAGGGTACTTTCATACCCCACTGACATCACTGAATAGATTTTCCAGACAAAAAAATCAACAAGGAACAGAGGTCTTAAATGACATACTAGATCACATGGTTCTAACTGATATTTACAGGACATTTCACCCCAAAGCAACAGAATATATATTCTTCTCAAATGCACATGGAATATTCTCAAAGATAGACCACATGTTAGGGTACAAAACAAGTCTATACAAATTCAAAAAGACTGATATCATACCAAGCATCTTCTCAGATCACAATGGCATGAAGTTAGAAATCAACTACAAACAAAAACAAAAACAAAAACACACCTCAAAAACACTCAAAAACATGGGGGTTAAAAAGCATGTTATTAAACAATGAACAGTTTACCAATGAGATCAAGCAAGAAAATAAAAACTTTCTGGAAACAAATGAAAATGCACACACAATCACTCAAAACCTATGGAATGCAGCAAAAGCAGTCCTGAGAGAGAAATTCATAGCATTACAGGCTTGCCTTAAGAAATAAGAACAAGCACTAATAAATTAGTTAACCCTACAACTAAAAGAATTGGAAAGAGAACAGCAAGAAAAGCCTAGAAGAAGTAGAAGGAAGGAAATAGTAAAGATCAGAGTGGAAAAAATGACATCAGAGACTGAAAAAAAAATACAAAAGATCAATCAATCCAAGAGTTGCTTCTTTGAAAAGATAGAAAAGATTGATGAACACTTAGCCAGACTCATAGAAAAATAACAAAAACAAAGAGAGAGGAACCAAATAAATAAAATCAAAAGTGAAAGAGAAAATATAACAACTGACAACACAGAAATACAAAGGATTGCAAGCAAATAATATAAACAAGGATTAGACAACCTTAGCAAAATAGACAAGTTCCTAGAAACATACAATTTTCCAAAACTCAATTAAGGAAGATCAGAAACCGTGAATAGGCTAATAGCAACTGAGGAAATTGAAGCAGTAATTAAAACACTCCCAGCAAACGAAAGTCTTGGACCAGCTGGATTTATAGGATAATTATATCAAACATTCAAAAAAGAACTAACAACTATTCTCTTCAAACTATTCAAAAAATTTCAAGAAGAAGGAACACTTCCAAGCTCTTTTTACAAAGTCAGCATTATCCTCACTCCAAAACCAGATAAAATCACTATAAAGAAAGAAACTACAGGTCAACATCCCTGGTGAACATAGATGCTAAAATCCTCAACAAAAATTAGCAAATCCGATCCAGCAATATATTAAAAATATCATACACCATAATCAAGTTGGTTTTATTCCAGTGATGCAAGGCTGGTACAATATTTGCAAATCAATAAACATGATACATCACAAAAACAAATGAAAGATAAAAATTACATGACCCTATAAATAGGTGCAGAGAAAGCAATTGACAAAATCCAATGCCCTGTTTGTTTTTTTTTAATATTTTATTGATTTTTTTACAGAGCGGAAGGGAGAGGGATAGAAAGCCAGAAACATCGATGAGAGACATCGATCAGCTGCCTCTTGCACGCCCCCTACTGGGATTGTGCCTGCAGCCAAGGTACATGCCCTTGCCGGAATCGAACCCGGGACCCTTCAGTCCGCAGTCCGACGCTCTATCCACTGAGCCAAACCAGTCTCGGCCCAATGCCCTGTTTTGATAAAAACTCTCAGCAAAGTGGGATCATACCTCAACATAATAAAGGCCATATATGATAAATCTACAGTCAACCTCATACTCAATGGGCAAAAACTAAAAGAGTTTCCCTTAAGAACAAGACAAGAATGTCCCCTTTCACTACTCTTATTCAATATAATAATGCAACTCTTAGCCATGGCAATCAGACAGGAAGAAGAGACAAAGGAGGAAGTAAAGCAGTCATTATTCGAAGATGGCATAATATTGCACATAGAAAACTCTACAGACTCCACCAGGAAACTACTAGACTTAATAAATGAATTCAGCAAGGTAGCAGGATACAAAATCAACACCCAGAAATCGATGGTACTTTTATACACCAATAATGAACTTTCAGAAAAGGAAACTAAAAAAATAATCCAGATTACATTACAACAACAAAAAAATAAGCTATTTAGGAATAAAATCTACCAAAGAGGTAAAAGATCTATACTTGAAAAACTATAGGACATTTTAAAAAGAAATAGAAAAAGATACAAACAAATGGAAGAGTATACCATGTTTTTAGATTAGAATAATTAACATCATTAAAATGTCCACACTACCCAAAGATATCCATAGATTCAATGAAATCTCAATTAAAATACCAATGGCATACTTCACAGAACTAGAACAAATACTCCAAAAAATTTATATGGAACCATAAAATATCCTGAATAGCTGCAGCAATCTTGAGAAAGAAGACTAAAGTTGGAAGGATCACAATACGAGATATCAAACTATATTACAAAGCAACTATAAGCGAAACACCCTAGTATTGGCACAATAATAGGCATATAAACCAATGGAATAGAACAGAGACTTCAGAAATTGACCAACACCATTATGGTCAATTAATATTTGACAAGGAGATAAGACATACAATGGAGTAAAGATAGTCTCTTCAACAAATTGTGTTAGGAAAACTGGATAGACTCATGAAAAAAGATGAAACTAGACCACCAACTTACACCATATACAAGAATAAACACAAAATGGATAAAAGACTTAAATGAGAAGAATAAGCACAAAATGGATAAAAGACTTAAATGTAAGACGTGAAATCCTAAAAGTCCTAGAAGAAACCATAGGCACCAAAATCTAGACATCTCTCATAGCAGTATGTTTAAGAATACATCTCTTAGGACAATGGAAATTAAGGAAAATTTAAACAAATGAGGTTTAAATAAAAATACAAAGCTTCTGCCTAGCAAAAGGAACCACCATCAAAATGAAAAGGGAACCCATTGTATAGGAGAACATATTTGCCAATGATACATCTGATAAGGGAAGACAATCCACTTAAAAATGGTCGAAGGACCTGAATTGACACTTCCCCAAAGAGGGTATGCAAATTGCCAAGACACATATGAATAAATGCTCAAAGTTACTGATCATCAGAGAGATGCAAATTAAAACCACCATGAGATATCACTTCATACTTGTCAGAATGGCTAGTATCAACAAATCAACAAAGGACAAGTGCTGGTGAGGATGTGGAGAAAAGGGACCTCTAGTTCACTGCTGGTGGGAATTCAGACTGGTGCAGCCATTATGGAAAACAGTATGGACTTTCCTCAAAAAATTAAAAATGGAACTGCTGTTTGACCCAGTAATTCCACTTCTTGGAATATATCCTAAAAATCCTGAAACACTAATCATAAAGAATATATGCACCCTTCTGGCCATAGCAGTGTTATTTACAATAGCTAAGATTTGGAAACAGCCCAAGTGCCCATCAGTAGATGAGCAGATAAAAACGCTGTGGGACATGTACACAATGGAATACTAAGCTGCTGTAAAAAAGAGGGATCTCTTACCTTTGGGGACAGCATGCATGGATCCAGAGACTATTATGCTAAGTGAAATATGCCAGTCTGAGAAAGACAAATATCACATGATCTCACTTATTTGTGGAATCTAATGAACAAAACGTTTTAATTGACCAACAAAATAAGAACCAAAGCATGGGGCATGAAACAGAATGACATAACCTCCATGTGGGGGCGGAGAAACAAGGAGAGATTAAAGCAAAGAACTTATATGCATAGCCCATAGACACGAATGGGGTTGGGTGTGGGGGGAGGCGGTTGGTAGGGGCTGGGTGGAGAGGGATAAAGGGAGGAGAAATGGGAGACATCTGTAAAATTATCAACAATAAAAATTTTTAAATGATCTAACTTTGTTGGACTTTGCATCTCTTCTCAATGTATTTAACCTCACCCCCCCTCCCCAAACCCTACCCCACAAGAGCATTTAATAGGATCTATGTTCTACCTAACACATTTTGGGAAATGCTGATATATTTAAAGAGTATTGTGGAGGAGGGTGGGGGTAGAAAAGGGCACAGATAAATGGTGGTGGAAAAATGAATGAATGAATGAATGAATGAATGAATAAATAAATATCACAAGTCAATCAGACAGAAGATGTGCAAGCCTTTCTTAGCATAAAAGAATGTAGGATAAAGATACATGAGATACCATTGCCACTCACACCCATTATGTTAGTTATTATTTTTATAAATTGAAAATAACAAATATCGGTAAAAAACGGAAACACTGCAACCCATTACTGATGGGAATGTAAAAAGATGCAGCACTGTGGAAAAGTTGGGCAGTATCCTATATAATAAAACCCTCATATCCAAATCTACCAAAGGTCAGAACAACTGGTCACGATGACACACACTGACCACCAGGGAGCAGACGCTCAAAGCAGGAGCTGCCCCCTGGTGGTCAGTGTGCTCCATAGGAGGAGCACCCCTCAGCCAGAAGCCCTCAGCTGGGCTCATAGCTGGCGAGCACAGCAACAGTGGCGGGAGCCTCTCCTTCCTCTGCGGCAGTCAGACATCCCCCAAGGGCTCCCGGGCTCCAAGAGGGCACAGACTGCGTTGAGGGATCCCCGTCCCCCCCCCCCCCAAGTATACAAATTTCATGCACTGGGCCTCTAGTATTGCTCATGATAGCCAAAAGCTAGAAACAATCCAAGTGCCCATTGATGGATGAGTGGATAAACCAAATGTGGTATATACATGAAATGAAATAGTATTCATTCTTAAGGACATTCTGAAATGGAGTACAATGTGAATAAATCTTGAAAACATAATGTTAAGTGGACTAAGCCAGTCACAAGAGGACAAATGTTGTACAAACCATTTGAATGAGTACTAGAGTGCTACATTCACAAAGACAGAAAATTCTTGAGCTCATGGGGGGCAGAGAGGGGGGCCTGAGAAATGGAAAGTTACTGTTTAATGAGCATAGAGCTTCTGTTTGGGGATGGAAAGGGTGGTGGCAATGGTTGCACAATGTTGTGAATGTACTTAATGCCTCTGAATTGTACATTTAAAAATAGCTGAATTGGTAAATTTTATGTTATTTATATTTTACAATAGAAATGTTCAGAAAAAAGAGTGTAGAAGTATAATTGCAGTGGTAGTCAATAGGAAGGACTGAAATTGTTTTTTGTTTTTGTAAATATATTTTTTATTGTTGACAGTATTACAGATGTCTCTCATTCACTCCCCCTTGACTAGCCTCTGCCCAACTCCTACTACCCCCAATCCCAGGTCTTCACCACCCTATTGTCAGTATCCATGGGTTATGCATATCTGTATATATAAAAGCCTAAGTGACTGTTATGACTGAATGACCAGAACAACCAGTTGACCAGTCACTATGATGCACACTGACCACCGGGGTGCAGGCACACAATGCAGGAGCTGCCCCTGGTGGTCAGTGTGCTCCCACAGCCAACCTCCCATGGCCAGCCAACCTCCACGGCCCCTCCCCACACTTGGCCAGCCTCTCCATCAGCCCTGATCGGGGGGCTGGCTGGCCAACTTCCCATGGCCTCTTCCCCAGCTGGACAGCCTCCCTGATCAGCCCCAATGGAGGGGCTGGCCGGCCAACCTCCCAGGTCCCTACCCCACCCAGCTGCACCCCTGATAAGCCTGATTGCCGGCCAGGCTGAGGGACCCCACCTGTGTACGAATTTGTGCGCCGGGCCTCTAGTAACTATATATAAAAGGCTAAGTGACAATTCAACCATCTGACTGTCTCACTGTTCAGTACTTATGATGCACACTGACCACCAGGGGGCAGACACTCAAGCTGCTGAGTGGCAGTGACTTGGCAGCAGCGGTTCTTGAATGATGCACCAGAGAGGAGAAAGCCTAATTCCTCACGAGGCCATGCAATTCCACCTTCGGCCATGGCTTATCTTGTTCCTGGGGCACTGTAGCCCTGAATCTGGTTTACTGCACACTTGCTTTTGTGTTCCACACCCTGTACAACAGCAACTTTGCAGAGTGTCCTCTCACACTCTGGGACATCTCAGGGGATGACGGAGAGCTAGTTTCGGCCAGATCCCTGCAGTCCAGTGCTCTACACATGACCCTGTCACAGGGTAACCATCTACTTCTGGACTGGTGGCTGTGTGGGCAGTGTCGAATGCATGCAAGTCAAGCAGAGGGTGCTCCAGTGAACACCTTCACACACTCTCTCCGCGCCCAGGTCTCTGCAGCCAGCTGCAGAGGTTGTCCAGGCATGGCCTGCACATAGCGTGTGGCAGCAGTGCACGTGTGTATGTGCAGGACCCTCATGGGGGGTCGCACCTGGGCAGTCCAGCTCACAAGAAGGCATTTGGATTGGAAATATGTGAGAGTTTTTTTGGGAGTTGGGTTGGGGTGAGGCAGAAATGCAAAGTTTTCCACAGTGCATGCAAATCCTGAATGAAAAAGCTGTCCTCCCCCTCCAACATAGCAAAAGTCCCCCCTTTGAAGAACACTGCTGATCAGTGCCCTTAACAAAACCTCCATGTCCTACAACGTGTGTGCTCGTCTAAAGAGGCATGGCCACCTGCTCTGCACAGTGTCTGCTGGCCTGGCTCCCTGGCCGAGCCTCCCCATCAACCTCTTGAATTTCTGCTACTCAGACAGGCATAAAGCTCGACCTGTGATTTTAACCTCGCATTTGCTGATTTTGTTAGTGATGGGGAAACATTGTCGTATTGATTGTGATTGCTCATTCACGGCTCCCTCTCAGGAAGTGCCTGGTAACAACTGCCATTGTCCACTGGGTAGTCTGCCATTTCCTCTGATGTATGTAGGAGGTCTCTAGAGACCTAGAAATGTAACTCTTGTTAGTCATTGGGGTTACAAATGCCTCCTGTTGTCTGTTGCTGGCATTTGAAATGTTTTGGTGGTATTTGGCGTTAGAAGTTACACATTTCGGCACAGTAAACTCATCAACCCTGTTGCTCCTGAGTGTGATTTCTGTGTCTCTGGCTAACAAAAGCTACTCCATCCTAAGAGCATGGAGACACCCTCTTCTGTTCCTCCCTCGAGGTGTGAAACTTTCACTCTACGTTTCTGCATGATTTTGAGTGCTGGGCTGAGGTATCAGCCACCTCCTGAGCAGCTGCCTGTGGCCTGTGGCACTGAGAGGCACTCAGAGTCCTCACTGTGATGAGACAGCCCGTGGCTGCCCGGCTTCCTCTGGAATCTTGTCTTGCATCTTCTGTCAGTCATGGGGCTGCGGCCACACTGGCTTTCCATGGGAATCAAAACATATCAAGAAAATCCCATCTCGGAACTGCTGTCTGTGTTGCTTCCTTTTGCTGGGAGCTCACTCCCCAGATACGCGCACAAGACTGATTCCTTCTTGCTACGAGGGCCCCAGAGCGCATGCCACCTCAGAGAGGGCTCCCCATCAGCAGAGAGGGGCCCTCCAAGCACTCGTAATGACATGGCTCATTTCCTCACAGCACTTGTCACCATTCAAAATTATCTTGTTTCACTCTCTTTTGGCATTTCCCCATAATGCACCACCCCCTTCAAGCCCAGAGACCCCGCTGCTGTGTTCTCTCTGCCCTCAGCACCTCTAACGGGTCCCGGCACACCCTAGGTGTTCAATGAGTATTTGCCGAATAAATGAGTGAGTGAGTGAATGAATGAACGTGGATCTCCCTGGTTCCCTGGCTGTTCTTTCTGTCCTCTTAGATCAACAAAGGAGTATTCTTCCCCTCTCGCCCCCTAAACATACACACACACACACACACACACACACACACACACATACACACAAGCAAATAACTAATGTTAGGCAGGCCTTCCCCATATCTCCAAGAAATCCTGCAGGAATACCAAAAAGAATTCTGAACATGCCTGTCTGCAGAGGCAGGGTTTTAAGTTACTTAGAATCTCTCTATTCACACATGTCTGCTCCCAAAGATAACCATTGTGTTTCTTTGCACAGAGCCAGAAACTTTTAATCCACCCTTATCTTCTATCTATCTATCTATCTATCTACCTACCTATTTTCTTTCTTTCTTTCTTTCTTTCTTTCTTTCTTTCTTTCTTTCTATCTATCTATCATCTATCTATCGTCTATCACACATAAGACAATTTAAATTATTCAATAGGAAAAGTTTTATTCTTACTGGCAGAGTATGTTTTTCCAATGGGTCAGAGTGTGCTAAGAAGGCAGATCACCTCTTCCACCTCTAGAAGTTCTGGTTCCAGAAACCCAAGCTCACCCAGGCATCTTCATTTTCAACATGCACTACTCCTAGATGGTTTTGATGCATGTGGTCCCAAAGCCATTCTTTGAGAAATTCCCACCTGGGTAAAAGCCATTTAATGCCATTCTCACTGAGATCACGCAGACTCTGTAACACCAGGGGCAGGGGCAGCCACGCGTACACACGGTGACAAGCTATGTCACGTCCCTTTGCTAAATAAAATAAAATAAAATAAAAAAGGTATAGCAGATCTTTGCCTACAGTGGGACTCCAAGAATCTGACATGCTTATGAAGCCACATAAACACTTTAGGAAAGAGCTCAAAACCGATGGTGAGGAGGCCACGCTGCCCGCACCTCAGGTGCTGCGTGTGCAACATGAGAAGTGGACCAGGTGCTTCCGCAGGCTCCTCCCTGCTCCAGCATCTCAGCAGAACCCTCAATCTCAGGGTTTCTTTGAGCTGTGGCTGCTTTCCACCCCCTGTCTTCTAAGTGTCCCAGGATGAGCTTACATTATTTTCATAATGGAAAAGAAACTAATCCAAAACATCTCAAAGTTCTTTCTCGCTGTTCCTCACAGGCCTTGCACAAGAGGAGGTGAGCACCCCCAGGCTAAGCTCTCCCTGAACCCGGGCCCAGCAAATCCCCACACGCCTCCGCCCGAGCAACACCGTGCAGCCTTAGCTGTTAAAACAAATTCAAAATGTGCGTCACCAGTTGTAGAGATCTGCGATTCTCTACAACTGGTGACCAGGGACCTAAACAGCTCAGAGACCCGCTCAGCCAGCACCTCCCACCGCGCGGAGAGATGCGCACACTGGCATTTGGTAAGACCCCATGGTTTCCTTGAGACTTCTGGGCTCCAACATTTCTGAAAAAGTCGTTCCTCAGCCATAGTTAGCAAAAGCAGGCGCCTTCCTTCCAAATGTCTCCCAGAGCAAACTCCCGAGTCCTTCCCCATCCCGGACCTCATCCCTGGTAGCGGGCCATGCGCATGCGTCTCAGTGACAGCCCTCAGGAGCCAGCGGCTGGCATGGGACAGGGTCGCTGACCGGCCTGCGAGGAGGCTCTGGAGGAGCAGCTGTGATGGGACCTTGGCCAGCGTCCACTTGCCATTGGCCTGGAGAAGCGCTGAAAGGAGAGGGCGTCGTCCTAACAGCTGAGCTCCTGTCACAGGATGTTTATAGACAGGATCCCAGTCCTCTGAGGAGCGTGGTCAGACTCTAACAGATAGAGGATGCAGACATCCCACCATCCACTACCTCTGCTTGCTCAGACCATAGAACTGTATTTTTCCCCTCCTCACTCCCTCCCCACCGTCACCCACTGACAGCACAGCCCTGATCGGTCCTCTCCATGGCTCAAGCCTCCGTCCCAGCCCAAGCCACTGCCATTTCCCAGGCGAAGCCTGCACTCACCTCCTTACTAATTCCCGCCTGGCCCTGAAACAACCGGTCCTCACGTGGCAACCACACGTAGTGGAAAACCCGCAGTCTCCCCCTGCTGAATGCTCACTCGTCTTCTGATTTTCATGGACTAAAACTTAAACTCACTTCTTCTCCGCCTCTCAAACCTCATGCTATGCCAGGCTACCTACCCTCCACAGCTTCTTTCCCTTCCTTCCTTTGCAAGTCCGTTCTCCCTGCTGTCCCCACTGCCCACATCAGGGTTTCTGCAGACTGAAACACAGAGGCTCCAGCGACCGCCCAGGTCCACACAGGCCCTTCCTGACGCCTCCATCCTGATGCCTCGTGGTCTTCTCCACATCTGTGTACTTCTTGGGTGACCTGAATGGCCCTGAATGGCATTGTTTATTTAACTGCCCCTTTAACACCCTCCTCTCTCCCCCCACACACACTAGGCTGTAAGCTCCATGAGGAGGAGGCCATGCTGGCCCTGTTCTCTGCTAAATTCTCAGACCCTGGGATAAGGCACATAGTAGGTACTCAGTGGCCTTTTGTCCAATGAAAGCTGGTGTTAGATGAAATCAGGACCCAATTTGCCACTCTGAGTAAAACTCAGCCACTTGCCTGAAGACAAGTCGTTAATTTGCAGAGAAGACCTTGCTCTCTCCATAAATATCGTTATTGTTATCCCACAACTAGGCTAGAGTCTCTGAGGGAGAGCCCTGCTCTGCAATCAGAAGAATCTTGGGAGATGTCAAATGAATCTGCACCTCATCACCAGTGTGTTGTGACTTGGGGAACAGCTGTGTAGGTTGTCAGTGATGGAAGTGAAGAGCTTGGAGTGTGAGTGGGTTGATCAGTATGTCACATGGACTAAGGCAGGTGAATTTTTCTAAAGTGCTAAGGAAATCTGGTAGGATCTGCAGCACTATAACAGGCAATCACTATGGGAAAGCTCACGCGAGGCCCAGATAACAGGACCAACTAACTGAAATTATAAATGGGCCTATCTCCATGGGACTTGTAGAGTGAACTACAGAGTGGTAGTTACAGCCAATTTTATGCACAGTATCTACTTTATAAACCACTCATATATTTAACTAGAGACACAAAATTCATGCACTGAGCCTCTAGTCGCTGCAGGCTGCTGGCCAGGGCATCCCTCCCTTCCCCTGGCTGGCTCTGCCCCCTGGTCGAACTCCTGGACGACCTCTTGGTGGAGGGGACAATTTGCATACTGTGCTTTTATTATATAGGATATTTCTTTGGTTTCTCAGGGCAATCCTAAAAGGTTTGCCAAATGTCATTTTTACACCTCATGATCCCACAATAATACTGAAACTTGATTTGGAATCAATATCTTAGAAGATGAGTTCCTAAAGGTGCTAATAAACCAAAGAGAGCCTGCAAAAGGCATTTCAGTCAACTTGATTGAGCTATAATTTTCATACAATAAAATGTTCCTGTTCAGGTCATGGGAATTTGACAAATGGATACCTGTACCTACCACTGCAATCGAGATAAAGGACAATTCTATTTTTTGAAAGTTCCTCAAGTCCCTTTGCACTCTATCAGTCTCATCAGCTTCTGCCTCTGCCAAGCAGCCAGGGAACAGCTTCCTGTCACTAAATATTGTGTGTGTTACCAGAATTTCATGTAAATTGAATTAGACCATCTGAATTCTTTGCATCCAGCTCCCTTTGCTGAGTGTTATATTTTTGAGATACATCAATATTGTGCACATAGTGGTATTTTATTGTTTTATTTTATGGCTATATTCCAATTTGTTTATCCATTCCTCTGCTGATGGATATTTAAATTACTCTCAGTTTGGCGTTATCATGAATGCAGCTGCACGACTATTCCAGTACAAGCCTTTGTATGGACATGTATTTTCATTTCTCTTCTGTAAGTACCTTGGAATGGAATGGGTAAGTCCAAGGATAAGGGTGTTTTAAATTTTATAAAAACTGAAACTGTGTTCCAAAGTGGTATTGCCATTTTGTATTCTCACCAGCAGTGCCTGAGAGTTCCAGTTGCTCAATGTCTTCACCAACACTTGATATTGTCAGTCTTTTAATTTTAGCCATTTTAATAGGAATGAGGTGGTATCCCATTGTGCCCTAAATTTGCATTTCCTTGATGCTAATAACGTTGAGCATCTTTTTACATGCTTATTGCTTATTTATATAACTGTTACAAAGGACAATTGAGACAAGCTATATAAATAATTTTATTTCTCCTGAACAAAAACTTGATTTATTTTAGAAACAATCTTGAAAAAATGTAACATGGAAAAAGATTTACAAAATATTCAGACTATAAAGATCACACATATTTAGAGTCTACACTAAAAAATAAAGCAATCAATAATATGGTAAAAAAAAAAATCCACACTTCATTAGCTTTGTATCCTTATTATACATTCATTTAATGCTCCAAGAAACTGGGGGCCTGAATTTGCCAGAAAGGGCTGGTATTGAATTAACTTGGCTTCAGCAAAAAAGGAAAAAAATGTTGCTTTATTCATTTCCAATTACTCTCTCTTCCCCAGACCAGGTACTCAATTATTCACAGTATCTTTTTATATCTAGTCGTAAAACTGTAGGGTGAATCATTCAGAATTAATATTCAACAGGCTTTATATAACTCAACTTAATGCAATGCAAAACTTGGATTTTATCACCTCAAGGCTTCTCAAGATCTATAAATGCAACCGACTTAATAAAGCACCTAGAACTCTAACATTACCTTCACAACCTCAACACCACAAAACCACTACAGTTAGATGAGACAACCAGACAGACACGGATGACAGACGAGTTTTATAATAAAAGGTCAAATTCTGCACAGACCCCCAGGGTGACAGCCGAGACTGTGTCCTGACACCTTTGTTTTGAGAAACTCGTGATCCTCATGGAAGGCGCTTCTGCTCCCAGGCACTCACAGGAGCCTCAGAATGTTATGCCCTAAAGGGTTTCTGACTCTTACCCATGGCCTCCCAGGAGGAAAAAGGCTGAGAATGCCCCTACACCCCACTCAAATGAGTGCATACAACTTCCAGCCTAGGAGGATTCTTACCGACACTTCAGTGCAATGGCCGCATTTGACAGAAGAGAAAACCAGGGCCCACACAAGTGAGACTCCTACCCTGAGGTCAGACAAGCAGAAAGAGCTAAGTGCTAACCTCAGATCTTCTGACTCAGACCCAACCTTAATCCTGTGATTTTTCTTCCTTTTAAGACATTGTGGTTTTTTTCTTCTGATTTCAATACTTATACAGCGTTGACATAGAAATGCTAGAATACTCAGAAAAACACAAGGGAAAAATATTGTTAAATCCCCTCTAATCCCAAGACTCTGAGCTAGTTGCCCTCAAAAGGTGGGTGGGGCAGAGTAACTGGAGCTCCGAGGGCTGCTTTGCAGGCCCAAGTTTGCTCCTGTGCTTGACCAGGTTGGTTGCGACCATGGGAAGTTACTAAACCTCCCTCAACCTCAGTTCTCTTGTCAGTAAAATGGGAGCAAGGGGGGCACTTATTATCAAGATGGTGATGAGAATGAGGTGGAATTTGCAAAACTTTTTACCCAGTGCATGGCAGTGAGCAGCCACCCAATAAACATTACCTGTGGTGATTACATCTAAGTTTTCAGACAACACATCTACGTTTTCTATTCTTAAAAAAAACAACCTAGTTCTTTGGCTTTTTCCATCCAATAGTGCCCATGTCATGAACTGTCATTCCTAGTGGAGTTTCACAGGGCCCCACACTCTGGAGAGCCATGTTCTGGGGTTCTCACTGCTAAGAAGACATCGCCACAGTAAAGCAAGTGTCTCAGCGTTTTGGATAATAACCCAGAAAGGTTGTGCAGCCTTCTAGCCCCCCATGATCCATAACAACTCCTACTGGAGCTTCTGAAAGAGTACGGCTTCTGGCAAAGTCCCTCAAATCTCACCCCTTTCAGAACTTGGCCACCTCATTGTTGCTAGGAACCAGAGCATCTCCAGTGATTCTTGCAGAGCAGGGTCATGTCAGAGAATGGTTTGCTATGTCATTATGACAGGTGGTGACTGCCTAACACAGCAAAGGCTTTTGAGAATCAAAGCTGACCTGCTTGGCTGATGTTGCTCAGTGGTTAAGCATCAACCTATGAACCAGGAGGTTACGGTTCAATCCCCAGTCAGGGCACATGCTTGACTTGCAGGGTTGATCCCCAGTGGGGGGCATGCAGGAGGCAACAGATCAATGATTCTCTATCATCATTGATGTTTCTATCTCTCTCTCCCTCTCCCTCTCTCTGAAATCAAATAAACATAAAAAATTAAACACATACATATACACACACACAAAAACTGTCCTACTGTCATCTCTTCTTCCTACCCTGCACACACACACACACACACACACACACACACACACACACACACACACCACACAGTAGCTGAAAGGAGAAGCCATAGGAAGTGCTGTGATAAGGTGTGTGCAGCTGCATCAGAATCACGGGAAGCACACTGTGACTGATTAGCAATGTCTGCAATGGAAGATGGCATCAGGAGAAGCACACTGTGATTGATTAGCAATGTCTGTAATGGAAGATGGCATCAGGGGTGTGGTAGGTATGCCAGGCTGTCCTTTTTGATCTGTTTAATATCCGCAGTTTTACAGACATGAAAACTAAGGTTCACGACAATGAGCAACCTGGCTCGTCCACGGTGGTAGAGGGAGTGGTGATCACGCTGGGGCCAGTGAACCCCCTCTGGCTTGCAGCTCAGGGCGCCTCTCTCCAGCTGGCCTGCCTTTCTTCTCTGGTGCCTAAACGGCTCCCTGTCTAATAACTATCCTTGCACATTCTGACCCATTAAGGAAGTTCCATGAATAAGTTATGCCAAGATAACTGTAAAAGCCCGCTGGTCCCAGGTGTGTACCAGCTAGCACACAGCGGTCATGAGGATTAACATTCCATTTGACACAGCAGTTCTGTCATGGTGAGTTGAGCCAGCGCAACACACAGAGGCCAGAAGGAAGGAGAGATTTTTCCTCCAGATTCTAACATAGATGCATTTCTTCTTTGTATAATGGAGCCCTAAATAAATAAAATGCAAAATGAATGTCCACAGTAGTAGGGTTGTTGAGAAAATGGCTATAGCGTCTTACTGTAATGTATACGGTCTTCAAGAAAATGGAATTCAACATAAATGCTATCATGTGGGAGCGAGAAGGCACCATCTGTCCAGCAAGTGTTTTCTAAGTGCCCACCAGGTGCTAGGGATGCAAGTGACCAGATGAGAAGCAGCTCCTGTCCTCCTGTGGAGTCTGCCGGGAAAGAGGGACGAAACCACCATTGTAGTAAGTGCACACGCACAAACAGGAAGGACCTGTAGCTAAGGGAAGGTGCTCAAAGGGTCAGCCTGCTAGTGGTACGGGTACGAGACTGGGCACAGACAGAGTTAGAGTCCTATTTATTGTCACTTACTTAGTGTGACCTTGGGCAAGTCACTTACACTTCCTACCTCAGCTTCTTACCTGTGGAACCACGTGAATAACCTCCACCTGTAGGAATCACTCCGGGCACCAACTTAAAACTTATCACGTTCCCAGGGGAGCCTGGCACTGAATATGGGCAAACAAATGGCTATCAAATGAATGAAAGCATCGTTATCACACAACATGGATCTCCAACAGCAACAAGGGCACTTGTGCAGGAAGTAATGAAACAAAGTAATGCGACCTTAGTCTTGTCTTATGTCTAGTGAGAAGGACTGGGTATACAGGGGTGTGTGTGTGTGTGTGTGTGTGTGTGTGTGTGTGTGTGTTCGCGCACGCGTGCGCTTGTGAAACGAGTGTAGCTGCCCCTTATCCATAGTCTTGATTTATGCAGTTTCAGTTACCTGTGGTCAGAAGTTTTAAGTGGAAAATTCCAGAAATAAACAACTCATACTTTAAAAAAAATTTTTTTAGAGAAAAGGAAGTATAATATACTTATTTTGTATTTTAAACCTATCTCAGGTGTGAACAATTATATAACTTGTGAGAATCCTAGCGCCACCCACAGTTACCACAGTGTCACTGACCGTACTGCCCGTGCTGCACTTGGCATCCTGTGACTATTGGTGGCTTCTTACTCTTTCACCTTTCTACCCATCCCCCCTCCCTTCCTCAGCCCTGTTTGTTCACTCACCTGTGAGTCTGTTTTGTTTTGTTTTGTTTGTTCCTTCATGTTGTTTTTAAGATTCCATGTAAGTGAAGCCATATGGTATTTGTCCTTTTCTGTCTGATTCATCACAAAGCAGACCCTCCACTGTGTCACTTACACTTCCTACCTCAGCTTCTTACCTGTGGAGCCACGTGAATAACCTCCACCCACCGCCCAGAGCATGCACCGCCACTTAGTCACATCTTGGTCACCAGATTGCGGTGACTGTGTTATTATAAAGAACCGTTATTTTACTTGATTATGGCCTCAAAGCACAGGGGCAGTGATGCTGGCAGTTCGGATGCACCACAGAGAAGCTGCCAGGAGCTTCCTTTCTGTGGGAAGGTGGCACGCACAGGAGAAGCCACAGGACACAGGTGCCAGTGCTCTCCGTGGTCTCCGGCATCCATGCACACCACAGCCAAAAGGTTACCATGTCAACACGTAGGCAGCATGAGTTTATCACATTCTGATATTTGCATTCTGTTTCTTTGTCCTGAGCCTCAGTCTATAGCTCCATGTGGTCTGGCTGCACTGCAGGAGCCTGTGGCTCCTGCGTGACAGTGTGACGCTGATGGGAAGTCGCTGGACACAGAGTCAGGGGGGCTCTGGGGGCGAGGCTGGTAGGATGGGCAGGAACGCCGGCCTGGGTGCTGCTCAGGGCTCCTGCCAGGAGGCTGAGCAGGTGGCACCTGAAAGGCGGGTCCCGCTCGGGAGTCCTGGGTCTCCTCCGGCCAGTGCAGGGCCATAGTGGGCTTTGGTTTGGCTGACCCTCCCTCACTTGGCATGGTATCTAGTGTGCAGGAAGTACATGTGTGTAGAAGCAGCTTGTCGTTTGCACGTGGACGTACCAATGGTGTACGTTTTCTAGAAGGGAGCTTGGTAAAGGCCAGCAAAGACCGTAAGCATTTGTATGCTTTTTGATTCAGCAGTGCCGTTTTGAGGAATTTGGCCTGAGTGAAGAATGATGGGCTTTCACACAGACTTAAACCAGAATGTGTGTGCCAGGGCGATCTACGATGGAAACAGTTAGGAAACAGGAGCATGAGGCGGGGCTGGGTGGGAGGTGCGATGCTCTAGGATGCTCTGTCCTGCCTGTCACGCCCAGCTCCTGCAGACGTGGCCTGTGCTCACGGTCCCTGCAGGCCGCCCCGGGAGCAGGGTCCCGCTGGTCTCATTCACCCTGGTGCTCACCACTGCCCAGGAGCCAACACAGACCAGACCCCAGAATATAGCTAAATACACGCAGGACAGCTGCTTCCATTTTTGTAAGAAAATACTAGACATGTGTTTCTGTAAGTTACTAGTGATTTCTCCTAGATCAGGGCTCAGCAAACGGGACCGGCTGCTAGCTTTGTAAATAACATTCCAATGGAACACAGCACACCACCCTCTCAGGCATTCGCAGAGCTGAGTGGCTGCAACCAGGACCATGTGCCGAGCGTCTGAAGGCAGTCACTGTCTGGCTGAGAAGTTGCTGACTGCTGCTCTAGATGGTGGTGTGTTTGCTGAGTGGCCTAACAGAAACACACGGACACACATGTGTGTATTTGTGTGTGTGTGTGTGTGTGTGTGCGCGCGCGAGCGCACCCACGCATTTTTACATTATTACTTTTGTATCCAGACAAATATTAGAATTATTTTTACAAAAGAAAGAAAGAAATGAAAGGAGGGAGGAGAAGGGAAGGAGGAAGGAAAGAAGCAAAGCTGTTTATGCATATTTATTGACACAGAACAATGTCCCAATGAGGACAGTGCTAAGTGGGCAGAAGAGAAAGGCGCAGTCTGTCACGCCTGGACTAGGTTCTGCAAGCTGGCACACACGGCTGCGCCTCCTCGGGACGGGAAGTGGTTGTGGCTTCCCTCTCTGCCTACGGATCGAGCTGCAAGGGTCCACTTATACATGGATAGTTTTCAGCACCCGGATAGTTTTCAGCTGTTTCTGACCTACAACTGGGAGCCCACAGACCCCGAGCTGGGGTGTGCACTGATCTGTGCCTTCTATTCAGGGGCTGGCAGGGCTGCAGGCTCTACCCACAAGGTCCCGCAACCACCCCCTTCCGGTACCAATGCACAGCTCAATGTCTCTTCACATCAGAAGGACCATCTGCGTGGTCACGGGCCCTTTCAGCGCAGCCTCACTCTGTCTCAGTGGACAGTCGCCTGGCCAAGGTGGACGGGCCCAACGTGGCTGCTTTCCTCAGGCAGTATTAACGCTGGCCCAGGACCTGGCCTGGACGCCTTTTCTTTACGTTAATTTTTTTAAAGTCCATTTAATTCCTTCCAAAGCACATCTTGCCCATTCTCTTCAGATTAGAAAATGTGTTTAGGAAAGGTGTGAGCTGGGTGAGGAGTCAGATGTTGTAGTGCCACGCCTCAATCATCTTCCCTAGCTTCAGTCTTAGCTGAGAGGGACATTCCTGGCAGTGATGACGGCTGCCGTTTCAGGCTCTCACTGCTCTGCTTTTCTGCCTCCGTAGCAGGCAGGGGAAGGTAGCCCCACTGGGGCGACTCTATACAGCGAAGGTGCAGTGGGTAAGCCCAGCCTCTGGTCTTGGCAGAGCAGAACACAGATACCCACAGAGGAGATAAATATATATATTTAATTTTTAATATTTAAATATTTTAAAAATATTTTTGTTGATTTTAGAGAGGAAGAGAGAGGAACAGACAGAAACATCAGTGATAAGAATCATTGATCAGATGCCTCTTGCACGCCCCCTACTGTGGATCGAGCCCACAATCTGAGCATGTGCCCTGACCGGGAATCAAACCATGACCTCCAGGTTCATACGTCGATGCTCAACCACTGAGCAACACTGGCTGGGCAAGTCTATATTTCTTTCTCCTTCTCTTCTCACTCCCAACCCCTCTCCCTTGCTTCCTAGGATTCTCCTTCCAAATTAGCTTTCTGTGCCCAAGATCTTGTTTCAGGTTTGGCTTCGGAGGAACTCATGCTAAGAGTTTGGGAAGTTCTCATAGATGACACGAAATAGAGTTCATTCATTTCTGGGAGATATTCTTCCATTGAACACCTGTGCATTGGACTCCTGCCTGGGCCCCACCCGTGCTGGATGTGTAGTGTGAACTGGAGACACAGTCTATAGGTATGGAGCACAAGACATTAAATGATGATGGTGCTCACTGCACTATGAAAGGACAGACAAGTGTAGGAAAGTTTTACATCAGGGGATATAACTTTTCTGTTACCTCTCTGTACTTTGAGGTGAAACCCCTGTAATAAAAGACAGATTAACAGGAGAAAAACAAGCAGAATTTATTAACATGAGTACCTCATGTATACATAGGCGATATCCAGGAAAAAATGAGCAACTCAAAGTGGTGGCTAAGAATTCAGGCTGAAATACCATCTTAATAGGGAAAGGGGCAGGTATCTAGGTCTCTTACGGGAGAGGAGATAATTTGTAAGGAAGTGAATGAGCCGTTAGAAGAACAGACAAGAGGCAGAATAGTTTGCAATGAAGTTTGGGGGTGGGAGGGCTTCTCCTCTCCAAACCTGCCTCCCTGGCTGGAGACGCCTGGGAAGGGGCAAGGACGGTCTGTGTCCTTGGGGAGGACCTGTCCTTAGGCAAGTGAGGCCAGGTGAGCAAGCCTCTCCGGCATTTGCCCTTCAAGTGCCTACAGCTCAAAGTAATCAATACACCCCGGGGACATGTCCTGAGTGTGGGCAGCCATACTGGGGAGGGCGGGGGGCAGACTCGTCACTAACCTGTTCTGAAATTCTTCAGCACCAGGCTTTTGAGAAGACAACATTTAAACGAGGCCCTTAACTAGGACTTAGACAAAGAGTGAGAAGGTGTTTCCTCTCAGTATGAATATTGAGCAAGGAAGATGCTGTTTGCTGGGAGGATTTCAAAAGCACAAGGTCAGGCACAGTCCCCCTTCCCTCTCACATGGGTTAAATATTCCAAGAGCCCAACAAGTGTGGGCTGAAACCCTGTAGTAAAAGATGCCATTGGCACATTACTTACTGGGAAGCTCAGAGCTGGCCACTAAGATTCAAACATGACCTGGATATGCGCCCTGCAGACAGAGTGTGCCTGGGAGCCTGTGGCTGGTCTACTCGCGGCCCAGAGCACTCTTACTTGGCTCAAACCCACAGCCTCAGGGTACAGAGAACTCGCTGTAAGCTGGCTGCGGAGCGCTGGCCTGCCGATTCCTCCGAAGGAGCCTCAAAGAAGCTGGTCCTGACAAACCTCCAGCACATACACTCCCTGACAGTCCACATCAGCAGTTCTTCCTAAATGCGTGCCCCTTTGCACGGTGCTTCACGAGATAAAAAATGCAGCAAGTATGTCTTTGTGTGTCCAGATTTGTGACTGACTGCCTTTTTTTCTTGTAGCGATCTTGTAAGAGTTTGGCTTCCTATTTTTATTATTCTCACTACATGCTAATACTCCCAACATTTTAGTAAATCACAGTTCTCCAGTTCCTACTGCAGAGTCGTCAAGCTGATTTAATGAGCACTGTCTAATTACTGTTTTACCTTTCACAGCGCACGTAGCAGTGCTCGGCTGTGGTCACTGGCTATGGTTCAAACGCTCAGAAAGGAATAATGAATGAAGATGGCTCTGCAGGATGCACAGCAGCTCATGAGATGCCAGAAAGAACATGTTACATGTATGTAGTGATGCATACCTTCATTAATTAATTCACTCATATGCTCATTATGTAGTCATATGTATGCACCAGAGACTGGAAAGAGCAGATCAGCTTAACCGGCTTTTTCTTAAAACTGCATCCCCTATTAAGGGCATAGAACAGTTGTTAAGGACTCTTGAGCTAGACTAGGAATGTTTAAATCCTGGTTGCACCATTTCTTACCCATGTGACCACCAATTAGCCAATTTGTGTCTCAGTTTCCCCCTCTATAAAATGAGGTTTATAAGAGCAGCTACCTCTACAGGTACATTAAGCAAGTTAGTACATATAATATGTATAAGTACTGCTTGAGCCATAACCCGTATTCTGTAATTGCTACCAACTTTTTTGTTATTTTTGTGTTTTGTCTGCAACACTCAGGGCAATGACACTGTCTATCTCTCTATCTAGTTATCTAGTTACTCAATTAGTTACCTATTACTGTTTGTTTGTTTGGTTCTGTCAGATTATAGGCTGCATAAATAGACTAAATTCCTGGGGCCTGACCCTGTGGTTGGCTGCCAGTGAGGACCGGTAAGTGTTTGCTGCATGAATGAACCAGAGAGTGATGGCTCTGTCGGGATGCAGGGCCCGTCTCGCCTGGACAAGCCTTTCACGTCTGAGGCTTCCATGGCACGTGTCTGTCAAATGCCATTTGTGGAACTCCACCTGGTGTTCTGTCCAGATGGTGCCCGAGACAAAGGGAGGGCAGGGCGTCCAGCCTGCATGGAAGTCACGATGCCAGGTGACGGCAACTCACTGCATTATTCATTGTCAGATGCTATTGGCCAGGGAACACATTGCTGTCGGCTGAGCTCCACAGCGGCCAAGGAGAGCCTGGTTTCAGCAGAAGCTGGACCATCACTGGAGAGAGGGTGGCGTGCCAGAAAGACGACAGTGAAAAGTGAGGCGTTTCTCCATCTTGTCTTGGCTTTGTCACTTGGGCAAGTCACTTCATCTCTTTGGACCCCTCAACGTAATCCTATATAATAAAAGTGTAGTATGCAAATTCTCCCCTTCACCTGGAGTTGTCTGGGAGTTCAACCAAGGGGTTGGGCTGGCCGGAGGAAGGGAGGGAGTACCTGCCTGGCAGCCGGCAGCCGCAAGGGACCCTACCAGTGTTTTTATACACGATGGACCCAAATTGTCATCGGAAATTCCAAAACCTGGTTGTGCATCAGAATCTTTCAGAAAGCCTTCTAAAAACAGATTCTTCTAGACTGGCCATCAGCAAACTTTTTCCATAAAGGTCCAGATAGCAGTTATTTTAGGCTTTGCAGGCCACATGATTAATCTCTGTTGCAATGCTCACACTCGATCTTCCCAGTGCGGGCACAGCAGCCAGAGGCCCTGCGCACGCATGAGCATGGCTGACCTGGACACCTGCTGGGGGTTAGGACAGATTCTCTGCAGATTTACAAAAGCTCCTCCAGCTCTGAGGAGGCACTCACCTCTGGGAGCCACAAGTTACAAGATCTTCAGAGGCTCCTTCTACCTCGTACCAGGGCTGTGCTTCTACCCTTCTTATCCCATGGCGACAAGGGGCTGCCATCAGTCAGCACTACAAAGTGACTTAATCTTCTCTCAAACGCATCACATCTGTGTGTTAGCTTTCAAAGCTTAAGTTTTTAATCTCTCAAAATTCAATTTGCTCCTTGACTAGAAGAGGTTTGCATGTTTCTCACTGTGTTGAGCCCTAAAGCACTCCTCCGGGTGTGACTCCCCTGTCAGCTCTTTGTAAGTGACCCTCTATGGCTAACTAGCAAAGGAGAAGTTAGAACTGTCCCTTTAGGCAGGAAAGCAGCACAATACAAGTGAGACTCCACCCTGAGGAAGGATAGAACATAAAAATATAAAATTATGCAAGTTAAATTAGGGCTGTTACAGATTTGGAGCTAGAATTTCCTTTATGTAGAGAATGCCTTTTCTACTTGTCCTAACTGTTGGATAACAGACAATACACCCTTGTTTTCTGTATTGAGTCCCTGTTTCTACCTGCTGTCTCTGAGTAATTAAAATAGCACCCCCTTTCATTCTCAGAAGTGTTCATTTTGGGTAATAAACTACATGGTCATTCTTAGTGGTGGCTGTGATTCATCCATTTATTTTAAAGGACTAAGAGCTAGACACTGACCCAAGGCTTAATATATATATTGTCCTAATTAATCATTATCTTCCACTGATGGCTGATGTTGTTGGATTGGGTTTTACCAAAAGCAGACCCTAAGGCAAGCCCTTGAGGACATGTAGTTTTTGCCTTTGGTCTATAGATGAGGAAGCCGAGGTTCCACTGAGGTGAATTGGCCATGTGAGATGAACAACCTCAAAGGGCCAGGCAGGTCTGGCATTTGAGCTGCCTGAATGGGTCTAACTCCAAGCCCTCGCTCTGTCATAACATACCCCACTGATCATTTATCTGAATCCCCCAGCTAGTTCAGTAAGCATGACCCTAAGGCAGTCCATAAGCAATGATGGCTCATGATGCACAGTTAAGGGGAGAGGAAATGGGTAAAAGGACAGAGCTCTCTTCACAAGGAAAAAATCACCGAGTACAGTTTTGGAAGGCTCTCCAGAGGAGGCAATTGTCCGGTAGGTCACAGGTCACAGGTCACAGCTCCCCACAGATGGATGGTTGCTGAAACAGGACCCTGGAAGCAGGAGGCAGCAAGAGCGACTAGGTGAGGGCTCGCCCATATGCCATTGGAAATGTGCTCTATGCCTTCTACTTAACGTCTTCACTTGCTCAAAACACATCTGGGGAACTACTATGAATAGACCTGCTGCTCAGGCTGGCTTTCTAAGTCAATAATCTGTATTGTTCACAGTGATTGTAATACACATTGGTCGCCTTTTCTTGCCCATTGATATCTATTTGATCAGAAATGGGAAGGATGCACTGGCCAGGATGTTCCCTGGTAACAGGACAGAGGTGGTTTACTGACCACCTGGGAGCATCTAAAACACCCATGGGCCAGTGAGTTCAGTGGGATGATAAACTTACTAGTACCCTTCCTTACATGTGGAATGTCCAGAGGTCTGAAAGTACCTGTCACGCGTACATGATTGCCAAGGCTAATAAAACCTGAAAGTGGTGTTTTCTTCTTATTTTTCTATAAAATATGAAACCTGGACTAAAGATTAAGTAAAGACCCTGTGACTGACTACTCTAATGGAGTAACAGTTTAGTTTGAAAACTGCTTTAAAAAGTAGAGAAGACACGTTTCTTATAGAAGTGATCCTGCTAATAAAGAAAGAAAGAATGATAGGATTAGAATATCACTGTTTAGCAGTCCTTAATGAGCACCAACATCACAGAGTAGCCCCCAACACCCTGGGACTTCTGAAGGAAGAGCAGAGCACCTGTAAAATAGTCTTAAAAAACAAAATTGAACCTCAATCTGATCAAACCCCTTGATCCATCTACCAATGACCAATTAACAGCAGAACTTGGTGAAATATACCGTGAGGAGAGAATCAGCAAAGTCCAGACTGTGAGAAATGCTACAGGTCAAATAACCCAGTTTCTTCAATATATAAGTTGCAAGGGGAAAAACAAAAACATGGATGGGAAACTGACAGCTTAAAAGAAACTAGCATGGCCTAGTTGGTTTGCTCAGTGAATAGAACATATGAAGGGTCTCAGGTTCGATTCCGGTCAATGGCACATGCCCAGGTTGTGGGTTCGAACCCCAGTGTTGGGGTTGCAGGAGGCAGCTGATCAATGATTCTCTCTCATCATTGATGTTTCCATCTCTCTCTCCCTCTCCCATCCTCTCTGAAATCAATAAAAATAACTTTAAAAAAGGAAAAGAAACTAACTCGCCCAGTAGTTCTGTGCCAAGTACCAAGAGGTTGCTGGTTCCAATCCCGGTCAGGGCACATGCCTGGGTTTCTGGCTTGATTCTCAGTAGGGGACATGGAGGAGACAGCTTATCAATGTTTCTCTCATCATCCATGTTTCTGTCTCTCTCTTCCTTCTTCCTTTATTTTCCTCTCCCTCTCTAAAAACCAATAAAGACATATTTTAAAAAACTAGCAGACATATCAACCAACACTAGTGAGTGGCTGTTATTTAACGTCGTGAGTCAAACAATCTGCAAAAGAACATATATCATCTCCGAGACAAATAGAAAGGTAAGTGCTGGATATATGATGACACCAAGGAATTGATGTTAAATTTAAAGATATGATATTGGTTTTGTAGAAAATGAGTCTTTCTCTTTTAGAGGTACATTCTGAAATATTTATAAAAATATGGTATCTCAGATTTGTTTCAAAATAATGAGGGGAGCTTGAGGATGTGAATATAGCACAGTTGGTCATGAGCTGATAATTTTTGAAGTTGGTTGGTGTTTGTACATGTACACGGACAGATACATTTTGTATTTAGATTTTCCTATAATACTAAGTTAAGACAAACAAACAGAAAATCAGAGCCCCCCAATGTGGGAGAGAGCACACCCGAAGCGGCGCTGCCCTGGGCCTGCAGGGCCCGCGGAAGGCCTCAGATACCCAGCAAAGACATTCTCTGGCTGCCTAACGCATTCAAACCGATAGAGGCCCTGGCAAAGAGCAGCACTCAGTAAACGCTGGCTAACATTATTGCTGGGTGAAAATAGACCAAATTTCCCCCGCCACTTTTTCTTCTGTTGCTTTGCTTGGATTATGTGTTTTCTCAAATTACAGATAATTTCAAATAGATGCAAAAGCAGAAAGAAAAGTGTAAAACACCCATGAGCTTCAACAATTACCAACTCATAGACAACCTTAAGATATACCCCACCTATCCCCTTTCCATGTTATTTTGAAGTAAATACCCAATATATTTTTCTTCATTCATATATTTTAGATTCTTTTATAATGTTTCAGTTTATATAAGCCATTGTTGGCAGCCTACCCATTAGCCATTTCCTTGATTATTCCATCCAATATTGTTCATTTCTCACTCCTATCCCACACAGCCAGCGATACAGACATCACCGAAGCCTCATGGTGACCCTGTTTAGCCCAGGGGTAATTTCATTGTCGTCAGTAACAGGGTCAAGAATGCAACTCAACTGGACCACTGAAACATAAATGGGATACTGTTGGGGGAGCAAAATACTTTTGGAAAATTTTCTGCTTTCCTATGAGGCAGCCACAGATTACAGTCCCCCTCTTCCTATAACTGTTGTCCTGGAGCTGATGCTCAGAGCTGGACTTTAGATGAAGTAATGCCGAAGATGGTTGAAGGCAGGGGAAGGAAGCCGAGTTGCTAAATCAAGCAACCCAAATGCCTATGCCACCTCTGGACTCAGTGTTCTGAGAGTTCATTGTCCAAGCCTGAGTGCAGCAGGTATTTGTCATTTGCTGCTGAAATCACCCAGCTTTGCCATCAGTACAGACCCTTGACCTGTACAGCCTGGGCTTTGAAAGCCAAGTAAGGAATCCGATGGAGATGACATAAGAGAGAGTCGCTTAACCCAAACAGAGTTAGTTTCCATTTAGAGTTAGCATAGGTGGTCCTGGACAGGTTACGGAGGCTCTGTGGTCCTCAGGACCGAGTTTCTCCTGCTGTCCTTCACACATAGCTTCCCTCCTTCTGGCTCAGTCAGCTGCTCGGACTCCACCAGCACAGGCATACTCCAGCCACAGGGAAGAAGGCAGAGATGATGCAGACACTGTGTCTTCAGGACACAAGTCAGAATTAATCACACACATCACACCTCTTTGGCCAGAACTGGGAACAAGGAAACACACAATTTTGGGTGGTCATATGTCCAGGTCTATTTCTACAAGAAAAAGGGAGAAATGAATATTGGAGCACAGAAGAGTAAGGAAGTTTAATTTTATTTGGCTCAAATGACTCTTTTTTAATTAAAATGACTTCAGAATGTAAAACATATTTAAAAGAAATGTTCTTAAGCAACCCCTCGCCCAATAATTTAACAGCTTACTTACTTAGAAATAGGTAAAAATGTATATTCCTTTTATCTCTTCTTTTTAGGTGGAATTCAGAGGGATGCCAACAATCATGTTAGCAGTTTATTACCATCCTATCTAATAAAAAAGTAATATGCAAATTGATCATCACTCCACACACAAGATGGTCACCCCCATGTGGTTAAAGATGGCTGCCCCCATGTGGACACAAGATGGCCACCACAAAATGGCCTGCAGGGAAGGGCAGTTGTGGGCAATCAGGCCAGCAGGGAGGGCAGTTAGGGGTGACTGGATCAGCAGAGGAAGGCAGTTGGGGGAGACCAGGCCTGCAGGGGAGGGAAGTTGGGGGACACCAGACTTGCAGGGGAGGGTAGTTGTGGTGGGGGGAACCAGGCCTGCAGGGGAGAGCAGTTAAGGGCAACCAGGTTGGCCAGGAAGGGCAGTTAGTAGTGACAAGGCCTATAGGGGAGGGCTGTTGGGGGCGACCAGGCTGGAAAGGGAGGGAAATTAGCGGTGACCAGGCCAGCGAGGCAGGAAAGTTAGGGGTGACCAGGTATGTAGGGGAAGGCAGTTGGGGGTGGCCAGGCCTGCTGGGGAGGGCAGTTGGGGGCAACCAGCCCTGCAGGAGAGGGCAGTTGGAGAGAACCAGGCCTTATAGGGGAGGGCAGTCGGGGGCGATCAGGCCAGTAGAGGAGGGCAGTTAAGGGTGACCAGGCCTTCAGGAGAGACTAGTTGGGGGTGACCAGGCCTGCAGGGGAGGACAGTTAGGGGTGACCAGGCCTGCAGGGAAGGGCAGTTAGGGGTGATCAGGCCGACAGGGGAGGGCAATTAGGGACAATGTGGCCAGCAGGGGAGCATTTAGGCATCTATCAGGCTGGCAGAGGAGTAGTTAGCGGGTGATTAGGCTGGCAGGCAGAAGCAGTTAAGGGCAATCTGGCAGACAGGCAGGTGAAAAGTTGGGAACCAGCATTTCTAAATTGTGAGAAGGATGTCCTACTGGGATTGGGCCTAAACAGGCAGTGGGACATTCCTTGAGCAATCCCAGATTGAAGAGGGTGCAGGCTGGGCTGAGGGACACACACGCCCCACCTCCTTCATGCACAAATTTCATGCACCGGGCCTCTAGTGTGGACATAAAATTAATAACTGAATTTTATTGGTTTCCCTTAATTACAAATTTCTTTTCCTCAATTGGACTGCACAGCTATGGCTTAATTATATTCTGCTTTTTAAAAAATATGTTTTTATTGATTTTTAGAGAAAAGAAGGAAGACGGTCAGAGAGATAGAAACATCAATGACGAGAGAGAATCATTGATCAGCTGCCTCCTGCACATCCTCTACTGGGGATTGAGCCCACAACTTGGGCATGTGCCCCACCCAGAAACTGAACCGGGGACCTCTCGGTTCCTGGGTCAATGCTCAGCTGCTGAGTCACACCAGCTGATCCTTGAGCCACACCAGCTGGGCATTTTCTTCTTTGACAGTCACCAGAATCCCATTTCATCATGCTATTATTAATCAGAGTAATCCAACTTATAAAAACATGAAGACAAATAGAGAAATATGATGGCACTGGCAAGAAGTACAGTAGTCTGTAGCCCCACTGAAATTGCTTTTAAAAATAAGGTTTTAGTTAATATGTAAGTGGGATTTCAATTCAGTGGCTGGCAGTAGGTTTTAAGTGATGCATGAGAGCCACCAAAGCAAATGCCTTCCTCTGTGGTTCCCTCAGGGTCAAGTCCCATGCTTCAATGAGAACTTCCCCAACTTGCCGTGATGTGGCGAAACGTTTCAGATGAACAGCACAGCACGATTCTCTGGGAATCAGAAATCTAGTTCAGAGGTTGGTTGAAATACACCCCAAAATGCTCAGCTGCAAAACACATTAAAGTCTCCACGAGGATGGGGACATTTCTGATCTGTATTCCCCACAGAGGTTACTGTTGCAGAAACAAGTGTTTTCTGTGCAGCCGAGGTGGCAGTCCCATCAGGAAGGCTATGGAATCATGTTTACACTCAGAGAAGGGCCTGTGTTACCAAGATGTGTGTTTCCTTCTCCAGCACACTCCTGATGAGCTGGCAAGGAAGTACTAAATAGTTGAGTTTGCTTTCCATTGCAAATGATTTCATTCCTTGGGAAAGGATTTCGTATGGAAAGACATTACTTTGCAAGTCCTGTGTCAAACTACCAGTCAAGTTCTAAGATGTCTCTTAGGGGCTTGCCCTGGTCAGATGGCTTTGGCATTGACATACTGGGTATGCTGGAAGTAAAGAACTCCCAAGGACTGCACATCCAAACGGGTGGTGGCTGTGCTAACTTTTCAAGCTGGAGTCAGTCTTTGGAGGATTGTATTTTTGGCTGATTCCCTCCACACACATTATTGTAAAAAAAAAAAAAAAAAAAGAACAATTGGGATCATATTTGGGAGGAGGGTTGCTTACCAACTCCACTTCTCCTAATTCTACGTAGAGGAGAAAGGACTGTCCCTAAAAGAGGTGAAGGTTGGAGGGAAACCTGTAGACCTCTCTCCAGGGGTAACCTGTCTGATGAGAATGTGAGAAGCCCAATTGCTCATATACAGCCTCTGCCTCCTTTGGCCTTTTCTCTCCCTAAACTGTGTACTCATTGCAGGCACACACCTTCTCCCTGACTGCTCTTAGGCCGGACAAGGGCGAGGCAGGTGCTTCTTTCTATTCAAGTGGTGGGCAAGCTAACACTGTACCATGCCAACTATTCCCAAGTTTGGGCTCCCAAGTCCGTACACAGGGATGGAATATAATAAAGCCATTGGCTTCCATCCCATAGTGTGACTTCATCATTAGATCTCTGATTCTGACCGTCCCCCCACCCCGTGCACTCCTCATGCTGAACTGGAGAGAAGGGGATTGTGCCCAGCACCTGGAGGGGCATTCACAGCGCCCGTTGATTGGACCGCAACGCTTCTCTCCAGCCGGACCTGTCTTCTTCCCTCAGTGCTCTAAGTACACGTGTCTCTATTTCTTCAACATCCTTGTGTTTTTGTATCTGCTGAAAATTCACCTGGTGGTTTTTAATCCACCTGCATGGGCTTGCAGAGTATTTTTTTACTATGATCTGGCTAATGTAATTTAAGCAAGTTTTCCCCTGCTAAATGTGACATGAAAAGTTAAGTAAGAAACAAGTTAACTTAAGGCAAGAGGTTTGCAGGAGGGATTTTGCACAATGTTAGCTAGAGGGAGAGAAGCTATGAAACCCACGGAGAGAAGCAGGATTACACGCTCTCCTCTTGCTGCCTCAGCCACAGTCTGGTCTCAGCCTGCATAAGGGAAGGGCCCACTTACTGCTCACCTGGCCAAAAACTTGCTCTAGCAAATGAGCTCAGTGTGAAAGGGATAACAAAACATGGTTCCTGGTACTTCATCTCTGAGCACTCCTGTCCCCAAAGATGAAAGTTTAAATGCTACACGTGTCATTACAACAGCAAGTGTTTAACACAGCAAAAGAATTACAACCGGGAGGAATGGCCAGGACCACGCGGCTCAGCTGCTCTGCCTGCCAGCCGCTGTGGCAGGTCCATGTGTTCTCCACCCAGGGGTTCAGGCACCGTTTAGGCACAGCTAGCAGATGCCAGTGAGGGGCAGTAATGGACCAGACAGGCAGGTTTCCTGCCTTCACAGAGGCGACAGGGTGGGGGGTGGGGGTGGGGGGGGGTGGGGGGGAGAAGATAAGCACTTAAGCCTGGAATAAAGTGCTCTGATGGAGAGGGCGATGCTGGCAGGAAAGCCTCTAGCAAAGCAATTAAGCTGGTCTAGGCACTGAAAGGTTTTGTGGATGAAGTGGCTTTTAAACTTAGACTGAAGGATGTGTTTGAAGGAAAAGCAGTGTTGCAGTTGGAAGGTAAATGCGGGTTCCAGCAGCTGAGGGACTCTGGGCATGCACCCACCCTGTCCTGCAGGCCCAGCTCCCAATCTCTGAAAGAAGGGCTTGAGGAAAGGCACCTGTCCAGGTCCTTTGGTCTGTACAGGTCCCAGGACCCTGGGAGATTGCCAATCAGGTTAGTCCATCTCTAGTCCATCCTTCCTGACAACATGCAACTCATACAAATAAGAGAAAATTGAGGAAACATCCACGGGGAGGTTACAATGCTAAAACTGGAAAACAAGTCACTAGCTTTGAAGTCAGATCATAGTAGGCTGAAATCCTGCAACTGAGGTTGATGACTTTGACTGGGAATTGAACCTGCGGCCCTTTGGTGCACAGGGTAAGCTAGGAATATTGGTAGTTTATACTAGGTACTTTATGTTACCTTTAAATTGTGGGGATGGTCTAAAAAGGCAGCAAATTTAAAGAAAAATGTCAAGAGTAATGGTAGTAAATAAAGGAAGGATATGGCAAGTACTTTTGCTGTCACTGAGCAAGTATGCTTTTGAGATTCATAGGTCAAAAGGAGACCTTATGTTCGGAATCCAACTCAGTGTAGGAGGATTAGTAAGTCAGCTATTTTGGGGAGGAAAGAGAGCCGGGGATTTCAAGATCTCTGCCAGTGCTGCGCACGTTTCCTTCGGCGCAAGGCTTCCCTTGGAGATGCTTACCTTGGTGACAATAATTATAACACTGAGAATCCTAACGAGGTTTCCTGTTAAAATCCGTAGTCTAAGAAGATACTCTCGAGTCCAGGATAGGAGAACAGTAAGCCAAGCTTCAGGACTGGACTAATGGAAAACTCAAAATGGACGTAAAACTGCCTCGCCTCATATCAACAACAAAACAGAGGAAAATGTGGGACTGGCTTGGGAACTGGCAACTAATGAAACATCCTCTACATTTCATGCTGGGAAACTTCATGAGAAGACACAGAAAACCTGGAAACTGCTGGTGGAAAAATAATGACGGATATCTTTGCCAACTCCTAAAAATAAGCAATAAATGTTAACTAACTGTGGGCCTGTACAGCTATTTTAAAAATCAACAGAATTTAAAAAATGGAAGAATTAACTTCCATTATAATGACCTTATCGAAAACCCTAAATTGATTAATTTTTTAAAAGAAAATGTCACTTAAAGATGATAAGCACTTACATCCAATAAATAACAAAATCAGAACACTGCTCAGGAGGGCTTTTGTTGATTCAACTTGCAGATTCAGTTCTTGAGATAAAATTATTTTAGCTTTTTTCCCCTTTATACATGAAGTCTTGGCTACCACATTTATTACATTCTCATAGTTTCTTTGATTCTGGTCCTTTATTTAAATTTGTCTTCTATTTTCTTGTAGGACAGGTATTTTAAAAATACTACCTTTAACCCTTGTAAGCAAGGAGTGGAGTATTTTGAGCCAAGAGTGGGAGGTAAAATCATTCTAATGAATTTTTTTAGTAACTTATTAATACAATATCTTATGGGAGGCACCACAGAAGGAAAATTTCAGTGCAATGAAAACAAACACAAAAAGTGAAGCACAATGGAGAAGTAATTTAATAATTCAAAACAACAAAGAGGAAGTAATTAAGATCTTACAGCTTCTGCAGGAGCTGGATGGGACATGTCATGGATGAAGTGTAGTCCTGTTCAGGCACAATGCAGTGGTGCTGGAAGAAACACACGTGCATGTGTGAAATGGGTCAGCTTACAGTGCAAACCCATGTAGCTGCCTATGTGAATACAAAGCCTTGTTTTGAATTCTTCCAAGTTGGCTAGAAATTGATTTTTTTTAAAATGTATCTTTGTTGTTGTAAGTATTACAGATGTCCTTTTTCCTCTCCCGCACTGAACCACGCTGCTGCTCTCCTGACCTCCCCACACTATTGTGTGTGTCCATGGGTTATGCGTATATGCATATAAGTTCTTTGGTTAATCTTTTGCCTCTCCCCCCACCCCCTTTTCTCTGAGATTTGTTAGTTTGTTCCATGCTTCCATGTCTCTGGACCTATTTTGTTGGTTAGTTTATTTTGTTCATTATATTCCATGTTAGAACATATGATACTTTTCTTTCTCTGACTGGCTTATTTCACTTAGCATAATAGTTTCCAGGTTTTGATATTGCCTCAAGGGTAAGAGATGCTTTTTTTCTATAGCTGCATAGTATTCCATGGTGTAAATGTACCACAGCTTTTTTATCTACTCATCTGCTAATGGGCACTTGGGCTGTTTCCAGATCTTACCTATTGTAAATAATGGTGCTTTAAAAATAGGAGTACATATATTGTTTCTGATTGATGTTTTGGGTTTCTTAGAATATATTCCTAGAAATGGGGTCACTATGTCAAATGGCAGTTCTATTTTTAATTTTTTGAGGAAACCCCATATTGTTTTCCATAGTGGCTGCATCAGTCTGCATTCCCACCAGCAGTGAACTAGTATTCCCTCTTCTCTAAATCCTTGCTAGCACTTGTTATTTTTCAAAAATATATTTTATTGATTTTTTTACAGAGAGGAAAGGAGAGGGATAGAGAGAGTCAGAAACATCACTGAGAGAGAAACATTGATCAGCTGCCTCCTTCACACCCCCCACTGGGGATGTGCCCACAACCAAGGTACATGCCCTTGGCCAGAATCGAACCTGGGACCCTTGAGTCTGCAGGCCGATGTTCTATCCACTGAGCCAAACCTGTTAGGGCTCATTTGTTAATTTGTTGATGGTAGCCATTCTGTCAGGCATGAGGTGATACTTCATTGTCATTTTGATTTGCACTTCTTGGATGATTAGTGACTTTAATCATTTTTCATATGTCTCTTGGATCTATATGTCCTCTTTGGAGCAGTGTCCATTAAGGTACTTGGCCAATTTTAAAAATTGGATTGTTTGTCTTCCTTTTGTTAAGTTGTATGAGTTCTCTATATATTTTGGAAATTAACCCCTTGTCAGAAATCATCGGTAAATGTAGTGAGCTCCCTTTTCATTTTGTTGATGGTTTCTTTTGCTGTGCAGAAGCTTTTTAGTTTAATGTAGTCCCGTTTGTTAATTTTTCCTTTGTCTCTCTTGTCCCAGGGGATATATCTATGAAGATTCTGCTATATGAGATGTCTAAGATTTTGTTGCCTATTGTTTCTTCTAGGATTTTTATGGTTTTATCACTTACATTTACGTCTTTTATCCCTTTTGAGTTTATTCTTGTGTATGGTATAAGTTGGTAGTTTAGGTTCTTTTTTTTTTTTCTTTTTTTTTTTTTTTGCAGGTGCCTGTCCCAATTTTCCCAGCACCATTTATTAGTTTCTTTATTGAAGAAACTGTCTTGGCTCCACTGCATGCTTCTTTGTCAAATATTACTTGAGTGTAATGACTTGAATTGATTTCTGAGTTCTTTGTTCTGTTCCATTGATCTATATTCCTGTTCTTGTGCCAGTAGCTGGCTGTTTTGATTACAATGGCTTTGTAGTATAATTTGGTATTGTGATCCCTCCCATTTGTTCTTCTTTCACAAGATTGTTGTGGCTATTCAAGATCATTTTTTTCCTTATACATTTTTGGAGTATTTATTCTAGATCTGTGTAATACTCGATTGGTAATTTAATAGGAATTGTGTTGAATCTAAAGATTGCGTTGGGTAATATAGACATTTTAATGATGTTAATTTTTCCAACCCATGAACATGGTATATTCTTCCAGTTGCTTGTATGTTCCTCTATTTCTTTTTTTAAAAACCTGTGGTTTTCTGAGTACAGGTTCTAATTATTACACTTCTAATTATTTCCCATTAAGTATAATGTTCACTGTAGGGTTGTCATATATGGCCTTTATTATTTTGAGGTATGTGTCCTCTATTCCCAATTTGCTGAGAGTTTTTATAAAAAATTGCTCCTGGATTTTGTTGAATGATTTTTCTGCATTTATTGATATGACTATATGATTTTCATTTTGTTTATGTGGTGTATCACATTTATTGATTTGTGAATATTGTACTAGCTTTACATTCCTGGGATAAATCCCACTTTATCATGGTGAATACTTCTTTAACATGTAACTATGCAATTTGCTAATATTTTGTTGAGGATTTTGGTATCTATGTTCTTCAGAGATATGGGTCTGTAATTTTTTTTCTTTGTAGTGTCTTTATCTGGTTTTGAAATTATGACACTGCTGGCCTCAGAAATAGAGCCTGAAGGCCTTCCTTCCTTTTGAAGTTTTTGAAATATTTGATAAAGATAGGTGTTAGTTCTTCTTTGCATGTTTGGTAACACTCTCCTCTAAAGCTTTCCAGTCTAGGACTTACGTTTGCTGGGAGTATTTTTGATTACTGCTTCAATTTTATTAGTTGTTATTGGTCTACTCAGGTTTTCTGATTCTTTGTGATTGACTTTTGGAAGATTGTTTGTTTCTAACAATTTATCCATTTCATCCAGGTTGTGCAGCTTGTTGGCATATAGTTGTTCATTATATTTTCTTACAATCCTTTGCATTTCTATTGTGTCAGTTGTTACTTCATCTCTTTTGATTTTATTTATTTGGATCCTCTGTTTCTTGATGAGTCTGGCTGAAGGTTTATCAATCTTGTTCCTCTTGATTTTTTTTAAAGCTCTTGATTTTAGTGATCTTTTGTATGTTTTTATCCTCTATGTCATTTATTTCCACTCTGATCTTTATTATTTCATTCCTTCTACTTTGGACCTTTCTTGTTGTTCTCTTCCTAATCCTTTTAGTTATAGGATTAGACATTTCAGTAGAGATTTTTCTTGTTTCTTGAGATAGGCCTGTAATGCTATGAACTTTCCACTCAGGACTGCTTTTGGTGTGGGTTGTTTTGAATTCATTTTCATTTGTTTGGGGGAAGTTTTTTATTTCTTCCTTGATCCCATTGGTAACTCATTCATTGTTTAATAGCATACTACTGAGCCTCCATGTGTTTGCATGTTTTTGAGGTTGTGTTTTTTTATTTTTATTTTTTGCAATTTATTTCTAGTTTCATGCCATTATAATCTGAGATGTTTTACATTATTTTAATATTTTTTTCATTTTTTAAAGCTTATTTTGAGTCCTAATTTGTGGTCTATCTTTGAGGATGATTCATGTGTATATTCTACAGCTTTAGGGTGAAATGTTCTGTAAATGTCAATTAAACTCATCTGATGTGTGTCATTTAAGGTAGCTGTTTTATGTTCATTTGAGGAGGGGGGCGGTCTGGAGGATCTACCCAGTGATGTCAATGAGTTGTTCAAGTCACATACTATGACTGTATTGTTATCAATCTCTCCTTTAATGTCCTCCAAGAGTTTATTTTAATATAATTAGGTGCTCTTTTATTTTGAGCATATATGTTTAACAGAGCTATAGTCTTTTAATGGATCAATATCTTTACTATTGCAGAGTGAACTTCTTTGTCTCTTTTATGGCCTTTACTCTGAAGTTTATTTTGTGAGAATAAGTATTGTTACCCTTGTTTTGTTTTGTGTGTGTGTGTGTGTGTGTGTGTGTGTGTGTGTGTGTCCATTTGCATGGAAGATTTTTATCTATCCCTCCACTTTCACCCTGTGTGTTTTCTTATTTGTTCAACTACTCTATGTCTTTTGATTGGAGCATTTAATTCACGTACATTTAAGGTTATTATTGATAGGTTATTGATACATTTAAGGTTATTATTGCCATTTTTATTCTTTATGCCTATTATCTCTCTGTTTCTTCTTACAGCACGCCCTTTAAAATTTCCTGCAATGTTGGTTCAGGGGTAATAATTTTCTTCAGACTTTTTTTGTGTGTCTAGGAAGCTCTTTATTTCACATCAATTTTGAATAATAGCCTTGATGGATAAAGTAGTCTTGGTTTTAGATCCTTGTTTTTCATTACCATGAATAATTCATGCCATTCCATTCTGGCCTGTAGTGTTTCTGTTGCAAAATCAGCTGACAACCTTACTTTATGGGATCTTTTTGTAGGTAACAAATTGCTTTTCTCTTGCTGCCTTTAAGATTCTCTCCGTGTCTTTAATTTTTTGACATTTTAATTTGTGTGTGTGTGTGTGTGTGTGTGTGTGTGTGTGTGTGTTTGTGTGTGTGGGGGTGCTGTTTGGATTCTTCTTGCTTGGGACTCTGTGTTTCCTGAACTTGTGTGACTTTTTCCTTCACTATGAAAGTTTTCTGCCATTATTTCTTCAAACAGGTTCTCTATCCCATGCTCTTTTTCTTCTCCTTTCTGTATTCCTATGATTTGAGTATTGTTACCTTACATTTTGTCCCTCAGCTTCCTAAAACTGTCCTCCTGCTTTTTAATTGTTTTTTTTTTCTTTTTGGTTCTCTGATTGAGAGATTTTTTTTCTGCCCTGTCTTCTAATTTGCTGATCCTATCCTCAGCTCCCTCTAATATGCTATTTATTCCTTTCAGTGTATTCTTTATTTCTGCTATGTCATTCTTCATTTCTGACTAGTTCTTTTTTATAATTTCTCTATTTTTTTATGTAGTTGAGTATTCTTATAATCATTACTTGGATAAATTGCTTATATCCATTTCATTTAGCTCTTCTGGAGAATACTCTTATACTTTCATTTGGGGGTTGCTTTCTTGTCTCCCCATTTTGACTCCCTGTTTGGGTTTGTTCCTAGGCATTAGGTAGATCTGCTACAACTCAGTCTTGGTATGTTGGTCTTAGGTAATAGGTGACCTGTGGGACTCAGTAGTTCAATCTCCCTGATCACTGGACCTGGGTGCTCTAATAATGTCCTTTGTGCAAGCTGTTTGGGCCCTCCTGTTGTAATTGTGTTTTGCTTGCTATTGGCCTGTTCATGCTTAGTCTCACCCCACAGGCTGGCTGACAGTAAGGCTCAAACCCCAACACAGTATGGCTACTGTATAGGTGCTTATCACATGAATCGGAATGCATCTCAGCTCAGTTCAGAGACTGCCATATTTCCCTGTGCATATATTGTTTGTAAGGCTTTTTTTTTTCTTTTATCCTGCTCTGTTGTTGTCTGAAGCTGGCCATTGGCTTTATTGATTTTAGGCCTCTTTGGAGGGTTCTGGTGCAGGTCAAAGTCAGCACTTTTTTGTTGTTTGTTTGTTTGTTTGTTCATTTTTACTTGTCCTAAGTACCCTAATTAGAGCTCTCAGTGATTCATAGCTTGTGACTCCCTCTACTGGGGCTTGGTAGGAAAGGACCAAGATCTGCTTTTACTAGCCCAGGGCCCAGCAACAAGTCAGGCAAAGACATCAAGCACCCAGAGATTCGCCTCTGCCTGCAGGCTGATTGTGAGGTTCAGTCACTTAATGTTGTTTGTTCTTCACAGGGTATAAACTCCACAGGGTGGGGAAGAGGTTTTCCAATAGGTAGGGGAGATGCTTCTCCCTAGGCCAGTGGTCGGCAAACTCATTAGTCAACAAAGCCAAATATCAATAGTACAACAATTGAAATTTATTTTGAGAGCCAAAAACTGACTTCTGGGCATGGATCACAAAGTTTCAATCAAACTCTACATGTGTGCCCACACGTGGTATTTTGTGGAGGAGCCACACTCAAGGGGCCAAAGAGCCGCATGTGGCTCATAAATCACAGTTTGCCGACCACTGCCCTAGGCTAATGCTAAATTGATGGGAAATCTCTGCCTGAGAAAGATGGCTTCTGCAGTATGGGGAAGTGACTCAGCACAAGGATCCTGGTAGCTGTCTTCTCAGCTCTTTCCCCAGAAGCATCAATCCCAGATTCTCCCCACACAGCTCTAGTCCATTCTGACTTCCCTCTCCTGGACCCCAAGGTGAGTGGCTGCAAACAAATTCAGTGTGTTGGACCTTTAAGAGAGTTCCTGTGTTTCTCGCTATCTCGCCCTGCCGGACAGAACTCCCACTGCTTTTCCCAGCCAGGCGTCACGTGGGCACCTTTTCTGGATTTGTTACTCTGAGCTGGAGAGTCCAGCTTGGAGTTTAGATTCCAGACTTCTCATGGGGAACACCCCCTCCACCACTGAGATGTCCCTCAGAACTTTGGCTGTGGGAGCATAATCAGTCTTCTTGTGCTTCTGCATTTCCTACAAGTCACAGTGTGGCCTCCTCTTCATGTCCTTGGTTATAGGGGTTCTTTCTGGTTAGTCTTCAGTTGGTTATTCAGGATTTTTCCCCCTATATTTTAGTTGTACTTCTCATTTGGTCCTGGGAAAAGGTCAGGGTAGCTCCCACTTAACCCACTGCCATCTTGTAATCCTCCAAAATTTGATTTTTCTTTAAGAAAGTATAATTGCTTACAACTAATTAAAAACATTTAAAACCACGATGTAGCTTTCCAGTGAGTGCCCAGGAGACACTGAGGTGGCTGGCCTGGGAATCAAACTTGGGAAATCACCGTGAAGAGGAGACTACTGCTGCCTGGAGGCACCACTTGTTGACCTTCAAGTAAGGTCCATATTTGAGACTAACTTTTCCCAGATCAACTAAACGCACCAGAGATTTGGCATTCAGCATCCTGAATCCAAACTGACACTTCATCGAGGCTCAACTATTATTCTTCCAGCCAGGGTTAATGGCCTGTGGGTTATACTCAGAGATAAAGACAACCAAGCGCTGTATTTCTTACCAGTCTCCTGCTGTCTATTAATAGCCTTGACACTTTCAGCATTATGAACCCACAGCAACAAAATACTAGCATTCCAGTCACAATGGTGGAGTAGATAAATGCTGTGCTCACCTCCTCCCATGACCACATCCAAATGACAACCAAATTATAGAACAATCAACTTGGAGAATCATCTGAAAACTACCTGAACAGAAGTCCTTAACTAAGGATATAAAGAAGCTACGTTGAAACCTGTAGGAGATGAGACAAGAAACTGGCTGCTCTTATACCCACATGTGGTGGTTGGGAATTGGGAGAGATATCTCAGCTGTAGAGATCTCCCCTTAGAAGCCAGGGGTCCCAGCCTCACACCAGGCTCCCCAAGCCAGAGCACCAGTGCTAGGAAGAGAAATCCCCACAACATCTAGCTATAAAATTCAACAGGGATTCTGTCCATCTGTATGAGATAGAAGGCTGCTAGAAACCCAGGCATCTCTTAAAGGGCCCATACACAGACCTACTTGTTGAAGGCATTCACTTTGTAGCTCCTACCAAGTAACCCGAGGCCAGTTACAGGCAGAGGCTGACCTTGGCCTGCTCTGAATCTCTTCCCCACAGTCCCCAAAACCAACACACCTGATGGCTGGCTTCAGACCACAACAGTGCATCATTGGATTAACTCCATAAGCAGCACACCCAATGGTGATCTCAGCAGGATCACAGCCTGCTATAAAATCCTGCTCCATAGGGTCAATGCCATACAGTAATTCATACATTGTGGTCATGGCCAATTCTCACAGCTAGTGAGCCTGAGAGGCAATCCCACTCCCTGATATGCCAACAGCAATACAGGAGGGCACACACAACTCACAAGGGACACCCCAGGTGCATCTAGCTCAAGAAAGCAGGGAGATTGCAGCAGTAGGCCCCCAAATTACACCTATTACATAAGGCCACCAGGCCAAGGTTGGGAGACATAGCAGATCTACCTAATGCATAGAAACAAACACAGAGAAACAGCCAAAGTCGGGGGGGGGGGGGGGGAGAGTCAAGAGAACAGGACAAAATTACATAAAAAGAACTAAAAAAACAATGGGGGCAAGCAATCTACCAGATACAGAGTTCAAAACACTTTTCATAAGAATGCTCATGTAGCGAAAATTTCAAGAAATAGATAGTGAATATAAAAAAATGAAAACCATAATTAAGGTCCATTCAGAAGTGAAGAATACACTGGATGAAATGAATAGCAGATTAGATGAAACAAAGGAGAAAACACCCAATCAGAACAGCAAAATAAATAAATAAATAAATAAATTAAAAAAAAAATAAATCCTATCTAATACAAAAGTAATATGCAAATTGACCATGCCACCACTATCCCCACAAGCCATCTCCACCAGCCAATCAGGAGCGAATATGCAATAAACCCAAACAAGATAGCTGCCAGTCATAGGGAGCTGGAGGGAGGCTTGGGTTTCCCTGGCAATGGAGGAAGCCAAGCTTTCCGCCTACCCTTGCTGGCTCAGGCCTCCACTCAATGCTACAAAGTTTCAATTACAGAAGATAATGATGGCAGCCACAGAGCTGGAGAGAGCAGGAGGCTTGAGTTGCACCCAGAGATGGAGGAAGCCAAGCTTTCCACCTGCCCTGGCAGGCACACTCCTCTGCTTAAGGCTACAAAGTTTCAACTGTAGAAGATAAATAAATCCCAGATACCAGGACCTCTGCTTGGGTCAACAGGGTGCGTGGCCAGCATGCAAACCACCACAGGCACCTAGCCTGGGCCTCCCCACATCCCAAGGGAACCCCCACCCTAATCCGGGACACCCTTCAGGGCAAACCAGCTGGCCACCACCCATGCACCAAGCCTCTATCCTATCTAATAAAAGAATAATATGCAAACTGACCATCATTCTAACACACAAGATGGCTGACCCCTGTGGTCAATGATCCTGCCTCCATGTGGACACAAAATGGCCACCACAACATAGCCAGCAGGGAAGAGTTGGGAGGGACCAGGCCTGAAAGGGAGGGCAGTTGTGGGTGATCAGGCCAGCAGAGGAGGACAGTTAGGGTGACCAGGCTGGCAGAGGAGGGAAGTTGGGGTAACCCAGCCTGCAGGGAAGGACAGTTTGGGGGGACCCAGGACTGCAGGGGAGGGCAGTTAGGGGCAAACAGGCTGGCAGGGGAGCAATTAGGCATCAACCAGGCTGGTAGGGGAGTGGTTAGGGGGTGATCAGGCTGGCAGGCAGAAGCAGTTAGGGGCAATCAGGAAGGCAGGCAGGCGAGCAGTTGGGAGCCAGCAGTCCTGGATTGTGAGAGGGATGTCTGCCCGTTTAGGATCAGGCCTAAATGGGCAGTCAGACATCCCTCTCGGTGTCCCAGATTGGAGAGGGTGCAAGCTGGGCTGAGGGACACTCCTCCCACTCTGTGCACAAAATTCGTGCACTGGGCCTCTAGTAAATAAAATAAAAATGTTTGCTTGCCCCCAGTATCCTCATCCCCCCAGACACCCAGGGCTGACCCAAAGTGCAGGCAAGCCTCAAATGGTGGCTAGGTGGGGGTAACCAGGGCCAGCTGAGGCTTGTGCTACAGGCAGTAGCAACAGCAGAGGATGATGCGGGCGTAGCCTTTCCCTGATCGCCGGGTTGCCTCCCATCCCTGAGGGCTCCCAGACTGTGACAGGGGCAAGTTGGGCTGAGATACCCCCCTTCCAGTGCATGAATTTTCATGCACCGGGCCTCTAGTATAAAATAATATTGAATTGCAACTGTGATTGAAAATTTTAAACAAATTAAATTAAATAAAAGCAAAAAAATGTGGCTAAAAAAACTCTTTATAAATTAAAGAAAACTTTTTGCAACCACCAGATATAACTAAGCCATTAAAGTTTTAGACTTGAACCTTCACTTCACTATGGAGGAAACAGAAGAAACTGGATTTGCTTTGAGTCTTTTTTAAAAATAAAATCCAAACAGGATGGTATTTTCCTATTGATTTTAGAAAGAGTGGAAGAGCAAGGGAAAGGTAAGAGAAATATCAATGTGAGAGAAACACACTGATTGGTTGCTTCCTGCATGTGCCCGGACCAGGGCCCAGTCTGGGGGGAAGCCTGTAATTGAGGTACATGCCCTTGACTGGAGTTGAACCTGGGACATTTTGGTCTGCAGTCTGATGCTCTATCTACTGAGCCAAACAGGCTATGGTTAATTTTGAGTCTTACAAGGAAAAATATATCTGTATAAGGAAAAGGGAGGGCAGATTTACAATATGGGGAACAAAGGGAGAAAGAAACCCAAAAGCAGGAAGGCTTTAGGCATGTCCAGGAGACACTGAATGTTTTAGTTTGATTCAGAAGAGAAACTCATGTGGAGGAAGTAGGAGATCAGGCTTGGAAAGCAAATGAGAGATCACATATTAAATGATATTTCATATTAAGCTTTGATGTTTAGGTCTTATCCTATAGGCAATAAAGATTGGAAGGTCTGCAGATTGAGATAATCAAGGAGGGTTTTCCAACAAAATTAACACCATCTATCTGGAAGAGAGACTGCAGAAGGAGAGATTGGCCAGGAGGTTACTGCACTATTCCAGGGACTCTAGTGGAGGCAGGAGGAAGGGAAAGCTAGTGGATGAGATAAGATCTGTGGCAATAGATAAATCTATAGGACTGATAAATTGTTTCATCTTAGAAAATGTCAAAGATAACTCTTTTGGGGGGGCTCTCAACAGTAGCAGACATCCTAGTGCAAATATCCAGTAGGACTTTTGGAACCTGAGTTTAGAAGACTGTCCAGGAGTGCTGATGCAGGATGCAGGTCATCCAATAAGGATGGGTCAGGAAGAAACTTCCCAAGGAAGGACTTGAGAGAGAAGCTGAATCTTGGAGGATGAATGCCAAATGTCCATGCTCATTACAGCTTACCTCAAAAAAACTTGCTAAGCTGAGAAACCATTCCCTTTGAATGTGTGTGATTAAGTGATCTCAAATATCCATACTTCCATTCACATAATTGGCTACATCACCTAATTTAAATGTGCCCTTATAGTAGGACCATAAACCTCATCTCATCAACCCAGGTCAAGTTTTAACAAAAGGAAGGTGGGGTGGGGGGAGGGGGAGGGAGAGAGCTAGAATACTTATTTCCCTGTCAAGGGTGGTTAAGATGAGGCCTATTAAGGGCCTGGGGATTGCCTACAAATTCTTTTCCATACTGTTCATGCATATATTCATTTTATACCTAGAGAAAAGGAAGCCTCTTCAATCCAGAATTTCTCTGACAGCTATCAGCTGCCTTATTACCCAATCGGAAATTGCCTCTCTGAAGGCTTCCCATCATGTCAGAAAGATTCCATCAATGAAAATTCTTCCCCCTGAGAGCCCAGAAACAATTCTAATGTTCATGGTCAACTGATTTTCTACAAAGGGGCCAGCATAATCCAATAGGAAAAGAATCGTCTTTTCAATAAATCATACTGGGACAACTGGACAGTTGCATAAAAAAGAATGAAGTTAAGACGTAAACTCTTAGAAGAAAAAACAATAGTAAATCTTCATGATGGGCATTTCATAGGTAAGACACCAAAAGAACAAACAAAACACCAGAAGACTGATAAATTAGACTTCAGTAAAACTAAAGCTGTTTGTGCTTCAAAGGACACCATCAAGAATGTGAAAAACAACCCACTGTCTGGGGAGATAAATTTGCCAGTCATGTATCTAATAAGGAACTTTTCTCCAGGATGTAAAAAGAACTCCTATGCCTCCATAATAAAAAGACAAGGAGCCCAATTAAAATATTGCAAAGCGAAAGGAACCAAGATGGCAGCATAGGTAAACACCTATTGTGCTGCCCCGCGCAACAATTCCAACACTACAACATAACAACAAAACAAACATCATCCAGAATCACCAGAAAGCTGGCTGAGTGAAAATTCCACAAATAAAAGTAAAGGTGGGACACTGAGACTCAGAAGAGCGGCGGAGTGCAGCCTTGAAGATGCGCCTGGAGAGAGGTTCAGAGCCATGTGTGTGCGTGGGCTGTAGGGCGGGCAGCAGCAATCCCGGCTGGATTCCTCCAACAGGGAGGGCAGAGATGCCCCACAGCACAGATTCCCCAGTGCCAGGCAAGGTCCGAGGTCCGGGGTACACACGCTAAAAGCTGGGTGCGGCAGAGGTCTCCGAGTTTGAGGAGAGTGCGCGTAGCTTGGAACAGCAGTCTGCACGTAAAGTGCACAACAGCACAGAGAGGACACGTGACTTGTTCCTCATTCGGAAGACCACCGGACTGCTTTGTTTTACAACCCTGGGCGAGACTTTGGGTGTGCAGACTCATTTGGGGAGAGGCAGAGTTGTCTGGAAACGGGTGGAGACCAGCGGCAGCTTTTTCTTGGAGGTGCACAGCCATTACCACCCAACACAGAGACCCTTGCGCTGCATAGGGTGTAGCTGACGATGCGTGCTCAACCTGGAGACTCCGCCCATCCAACCTGAACACAGCTCACCTTCACACCCAATTGGCCTGGAGGTCAAACCCTCCTAGTGCTAACAACAATTAGCTGGGCTTAACTCCAACAATAATTTACAACCCATAAAGGATTGCAGTAAGAGTATCCACCTCAGGTAACCGGGGAGGCTGACCCACTGTCCCTTAGAGGACATCTACCACACAAAGCTAATCGACCAACTCAGGAAAGCAGCCACAATGCAGAGAAATGGAAAGAAATCAGGTGTGAAAAAATGGAGGAAAAAATTGACTAGACATAGAGTTCAAAACCACAGTAGTTAGGATTTAAGAGGCTCCTAGAAAAGGCCGATGAACTTAATGAGAACTATGAGGAAATGAACAAGACCAACGAGGAAATGAACAAGACCTACGAGGAAATGAATGAGACCTACAAGGAAATGAACAAGACCTATGAGGATACGAACAAGATCCTCAAGGATATGAAAAAGGACCAACTAGAAATTAAACATATACTGATTGAAATAAAAAATATTACACGAAGTCCTAAAAGCAGTCCAGAGGGCCATAAGAACCAAGTCAAAGATTTGAAATACAAAGAACCAAAATCAACTCGGCTGGAAAAGCAAGAAAAAAAAAGAATCCAGATAATTGAAGATATGAAGATAGTGTAAGGGGCCTCTGGGACAACCTCAAGCATGCCAACATCCAAATTATGGGGTTGCCAGAAAAAGGGAGAGAGCAAGGTAATGAAAACCTACTTGAAGAAATAGTGACTGAAAACTTCCCCCACCTGGTGAAAGAAACTGACTTAAGGAGGAACCAGGATGGTGGCATAGGTAAACACCTATTGTTCTGCCCTGCGCAACGATTTAAAAACTACAACATAACAACAAAACAAACTTCACCCAGAATCGCCAGAAAGCTGGCTGAGTGAAAACTCCACAAATAAGAGTAAAGGTGGGACACTGAGACTCAGAGGAGCAGCGGGAGCGCAGCCTTGAAGACGGAAACAGGTTAGGAGCCATCCTGGTCGCGTGCGTGCATGCGGGCTGGGGATGGAGCAGCAACCCTGGCTGGATTTCGCCAACGGGGAGGGCGGAGACGTCCCACTACACAGATTCCCCAACGCCAGGCGAGGTCCGAGATCTGGGGTACGTGGAGACGTCCCACTGCACAGATTCCCCAGTGCCAGGCGAGGTCCGAGGTCTGGGGGACGCACCCTGGAAGTGGGGCGCGGCAGAGGTCTCCTAGTCTGCAGAGAAACCCGGAGGCTGGGAAAAGAAGTTTGCGCGCAAGTGTCGCAAAAACCCGAGACTTGCCCCCTGAAAACTTATCTCTTGCTCCCAGAAACCATCTATTTTATAACCCTGGGCTAGACTTTGGGAGTGGAGACTCATTTGGGGAGAGGAAGAGTTGTCTGGCAAGGGGAAGAGACTAGTGGCTTTCTCTTGGAGGTGCCTGTAGCCATCCCCATCCAACAGAGACCTGCGAGTGCGCGCGCGAGCGCCGCATAGGATGTAGCTGACACTGAGGCTGCCTGCGCAGCTCAGAGACTCCGCCCATCCAACCTGAACACAGTCTCCCTTCACAGCCAATTGGCCTGGAGGTCAAACCCTCCTAGGGCTATCAACAACAAGCTGGGTTTAAATTCAAAAATACTGTACAACCCATAAAGGATTGCAGTGAGAGTATCCATCTCAAATAACTGGGAGGCTGTGCCACTGACCCTTAGAGGATATCTACCACATAAAGCAGCCACCATGCAGAGATATGAAAAGAAATCAGGTGTGAAAGAAATGGAGGAGAAAAGACGACAAGACACAGAGTTCAAAACCACAGTTATAAGGCTTTTCAAGAGGCTCCTAGAAAAGGCCAATGAACTTAATGAGAACTACTAGGAAATAAACAAGACCAACCAGGAAATGAATGAGACTTACAAGGAAATGAATGAGACCCTCAAGGAAATGAACAAGACCTCTGAGGATATGAACCAGACCCTCACGGATATGAAAAAGGACCAACTAGAAATCAAGCATACACTGACTGAAATAAAAAATATTACACAAAGTCCTAAAAGCAGTCCAGAGGGCCACAAGAACCAAGTCAAAGATTTGAAATACAAAGAAGCAAAATCCGCTCCGCTTGAAAAGCAAGAAACAAAAAGAATTCAGATAATTGAAGATAGTGTAAGGGGCCTCTGGGACAACCTCAACATCCGAATTATTGGGGTGCCAGAAAAAGAGAGAGAGCAAGTTAAATGAAAACCTATGTGAAGAAATAGTGACTGAAAACTTCCCCCACCTGGTGAAAGAAACTGACTTAAAAGCCCAAGAAGTACACAGAACCCCAAAATATAGGAATCTAAAGAGGACCACACCAAGACATATCATAATTAAAATGCCAAGAGCAAAAGATAAAGAGAGAATATTAAAAGCAGCAAGAGAAAAACAGTTGGTTACCTACAGGGGAGCACCCATACGATTGTCAGCGGATTTCTCAACAGAAACGATGCAGGCCAGACGCGAGTGGCAAGAAATATTCAAAGTGATGAATAGCAAGAATCTACAACCAAGATTACTCTATCCAGCAAAGCTATCATTCAGAATTGAAGGTCAGATAAAGTGCTTCGCAGATAAGAAAAAGCTAAAGGAGTTCATCACCACCAAACCAATATTATATGAAATGCTGAAAGATATTCTTTAAGAAGAGGAAGAAGAAAAAGGTAAAAATATAAATTATGAACAACAAATACACATCTATCAACAAATGAATCTAAAAATCAAGTGAGTTGATAGGCTGATGAACAGGATAAACTGGTGAATATAACAGAATCATGGACATAGAGAGGGAATGGACTGACAATTCTTGGGGAGCAAAGGGGTGTGGGAAGTACAGCAAGAGACTGGACAAAAATCTTGCAACAATGGGAGAGGATGGGGGCGCTTGGTGAGGGTGGAGGGTAGGATGGGTACAGGGTGGAGGGGAGCTATAGGGGGATAGAAAAGGGGAAACAATGTAATTAGTAAACTGAACAATAAAGATAAAAAAATAATAAAAAATAAAATATTGCAAAGCATTTGAGTAGACATTTCTCTAAAGAAAATATATGAATGGATAAGCACATGGAAGAAATGTGCAATATTATCAGTCATTAGGCAAATGTAAATCAAAACCACAATGAGATACTAGTTCACACCCACTTGAATGGCAAGGATGTGGAGAAAATGTAGTAACCCACACATATTGCTGGTGCAAATGTGAAATACTGCAGCCACTGTGAGGAGCAATGAGGCAGTTCCTCACAATGTTAAGCATGGAGTTGCTATATGACCCAAAACTTGTACTCCTAGGTATCTACCCCAGAGAAATAAAAATCAAAACATGTACACGCAAAACCTTATGCACAGATGTTTGTAGCAGCATTATTCATAATAGCCCCAAACTGAAAACAGCCCACATGTTCATCCACTGATGAATGGACAAATAAAATGGGGTGTATTAACACAGTGAAATATTATTTGGCAAGAAGCAGGGATGAAATGTTGATAGGGCTCTTACAGAGCAGCCAGGAAAGACCACATACTGTGTAAGGAATGTTCAGAATAGGCAAATCTGCAAAGAAAGGAAGTGGAGCAGTGGTAGCCTTCATCTGGGGGTCTGGGAGGATGGCAGTGACTGCAAGTGGGAGTAGGGCTTCTTGTGGGGGACAATGAAGACATCCTGTTAGGTCATGGTGATGGTTCCCCAATCTTATAGATATACTAAAGTCCTTGAACTGTACACTTTAAATAGATCAACACTTTTCATTGGATGGTGGTGTACAAATTACAGCTCTCTAAAGCTATTTAAAAATCCACGTACTCCATGAAGTTTCGGCAGGAGCCTGACAGGCACCTGCTGCTGTGACTGCCTCCTCTGTCAGGACCTCTGCCCAGCCCTCCCTGTCAGGGCGCCCCGGCTCTCTTCACCACACACTGGCTCCTCTTCTTCAACAGGAAGAGGGTTCCTGTCTCCCAATGGGCCAGGCTTGCTCCTGCCTGGCACTTGCAATGGCCTGTCCCCCTTCTTGGAGAGCTCCTCCCCCTGATCTGTCAGGGTGGCCTCCTTCTCATCATTTGGGCTCATGCCCCAGAGAAGAGTGGGCCTCCTCGACTCAGGCAGCCCGTGGGCACTACCCACCACTCACAGTGGCTTCCCGGATGCACTTGTGCCACATGTTGGTTCCTGTGTTTATGTTGTTAATGAAAAACAAAGACTCTTTGTGAGTGTGTTTGAGCTAAACTGTGGACAATTGCCAGGAAGCAGAATCTCAACAGATTGAGATAATGCTCTGGAGAATGTCGGGTTGTTTTTGTTTGTTTGTTTGTTTTTACCTTGTTTTAGACATTACAATCAAAGGAGGGGACATAAGTGGGTCACATCAATCCATTGCTGATGGATTAGGGAGGCGTGAGAAAGCAAAGCAGGGAAACCTCTGAGATTAGGTAAAAACTTAAAATGGTAGTCACCTGCTCCTTTTACTTAGGTGGGTGCAGGATAGTTAATAGTCAACAATTAACACGATAACAATAACAACGAAGGGAACTGTGGTCTCTGTCTGGGCTTCCAGGCCCATTTGGTTGTGCCCTGGGGGGGTCTGAAAAAAGGGAAGTTGCAAGTTACCCTGATATTCCACAGCTATGTTACCTTAGATGGGAAGGCAGTAGGCTCAGTAAAAACAGAAGCTGATCCTTTTCAGGGAAGATACTGGCCTAGCACATACTACCCTCTATAAACTGATTTTTAACTAAAAGGTTTTAATTTGAGACCATCCTTTGTGGTTACTTTAGGTCTCTGAGTTTGCAAGGCCGCCATGCAGGCCTTCCCTGAGTTAGCCAGGTTAGCATGAGGCTCCTTTTCGTCCACAATCTCCACTCACATTTGCACTGGTTTGTGCACCTGCTTAGGGACTGTCTGTCTGTCTCCGGAACCAAAGTGCAGGGCCCAGGGCAGGAGGACTGCCTGGGTTGTCCCCACCAAACTAGCCTGGAATCAGGAGCTATTGGCTGATGGACTTACAGGGTGAATGGAGCACAGGTAAGACTCCTGCTCTGACCTTGCATTAGGATGAAGAAGAGCCTTATTCCTCTCAAAACTCCACCCTTGCTCACCACCACTCCACAAAGCAGCAAGACGTTCTCACGGAGGTTTACACTGAGAAGCTCTTCCCCAGAGGCTGGTTTCAGGAGGAGGTTCCTTCCTCTTCACCAAGTGTCCCAGCACTGTCTTGATGAAAACTGTTTCAGTAAAATGAGTGTGAAGTGCGATCAGCGAGAGGAGAGAGAAAGCAGAGGACAGAGGTGAGCTCATGCTTCCGAGGGAAGGGAATCAAAGCCAGTGAGCGGGGAGGGCAGGCGTCAGGTGGGGCCAGTTTCCCCCTCAGCACGGCTTCCTCCAGGGAGCAATGACCCCACAGAATGACAGCAGGTAACTCCAGAAAACAGGACTGCGACGCTGGCTAACCGTGCAGTTCCTCCCGGGTTTACAGCTGCCTTTGTGCCCCTATCGAGAGCATGGAAACCCTCAATCTCTGAAAAAGAAAGAAGGGAAGAGGGAGCGGGAAGGAGGTAAGTAGGAAGAAAGAAAAGGCAACAAGAAAAGCTTGATCACATCCCTACCTAATACTCCTGTGGATGATAAGCGCATCAAAAGAAAGGAAGTGACTCCTACTGGAATTTAAAGACTTTATGAAAAAGCAACATATCTGTTTCCTAAACCATTTATGTCTCTTCTGCAGAAACGAGAAACACACACAAAAAAGCCCACAGTCAAAGTTAAGAAAACAAAGCCATTCAAATGATGCTTGACTCCTTTTACCTAGGACAACCATCAATAAGAAAAACGTCTCCAGTCCCTCACAATTTACCTGTCACACCAACGGAGGCATCATGCCCAAGCAACTTGCTGATTCTCAAGCCTCAAGACAGGGTCACAAGCGAAAGGAAGACCGAGTGCCGGTCAGGGGAGCAACTCAGATGTTGTAAGCATGTCTCCAGGCATGAGCATTTGAAGACCAGCGTCACCTTGGAAAGACCACTAGATATTTAGGACCGTCATCCAGGAAATATTCTCATGTTCAAACAAGAGGAGATCAGAGATTACAAAGGTTCTTGCACCTACGCCCCCCTTCCCCTTCTCCATCCCACTCCACCCGTCCCAACAGGCTCTGCCAAGGACAAGTTTAGCATTGGCTTGTCAGAGGCCTGTAGTTTACACCCTGCAGGCAGGAAACTGAACCTGCAATCAACTCCCAGCCTCTGATCTCTGCATCTCCCTGTTTGGGGAGGCGGCAGAGCCTGTGGGATGACCGCCTGCAGAAGTGAGAGTTCACAAGACCTGCCTGAAAGCCTGGCTTGGGCACGGGCAGAGAGCATGGGCAGCTGGCTGCTTTGCTTGTCACTGTGGATAACATGGAGCATCTAACAGCTCCTGGCACCAGCAACCACTCGGCAGGGGTTCGTTCCCTTGACATAAGGTTTCTGAGATTTGCCAGTAGCAGGTGCGGTACACTGCCCAGAGCACAGCTGCAAATGACCGGACACTCTCCGCTCAGCAGCAGCTCGGAGCACGGGATCAGAACCAAATGGGACTTTGATTTCTGGGACTATGATTTGGTCAAATTCCTCTTTACAACTTGCAAACGTCTTAATGCTCAGACTTAACATGGACTCTTTTATAGCCCCTCGACACAGAGGAGAAAACTTGCTGTCATTCTGGGTTCTGTGTGTCCATAACCAGAAGACCATTTCCACATAGTCCAACACAGGGCAGGAACGGCTAAGGTATAAATTCCCAAGGTAAGTGCTGGCGCCTGCATGTGTGGGAATGCGGTGTGGGCCCGCCCCTCCACCACCTCCAGTGAGGACGCGGCATTATGACGAGATGCCACCATCCAGGAGAGGCAATGAGAGGCTCAGAGCATCTTTCTAGCAGGAGTCAGTCAGCTGGCTACTGGGCTGGCTCCCCCTGGCCTGGTGAGCTCTGCCAGCACTGGGCCAGGATGGCTGACGGGCAGCAGCCAGGCCCCCAGAGGGTGGACGCTGGGGGTGGGCACTGGGGGCCACTTCCATGAAGCTGGCATAGCCAGATGGCAGCAGTGACAAAACCTCTTTTCGCTGATTATATTGCTTAGAGTTTAGAAGAATCAAGGTAAGAGCAAGTCTAGAGAATAAAGCTATCTCTAATTTGAGCAAGATTTTAAAACAATGGGTTCAAATTCTAGGTTTATAACATCATAGCTGGGTAATCTGGAGGGAATTATTTGATTGTCCTAGGACTTGGTTTATCTAAAATGGATAGAGAATCAAAGGTTATCGATGTGAGAAATCCCTGTTCTTGGAGGTTGCATGCCTTATGTTTCACTTTGCCATGAGCAGAAATATAGCTACAATTAAAAACTCCGAACCGCCCTGGCCGCGTGGCGGTTGGTTGGTGTTGTCCACACGCCCAAAAGTCGCAGGTTCAATACCAGGTGAGGGTGTTATTGGAGAAATGCATGGAAGGTCTCTCTCCATTGCTCAGGGAGTGGGTCCTTACACTATCTTGAGAAAAAGAACTTTCTGGGCTCGCATGGGAGGATGAGTGGCCTGTATTTGCGTGGAATTGCATCCCTGGGCTTGAAATCCCACCTCCCTGAGCCCAGTCCTGGGAGATGTGCAGCTGGGGCTTCAGTAGAGTCAGAAGCAAAGCCAGTGTCCAGAGTTCCCCTTCCATGTGGGAGGCAGGTCCGGCCTAGTCTCAAGCTAATCACATCCATTAGTTCACTGTGTGCAGCATCCCCGTGGGCAAAGGCAGGAGCACAAGAGCCCCGCAGGCCAGGAGCCGTGCACGGGAGCCAGGACCAAGAGAGCCAGCGCCTTTGTTTAGGCTCTTACTAGTACGTATTGCAAATCTCCATCCCACCCCCACCTCCGCAGTGGCCACAGTGACAGACCCGACCTTCCCTATTCTACCCAGACCTCACTGGGCATGCGTCCCTTCCCCTGCCCAGTCCCTTACCTCGGGGTTCGGTGCGGAACAGACCTGGGAAAGCTGCACAGATGCTCCTTTCCAGTTATTAATAACCGGGAATATTAACTTATGACAGGTTCAGTCCTAGGCTGGGGTGCATATGAGAGGGAGCTGATCGTTGTTTCTCTCACATCTATATTTCTTTCTCGTCTCTCTCTCATTTCTCCTCTCTAAAATCAATAAACATAACATCAGGTGAAAATTTAAAAAAAGGAAAAGAAAACCCAATCTCTTCATTTCCTTAAAAAAAATGACTAAAATTTTTTGAAAGAATAATCTATATTTTTTCTCTATTTTAAACAACTTCTACTATTATATTTTTCTTAGGACTTACACTTATAGTTCTCCAGAACCATAAATTATCTAAATACCTCCGGATCAAGCTAGATCATCAAAAGACTGCAAACCAGGACATTCTTGATTCGCAGCCACATAGCATTATCATGTGGTGGGGCTTTTCTCAAAGGCTGACACAAGAAGCACCAAGGGGATGAAGATAAAGGTACACGCTACCCACTGCAGCCCGCCCAGTGGAAAAGACTACAAACACCCTAACTGCCCTCAGTGGCGGCAGGGTGAGTGGCTATGATGTCTCCCTACAGTACAACACCACGTGGATGGTAAGTCAAATGCTACAGTTTTCCATGCTCTCAGATTTGAAGTGACTTTATAAACATATCCCAGTAAAAGAGCAGGTACAGCCAAAACCGGTTTGGCTCAGTGGATAGAGAGTCAGCCTGTGGACTGAAAGGTCCCAGGTTCAATTCTGGTCAAGGGCATGTACCTTGGCTGCGGGCACATCCCCAGTAAGGGGTGTGCAAGAGGCAGCTGATCGATGTTTCTCTCTCATCGATGTTTCTGACTTTCTATCCCTCTCGCTTCCTCTCTGTGAAAAATCAATAATATATATATATTTTTAAAAGAGCAGGTACAGAACTATGTAGGCAGTGTGTTCAAGATTAAACTTGCATACACATACCTACACATATGTGCCCATACCCAAGCAAACATGGTTGCACATGCCTGGCTGCACATCTTGGGCCTTGAAATCGAGGGCTGGCTCTCAGAGAGAATCTCAGAGGCAAAGGGTAAAGGCAGACATGCTTTTTCACTGAGTACCTCAGAGTTTGCCATGTGGATGCCACTATTCTAAAATTAAACAAACAAACAAACAAACAAAATGGCTGCCGTGAAGTGCATCCTGGCTGTGTGTCACAAAAACCAGCTCTTTAAAATGCTATTAAGGAGAGTCCTGAGGAACACCAAGATGGCGGCATAAGCAAACACCTATTGTTCTGCCCCGCGCAACGATTTAAGAACTACAACATAACAGCAGAACAGACAGCACCCAGAATCACCAGAAAGCTGGCTGAATGTAAACTCCACTAATAGGAGCAGAGGTGGGACACAGACTCAGGACCTGCGGGAACGCAGCCTTTCAGACGGAAAGAGGTTAGGAGCTGCCCTGGTCTCGCGCACGGGCTGGGGCTGGAGCAGGGACCGGCCGGATTTCTCCCACGAGGAAGGGCGGAGGCGTCTCACTGCCCAGATTTCTCGAGCCAGGCGAGGTCCGAGATCCGGGGTACGAGAGGTCCCCCTGCACAGATTACCCAGAACTGGGCGAGGTCCGAGGTCCGGGGGACGCACCCTGGAAGCGGGGCGCGGCGCGCAAACCCGCGACTTGCCCCCTGGAAACTTGTCTCCTGGTTCCGGAAACCATCTATTTTACAGCCCTGGGCTGGACTTTTGGTGTGCAGGCACATTTGGGGAAAGGCAGAGTTGTCTGGCAAGGGGAAGAGACTAGTGGCTTTCTCTTGGAGGAGTCTGCAGCCATCCCTATCCAACAGAGACCCGCGTGTGCGAGCACCGCATAGGACCCAGCTGCCGCCGCCACCACCGCTGCCGCTGCGCGCAGCCCAGAGACTCCGCCCATCCAACCTGAACACAGTCTCCCTTCACAGCCAATTGGCCTGGAGGTCAAACCCTCCTAGGGCTAACAACAAAAACCTGGGTTTAAATTCAAAAACACTGAATACAACCCATAAAGGATTGCAGCAAGAGTACCCACCTCAGGTAACCGGGGAGACTGAGCCACTGTCCCTTTGAGGATATCCACCACATAAAGCAGCCACCATGCAGAGACATGGAAAGAAATCATGTGTGAAAGAAATGGAGGAGAAAAGACGACAAGACATAGAGTTCAAAACCACGGTTATAAGGCTTTTCAAGAGGCTCCTACAAAAGGCCGATCAACTTAATGAGAATTACCAGGAAATAAACAAGACCAACCAGCAAATGAATGAGACTTACAAGGAGATGAATGCTACTTACAAGGAAATGAATGAGACCCTCAGGGAAATGAATAAGACCTCTGAGGATACGAACCAGACCCTCACAGATAAAAAAAAAGGACCAACTAGAAATCAAGCATATACAGACTGAAATAAAAAATATTACACAAAGTCCTAAAAGCAGTCCAGAGGGCCACAAGAACCAAGTCAAAGATTTGAAATACAAAGAACCAAAATCCACTCAGCTGGAAAAGCAAGAAACAAAAAGAATTCAGATAATTGAAGATAGCGTAAGGGGCCTCTGGGACAACCTCAAGCAAGCCAACATCGAATTATTGGGGTGCCAGAAAAAGAGAGAGAGCAAGTTAATGAAAACCTACTTGAAGAAATAGTGACTGAAAACTTTCCCCACCTGGTGAAAGAAACTGACTTAAAAGCCCAAGAAGTACATAGAACCCCAAAATATAGGAATCTAAAGAGGACCACACCAAGACATATCATAATTAAAATGCCAAGAGCAAAAGATAAAGAGAGAATATTAAAAGCAGCAAGAGAAAAACAGTTGGTTACCTACAGGGGAGCACCCATACAATTGTCAGCGGATTTCTCAACAGAAACGATGCAGGCCAGACGTGAGTAGCAAGAAATATTCAAAATAATGAAGAGCAAGAATCTACAACCAAGATTACTCTACCCAGCAAAGCTATCATTCAGAATCGAGGATCAGATAAAGTGCTTCGCAGATAAGAAAAAGCTAAAGGAGTTCATCACCACCAAACCAGTATTATATGAAATGCTGAAAGATATTCTTTAAGAAGTGGAAGAAGAAAAAGGTAAAAATATAAATTATGAACAACAAATACACATCTATCAACAAATGAACATAAAAATCAAGTGAACTGATAGGCTGATGAACAAGATAAACTGGTGACTATAACAGAAACATGGACATAGAGAGGGAATGGACTGACAATTCTTGGGGAGCAAAGGGGTGTGGGAAGTACAGCAAGAGATTGGACAAAAATCTTGCAACAATGGGAGAGGACATTGGGAGAGGGAGGTGAGGGCGGAGGGTGGGATAGGTACAGGGGGGAGGGAAGATATAGGGGGATAAAAAAGGGGAAACAATGTAATTAATAAACTGGACAATAAAAAAAATTAAAAAAAAAAGAAAATGAAAAAAATAAAATAAAATAAAATAAAATGCTATTAAGTGTCCCACAGAGAAGTGTTTCTGTTCTGTCCACCTGGGGCATGCTCTGGTGGTAGAGTCTCTGACAAGGTCTGCAATCAAGAATCTTATGTAACTTCATTTAACCCAACATTTCTCAAAGTTCATGACCCCGGAACCTCTCCCCTTTTTTGAGTGGCTTCACCTTGAAAAGCACAAAGTTGCAGCATTGATTTTAAAAGGCTTTGGCCACCACCACACCCTCTAACTGACAGGCAGGACTTAAGCAATGGGGTTACCTTGGTTTAGTCTCTGTACTTCCTGTGCTGAGGGCTGTATGTCATGAAATTCTTTTATGCTTTAATTGCCCAGAGACACAGAGTAGCGGTGCCTCAACATCCCTCCTCCCTCTAAGAGGGACACAGCAGCACCTGCTCTTTGGGTGGCTGAGGCTGACATTGGATATCCTACAAAGAATGCCTCTCTCAGCGACACTCAGCGAATCCAACACTCACCCATCCCTGCAGACCATCTGCTTGTTTAGGCCAACAGGCAACATTGTAAAGTTCAAGGCAAACTCGTCAGCACCACCAGGACAACACTGGGGGGCCTGGGGTCCGGTGGATGGTCTTTGTACAAAGAACAGAGTATTTTCATCGCCTTTGTTGCTTATGACCAAAAAGGCCAGTGGAGAGAGGGCGCATCTGGAGGTGAAAGTGAGGCACCAAAAGCTGTCATGTGCATCACTGCCCCACAAACACCTCCGCCTTGTGAACACTGTCAGGGTTTGGGGAGACGGGGCCCTGCTGTGACTGCAGCGCAGCCTTTGCTGGCTGGTTGTGCAGCGGCCCTTCTGTCTGTAACGGTGTCCAGCTCTCAGTGCTGAGCTGAGGCTTGAAGTCTGTCCACCAGCTGCCTCCCTGCAGGATCCTTTCACAAAATAAAGAAAAAAACGTGAGTCTGTTTGGCCCAGGAGGACACCCCAACATTTGATAGTTATGTCAGATTAAAAATCATAGCATGCAGAAAACGAATGTTCACTTATCTTCAAAGTTTTAAAGGAAGGAGAAGTCAGTTCACCTATAAAACTTAAATGAATACAATTATGAACCTAATGATACTTAGCTGCCTATGTGTTGTGAAAGCTTGGGTCAAAATGCCACTGACCTGAGAATTTATTTTTCTGGATATTAAACACTTTCAAGAGATTAGTAGCTGGGATCATGCACTGAAAGGACTACATGAGATAATTAACACGACTGTTGGCCATTTACAAGTCTGCTGATTTTCATTAATGCCAGACTTTAGGCGGTCTTGTTGAAAATCATGAGGAATGATGCAAGCAACTGCAATCTGTATCCTTTAGAAACATCACCGTCCGCCAGTCTCTACATCCCAAATAGGAGAGAATCCCTGGAAGGGAGGAAGGGGTGTCTTCAAATCACAAGTTGCAAATATCTCTTGGTGCCACAGGAAGCACAAAAGGGTCTTGTTGTTCACAGGATGGAGAGCAGTGACACTTCAAGTGACAAAGGAAATATATGTTCAAATGAGAGATAAGGATGGGATTAAAAATTTGATATATAGACGTCCAGAAATTATGTACATAGTCTTTGACTCAGCATTTTTATGTCTAGGAATGCATTCAGGAGAAAAATTAAGCTGTGTGCAAAGATTAATCAATGTTTATTCATCATGGACACAACCCATCATGGATGATGGATGAATAAAATGTGGCGGAGCCACTCCAGGGGGAACTGGGAATCTAGTGGAAGAGTGTGCTGAGGGTTCCACACTTGGTGAATGTGGAACATGATGATTTCAAAATCCGACACATTGTACGATCCCAACACACCCCAGACCTTCACTCTATGGCCTGTGTCCATGGGCTATCATACATGCATATTAACTCTTTGGTTAATCTCTTCCTGCTCTCTCTTCCCACCTCTTCCCTCTGAAATCCCTCAGTATATGCCATGCTTCTATATCTCTGGACCTATTTGTTCATCAGTTTACTTTGTAAATTAGATTCTACATATAAGTGAGATAATGTGGTATTTATCTTTCTGTGATGGGCTTATTTCACTTAGCATAATACTCTTCAGGTCCCTCCATGCTGTCTCAAAAGGTAAGAGATCATCTTTTTCACAGCTGCATGGTATAAATGTATAGCTGTTTTATCCACTCATCTACTGATGGGCACTTGCGCTGTTTCCAGATCTTAGCTATTGTAAATTATGCTGTCAGATAGAGGTGAACATAGAGGTCCATACATTTTTTCTGATTGGTGTTTTGTGATTTTTAAGATATATACCCAGAAGTGAGATCATTGGGTCAAATAGCAGTTAGATTTTTAATTTTTTGAGGACATTCTACACTGTTTTTTACAGTAACTGCTTCAGTCTGCATTCTCCCCAGCAACGTACTAGGGTTGTTCCCTTTTCTTTCCATCCTCTTGACCACTTGTTGTTTGTTGGTTTATTGATGGTAGCCATTCTGTCACATGTGAGGTGGCACCTCGTTAGTGTTTTAATTTTCATCTCTGTGATGACTAGTGATTTCAAGCACTTTTTAATATGTCTCTTGGCCGTCTGGCCTCTTTGGAGAAGTGTCTGTTCAGGTCCTTTATTCATTTTTTAATTGGATTGTTTGTCTTCCTTTTGTTGAGTTCTTCAGATATTTTGGAAAATAAGCTCTTATCCAATGTATCATTGGCAAATATATTCTCCCATACAGTGGGTTTCTTTTGCATTTTAAGAATGGTTTCTTTAGCTTGTAACAGCTTTTTAGTTTGATATATTTGATCATTTTTTCCTTTGTTTCCCTTGCCCTAGAAGATGTACCTGTGAAAATCCTGGTATGTGAGATGTCTAAGATTTTCTGCCTATGTTTTCTTCTGAGATTTTTATGGTTTCAAGACTTACATTTAAGTCTTTTATCCGTTTTGAGTTTATTGTTGTGTTTGGTGTAAGTTGGTGGACTGGTTTCATTTTTCTACTGCACCTGTCCAATTTTCCCAACACCATTTATTGAGGAGACTGTCTTGATTCCATTGTATGCTCTTGCTTCCTTTGTCAGATATTAATTGAGCATAATGGCTTGGTTAATTTCTGGGTTTTCTGTTCTGTTCCACTAATCTATATGCCTGTTCTTGTACCTTTGTGTCTCTTCTTTTGGCCTTTGTTTTGAAGTCTATTTTGTCAGATGTAAGTATTGCTATCAAAGTTAATTTTTTTTGTCATCTCTATTAGCATGGAAAAATTTTCCCTATCCCTTCACTCTCATCCTGTATGAATCTTTTGTTCTGAGGTGGGTCTCTTGTAGACAACATATATATGGATCATGTTTTCTTATCCAGTTACCCTATATCTTTTGATTAGCGAAGTTAATCCATTTAGGTTTGCTATTATTGGTAGGTACTGATTTACTGCCATTTTAATGCTTATTTCTCTGTCTATTTCTTCTTCTTCTTCATATAGAAGTACATTTAACATTCTTTGCTTGCAGTTTTGGTGGTGACAAACTCCTTTAGCCTTTATTATTTAAAAGCTCTTTATTTCACCTTCACTTTTGAATGATATAGAATAGCCTTGCTGAATAGAATAGTCTTGGTTTTAGACCCTTGTTTTTCATTACTTTAAATACTTCATGCCATTCCCTTCTGCCCTGTAATGTTTCTGTTGAGAAATTAACTGACAGTCTTATGGGAGCTTCCTAATAGATAACTGCCTTTCTCTTACTGTCCTTAAGATTCTCTCTTTTTATTTAATCTTTGCTATTTTAATTATGATGTGTCTTGGAGCAGGTCTCCTTGGGTTCATCTTAATTGGGACCCTCTGTGCTTACAGAACTTGTGTGGCTTTTTCTTTCAACAGCTTAGGGAAATCTGTCATTATTTCTTCAAACATGATCTTTATCCTCTGCTCAATTTCTTTTCCCTCTGGGATCCCTATGTTGAGGACCCCTTTCTGTTTCATGCTGTCCCAAAGGTCCCTTAAGCTTTTCAAGAATTTTTTCTTTAGTTGCTCTTTTTATCCCCCTAACCCCTTGTCTTCTAATTCAATTATTCGATCCTCTGCTTCATGGAGCCTGCTTTCAATTCCTTCCTGCGTATTCTTTTTTAAAAATAATTTTTATTGATTGTTTTTACAGAGATGAATTGAGAGGGATAGAGAGTTAGAAACATCGATGAGAGAGAAACATCAATCAGCTGCCTCCTGCACACCTCCTACTGGGGTGTGCCTGCAACCAAGGTACATGCCCTTGACCGGAATCGAACCTGGGACCTTTCAGTCCACAGACCGACGCTTTATCCACTGAGTCAAACTGGTTTCGGTCTTCCTGGATATTGTTGATGTGAGACATAATATTCCTTATTTCTGGCTGGCTCTTATTCACAATTTCTGTCTTTTTTTTCATGTTTAAGTGGTTCCCACTAAATTCCTTGTAGTTCCCACTAAGTTCCCTGTAGTTCCCACTAAGTTCCTCGTAGTTACCATTACATTCCTTGTAGTTTTCTCTAAGTTAATTGAGCATCTTTATAACCATTACTCTAAACTCTATATCTGATAACTTGCTCACCTCCATCTCATTTAGGTCACTTTCTGGCGATTACATCTTTTCTTTAATTTGGGAGTTGTTTCTTTGTCTCTCCAGTTTAGTTGTCTCTTTGGGTTTGTTTCTATGTATTAGATATAACTGCTATGACTCCTTGTCTTCATGGGTTGGCTTTGGTAGTGAATGTCCTGTGGGACCCAGTGCTGCCATCTCTTTGTACTACTGAGCTGGATGCTTGAAGAGTGACCTCTTTTTGGGGTTATTTGGGTTCTCTTGTTGTAACTGGGTCTTGACTGCTGTTTTCCCATTCATGGGGGAGCTCTCCTCTCAGGTTGGCTAACTCTAAGACTTAGTTACAGCTATATTGTGTGAGCTGTTGAATAGGTGCTGACAGGGTAAAACCAAACCAAACCAAACAAACAGGAAACAAATAAAAACATACAAAAAATCCCCAGGACAACAGCAAAAACAACCACATAAGATAAGAGAATTAGGAACGAGAAGAAAGAACAATAATAATAAACAAAAAGAAAGAGGTTAAAAAGATATCACTAATCCTATATAATAAAAGAGAAACATGAAAATTTGACTGTACCTTAGCTCCTGATTGGCTATGCTACTAACCAATCAGGAGTGGGGGCGGGGCCAGCCTAGGGGTGGAGATGAAATGGCAGTGGTGGTGAATGCCCAGCCCCTGGGGCTTGGTGGTCACAGGCAGCTGGGCTTTAGGCCTTGGGCAGGCTGGGGGTGAGCCATCAGTTGGACATCCCTAGGGCTCCCAGTATGTGAGAGGGGGCAGGTTGGGTTGAGGGACCGCCTACCCCCAGTGCATGAATTTTCATGCACCGGGCATCTAGTATTAAAATTAAAAGAATACTGGAAGAGAAAAGAGGGCAGAAAAAATATTCTGCAAGTAAAGAAGGGAGAGCAAAATATAATAGTAGAGTAGGGAAAGAAAAACAGTAAAAATTTCAAGAAGACAGACAGAAAGAAAAAAGTTACGCAAAAGTAAAAAGGACAGAGAGAAAGGCAAAGTGAAATAAAGAATGGAAAAGAAATAAGGAAAAAAAGACAGAGCCAAAAAGGAAGGAGGCCAATAAGAGACATGAAAGAAACAAGAGAGAAAAATCTTAACACTGCTAATAATACCAAAGCCATAAAAAAGAAAAAATAAAGAAAATATTGAAAAAACAAAAACAAAAAAAGCCAGCAGGTGAAGTCTGTCAAGCAGATCATACTCTCTTACTTCCCTCAGGTGATGTTTTGGATGCTGGTTTCAGGCTCCTGGAGGCACTTTTGTGTCAGCCAGTGTCAGGAACTCTACAAGTTTGGCTCTGAGCATCCTGTTGCAGCTGTGGTTGGTCTGAGGCTCTCTGAGGACTGCCTCCTACCTGTCAGCAACTCTGCCTCCCCCGTAGGTTGCCTGGTCTTCCTCCAAAGCCCATGGAAGCTGGGTCGGCCCCTTGTGGAACCTCGCCCTTCCTACCCATCTCCAGGTGGTTTCTGCTCCTCTTTGACATAAGTCTCCTCAGTTGGTAATTTGGGTGAATGCTCCCTATTTAGTTTTATTTCCCATCTGGCCCTGGGAGGAGGGGAGAAAGGTCTGCCTGCTCCACCCCCATCTTCTCCTGTCACCAACTTATCTTTTTTTACAGTGATCACATGTGACCATGTGGGATAATTGTATTTTTCTCTTGGCTGATTTAATACAATGACCATTTCTTTTGTAAGGTTTTCCTGATTGCCACTGGCATGCCAGACAGGACGGGGCTAAGTGTGTGAGCCCCAGGAGGCAGTCACTACTAGCTGCATCATTCCACGGATGAGGATGTCAGGCTGGTCAGGGGAGCAGTCCGCTGGCATCAAGCACTAAGTCTACACTGGTGCTTTGTGCTTAGGTTGTGTTTTATGCTGCAGCAACCTACATTTTATTGACTTTATATCAAACCTTGATCTACCCTATGGGGAAACTGAGGTACAGAACCCCTGCTTACCTACAGTATACATGTACTATATGCGACTTATAAATCCATATGCGAATTGTGGCTTGCCTGACATTTTTTTACTGATAAGACAGATACGTAATCAAAACATAACTGTGTCTTTGACACACACAGCACCGCCTCCCAAAGAATTATGAGAAACACCAGCAGCCCTCCTGTGACCTCTGGTGCAGCGTCCGCTCTGGGTGCTGGCCTGCAGCTCGCCAGGCCCCCAGCTCTGCTCCGCAGAGAGCTTTACACATCACTGTCCCCCTCCGTCCTGTGCCTGATCTCCAAAACAGATATTTTTGCTGAAATTTTCCCCAAATTTTTTCCACGAAAGGTGAGCTGCCATTTTAGGAAACTGGACAAGACACCAATGTGAGGGCTTTAAATCTATCTTCAAACCCATCTCTTCCTATGCAAGGGTGCAAGTCTCTGAAGCTCTCACTTTCACCCCTAGTCTGCCTGGAAATGTGCTCTGAACTGCACCCCCAGCTGTCCCCACCAGCCAAATGGGAGTAGGCCAGGCCTCCGATCCACACTGGCTCTTTTGGCCCATCCTGTCCTGGACACCTGGACCCCCATGCTGTCACATACCACGTTCACTCTCAGCTCCCTCACCTCCTCACCTGTGCTGGTTTATGGATGTGGCGGTTATTTTAAAAGGTTATGATAAATCAGTAAAAAGAGAAAAGAAAGAGGAGGGAACTGTGTGCGTGTGTAGAAGATGGGCATCCCCCATCCCTTCTTACACTGCTGGGTCTCCATTTGCCCTCCGGTCCGCCTCATCCCCCCATCCCTTCCCTCTCTCCCCTCAAACAGGCAGGTGATGCGGACAGGAACCCTCCGAATTCTGGGCAGCACCTCAGGCAGTCACCGCATCCTCCAGGCTTCCAGCCCCTGCTGTGGCTCTGGCCTCACCTGACTCAGTGTGGCCTTTGTCTCCTTCAGACCTCGGGCAGCAATAGCTAGCCCAGCTTCCAGCCACAGGGCGGCTCCCCTGCCCTGTGAACCCTCCACCTGCCCAAATCTCTGGAGCAGTTCCTTCTTTCATTCTCTTTATCTGGACCACTGGAGGTGAGCCTTGTCTTCCGCCAGGATCCTGAGCGACTGACACTCTCCCCTGTGCCCAAGCAAGACATGTGATGAGTTTCAAGGGGTAAGGCTGGCCTACTACTGGGTGTCAGAGTGCAGAGTTCCATCTGAGTGAGAAGACACCCCAAGAACTCTCCATGCATCTGCACCGGAAACAAGCATTGCCAAGCACAGCTGAAGTTACAAAATCTATTTTCATAAGCCCTGATGTGAATTCTGCCAGGAGCACATGGCACTTTGACCACATGCCTGACCTTATTCTCTTGTCTGAAGCCAACTCTGGAGCAGTTGGGGACAGCCTGCCCCACCCAACTCTCCATCCAAACCACAGTGGGGACACAGCTCCACCACACCCTGAGCTCTGGGAGCCGAAGGGCCAGGCTGTCATCTTCGGGCCTCCGGGGACCATCAGCCGCCCTTGGCCACAGTACAGATTCTCTCCTAGACCTCCTTCTGTCATCACACTCTGGCAGGCATGCACACTGTCTTCCTGCTAGGTTATGACCCCAGATCCAAGAAGCAGACGGCAGGTAAAAGCAGCAACAAGAAGGCCAGTCAGGCCGATGTTCTTGGCCTCCTGTCCTCTTTAGATCTGAGGATTTGGGGACCAAGAGTACCTGGCAGGGCCAGTGCCCCACAGCTGCTACTAACCTCAGCAGGAGGCTGGGCACAGACACCCCAAGCAGGCAACCCAAGTTAAATGCAACCTATAAAGACCAGTCTCCTCCCTCTCCCTGTAGATAGGATAACACTTCAAAAGGAAGAGCTCCTCCCCAGAACAGGCAATCAGATACTTGCCTTTCAAGAGGCTGCTGGATGCTGAGATAAGGGCAACTCCTCAGGAAAGCTTCATGATTTAATTGCTTCAGTCAGAAACTTAGCAGTTGCTCTTGTTTCTGCTTTTTCTTTATCTCCTACATCTAGTCCACCAGCAAACACTGTCAGCCGTGTCCAGCAGACATTGCACATTTGCCCACTCTTCCGTATGCCTGTTCCTACAGCTGTAGTCCAAACCCTGGGCTTTCTCTTCACTTGACTTTCTTCTTACACTCTGGTGTACCTACCTTGTCCATTTCCACCAAGGAATTGGAAAGATCTAAAATCCTACTCAGGTCACATGACTATGTGCTTAGCCCACCAATGGCTTCCCAGTGTACTTAGAATAAACTCTAAGCTCTTTACTGTGACCCGGAAGAGTCTCAGTCCTCTAGTTATAATCTTCCTTTCTGGGTTCATGACATGCATGACATTCCAGCCATGCATGGCTTTCTTTCTTCTGTTATAAAATCTGTAAGCTCGGTCCTGCCTCAGGACCTTTGCACTTGCTATTCTCCTGCCTGAAGTGTGTTTTGTCCTAGAATTCTCTCTCATCAATCCTGTCTCAGCTCAAATACTTTCCCTTTACAAAGGACCTTTTTGACCAAGCACTTTTTTTAAATGGGCTTCATTTCATTTTACCCCTTGCCCTGTTTTATTCTTCATGGCATTAAATGAAATTATATTATGTTTTTTCCTTAGTTACCTTCCCAAATAGAACACGAGCTCCCAGGGAACAAAGAATTTATTAGATTATATTTCCTTGGAAATAGTCCTGGCTTACAGTAAATACTCAATAAATATTTTCCAAAGGAAAAAATCCATAACTTTGAACAATAATAAGTACCTGTAGTCCATTAGCAGGTTAGTTCATATTTATAAGCCTCAGTTTTCTCTTTTATAAGAGATTCTAATAAGTGTCCATTAAATGTTCATTCTTAGGACTCTTATAAGTTTTATAGTGTAGACTATTTATATAAATGTATGCTTTTATAACTAAGCCATAATTCTAACATAGTCTAAGAAAGAATTAACACTCAGCATTGCTGAAGCTATACCAGTTTCTCCTCATTAAGTTGCAAAGGTAATTCCTTGAAGAGCACACCCTTCTGTGACACCCTTCAGCCTTTGGAACAGCTGACAAGTAAAAAGCATCTACGCAGGGCGAGTGGACCAGGGGAACTTACAGGACCAACAGCTGACTGCACAGTCTGGCCTGGAGCTGGATATTCAAAATCTGCCTTCTGGTGGTGCAGAGTTGTGTTGCCTTTGGCTATGGCCTCTGTAATAATTACATTATATGCTGATCTTCAATCTTGGCCCTCAGGGAATTCAGCTCAAGGATCAGTTATGGGACATTTTATCAAGTCCCACCTACCTCTGCTATCAGTTGGCTTACCCTGGGTTTATGCTTCACTTTCCTTCCCATGGTGCATTGATGAGGTCCCAGAAGCAGGTAGGGAGTCTCAAAACCCAGATTTTAAGTCAGTATGTACCGAAGTCCCATGAGGAAGGATTTTTTACGTCACTGCCTACACTCTCACCTAATTCTTCCCCAAGTTCAACTTAGTTTCTCTCCTAAAGATTTCTAAAGTTGATCACTTCTCTCTCCATTACCACTTGTCTGGTCTAAGCCATCCATATCTCTTTCAGGATCCTTGCTTAGCCTTCTGACTGACTGTCTGTACTCACTATGAATCTTCATTTCAACAATGAAGTCAGAATAATCTTTTCAAACACAGATCTGACCGCATCACCTCCCTGACACCTCTAGACAAGTTGATGTTTCTTTGGTAAACATCCTCATGGCTCTTGTAATTTTCCTTCCTTGCAGGTATTCTTAGTGTAGTTTCCTACCTACTAGTATTTATTTCATGACAAATCTCTCTATTGCATAAGGGTCACAGGCGATGTCTGATTTCACCCTCCGTTGTATTCCCAGGCACCAAGCACTTTGTAGGTGCTCAGTAAATATTTGCTTTATGAATGAGAGAATGAACTTCCATGTCATTACCCCTAACACAGTACCTGAACATAATTCCTAAGGAAAGAATCTTTATTGAAAACTGGAAGGCTGGAACTCTTCACAATTCCTAGGCCAATGCCTCCGTTCCCCTACTAGTTCATATTCTGACCTCTCTCTCTCTCTCTCTCTCTCTCTCTCTCTCTCTCTCTCACACACTCACACACACACACACACACACACAGTGTTCAATCATTCAGCAAACTAGTCTTCATTATTCAGATATAATTGTCGTAAAAGTATTCCATTATAAACCCCTTGTCTTCTTTCCAAGAATATAAAATAATAATTTCAACGGTTGTAACTTTTGCTCTCTACAAAACAAATTTTCCAAGTGCCACTTGTAAATATAGAGAACTATTCAAGGACAGTGAGTAGATTCTGCTGTTCTTCTCAGTTCTGACCCGAGGACCAATTCTGCTGGTGCCGTTCACTTTTATTTAGCTTCAAAGGACAGATGGCATTCCACTTTCCAATGTATTCTTTCAACTCCCATTCAACATTCTCAGAGGCATTCTCCTGAGTTCTGTTGCCTGGAATGGTACAGATCCAATTTAAAAAAATGTCTTGGGAGGCCCTGGCCAGGTAGTTCCTGTGTGGTCCCACCCAATACACCAATGTTGCGGGTTTGATCCCCAGTCAAGGATCAAACAAATCAATGTTTCTCTCTCCCTCTCCCTTCCTCTCTCTAAAATCAATAAATTTTTTTTAAAGAACTGTCTTGGGAGCTTCCCAGGATGGCAGCTGTTGGGAGTGGTGTTTAGTATCGGTTAGGCTCAGCACCAGGGCACTTCAATAATGATAAAGATGGTAATTACTATGTACTGTGTTGTACTCCATGCCCTGCATTGTGTTTAAGTCAGTATGTACATAAGTCCCATGAGAAGGTTTTATTATAAGGAGTACATTGAGACTCAAGTCATTCAGTGGCTCACCAGTTACTCAACCTCGCCAATGCATATAACAGGGCTACCAACACCATCATCAGTCACCCCACATTCATATGTGGTAACTTGAAGGATATAAATGCCAAACACCATTATAGGCACACTAGATTTATGCTCAAGTATAAGCTTTGGCAAGCTTTCCAAAGATAGTTAAGTATAGTGGTCAGCTTTTGCTAGGTTACGCTTCAGTAACAACCACCTCAAACAAAATATCAGTGATTTACAAGAAAATTAATTGATTTCTAATTCATGCTACTTATCAGCTGTGGGTCAGCTGAGGCTCTGCTCCAAATATCTTCTCCCTTTTGGGAATCATCCTGGGATTGATGGCCACTTGGCAGAGGAAAAATAGAGGCAGAGGTGGGGGGTGTGGTGTGGCAGAACCATGTGATAGCCCTTGAAGCTCCAACATGGATATGGCATTTCTTCCCACACCCTGTTAACCAAAGCAAGTCACATGGCTGGACTTGACATTATTGCAGCACAGAAGTGTTCTCCATCCACAGGGTAGATAGACAATAGGTGGGGCTGCAAGCTCATTATTGGAAGAGGAGCGAATAACCAGTTAAATAACATAATCTACCATAACAAAGGAAGATGTAAGTTCTTGGGGTCAGACGTAATCAACATATTTCATCCATGTAGATATAAACAACAGAAAACTCAGCCCAGACTGACTTAAGCACAATGGGGAACTTTATTGGCTGTGCTAATGAAAAGTCCATGGAGCTATAGGTATGACAGCCCAGACACTCAAATGATGTCATTAAGACCCAATCCACCTTCCCTCCCTCCCTCCCTCCCTCTCAATGCTGGCTTTATTGTTATGTAGGACAGCTTCACACACTGCCAAGACTTAATATTGTCTTATACCTCTAAACCATCAACAAAAAAATACCTCTCTTTTGATAGATTGAGTAGGTCCCAAGGTTACCCTAACTGGACCAGTTTTGGTATCCAACCCACCTCTAAGTCAGTCAGTATGGCCAGAGAGTGCATTGCTGTTGTGATTGCCCTGACCTGGGTTACTCCCAGAGTGGGAAGTAGGCCTTTCTGAACCCCATGCACAGAAAATATTGAAACTTTTCACTAAAATTACTGAAATAAAAAAATCCCTGAAGAGTTTCAATATTAACAGATTTCAAAGCATTCACAGTAGCTTGCATAGCCAAACAGATTGAGAGTCTGCCATTTCTACAGTATTTACTAAAGCTAACCATCTGTAACAATTTTTCTCCTACCTTACAAATCTAACTTGTCTGCATTACAAATAATAACTAATGAAGTGATGTGAAATATTAACTTATCATCTACTGACTAAAACAGAGAAAACATCAAATAAAGTAAAATTTGAATTGAAACATAACCTGGTTTACTTAACTAAGGTCAGACCAAAACATCCAGGATGCAAACTGAATAGCCCATTCACTCCCACAAAACCACTGCATAGTAATTTGGGTGATTTGGGCTATGGAAACCTGTGCTGTGAATCACTGGGAAATTTTACGTAAAACAATGGCCCATTTCAATCTGGGGAGACAGAATAAAATATACTGTGTGTCTATTTCATAAACTAAATAATCACAATTCCTTGTATTACTTAAGGCACTGCTAGCTGCTGTCACAAACAGACCCCAAATTACCAAGGTTTAACTAAACAGAAGCTTATTGCTCACTCAGGCCTCTCCAGGGTGGGTGTGCCAGGAGGACAGGCAGCTTTCCTCCATGCCATGATTCAGACTCTCGGGCCTCATCAGCCTCTCAGCTTTGTAGCTCTCCATTCTCTAGCACCGGGCTTTTAATCTCCACACAATTTGGACCAGAGGACTCTGTGTTACACATCGTAGGATGTCTATCAGCATCCCTGGCTTTAACTTGCTAGATTCCAGTAGCTCCTTGATCCAAGTTGTGACAACCAAAAATGTCCTCAGACTTTGCTAAATTCCCACTGGGAAGGCAAGATGCCCCAGTTAAAAGCCACTGGTCTAATCTCAGGCCTGGCATTAGTTTTGTTACGATTACCAGGTGGTTCTGGTGTCCTCATCATTGATTATGTCTTGGAGGTCCTAGAGAAAACACAGCCACTTATTAGCCTTGGCTGCCCAGTGTCACACATTATTCCCACTCACCTGGTATGAGCAAGACCTAGTCATGTGTATGCCCTCCTCCCCACCCCATTCAGGGGACAGCGTGCTAGGCAATACAGCCCTGCCTGGACAGCCACTTCCCAGCAACTTTAGCAGACAGAGGCATCTCTGCTTCATCTCTCCATTTTCCCCTTTGATGAAAGATCCCACCCTCTACAGGGTGTTACCTCCACCACAGGCTGATCTATTAGGAGTCCTTCCTAGAGATGTTGTCTTTAACCACACTGGCAAGGTGAAATGTTCTCTACCCTCTAGTGTCAGATATCCTATCTAATAAAAGAGTAATATGCAAATTGATTGTAACTCCGATCAAGCCACGGCCACAGCCATGCCCATCAGCCAATAAGAAGCAAATTATGCAAATAAATCCCAATCAAGATGGCTGTGGCCCTAAGAGCAGGAGGGAGGCTTGGGGTTCCCCAGCAATGGAGGAAGCCAAGTTTTCTGCCTGCCCTTGCTGACCTAGGCCTCCACTCAATGCTACAAAGATTCAATTATAGAAGATACATAACACCAACAGAAATGGCAGCAGCCATGGAGCTGGAGAGAGCAGAGGCTAGGGTTGCTTGGGCAATGGAGGAAACCAAGCTTCTGCAGCCCTAGTGCCTAAGCCTCCACTCTAGGCTACAAAGTTTCAATTATAGAATTTAAATAAACCTGGAAGGAAATGACTGTCGCCACGAAGCAAGCAGAAGACTTAGTTCTGCTCCAGGCTACAAAGTTTCAATTGTAGAACATAAATTAATTCCAGATATCAGGGCCTCAGCTTGGGTCGCTGGGGGCATGGCCAGCCTGAAAACCACAACAGACCCCTTGCCCAGGCTGCCCCATGCTCCAAGGGAACCCCCACCATGATCCGAGACACTCTTCAGGGCAAACCAGCTGACCCCATCCATGCACCAAGCCTCTATCCTATCTAATAAAAGAGTAATTTGCAGATTGACCATCACTTCAACACTCAAAAGGGCTGCCCCCATGTGGTCAAAAATCCTGCCCCCATGTAGACACAAGATGGCCACCACAAGATGGACAGCCGGGGAGGACAGTGGGAGGTTCCAGGCCTGTAAGAGAGGGCAGATGGGGGTGGTCAAGCCTGCAGGGGAGGGCAATTAGGGGTGACGAGGCCAGCAGAGGAGGGAAGTTGGGGGCAAACAGGCTGGCAGGGGAGCAGTTAGACATCAATTAGTCTGGCAGGGTAGTGGTTAGGGGGCGATCAGGCTGGCAGGCAGAAGCAGTTAGGGACAATCAGGGAGGCAGGCAGGTGAGCAGTTTGGAGCCAGCAGTCCTGGATCGTGAGAAGGATGTCTGACTGCCCGCTAGGCCCAATCCTAGACGGGCAGTCGGACATCCCTTGAGGGGTCCCAGATTGGAGAGGGTGCACACACACACACACACACACACACACACACACACACACACTAGGTGCCTAGAGCATGAAATTTGTGCACTGGGGGTAGGTGATCCCTCAGCCCGACCTGCCCCCTCACACATACTGGGAGCCCTCAGAGGATGTCCTACTAACTACTCACCCAGCCTGCCCAAGGCCTAAAGCCTCACCAGAGGCTTTAGACCTTGGGCACCCAGCCATCTCTTTGCAATGGGGCTGATGGCTGGCTCTGTCCCAGCCATGCCCCCCGCTCCTGGCACGAACCTTTGCCCCAGCCAGCTTGAGCCTGGATAGCCCACCACCCCAGCCCAAGCCTTCTCCCTGGCCAGCATGCACTGGCCACCTCAACCCCACCCCCACACAGCCCTGGCCGCCTCGACCCCACCCCCCACATCCCTGGCCGACTGGCCCAGGTCACCTTGGCCCCACCTCCGCATCTGGAGCCGCCTCCAACTCACCCCCCTTGTGGCTCAAGCCACCTCGGCCCCGCCTCCCACAGCCTGGGCTGCTTCAGCCCCACCTCCCATGGCCTGGGCCGCCTCAGCCTCGCCCCCATTCCTGATTGGCAGTGGGCGTGGCTTGTGGGTGTAGCGATGGTGTGGTCAATTTGCATATTATTCTTTATTAGATAAGATATATCCCCATATCCATATATATCCTATCTAATAAAAGAGAAATATGCAAATTGACCATCACTCCAGCACACAAGATGGTCACCTCCATGTGGTCAAAGATGGCTGCCCCCGTGTGGACACAAGATGGCCACCACACGATGGCCAGCAGGGGAGGGTGGTTGTGGTCAATCAGGTCAGCAGGGGAGGGTAGTGGAGGGGGCCAGGCATATAGGGGAGGGCAGTAGGGGAGAATAGGTCTGTAGGAGAGGGCAGTTGGGGGGGACCAGGCTGGCAGAGAAGGGCAGTTGGGGGCAATCAGGCCTGCAGGAGAGGACAGTTGGGGGGACCAGGTCTGCCAGGGAGGGCAGTTGGAGGGGACCAGGCCTGCAGGGGAGGGCAGTTAGGGACAACCAGGCTATAAATGGAGGGCAGTTAGGGGTGACCAGGTTGGCAGAGGAGGCCAGTTGGGGGCAACAGGGCTTGCAGGGGAGGGCAGTTGGGAGTGACCAGGCCAGAGGGGGAAGGCAGTTAGGGGTGACCAGGCCAGCAAGGGAGGGAAGTTAGGGGTGACCAGGCCAGCAGCGGAGGGAAGTTGGAGGCAATCAGGCCTGCAGGGGAGGACAGTTGGGAGAAACCAGGCCGGCATGGGAGGGCAGTTAGGGGCAATAGGACAGACAGGGGTGCAGTTAGGTGTCAATCAGGCTGGCATGGGAGTGGTTAGGGGGAGATCAGGCTGGCAGGCAGAAGCAGTTAGGGGCAATCAAGTAGGCAGGCAGGTGAGTGGTTGAGAGCCAGCAGTCCTGGATTGTGAGAGTGGTGTCTAACTGTCCTTAAGGGGTCTCAGATTGGAGACGGTGCAGGCTGGGTTGAGGGACACCCCATCCATGAATTTTGTGTACTGGGCCTCTAGTGTATATATAATCAACAAACATTGAAAAAAGTTTTAAACAAAATATCTGGAAAGCTTGCTGACAAAATGCACTGTCAGAGGTGGATTAAAAAAAAGAAAAGGAAATAGTCTGTTATTGGCCACTGTCAGCTCTGGCTCATAAGGCATCATTTCTGATACTAGAGGGTACAGAATGTTCCACCCTGCCAGTGTAGCTAACTCAACTAATAGATCAGCCTGTGGTGGAGGTTCCACTCTGGAGAGGGAGAGAGGAGAGAGAGAGAGAGAGAGAGAGAGAGAGAGAGAGAGAGAGAGAGAGAGAGAGAGAGAGAGAGTCATTAATTTGTTGTTCCACTTATTGATGCATTCATTGTTTGATTCTTGTATGTGTCCTGACTGGGAATTGAACCTGCAACCTTAGTGTATGGGGTCGGCACTCTAACCAACTGAGCTACCTGGCCAGGCCACAACAGAGTACTTTCTATGTAGCAAGCACTATTGTAAGTGTTTTACATTTATTAACTCATTTCATCCTGCAAGAACCTATAACACAGGTGTTATTAATTATGCCCATTTTATAAGTGAAGACTTTGTTTAAAGAGCACAGTGAATGTCACACTCGGATTGTGAGACTACCCAAGTTCTTGCTCTTGACCATCAAGCTGCACCTTTCTCTATGGCGAAGCCCACCTCCAACCAGTAAGAGTGAAGCCACCAGGGAGAGCAGCATAGGCAGAGGGAGCATGCAACCAAGGCCAGCTCCACTCCTGCCTGCCCGGGTGCTTTTATGCGAGCCAATAGTCTTCTTTCTCCCTAAAGTTGGCTTGAATGGTCTTTCAGTTACTTACAACCAAAGAGTCCTATTGTTAAATCACATGTCAGCATTAGCCCATACATGTTCTGTTCTGGAAATTAAACAGTCTAAGATCATATTCATTCAGGACAAAAAGTAGGACCGGGAGCTCTTCCTACAGCCAAGGTGCAGAGCTTAGTGCCTCAGTCATAGGCACTAAGGTGTTCTTAGTGGGGATGGAACTCATTAGGGAGTGGACACCAGCCAACACTAATGCCAGTGGTCCTGGCCTGCGCTTTAGGGTTTGCTCTGCCTCGACGCTGAGACTAAGAATCCACCTTGCAACCATTTCTGGAGTTTTCAAATCCTACCTCACCTTAGACACCTAAATGTTTCCTTAGTCCCTGTGCCATTTTGGAATTTTCTCTCCCTGTTCTTCTGACCATGTGTGTGAGCTGAGCCTTCAGCTACTGGAGTTAATTTTATCAGCAGCTGGCTTACTTGAGGCAGATTGCAGACTGTTATCTGGGGACATGGACCCTTCCTGAATTTCTTACTTTTATCCATCATAAACCATTCCCAATACCAAGAGCTTGCTCAGATGACCTGTTGTGCCTTAGGAGTATCCATAAAACACAGCTCTCTCTTTCTGCCTCCCTTATCTTCCAGGGAGAATGGGGTCTAATGGCCACACATATCTCCAGCCTACTGGCCACACCTATTTCAAATCCTCGGTCCATCTCTGGTGACCCACGGGCCCCAGCAAGTCCCTTCAGCAGATGCTCTTACATCACTACTACTGTACAAAATGCTGGGGGCACTAAGCTGAACAAGATATACCACATGGTGACAAGACATATCACATTTCTTGCTTCGTTCCCTCAACAACTTATGAGGACCATGATATGCCTTTCCCGGCTTGTGCTGGCAATTACAAGCAGAAGATAAACAAAGCCCCTGCTTTCAGGAAGCTTAGAGAGAGAGAGAAATGGATTATAAATAAGTAAACAAATACAAAAAGAAGCTAATGACAGAGGCTGTGACAAGTGCTTGGAAAGGAAATAAAGAAAACAGTGGCGTAGAGAGAAAAGGGGGGGTCTACTTGAAGACAGTGGTCAAACTTCTCTTGACACGTTTCCCTATGTTTTACAACACTTCCTTTCCACTCCCTTGAAGTTTTCAAATGGCAGCCAGTCCTGATCTAAATTCAGCTTTCTGGGCATTTTGGTTGGCCAACATAATATCTTTTCAAAAGTAATTTAAGTGGGACACTGTTCTCCAATTTGCCCTAGGCCCCACCACTCCCTATTGTTCTACTCAGCCTTAATTACACACATCTGCAACCTGTTTCATTGGCAATTATCAGCATTTTGAGTTTGTGCCTCTTAATCTTTAAAATACTTGAGACAGCTCAGTCAGCGTGGTTTGGCTTGCGGGCTTTATGGGGGTTTGTGGGGAAGACGCCGGGAGGGTGTGTGTGTGTATGTGCAGCCGATCAATTTTTTTTCTCACCATTGCTCTCTCTCTCTCCCTCTCACATCCTCTCTCTGAAGTCAATGGAGATATATATTGTTTTATCTTTATTGTTCAGTTTATTAATTACATTGTTCCCTCTTTTTATTTCACCCTATAGTTCCCCTCCACCTGGTACCCATCCCACCCTCTGCCCTCACCCCCCTCCACTGTCCTCTCCCATAGTTGCATGATTTTTGTCCAGTCTCTTGCTGCACTTCCCATACCCCCTTTCTCCCCAAGAGTTGTCAGTCCATTCCCTCTCTATGTCCGTGATTCTGTTACATTCACAGTTTATCCTGTTCATCAGCTTATTAATTCACTTGATTTTTAGATTCATTTGTTGGTAGATGTGTATTTGTTGTTCCTAATTTACACTTTTATCTTTTGCTTCTTCCTCTCCTTAAAGAATATCTTTCAGCATTTCATATAATATTGGTTTGGTGGTGATGAACTCCTTTAGCTTTTTCTTGTCTGCGACGCACTTTATCTGGCCTTCAATTCTGCATGATAGCTTTGCTGGATAGAGTAATCTTGGTTGTAGATTCTTGTTGTTCATTACTTTGAATATTTCTTGCCACTCCCGTCTGGCCTGCATCGTTTCTGTTGAGAAATCCGCTGACAATCGTATGGGTGCTCCCTTATAGGTAACCAACTGTTTTTCTCTTGCTGCTTTTAATATTCTCTCTTTGTCTTTTGCTCTTGGCATTTTAATTATGATGTGCCTTGGTGTGGTCCTCTTAGGGTTCCTATATATTGGGGTTCGGTGCACTTCTTGGACTCCTAAGTCAATTTCTTTCACCAGGTGTGGGAAGTTTTCGGTCACTATTTCTTCAAATAGGTTTTCATTGTCTTGCTCTCTCTCTTTTTCTGGCACCCTTATAATTCAGATGTTGGTATGCTTGAGGTTGTCCCAGAGGCCCCTTACACTATCTTCAACTTTTTGGATTCTTTTGGTTTCTTGCTTTTTCAGCTGAGTGGATTTTACCTCTTTGTATTTCAAATCTTTAACTTGGTTCTTGGGGTGCTCCAGAGCACTTTTAGGTCTTTGTATAATATTTTTTATTTCAGTCAGTTTATGCTTAATTTCTGGTTGGTCCTTTTTCATATCCTTGAGAGTCTCCTTCATATCCTTGAGGGTCTCCTTCATATCCTTGTAGGACTCATTCATTTCCACGTTGGTCTTGATCATTTCCTTGCAGGTCTCGTTCATATCCTTGAGGGTCTTGTTCATTTCCTTGTAGGACTCATTCATTTCCTTTGTGGTCTTGCTTATTTCCTTATAGGCCTCGACCTTTTGTTGGAGCCTCTTGAAAAGCTCTATAACCGTGGTTTTGAATTCCATGTCCAGTCGTTTTTTTTCCTCCATTTCTTTCACATCTGATTTCTTTCCATGTCTCTGCATGGTGGCTGCTTCCCTGAGTTGGTCAATTAGCTTTGTGTGGTAGACTTCCTACTAGGGACAGTGGCTCAGCCTCCCCAGTTACCTGAGGTGGATATGGGTTGCACAGTCTTGCTGAAGTTAAGCTCAGGTTAATCGTTGTTAGCACTTGGAGGGGTTGACCTCCAGGCCAATTGTGTGAAGCTCAGCTGTGCTCAGGTTGGATGGGCAGAGTCTCCTGGCCAAGCAGATAGCGTTAGCTCTGCCCTATGCAGCCCCAGGGACTCTGTTCCGGGGGCAATGGCCGCCAGCACCTCTGAGAGAGAGCCGCTGCCAAGCTCTACTGGCTGCCTGGGAATTCAGACTCTCCCCAAATGAGTCTGCACACCCAACGTCTCACCCAGGGTCATAAAACAAAGCAGTCTGACGGTTTCCCAAATGAGAGGGCAAGTCGCAGAGTGTTCTCTGCGCGGTCACGCAGCTGAGCTGTTCGCGAAAGCTGCCTTCAATGGAGATATATTTTTAAAAAATACTTGAGATGATAGATAAGATGTCCTTCTACTCCACCCCCACCCATAATTTGATAAATTAGCAAGTTTATTTGGCCAATATTATTCCTCTTGCAAAGTTAAACTAGAAATTAGGCTAAATTTTATGTGTATGAATGTGAGTTTGTGCTCTTGAGTGTGTATAAAATAAAGTACATTGCTGGTTGCTTGCAAGGCAGCAGAATTAAAGCTTGCCACCACTTCAAGTAATGGCCCTTCCCTTCAGAAAGACGTCAGCCAGTCACTTAAGAATCCTGATGGAAGAGCTGTGACTGAAGGTGGAGAGGTGCTCCAAGGAAACATTTCTCATCTTGGAAGCACTCATGCATAAAACATAGAATTCACATCCCATTCAGAAGACCAAGGGCACTAAAGGGCATCTGGCGATATTTACTGGCCATGATGTGGTGCAAGTCTACTTAGGAAGCTTGTAAGGAAGGAAGCAGACACACAAGACCTTGCAGACATGTCAGAGGACAGGGCATTCAGCACCAGAGTTTGTTCAAAGTCATGAATGCCTAACTGGGCATGCAGAGTCATTGCAGTGAGTCCTCACTTCATAAAACCCTGAAATTACAAGGCGTGGAAAACCAGGAGAGTGGTTCCTTGGCAGATGGTTTCTCCCAGGGCCACTGAAGGGCTGGCCATGTATTCATTCCCCTAGCAAGGTCCCTGCATCCCTTCAAATATGCATGCTGCTATGTATGGGTTTTATCTCATGTTTCATTTTGGAAAAATTTACAAGTAGCCTATAATAATACATAAAATACAACCAGAAGGTTTAAAATAAAGAACTTACTTCCTCTCAAACCAGAGAGAGACTGGCCAGATTAGAACACTGGTTTCCTCCTTTGCAAAGAGTGGAAAACTTTTGCCTACTTCATATGGTGGTTGGGGGGTTAAATTATACAATCCCCATAAAACATGTAGTGTACTGATTATAATAATAGCTACTTTTAAAATAGTTTCTAAGTTTTCAATTATAGATGACACATTTTATATTAGTTTCAGGTGTACAGCACAGTAGCCAGACATTTATATAATTTTAAAGTGATCAGCCTGATACACTAGTATCACCTGACATGACACAGTTATCCTAATACATAAAGACTAGGTGCCGTCATGACTGAACAGACAACGGGTCACCATGAAGTGCACAGAGCACCTCTTGGTCCCCCACACCTCATAGCGGGCAGATCTGGGGATTGTTGAGCGGCGGCAGAGGGCTGATTTGTGGGGTGGCAGCAAGCTTAGCAGAGCAGACACTGGGAGGCAGCAAGTTTCGTGGAGCAGTCGTGGGGTGGGGGAGCCTTGTGGAGTAGTGGGGGTTGGGGGGCAGTTTCGCAGATTGTCCAGCAGCAAGCTTCACAAGGTGGCAGCAAACTTCAAGGAGCAGTCAAAGGGCAGGGAAAGCCTTGCAGAGCAGTGGCGGGGCAGGGGGAGCCTCTCGGAACAGTTGAGCAGCCACAAAAACATCGCGGAGCATCAGCTTCACGTAGTGTTGCAGGGTGGAGGAGGCCAGCGATGGAGGCCAGGCTAGGCCTAGGAACTCTAACTGCACATGATTTTGTGCCCGATGGGCCTCTAGTCCTATCTAATGAAAGAGTAATATGCAAATTGACCATACCTCCACTACACCCACCAACCATGCCCACCAGCCAATCAGGAGCGAATATGCAAATAAATCCAACCAAGATGGTTGCAGGCCAGAGAGAGCAGGAAGGAGGGTTGGGTTTCCCTGGCAATGGAGGAATCCAAGCTTCCTGCCTGCCCTTACAGGCTCAGGGCTCCACTCAATGCTACAAAGTTTCAATTATAGAAGATAATGACAGCAGCCACAGAGCTGGAGAGAGCAGGAGGCTTGAGTTGCACCCAGAGATGGAGAAAGCCAAGCTTTCCACCTGCCCTGGCCAGCCTAAGCCTCCACTTAAGGCAACAAAGTTTCAATTATAGAAGGTAAATAAATCCAACAGAAATGGCTGCCACCATGGAGCAAGCAGAAGGCTTGGCTCCATTCTAGGCTACAAAGTTTCAATTGTAGGAGAAAAATAAATCCCAGATACCAGGGCCTCTGCTTGGGCCGCTAGGGGACGTGGCCATCCTGCAAACCACCACAGGCCCTTTTCCCAGGTGGCCCCATGCCCCAAGGGAACCCCTACCCTGATCCTGGACACCCTTCAGGGCAAACCAGCTGGCCCCGACCTGTGCACCAGGCCTCTATCCTATCTAAGAGTAATATGCAGATTGACCATCACTCCAAGATGGCTGCCCCCATGTGGTCAAAGATCCTGCCCCCATGTGGACACAAGATGGCCACTACAAGATGGCCAGCAGGGGAAGGCAGTTGGGTGGGACCAGGCCTGCAAGAGAGGGCGGTTGAGGTCAATCAAGCCTGCAGGGGAGGGCAGTTAGGGGTGACCAGGCTAGCAGAGGAGGAAAGTTGGGGGTGACCAGGACTGCAGGGAAGGGCAGTTGTGGGGAGGACCTAAGCCTGCAGGAGAGGGCAGTTAGGGGCAAACAGGCTGGCAGGGGAGCAATTAGGCATCAATCAGGCTGGCAGGGGAATGGTTAGGGGGTGATCAGGCTGGCAGGCAGAAGCAGTTAGGGGAAATCAGGAAGGCAGGCAGGCAAGCAGTTGGGAGCCAGCAGTCCTGGATTGTGAGAGGGATATCAGACTGCCCATTTAGGCTCAATCCTATTGGGATCGGGCCTAAACGGGCAGTTGGACATCCCTCAAGGGATCCCAGATTGGAGAGGGTGCAGGCTGAGCTAAGGGACACTTTCCCAACTCCCCAAACCCCCCCCCCTCCCACACACACACACACACTGTGCACGAATTTCGTGCCCCGGGCCTCTAGTTAAAATGTAATTGACTAGATTCCCCAAGCTGTACCTTGCACATTCCCACTTTATAACTGTCAATTTGTACTTCTTAATCCCTTCACCTTCTTCACCAGACCCTCAACCCTTCCCATCTAGCAACTCTAAGTTCGTCCTCTGTATTTATGAGTTTGTTTCTGTTTTGTTTATTCATTTACTTTGACTTTTAAATTCCACATATAAGTGAAATCATATGTATTTGTTTTTCTCTGTTTGACTCATTTCACCTAGAATAGTTCATGTTGTCACAAATAGCAAAATTTCATTCTTTTTTATGGCTGAGTAATATTCCATTATCTATATGTACCACATCTTTATCCATGGAATATTATTTGCTCCATTTCTTGGCTATTGCAAATAATGCTGAAATGAACGCAGGATGTACATGTCTTCTCAAATCAGTATTTTAGGGTTTCTTCAGATAAATACCCAGAAACGAAACTGTTGGGTCCTCTTTGTCTCTTCTTATAGCCTTTGTTTTAAAGTCTATTTTGTCTGATATAAGTGTTGCTACTTCAGTTGTCTTTTTTTGTTTGTTTGTTTCCATTTTTATGAAATGTATTTCCATCCCTTTACTTTCAGTCTCTGTTGGTCTTTCATTCGAAGAGAATCTTTTGTAAGCAGCATATGTAAAGTCTGGCTTTCTTTTTTAAAAAATATTTTTTATTGGTTTTAGAGATGAAGGGAGAGGAGGAGAAATACAGAGACATCAATGATGCGAGAGAATCATTGACCGGTTGCCTCCTGCACGCCCCGCACTGGGGACTGAGCCTGCAGCTTGGACATGTGGCTGGATCAGGCATTGAATCATGACCTCCTGGTTCATAGGTAGACAGATGCTCAACCACCGAGCCATGCCAACTGGGCAAGGCTTCTTTTTTATCCAGTCAGCCACCTTACGCCTTTTCGTTGAGGAGACCCAAGATTTCTGGTGAGTAGATTGAAGTTACATGCACTTCCTCCCAGAATCAAGCAAGATTTACAACTAAAATATAGAACAATCGCCTGAATGACCAACTGAAGACCAGCGGAATGGAAGTCTTATGACCAGGGGTTTACAGAAGCCACATTGAGACTGGCAGGAAAGGCAGAAACACAGAAAGGTCTGGCTCTGCTCTCATGGGCACATGCTGAGGATCTGGGGAAATATCCTCAGGGTTCTTCCTGAGGAATGATAGGGGCTCTGCAGACCAGAGCACCAGAGCCAAGAGGAGATGCCCCATCATATCTGGCTGTAAAAATCAGCAAGGATGCTGTCCACCAGGGAGAGATGAGAGTCTGTTAGAGAAAAAAGCACCCGCTAAAAGGGCCAACGCACCAAATCTCATTTGCAGCCACTCACCCTGGGCTCTGACGGAGGGAGAGAGGAGCAGGCTAGAATAATATGAGGAGAAACTTGGTTTGCAACTCTGGGGAGAGAGCTGACAGGACTGCCAGCAGGGTCCCTGTGCTGATTCTCTCTCCCACATCCCAGATGACATCTTTCTTGAATGGAGCACTCCCCTTATGAAATAGCCACCTCTCCACTCTGTCTGGATGCCCTGTTGGCCCACCCTGTGAAGATCATACCCTGGGGAGGATTCAGGTGCCTGGGCCCTGGTGTAGAGGTCCAAGCAGATCCAGGGGTCAGTGACTGAATTTTGTGGCTCTAGGGTGGGGGCCATTCCCCCTACTTTTCCTGTGAGCCTGACCAGTGCCTCCATATCAAGAGAGATCCACTAACCACACCCTCCCAACTCCTGGCAGCCCCACTCTGACAAGCTCAGGCTCCCTGGAAGGTTGGTGCAGAATCGGGGAGAGACTGAGTTGTGTGGCTCTAGGACTAGGGCCCTGTTTCCCTTGCATACCCCACTGGCGCTGAACCCTCCCTTCATGCGGCCAAATCTTAGTCTATTGGGCCTGGTAAACTCTGCCGATCGCATCCTGACAAGTGCCCTGAGACACTGCCCTACTACAAAGGTTTGCAATCACCAATATGCTGTATACCTGAAAATAACGCAAAATACTATTGAATGTAAAGTGTAACTGAAAAATTTTAAAGTAAAGTAATTATAGATAGGTATGTAGTTATTGCTATCTTATTATTCATAGTTTGTATTTATTTTTTCTTCTTAAAGAAGTCCCTTTAACTGCCACATATGGTGTGGGACCAGTCCATCTGGATCTCCACCCCTCCTACCAGTCTCAGTCTGGCTTACTGTGTATATATCTCCCTTGTTATAGGCCATCTGTTCAGGTGGAAATCAGGCAGTTCTCCATGATGCTTGTACTGTCATTTAGCTATAATTCTGATGTGTTTGTGGAAGGAGGTGATACAGCATTTGCTCCTTCACCATATTGACTGAAAGTGTTAATAATAGCTATTTAGTTATTAGATTAGACTTCTTAAAAATTATGCAGATGATAATATACTACCTAATGAAGAGGAGATATGCAAATTGACCATCATGCCATCACAAAAGTGGTGGTGCCCATAGCCACAAGATGGCAGTGCCTAGTCCCTTCAGCCCAGCCAGAGTCCCGGAGTCCTTTCAGCCCACTTGGGGGAGGGGGGATGGCTGGTGCGCAGCATGGCTGGACCCACCTGGTCTGGATACTCCTTGCGCCTGCTGCTGGAGTTACAGAGTCCTTTCAGCCCAGCCATGGGGAAGGGAGGGGCAGTCAGCAGTGTACAGTGAGGCCGGACCCACCCTCAATCCCCCAGCCACCAAGGGCCGGCCCAAGGCGAAGGCAAGCCTTGGATGTTGGCTGACCAGCCACATATGGCCAGCCTAAGGTGCAGGCAAGCCTTGGATGTCAACTGCCCAGATGCCCAGGGCTACCTGAGGCTCAGGTAGCCAGGGCCAGCTGGGGCTTGCACTGCTGGCAGTGGCAGCAGAGGTGTGATGAGGGCATTGCCTCCCCCTGATCGCTGGGTCATCTCCCACCCCTGAGGGCTCCCAGATTGTGAGAAGGGGCAGGCTGGGCTAAGGGAATTTCCATGCAACAGGCCTCTAATCATAGCATAAAATGATAGTGTCAGAAGCCATGGCCAAATGATGATCAGAAATGAAGTCAATCCAGAAATCTCAGTACAAACTTTTCAGGAGTTTCTCTCCTGGTAGTGTTTTTTTACAGATGTTTTATTTTATCTCTTGATAGTGAATTGCTTTAGTGTTGCTTTTACTATCAGATAAAGCAATAAAGCAATTTCCATTTGGTGTAAAGAAACTTTAATAAAGCTTAGCTATATCTGAACTTACAAATCAAGGGTAAAACTGGACTCTAAACACTTAACTCTATGCACTGTCAGAGGAAACAAGCTCAGCCCCCAAAGTGCACCTGTAAGTCACTGAACCAGACTTACACCTGGAGGGCAAGGTGAGCACACACAGGTGAGAGGAAAGCAGACGCATTGACGACCATGGCAGGCAGGCTCACATGTAGTAAAGGCACTTGCAGCCATGAACCCCGTCCCCTCACATTACACTCTAAGCAAGCAGTTTTGAGACCCCCTTACTTTTACCTATTGATGAGTTACCACACAGGGTAACTCAAGAATTTTCAAGAATATTCTAACTGAAATAAGCCAGTGATAAAAAGACAGATAGTATATGGTTTTGCTTTTATGAGGTCTCTAGGGTAGGCAATGCGTAGCACCAGAAGGAAGAATGGTGGTTGCCAGGCTGGGGGAAGGGAGGGGCAGTCAGATGAACATGGAGAGTTATTTAATGGGTACAGAGTTGAAGTTTTGCAAGATGAAAAATTGGAGATGGGTTGCACAGTAAGTTGAATATACAGTTGACCATGAACCAATATTGATACATAAATTTTATTAACAAAGTCCAGACTCTATTCACACTTTACATATCTGAGGCTCCTCTTGGCTTGGACAATTTGTCAGACTTTTCTTGCTTGTGATGACCTTAACAGTTTTGAGGAATGCTGGTCAAGCACTTTGTGGAATGCCCTTCCATTGACGTTTATCTGATGTTTTCCTCAGGAATAGTCTGGGGTTATGTGTTTTGGAAGGAAGACCACAAAGATAAAGTGTCATCATCACATCAAATCAAGGATACACACTATCAAAAAGACTTATCATACTGACATGGACCTGGGTCACCTAGCTGAGACAGCTTGCTCCACTGCAGCCATTCCCTCCGTCCCCCCCCTCCACACCATACTCTCAGGAAGAAAGTCCATGTGCAGCCAACACCTTAGTGCTCCTTGAGTTGTTTGGAATTCCTTTGCAAGGAGATTTGCTTATTCTCCCCCATTTATCGACTTAGTCATGAGCATTTCAGTTTTCCAGCTTTATTTAAGTACTAGAGGCCCAGCGCACGAGGCGAGGAGAGTCCGTAGGCCTAGCCTGCGATCAGGGCCATGTCTGGCGCCCCTCGCTGCCCCAGGACGCTCCAGGACGCTCGCCTCCACTGCCCAGGGATGCTCCATGAAGCTCCCCGCCATGCCATGTTCAGCAACACTCCCCTGAGCCACTCTGCGATGCTCCCTGCCCCACAATACCAGCCTCTCCCTGCCACCGCTCAACAGTCCCCAGTCCCGCCCTGCCGCAGCCCCCAACCACCACCCCTCTACCCGCCACCATTGGCTTTGGTTCCCTACTTGCCATGCTGGGATCTGGGCCTGCAGGGGCAGACCAAGAGGTGGTCAGTGCACCTCATGGGGACTAATCAAGCGGTCGTTCCAGTTGTTATGCTTATGGTCTGGCCTTTGATTAGATAGGATAATTGACATATAACATTTTGTAAGTTTAATGTATACAATGTGATGATATATTACAAAATGATGACCACAAATGGGTTAGTAAACATCTCCAATGCCTCACATAATTGCCATTTCTTTTTTGAAGTTACTCTCTTAGTAACTTCAATGAATATAATACCGTCCTTAACTGCAGTCACCATGCCACACATTAAATCCTCAGAATTTATTCATCTTATGTCTGGAAATGCACCTTTTGTCTAACATCACCCCATTTCAAATCATCCACCCCCTAGAGGCCAGCAACCACCTTTCTACTCTGTTTCAATAATTTTAGCTTTTTTAGATTCCACAAATAAGTGTGATCATACAGTAGTTGTCTTTCTCTGTCCAACTTACCTCAATCAGCACAATGCCCTCAAGATATGTCCTTGGTGTCGCAAGTGGCCGAATGCTCTTTCTCATGACTGAATTACATAGTGTGATTACTTCTTCCCGCCCCGTTCAGCTGTTGATGGACATGTAGGTTGTTTTCATATCTTGGCTGTTGTAAATAATGCTGCATTGAACATGGGAGTGCAGTGATCTTGAGATCCTGACTACATTTCCTTTGGATCTCTACCCAGAAGGGGGTCATATGGTGGCTCCCTTCCTCACTTTGTGAGGGAATTCCATACTGGTTCCTATAGTGGCTGTACCAATAAACACTTCCACCCAACAGTACAAGGCTCCCTTTCTCCTAATCCTTTCAACAACTTGCTATTTCTTATCTTTTTTCTAATAGCTATTGTAGCAGGTATAAGGTGATGTCTGATGTGGATGCCTCTTTTCTTTCCCTTGCCTGACTCCTCTAGCCGGACTCCAGCACTGTGTTGAGTAAGAGAGGTGAGAATGGACACCCTTTCTTGTTCCTGATCTTAGAGGTGGTTTTCCACCCTTCAGCATTGTGTATGATGTTAGCTGTGTGTCTGTCCCCCATAGCCTTTATTACATTGAGGTGTGCTCCTTCTATATCCAATTTGTACAGTTTTTATCATGAAAGGATGCTGCATTTTGTCAAATGAGTTTTCTACACATACTGAGATGATCACATGATTGTTATAATGCATTCTATTGATGTGATGTATCACATTTATTGATTTGCAGACACCGAAGCACACTTTGTATGCTAGGGATAAATCCTACTTGATCATGGTATATGATCATTTTAAAGTGCTATTGAATTCGGGTTGCTGATATTTTGTTGAGAATATTTGCATCTACATTCACAAAGGATATTGGCCTGTAGTGTTTTTTTTAATATGTTTTTATTGATTTTTTTTTTATAGAGGAAGGGAGAGGGATAGAAAAATAGAAATATCGATGGACCAGCTGCCTCCTGCATGCCCTGTACTGGGGATCAAGCCCACAACCCAGGCATGTGCCCTGACCAGGAATCAAACCACGAATCTTGGTTCCTGGGTCGATGCTCAACCACTGAGCCACACTTGCCAGGCCTGTAGTTTTGTTTTCTTGTCCTTATTTGGTATCAGGGCAATGCTGGCTTAGTAAAATGAATTTGAGAGTGTTCCCTTCTCTTTAATTTCTTGGAAGAGTTTTAGAAGGGTTGGCAATAATTCTTATTTAAATGTTTGGCAGAATTCACTAAAGAAACCATTTGGGCAAAAGTCACGTGACATATGGTAACCAGCAGCTTCCTCCAAAGTAATTCTGTCTGTGGATCAACTCCACATTGTTCTTGTTGAATAGAGGGTCTGAGGGAGGCTGTTGCATTCAACCACGTGTTTACATCACTGCCTCATGGGTACTTGTGGGAATTGTTCCAGCTTTGGCCAGTGGGAGCTTTCAATTGGCCCCATGTCCCTTTGACATACCTCCATCAATGTGGTCAAGTCTCTCAAAATATCAGAGATAATTATCTTTCAAATATATAGAGAACATGCATCAAAAGATCCACTTAACTATTGAGGAAGCCAGGGGATGACAAAATAGTTCAAAGGAGATACAAAAATGGCTGCACACACACACACATGCATATCTGAATTCTTCGTGTATACATGTGTATAGAATGCACATATTCACACATATGTATATATATACACATAGACGTATATGCATACATGTACACATATATTTATGTTTAAGTGGAAAAAATATTGCTGAAGACTGCTAAATTAGATATAAAAATGGTTAATGCCATTCGATGCATTAAACCATAACTTTTGGAATTAACTTCTGTTGTGAGTGAAATCATTTGGAGCTCTGTGGTTAGCAGAATAACGGCTCCTAAAGATGTCCAAATTGTGACTTCTGCAACATATGACTATGTTACCCTATTTGGCAGAACCAGCCAGAGTATTCAACTTGGATGTACCTGGGCCAGAGCATGTGTCAGCCTCCCATTCAGGCCACATATGGTCGCCCGCTCTGCTGCAAGGACTGGACTGATGGGGCATCAGTCAGGTGCCACAGGGAAACCTGGAAACCACATTCTGGTTGGTGCCTGCCCCGCTGTCTTGTCGGCATTTATCAGCCCATTTGGGAGAGAGATGCTGCTGTTCCAGAAAGAGCTTTTGGGTCAGGAGGGCTGGGCGGCCCCGTGCTGTGGCAGAGGCATAATTATTTCCCAGGACTGTCTGGCCAGGCTGCTTTGTGATCTCCAAAGGAATGCACCTCTACTGAAACAGAACACTCAGTGCTTCTTGGGTATGTTTAAGGGCCAGTGTCACTCTTACTTCTTTTGTAAAGTCACAGTGCCCCACACTCCGGCCGGTTAACAGCTCCTGTTAACAGAGGGGACTCTCACCAGCGTTTGGCCTTGTGCTCAGGATGTTGTGGGGACAAACCCACATCTGCAACAGGAGGGGCCACGCAGCCCTCCTGGGAGCTCCATGCAAGGTGAAACTCTGGGGCGGGACTGGCAAGTATGGTGGCAGAGCGCCCAGGCTCACTGGACTCCAGGTCTGTCACTTACCAGCTCTGATTTGAACAAGTCACACAGCCTCCAAGCCTCAGTAAAGTGCAGGCTATTGCGGGTCATTGTGGAGACAGACATGGCATACTACATGGAAAGCACTGGAAAGTGTCTGGTACCGACAGGTACTCAGCAGATGGGGACTGGTTTTCCAGACGACGGGGTTTGTCTGCTGAGAGGAAGGTCATTCTAACTGAAGGTTAGATTCTCTGTGTCGATCAGATTGTTGCTGAAATATCCACTTTGCACAAGCGAACAATTTTTGGTGTCTTCCATTCTGTTTGAACCCTTCCTCAGGCTCAGGCAGCCTGTCTCCAACCTCCCACTTGCTGCACAAATCTCAGGCTGCAGTGGTCCACCTGCCCGCCTGCAGATCATCCCCGCAGCAGCTCTGGGCACCTGTACCCGGCTCCCCTGTGGCACCTTCTCTGTATGGGGACTTCACCTGCCACACCCATTCACAGCTTTTCTGTCCAAGCAGATGGATCTTCTCCTGACCTCTTCTTTGTGTCCTCCAGAGCAGCAGTCGCCAACTGGTGGTGTGTGGACCCCTGGCGGTCCGTGATGTCCGAAAGGTTGGTGACACTGCTCCAGAGCACTGGGCATACGTGCAAGCATCTCTCGGTTCTCTGATCCCTGGCCTGGTAAAGTGTGGTCCACAGACCAGCAGCACCCAGAGCTCATTCAAGTGCAGACTCTCAGGTTCTGCCCAGACCTGCCCAGTCAGAAGCTGATCCCCAAATGATTCAATGTAGGAAGTTGGAGGAACACTGCCCAGCCGTCAGCCATGCACCTCTTCCCTCCATAGCTCAGCCATTTTCCAATCCTCCCCCCATTATGTTTTACCAAATACGTGTCTTTTAAATGATTTTACATTGACACGATGTCTTGCTTAGCATCATCCTAAGCAATAATATCAATCTGTTAATAGTGGCAAAGCAGAAAGAATATTTTATTTGATAAGAGCTGAAGGTCTAAGGAAAACATTTTTTCTTATATGCATTAAAATAAATAAGTAGCCATTATATAAAAACGACTGTCCATCTGTCATCTAAAATTAACTCACCAACCACCAGGAGTTCACCTGCCCCACTTAAGGAGACACAGCTTTAGACCTTTTGCAGCTGTATTAAAAGGCGTCTCCCCAACTCCTGACTCAACTCCTTGGGCCCCGCCTGCTGCACCCTGTGCTGGCCCTGAGGGTGGACCTGCAGGGGTCATGGGAGGCCGTGAGTGGCAGCGAGCCTGGGCTGTGGCCCTGCACCATCCCTTCATAATTTGCTGAGTCAGATCCCCTCTGGGGGGGGGGGGGGCCTGAATTTTGTGGGTTAGCTGATCTCAAGGATCCCATTCAAGACTAACAATGTAACAACATAAATGAGAGCAGAGGCTCTGAGTCAGAATGACCTGGGGTTGAAATTAAGGCTCCATAACCTGCTAATGTCATTAAGCCTCCATTTTCCTTATCTGTTAAATGGAAATAATATCACAGAGTTTGCAATGAAGAAAATGGTAACTGAAAAATCCTTCAAATAAAATCTAGCAGTAGTCAGTGTTCAGTAAATAAGACAGCCCCCACAAAGCACAAATAACACGTATGAGGCCCTGGATTAAACAACCCAGCAGGCAGGAGGCACAGAAAAGGTTAAGCCGCTTGCTCTAAGCCACACATTTATGAAGCGGTGCAGCTGGAGTGGCAGGCAGACAGTCTGTGTCCAGCCACAGTGCTCACCTACCTCGCTGCTCTAATGTCAGCACACGGGCTTTGCCAGCCATCAAACACTGTGTGACTTCAGCAGAGTGACTCCCAGCACAGGTGCTTACTGTCCTCCTCTTGTTTTCTGAGCCCTCAGATTACAGCAAGGTGCTTCTAGGCATCAGGAATCTCAGCTTTAGTTATGGTAAGAACTTCTTTATTTTTTAATGCTGTTTAAAAATTTAAGTATGACACACATAAAAAGGTGAACAAAATGTAAATACAGAACTGTAACCATCTCCAAGGGAATGGGCATGCATCCATCACTCTGCTGCCCCAGACACTGCTAAATACTTCCCCTTTCTCCTCTTCAAAGGAAACCACTGTCCTAGGTCTCTGGACCTCCCCCTGTTCACATGAGAGGCTGTCCTGCGCACTGCAGGCTGCTGATCAGCCTCTCTGGCCTCCACCCACTAGCTTCCCGCAGCACCTCCCACAACCATTCCTCCTGACCTTGGCAGGGATCCCCCGAGGGCAAATCACCTGCTTGAGAACTACTGCACCATCCTGAGCTTTTTGGTAGTCACTCTCCGGCTTTCCTTTATAATTTTGCCACATTAGCATCCATCCTTAAACACTGTCGTTTAACCTTGCCTGGTGAAAGGTGTTCTTTATAAATGAATCTAACAAAACATCCCTAGTCAAGGCTCCTCGGTGAGGTGACCATATAACTTATCATCGAACTGGAGGCGCAGACCAGGGCCAGGACTGAGCTGGACAAGGCAGCATGTGCCCCCACTCCTGGCCACCTCTGCTATGAATAAGTTTCATCTTCCTGCAGTGATAGAGAGCGATGAAAAGCAGGCCCACCCCACGGACAAAGGCAGAGAGACCTAAATAAATGCCTCAAGCTGAAGAGCAGCAGTGCTCCAGCTGGCCTAGGCCTCAAGGAGGTACATTCTTGAAACTTACTCTCAGCCACCACTTCACCACATCACATTAGCACAGCAAACTGATTACAATAAACGCCTCCCAAGGTTTGCACATAAAGGAACATCATTGCCCCTTGGATTTCTGATCAGTACATCTGTCCCTCCCCCCTGCTGTCATCGGAAAGCACAGCCACTCTCTCATTGTGACCTGCTCTGCACTGCGATCTAACTCCTGACACTGACCATGTGCGAAGCGACAGCCAAGACTAGTCACTGGTGGCCCACACGCCTGAGCAGACTGCTGCTCGTCCTGCGTTATTTTGGGCTCGAGGGAGCAGGAGTCACCACAGTGCGGGAGGCACGCGCTCCGCAGTGAGCATGCCTCCGAGCTCAGCAGCCACCCTGGAAGGCGCCCTATTCACTGAGGTCCCTCTCTGCCCACAGTGCATACTGTCTCGGGGAACTGCCCCCTTGGACAAAGGTTTCCTCCAGCCAGGCCAATTGGGCCAATCAGAATTGACCGTGAGACTTTTTGTTCAATTCTTTTGTTGGACTTGAAATTGGACTTGTGTGAATCAGCAACTGCTCAGGTCACCTTGCCACCAAGGAACAATGCCTGGCGGAAGGGAGAGAGGCAGAGCTGAGGGCGAAATGGAGAAGGCAGGTCCTGGTCCTTGTTCGGCCCTGAGCACAAGCCTCTGGAGCTACTCCTATGTCCCTTTCAGTGACCTGTGTCTATGGAGGGACGCCCTCATTCATGTAAATTGGTGCTTATCATTTATAAAACGGTGGCAATAGCTTCCAACTTCTTTGACAGCAGCTCACAGTAAACATTGTTTTAAACTGCAACTCAGATATGGAACTGACTCAAGGTTTCAGGAACTGCAGAACCCCTACTCACATACAACGATGCTGGTATTTTCTGTCCTATTATGCTTTTTAAAAAATGTTTGCTTTTTAAAAAGTGGTCAAATGATTTCATGACCTTCATTTTGAAAAATATTGCCGTATGAGATTAGGTTAAAAATGTATTTCCCCAGGAAGAATGAGGTAAGAAAAATGACACTGTAATTTCAGTAAATCGCATTATGAGGAAAATAGGAGGTTCGGTCCCTAAATCAAGTATCTAGCAACAGGAAATTGCTATCTTACCATTTCTCTCTGACTGCCAGGTCACATGTTTACCAGAAGAGAAGAAAAAAATCTTGACCTAGAAATAAATAAATTACAAAAAAAGGATAAGAGCCTGATCAAACAGCATATGGCCCAGATGGTGTGGCTCAGTGGTTGAGCATAAACCTGTGAACCAGGAGGTCAAGGTTCAATTCCTGGTCAGAGCACATGCCTGGGTTGCAGGATTGATCCCCAGTTGGAGGCATGGAGGAGGCAGCTGATCGATGATTCTCTCTCATCACTGATGTTTCTCTCCCTCTCCCTTCCTCTCTGAAATCAACAAAAATGTTAAATAAATACATTAATTAAATACAATAAATAAATAAATAAATTATACAAACCATGTCTAAAAAGAGAAAGATGTGAGACACACAGTGTGGGGCAAAAATAAGTTTAGAGCTGTTCATATGAAAAATAATACAATAATTAATAAATAATAATAGTACAAGAATAAACTGTGTTTTACACACTCACAACTATAAACGTACTTCTCCCCATCCTGTGTAAGGAAAGAGACATCTAAGTCTTGCTGCTGAGCTAAGTTACATGATTTATTTATCTACATTACAGGCTAAAGACAGTAATTTCTGTGAAGCTCAGCACTGCTGAGTATGTAAAAATAGTGCCTTCATGATAAGATCAGACCTCTGGGGCAGATCTGGAGAGAAAGGGAGGGAGGAGGCAGAAGGAGGCAGGTGGAGATTGAATACTTGCAGGGTAAGCCCCTGGCCTGCCTGTGTATGCAAGCTCTGTAAGACACTATGAAAAGTTCCTGAAGTTCCAGCCCAGTACTGTGGGCTGGATAAGACAGTCAGGTATTTTTAACTGTTTCCTATGGATCTCATTTGTATTGTTAGTGAGCCAAAGCTTCCTTTTCATGTCTGCTCAAAAGCACTGCATGCACTCTTGATTACCTCTGTGGATCCAGTAGTAAGCTTGCTGGAAATGGAGACAGTGAAAGTAACAATACTGAGAAGCTGGCTGCTAGAAATGTGGGAGCGGCTGGATTGTTAAATTCAGTGGAAGCTGTCTGCCTCTTTGAGAAGCCTGTTGACTTTCCTGCTACCAAGATGGAAATGTATTAATTTCAAAACAGAGTAAAGCCCAAGACAATCAAAGGCAGGCTCAGGAGAAGTGCTTTCTGGGAACTTTCCAAGTGTTAGTGAAAATCAAACCTCACTGTAAGATATTTAAGGTAGATTTTTTTCATTTCCATCATTAAAGTGTTCAAATACATTCCACCTGCACTACTAACTTTAAGCAATTAGAGTGTTTGATTAATACTTGCAAATGTCATGAAGAAGAGATAAAGCTCTCCTTGAAATTAGCTAAACTCTTCTGGCTCTCTTGTAAGAAATGTAAGCACTGTTCACAAGGTGTGTGCGTGTATGCATGTGTGCGTGTGCATGAGTCTGTGCGCACACACGCATTGCTTTTCATTAAAAAACTTCAGACACACAAAAAAGAAGAGAGAATCACAGAATCATCAAAACAACTGTCTCCCAGCCTGGCTCATGTGGTTCAGCGGCTGAGCATCTACCTATGAACCAAGCGGTGTGGGTTTCCACTGGGGCCCCAGGAGGAGGCAGCGTGCGGGAGGCAGCGTGCGGGAGGCAGCGTGCGGGAGGCAGCGTGCAGGAGGCAGCGTGCAGGACGCAGCAGACGATAATCCTCTCTCAGCACTGATGTTCCTGTCTCTCTCCCTCTCACTTCCTCTCTGAAATCAATAAAACTTTTTTTAAAAAAGAGAAAAAGTTGTTAGTAAAAAACAGCAACACACCTCTCACCTAGATTGTGGCTTTAAATTTAGAGACCAAAATACATACTCCAAGCCAGTCGTTCTTTTCAACTTCACCCTATTTAATCCTGTGAAAAGCTTCCGAAGGTTAGAGGCACTGTCATGCTTTCAGATCCTGGCATCTGGAATCGGTCCTTATGCAAAGCCCAGATGACCAGTGTGGCCAGGGCTCAGTTCACCACTCCGTGGACTATTATGACGCCCCCAGAGTGTCGCCGGGGGCGCGGGGCACACCGTGAGCACCCCCATTTGTATGTCGGAAAGGTCTGACGGGAACCAGCTGGCAGGGACTGCGCTGAACGAACTGAACTGCGTAGACACCCTCTGAGCTGGTGTAAGCTTCCGGGCAAAGGTCAGCTAACCTTGCAGGTTCACCAGCTTTCGGGAGAGCCCTGCTGTCAACACTGCCCAAAGGGGCCGCCTTCCGGGCTGCCGGCTGTGCACCCACAAACAGACCAGTTCAGAGGAGCTGGCATTGGTATGTTTGCAAGTCCCGGCGGATCGCAGGAATGTGCAGTATAATGAGCACCCCACCCGGGAGCCCGGCCCGGCCCTCGCACATCTGGGAGGAGGCGGCCGCACAAAGGAGAGGAGCCCTCCTGGGCGGCCGTCTCACCCGGGGACTGGACACCCGCTCTCACCCCGGGGGCGCGGCCCCGCCGCCCAGGGGGGACCGTCCAGAGCACAGGACACACAGCTCGAAGGAAGAGTCCATCCGCTAGTGACCAGTCCAAGTCGAAAGGCATTGATCGAACTGTCATCTCTGCTTTTCCCTCCCCGGATGAAAGTGAAAAGTGAAACACTCCAGAAAAGAGACAGAGTGCGATCCACACGCGCGCGCAGCCCGTCCCGCGTTGGGGAGGCCGGGCTGGGACGCGCTCTGTGAGGGGAGCCGCACCCGCCCCTCCGCGAGCTCCGCCAGCGCACAGATCTCGCTCCACGGCGTCCGCGGCGTTTTGGAAATCTCTCTGAGCGGCGGGTCTGGGATTCATCGGCGTCTCCCCACCTCCCGCGAACACGCGGCCACAAAGCACATGGTCCCTGGGGCGCGTCTGTAAGCCACCAGCGCCGACGCCTGGAAACCTCCGAACTTCTAGTCTCGACGCCGCCAAACCGAGCAAACGGGCGCCCAGCGCCCGGGGACTCCCAGCCGCGGCAGCCGCGGGGCGGGGCTTTCTGCCCGCGGGAGCCGGGACCGCACCCCCCAACCCGCCGGGCTCTCCGGACCCGCGCGCGGCCGCCGCCGTGGCCGGGTGTCACGGTCGCGCCCCGCGCGCACTCGGCCCCGGGCCGTCGCCCACCTACCTGCTCGGCCGCCGCCTCCGCGCTCCGGGCCGCCGGCCGCCACTTTATTGTCTGGGCCGCTCCCCGCCCGGCCGAGGCCGCGGCTCCGCGCTAGCCCCGCCACTCCCTCAGCGCCGCGCCGGCCCCGGCGGCAGCCTTCCTCCTCCTCCTCCTCCGCCTCCGCCTCCTCCGCCTCCGCCTCCGCCTCCTCCTCTGCCCAGGGTCCTGCTCGGCACGTGAGCCGCACAGCTCGGCTCCCCGGGTCGCTGGGCAGCCAGCGCCCGCCGCATCCCCGGCCCCGGCGGCCCGCCGCCCCCGCCGCCGCTCGCCGCACGCCCTCGCTTTGACCCGCCCTTACAGCTGTGCTCCGGGCCGCTCCCTCGCGTCCTTCCTTCCCGCGTCCCGCCGCCCTGCCGTCCCGCCGGCCGTTCCTCGCTGTCAGCCGGCTGGGGCTCCTCTCCAGCGGCCCCGCCCGCCGCCTCTCGGGGGCTGGTGCGGCCTCTGCCAATGAGACTCCGCGGATGCGCGGTTCCGGCCCAGGCATTGTGTGCGGACGGGAGGAGGGAGGGGTGGCAGGGGGAGGAGGGAGGGGTGGCAGGGGGAGGAGGGAGGGGTGGCAGGGGGAGGAGGGAGGGGTGGCAGGGGGAGGAGGGAGGGGGCGCCCCGGACCCCGCGCGGCTTCGGCCTGGGCTCGCCCTCCCGACGGAGAAAAGGCGCCGGTGCCCTGGGGCGCGGAGCGGCTGGCGCTGCGGGGAGCGGGGCGGGGAGAAGGGGACAAGCCCGCGCCTCTTTGTCTCTCCCTCCCACTCGGGAAGCGCAGGGGACTCGATGTTGCCTCGCGGGCTCCCGCATCCCCGGACCTGAAGGCCCGTCGAATAAAGGGAAGGAGCGGCTGCAGGAAACCCAGAACCTAGACGGGATGGGCGAGATTCACCCAGCCCAGGAAAGACAGAGGGAGGGAAAGAAGAGGAAGGAAGGCGGGTAAGAAGCGAGTAGGAAAGAGTGAGAGGGGGAGACAGAGAAGGAAGAAGAGAAAGGGGAAGGAAAAGAGAGAGAGCGACCCGTGCCAGGCATTATCCTCCGGAGCAGTTCCGTGATTTGGGAGTGTTTACTTGTGCTTTCTTTACATCTGATGGAACTGGAGTGGTTCACACGAAACAGCTAGTAAATGACAGGATTAGGGATTCCAACTTATTTATTTATCCAATTACATTTACATTCAATAGTATTCTGCATTAATGTCAGAGGTCCCCCATAGTGCTCAGAAAATCATGTACTTTATAGTGTCCCCCCATCTTTCAAATACCCACCTGATTCCATACATAGTTATCACAATATTATTGACTGTTTTCCCCATGCAGCACCCTGCATCTCCGACTATGCTGTGACTCTCAAATTGCAGTTCTCAATCCCTTCACCTTTTTCACCCAGCCCCCCCAACCTCCTCCCTTGACAATGTCAATCTGTTCTCTGGTATGAGTCTGTTTCTATTTTGTTTATAGATTCCACACGTAAGCTAATCATATGTATTTGTCTTTCTCGGACTTATTTCACTTAGCATAATGCCCTCTAGTTCATCCATGCTGTCACAAAAGGGAAGACTCCATTCCTTTTTATGCAGAGTAGTATTCCGTTGTGAAACTGTACCACAGCTTTTTTACCCACTCATCCATCTGATGTTCACATGGGCTGCTTCCATATCTTAGCTATTGTAAATAACGCTGCAATGAATACAGGGATGCATATTTTCTTACTAATTGATGTTTTGGGATTTCTTTGGATATAGTTATAGAAATAGAATCACTGGGTCATAAGGCAGTTCCATTTTTATTTTTCGAGGATTCCCGCTTGATCTGTCCTGACTGTGATGTACACGTGCTAGAACCCCAGGAGGAAGAAGGGGGGTCGCCCATGGAGATGTCCACATTATCTCCAGATGAGTTGGCAGAGAGCGCTCCCGAGGCACTGACAGACTGAGAAACATTTCCCACAAGGCTTTAAATGTGTGCCTCTTTACCAAGCCCACTTCTCTGTACACCATGAATTAGTTCATTTTTAAAAGTAAATTTATTTTTAAAGATAACTAACCTTGTGACTACACAATTATATAGCTTAGTATTTTGGTAAAAGTTTAGTTGATTCATCCAGTAATAATATTTGAGAGTCCTAGAGTCCTCAGTTTCTGTAACCCTGGTTTTAACCTTCTTCCTCCTTTGTCTTTTCTTCCTCCTCCTTCTTCTTCTTCCTCCTCCTCCTTGTTCTGACACATCACCAGCCTGTAGTAAGGACCAGGTGGCAGAGAGGGTGTTCTCCTGCTCTCCCAGGCCCTGGTCCAGCTGCTACTGGCATGAAGTGCAAATCAAGTTCTGAAATAGGAAAAGCTTGAGGTGATTTGATGTAGGACTATTAGTATATCTATGCGTTGTGAGGGCCAATTAAATTTTCTTCTGATATGAAATGGACTGCTTGCTTATAACTAAACTAGAGGCCCAGTGCAAGAGGGGGGCTCAGCCCAGACTGCACCCTCTCGCAGTCAGAGACCCCTTGGGGGATATCCAACTACTGGTTTAGGCCCAATCCCATAGGCCCTTAAACTAGCAGTCAGGCATCCCTCTCCCAATCTGGGACTGCTGGCTCCTAATTGCCCAACAACTCTGCCTGCCTGCCTCATCACCCCAAACCCCTCTGCCTGCCTGATTGCCCCTAATCACTTGAATGCCTGCCTAATCACTTGAATCCCTAACCACCTCTGCCTTGGCCCTCACCCACCATGGCAGCAGCCTCTGCCTTACCCCCGCTGCCACAGCTTCGTCCAAAAGATTGTCTAGAAGGATGTCCAGAATGCTGGTCGGCTGTCTGGTCTAATTAGCATATTACACTTTTATTATTATAAATAGAATATATTGAGTGAAGAGTTAATATTTACTGAGTAGCTATTACATGCTCCTCAGACCTGAGCTAAGTAAGCACCTACTTGGTATCATCTCATTGATTCTCCTGCAAAAGGGAGGTGGAGTGGAAGCCCAATGAGGCCAGGTCTCTGTTTGCCTGGTGCATGTCCTGACATGCAGCAATGGCTAGTTCAGTGCCCGGTGAGTTCATGGAAATCTGAGGCTCAGAGAGGTAAACTGACCTGCCCCAAAGTATGGAACTAGAGAGTGGTCTTGCCTATCATTAAACTCAGGTCTGGATGTTGTAGGGGACTGAAGAAACCCAAGTGATGCTTAGAGAAATGGAGTTCTACAGCTTTATTACGCTGCAATGTCGGAGGAGTCGCCTCCAAAATCTGAGCAAAGCAATATAGTGGGAGCTTTTCTTTTATGTCTGTTTGGTGTCTTTGTCCCCCAGATATAGATTATACTTCCGGACCTTTCACAGGCTTTGCAAAAAGCTGCAGGTGTTGGGGATCTTGAGACCATACCTAAGGCCTGGCTGGCACCAGCACTGATAACCCCCCTCGGGGCTGTGTGCTGTTCATGGTTTACGGCCTCTGTAAAATGTGAGCATTTAGGTAACAGGTCTTGCAAGACCAGTTTGTGGAGAAAGGGGCAATGATTTAATTGCAGGTTATCAAGAATGTACATTAGATTGCTGGCACAGATTCAGATTGCTAGCCCCCCAAATATCAGGGTCACAATAGAACTAGCCTTTTAGCTTTCTCATGACGAATCCCTGATCACTACACAGTACTGTCTATTCAACCTGAAGAGCCCCATAAAGGCCCCAGGAAGGAGAGATGTGTGAAGAGAAACAGCTCGCTCAGCCCTCAGAAGTGTGCGTGTGGCACGCTCACAGTCACGAGAGTGACGCAGGGAGTGTCGGGCAAAGCCGAGAGACGCAGGGAGGGGAGCAGCACAGGCTGGGCATGTAAAAAGTGCTCAGCATATGTTTGGGGTAAAAATCCAGACTTGGCCTAAAATGAAAATGCAATGTAAGATTAATCTGTGTCAGAGTAGTCCAGAAGAATTTTCTGGAAGATGTGGGGTGGTTACTGGATTTCCTTAGAGCAAAGGGGCCCTGGTTTGCCAACGGGAGCTCCTGGGCTGTTCTATCTGAGTGTAAAACCTGTAATTACTCAAGCTAAAAATAGAGGTAATAATATCAGCTTTATAAGGTTGTTAAAAGGATTGAATTAGTTAATATATAGAAAGCATTTGGAATAGCTCCTGACCCATGGTAAATACTTAATAAACATTAGCTATTATTATCAAAGGGTTACAGCTTTCTTTCCAACTTCAATCTCCTAATAAATATATATTTATAAAATACTAGAAACAACACAATGGAACAAAGAAAACACTTTTCTTAATGCTTACCCTAGTATAGAATCATCAACTCTGACTGCATATTAGAGGAGAGAGTTTTTGTTTTTAATACTGGAGACAATTTCTGCTGGCAGATGGGGTCAGGCCCCACAGGTGAACTTCACTGTACAGACCGGACTGAGAAGCACTGAGACGTGGGTGTGCATAGGAATGCACTGCTGAGCGGGATAAAGCCTCCGGTTCCCGGGCCGGGCTCTGCAGAGTTCATGGGCCAAACACTGGCATTTTAAACATGCTGTTCCGGGGTCCACTTGAGGAATCGTGCTTTTCCCTTTCATCTACACTCCTTGTTGCTTACCCCCCGCCCACACACACACACACACGCTGACCCCTGGATTTTTTGCATCCTAAATTGCTAAACTCTTGTAATGAATCCAATAGCGTATATGCATTCCTATTTAATTCCATGTACATTTATTTCATTCTACATTTGCACAAATCACCAGTATTGGGGTATAAAGATGAATAAAACACTTCATACTAGCAGGGAGTTTACAATCTGGAAGAAAATATGAGAACATGAAAAGCTGTAATAATAAGTTTACAGTGTTTTTTCTCTTACAGTGTGCAAGCCCTTGGTGCTTTACACGTAGACAAGGTGGAAAGCAATGACTAAGAGAGGTTCAAAAGTTGAATCTGGAGGAGGAAAACCAGAAATGGCTTCAGGAAGGAGGCAGCACTTCCCAGCTGCTTTCCTGAAGGAAACTGCTGCTATGGCATAGCCCAGTCAGAGGCCAGCCAGAGCGAACAGAGCAGTGAAGCCCCGAGGCTGTATGTGTGAGGGATCAATGGGAACTGCTCAGAAGTGACAAACTCGGGGACCAGGAAAGTAACATGAGCGAGTGAGCTAAATAGCTACAAGGCAATGGGGAGTGGTGGGAACTGTGACAAATAAGAATATATCCTCCTCTTCTACAAGAGGCAGCCACTGTCATTCCTAGCACACTGTTGCCATATAGGAATGTTGGTCTAATTGATCAGATGCTTTGATTTTAAAAAAAAAATGCTGGAAATCTAGGTTTTGGTATGAAAGCTCCCAATGTTTTATAAAGCTTGATGACCAACTAAAATTCTAAAAATATTCTATACACAAAATGAAACATGCCTGCAGGCAGCAAAGAAAGACAGTTGTCCACAAGGGAGCTCCTATGAGACTGTCACCTGATTTTTTAACAGAAACACTACAGGTCAGAAGGTAATGGAAATAAGTATTCAAAGTAATGAAAAACAAGAGTCTATAACCAAGACTATTCTATCCAGCAAGGCTATCATTTAAAAATGAAGGTGAAATGAAAAGTTTCTCAGATTAAAAAAAAAAAAAAAGCAGGTTATTACCACCAAACCAGCATTGCAAGAAGTGTAAAAGGTACAGCTTTAAGAAGAAAAAAAAAAGAGAGAAAGAGGAACATAGAATAAAAATGGCAATAAATAAGTACCTATCAATAACAACCTTAAATGTAAATGGATTAAATGCTCCAATCTTAAGACATAGGGTACCTGATTATGTAAAAAAAAACCTGATTCATATATATGCTGTTTACAAGAGACACACCTCAGAACAAAAGATACACACAGAATAAAAGTGAAGAAATGGAAAAAAAATATCCCATGCAAATGGAAATGAAAAGAAAATTATGGTAGCAATACTTAAGTTGACAAAATATACTTTAAAACAAGAGATAAAGAAGTTAACTGCCTAATACTGAAGAGATCAATCCAACAAGAGAATAAAACCCTGCTATAAATATATATGTACCCAATATAGGAGCACTTATAAAACAAACAAACAAAACTCTCGCTTGTAGACAACTGACTTTAAGGGAGAGGTCGACAGTAATATAGTCATAGTAGGGGACTTTAACACTCCACTGACATCACTGGGTAAATCTTCCAGACAAAAAATGAATGAGAAAACAACATACTATGTCAGATGAGTTTAACTGATTTTTTACAGAATATTTCATCCCAAAGCTGCAGAATACACATTCTTCTCAAGAGTACATAAAACATTGTCAAAGATAGACCACATATTAGGACACAAAATAAGTCTTAAAAAATTCAAGATTAAAATCATAGCAAACATCTTCTCAGATCACAAATGGCATAAAACAAAATCAATTACAAAAATGCTCCAAAACATTAAAAAACATGGAGGCTAACTAGTATGTTACCAAACAATGAACAAGTTACCAATGAGATCAAAGAAAAGAGAAAAAACTTCCTGGAAACAAATGAAAATGAACACACAACAACCACAAATCCATTGGACACAGTGAAAGCAGTTCTGAGTGGGAAGGTCATATTATTACAGGCCTACATCAAGAAACAAGAAAAATCTAAAAATCTCTAATAAACAATCTAACCCTACATTTGAAAGAACTATTAAAAGATCAAGAAAAGAAAGACCAGAGTAAGTAGAAGGAAGAATATAATAAAGATTAGAGCAGAAATAAATAACATAAGAGTCTAAAAAATGTAATACAAAAGATCAATGAAACCAAGAGCTGATTCTTTGTATAGATAAACAAGATTGATGAAATTTTAGCCATATGCATGAGGAAACAAAGAGAGAGGATCCAAATAAATAAAATCAGAAATGAAAGAGGTGAAGTAATAACTGACACCAGAGAAATACAAAGGATTGTAAAAAAGTACTATGAACAACTATATTCCAACAAATTGAACAATCTGGGCAAAATAGACAAATTAATAGAAACGTACAACCTTCCAAACTCAATCAGGAGGAATCAGAAAACCTGAATAGATAAATAACAACTAATGAAATTGAAGCAGATATGAAAAAAAGCAAACAAAAGTCCTGGACTGGATGACTTCAAGGTAAATTTTACCAAGCATTCAAAGTAGAATTAACACATATCCTCCTCAAACTATTCAAAAAATTCAAGAGGAAAGACTTCCAAGATCTTTTTATGAGACCAGCATTATCTTAATTGCAAAACCAGATAAAGACACCGCAAAGAATGAAAATGACAAGCCAAAATCCTGGATGAACATAGATGCTAAAATCCTCAACAAAATATTAGCAGATAGGACAAAGCAATACATTCAAAAGATCACACACCATGACCAAGTGGGATTTATTCTAGAGATGCAAGCCTGGTACCACCTTCCAAATCAAATATGTGATACAGAAGAGCCAAGATGGCACTGTAGGTAAGTGCCAGCACTTGCTGCCTCCCAGAGCCACATGAAAATTACAACTAAAACCAGAACAACCAGCATTCAGAACTGCCTGAAAACTGGCTGAATGGAAATCCTACAACCAGGAAAGTAAAGAAGAAAGCACATAGAGACCAGTACAAGGGATGGAGGTACGACACCCACATGTGACATTTTTTTTGGAGGGGGGAGTGATATCTCCACTGTGGAGGCTTCCTGTGAGAAGCAATGGGTCCACGCTCCACAACAGACACCCTAACCCAAGATTCCAGAGCTGGAGAGAGAAGTCCCCATAACTTTGGGCTATCAAAACCAAGGGGGACTGTGGCTGAGTGACAGGGAAGCTGCTGGAGTTCCTCTGAAAGGGCTGGCACACAAATTTAAATGGTCCCACTCCCTCTGATCTCCAGTGATGGGTGGCAGAATTGGGGGAACCAGAGACATAGGAGGAGAAACTGGATTGTCTGGCATCAGGGCAGTAACTCGGGTGGCTTTCTCCTAGACAGGGGTGCTCACTTGGATCATGGCTGCTATGCTGGGACCTCCCCTGTGGCAGATCTGACTGGCTGACATAAGTGAGTTTTCATCAGCCTGGCTCACACTGTTCCCTCTGCCCTGGTGATTCCCTAAGACCTTGCCTCATTCAATTTTGAGTCCCACCCAAGCTGTTTGCAGTGGCTTTTCCATATGAATGTCTTGTCCTGGCTCAGGCTTCAGACTTACCTGAAATCTCTCAAACAAGCAGCAGCTGCTGATAGCATTCTCTATACCTCTCTAGAAGAGGTGCCAGGCCCAGCACCTGCATCAACCTGCCTTGCTTCACTGCTAGGCTTTGCCTCAGCACCTCCAAGCCTAAGACAAGTAGCAGTCATCTGCAGATTGCTCTATAGCTCCTGCTGGGTGGCCACATGTAATGACTAACTTTGCACCTCCAGGGAGGCCCCAGAGCCAAATACATCTAGTGGGAAGCTTCAGATCATATCAGATTACAATTCTACACATCCAAAAATGACACACTCAAAGGGGAGACCCAGTGAGCACCAAAGCCCCGCTGAATCAAGTCGTATTCCAAAGGGGTATCTCCTGCAGAGCAGCTCTTCCACTATAGTTGCAGCTGGTCTTCATAGCTAATTGCCATGGAGGTCAATTCCTCCTAGTGACACCAGCAGCAATCAAGGCTCAACTACAATAAGACAATACACAGGGGCACACCTGGAAGCCCATCTCAGGTGACTGGGATGCTAAACCACTGGGCCCTATAGGACACCTACAACACAAGGCCACTTTACCAATTCCAAGAGACATAGCAGCTCTACCTAACACATAGAAACAAACACAGGGAATCAGCCAAAATGCAGAGACAAAGAAACATGTCACAATTAAAAGAATAGAAGAATCTTAAGAAAAAGAATTAAGTGAAATGGAAGCAAACAAACTGCTGAATACAGAGTTCAGAACAGTGGTTATAAGGTTGCTTACAGATCTTAATGAGAGCTTTAAGGTACTTTGTGAGATGTTCAAGATCTTAGAGAGAATTTCAAAGACATGGAAAAGGGCCAGTTAGAAATCAAGCATACACTAACTAAAATAAAGAACAATTCACAGGGATTCAACAGTGGAGTAGAGAATTCTGAGGATCAAATAAATGATTTGGAATATGAGAAAACCGAAAATACCCAATCGTAAGAGCAAAAAGAAAAACGTATCAAAAAATATGAAGATAGTGTAAGGAGCCTCTGGGACAATTTCAAGTGTATCAGCCTTTGCATTATGGGGTGTCAGAAGGAGAAGGGAGTGAGCAAGATATTGAAAATCTATTTGAAGAAATAATGACAGAAAATTCCTCCTACCTGGTAAAATAAATAGACTTACAAGTCCAGGAAGAACAGAGAGTCCCAAAAAAGAGGAATCCAGAGACTGATATGAAGACACATCATAATTAAAATGCCAAGAGTTAGAGACAAAGAGAGAATCTTAAAAGTAACAAGAGAAAAGCAGTTAGTTACCTACAATGGAGTGCCCATACAACTGTCAGCTGATTTCTCAACAGATACTATGCAGGCCAGAAGAAAGTGGCAAGAAATATTCAAAGTGATGAATAGGGAGGCCCTATAACCAAGATTACTCTACCCAGCAATGCTATCATTTGGAATTGAACGTCAAATAAAGGGCTTACAGACAAGAAAAAGCTAAAGGAATTCATGACCACTAAACCAATATTACATGAAATGCTGAAGGGTTTCCTTTAAGAATAGGAATGAGGAGGAGGAGGACAAGGAGGATGAGGAGGAGGAGAACAAGAAGAAAAACAAGAACAAGAAGAAATAAAAATATAAACAATAAAATGGCAATTAACACATACATATCTATCAACAATTGATTATCAAAATAAATAGACATGGGATTTAATGAACAAATAAACTAACGAATAAAATAAAACCAGAGGCATGGAAATATGGAACAGTTTGATGAATCTCAGAGGGTAAGGGGTTGGAGGCTAAAAGAGATTAACCAAAGATCTTATATGCATATATGCATTACTTATGGACACAAACAATAAGGTGGTGAGAGTCTGAGTAGGGGTGAGAGTTGGATGTAGGAGAGCAATTGGGGACATCTCTAATACTCTCAACAATAAAGACTTAAAATATATATATACACATATATATCACGTAAACAAAATGGAGAATATTAATCACATGGTCACGTCAATAAATATAGAAAAAGCAATTGACAAAATCCAGCACCCATTTATGATTAATATTCTCAGCAAAGTGGGAATAGAGGGATAATACTTCAACAAAATAACAGCCATATATGACAAACCTATGGCCAACATTATAGTGAATAGACAAAAACAGATAACCTTTCCCTTAAGAACAGGAACGAGACAGTGTTGTCCATTTTCAACACTCTTATTCAGATAAGAAGAAAAAAATAAAAGGCATCAAATTGGAAAGGAGGAAGTTAACACTGTCATTATTTGCAGATGACATATTGTACATAGAAAACCTGAAAGACTCCACCAAAAAACTACTCAATTTAATACATGAATTAGGCATAATAGCAGGATACAAAATTAACATTGAGAAATTAATGACATTTTATATACCAATAATAAACCTCAAAAAAGAGAAACTAAACAAAAATTTTCATTTACAGTGCAACAAAATAAATAAGGTACCCAGAAATAAACTTAACCAAGGGGGTAAATGACCTGTGCTTGAAACTATAGGACATTGAAAAAATAAAGAGGAAGATATAAACAAGTGGAAGCATATAGTTGTTCGTGGATTGAAATAATTACTATCATTAAAATGTCCATACTTCCCAAAGCAATCTATAGATTCAATGCAATCCCTCTTAAATACCAAAGTCATTGCCCTGGTCAATTTGGCTAAATGGTTAAGAGTGTCAGCCTGTGCACCAAAGTGTCATGGGTTTGAGTCCCTGTCAAGGGCAGGTTGCAGTTTGGGAATATTCAGTAGGCAAACAATTGATGTTTCTCTCTTACATCAATGTTTCTCTTTCTTTCTCTCTCCCTCTGCCTCTTCCCTCCCTTGCACTCTCTCTAAAAATCAATGAATAAAAAATTCAGGTGAAGATTAACAACAACAACAACAACAACAACAACAACAACAACAAAATACCAGCAACATATTTCACATATACAGAACAAATATTCCAGAAATTTATATGGAATAAAAAATGACCTGGAATAGCCTCAGCAACCTTAGGAAAAAAGAATAAAGTTGGAGAATCATGTTGTAACTGAAACAACCTGGTCCTGGCACAAGAAAAGACATATAGATCCATGGAGCAGACAGAGAACCCAGAAATTGACCCAACCATTATACTCAATTAATATTTTACACACGAGACAAGAATGTAGTATAGAGTCTCTTCAATAAATGATGTTGAGAAAATTGGACAAGCACATGTAACAAAATGAAACTAGACTGCCAACTTACATCATACATAAGAATGAACTCAAAATGGATAAAAAACTTGAATGTAAGTCACAAAATCATAAAAATTCTAGAAGAAAACATAGGCAGTAAAATCTTGGACATCATACATAACAGTATTTTTGCTGATATATATCTTAGGGCAAGGGAAACAGGAAAAAATAAATAAATGGGACTACATAAAAATAAAAAGCTTCTGCACACCAACCATCAACAAAATGAAAGGGGGACCCACTGTATGGGAAAACATATTTGCCAATGATACATCTGATAAAAGGTTAATTTCCAAAACATATAAATACCTTACACAATTCAATGCCAGGAAGACAAATAATTCAATTAAAAATGGGCAAAGGACCTAAATAGACACTTCTCCATAAAAGACATACAGATGGCCAAGAGACATATGAAAAATGCTCAGTTACTGATTATCAGAGAGATGCAAATTAGAAACTACAATGAAGTATCACCTCACACCTGCCAGAATGGCTACCATCAACAAATCAACAAATGACAAGTGCTGGCGAGGATATAAAGAAAAGGGAACCCTAGTACATTGCTGGTGGGAATGCAAACTGGGGCAGCCACTGTGGAAAACAGAATGGAGTTTCCTCAAAAAATTAAAAATGGATTTGTCATTTGACCCAACGATTTAACTTCTGGGAATATATTATTCTATATTATAAAAGGCTAATATGCAAATCGACTGAACAGCAGAATGACCAGTTGCTATGACACTCACTGACCATAGGGGCAGATGCTCAATGTGGGAGCTGCCTCCTGGTGATCAGTGCGCTCCCACAGGGGGAGCACCACTCAGCCAAAAGCCCTTAGCCAGGCTCACAGCTGGTGAGCGCAGAGGCAGTGTTGGAAGCCTCTCCTGCCTCCGAGGCAGTGCTAAGGATGTCTGACTGCCCATGAGGGCATCCCCTAAGGGCTCCCAGAGTGCAAGAGGATGCAGGCCAGGCTGAGGACTACACCCCCTCCACGAGTGCACAAATTTCATGCACCAGGCCTCTAGCATCCTAATAATCCTGAAGCACCAATCAGGAAAAATATATGCACCCCTAGGTTCATAGCAGCACTATTTATAATAGCCAAGATCTGGAAACAGCCTATCGGTAGATAAATGGATTAAAAAAAATCTGAGGTACATTTACATAATAGAATACTATGTGACTATAAAAAAAAGGAAGGAACTCTTACCCTTTGCGACAGCATGTATGGACCTGGAGATGATTATGCTAAGGGAAATTAGCCAGTCAGAGAAAGACAAATATCACATGATCGCACTTATGTGTGATCTAAGGAACAAAATAGGACCAGAGGGATGGATACATGGAACAGACTTACAGATCTCAGAGGGAAGGGGGTTGGGAGGAACTAGAAGAAATTAACCAAAGAACTTATATGCATGTATGCATAGTCCACGGATGCAGACAATAGTGTGTTGAGGCCCTAGGGTAGAGTGGAGGCTGGGTGGAGAGAAGCAAAGGGGGCAGGGAATGGGGGACATCTGTAATACTGTCAACAATAAAAAACAATAATAAAAGAAATTGATGTAAATATTTATTTGTGCTGATGTAAATATTTATTTTGAGATATATACTTATTAGACAAGGTTTTGGCAGTACAAATAGAAATTGAAAATTACGGAAAAGTCCGCCACTCTGAATGAGTACCTTTAACCTATATACTTCTAGACTTTAAAAAATGTACATTGATCCCATCCAATGTAATTCTTGCCTTGGGGAAATGCTACTAAAAACAGTATATCTCCCAGAGTCCTTTGCAACTCACTGTGGCACAGCCAACTTGGCCTGTAATACCTTAGCATCCTTCTGGAAGTGATTTGCTTTCCCCGTCATCGTCATTGACTGCCTCCTTTCTCTGTCTGTCTCCTTATGACACAGATGTAGGACTAGAGGAGCCTTATTATGGCCATGAAATGGGAGTCAAACAGCGAAAATATAGCCCTGGATATTGATAGAATGGAATCGCTGGGCTAGCGGGAATGCATTTCTCTGCACTGCTTTTTCTTTTTAAATATGTTTCTATTGATTTCGAGAGAGGAAGAGAGAAGGAGAAGGGGATAGAAACATCAACATTGAGAGATAATCATTGATTGGCTGCCTCCTACACTTCCCACATTGGGGTTCGAGCCTGCAACCTGGGCATGTGCCTTTGGGAATTGAACCATGACCTCCTGGTTCAGAGATTGATGCTCAACCACTGAGCCACCGGGATGGGCTGTGCTTCTTTGAAATAGCAGCATGCTTGGTGGCTGGTTTCTATTACATGCAACCAAACACAGTTCCTAACTGATTCACCAGTTGTTGCAAAAAGAAAAAAAGTCATCTTGTGTATTGATACAGCTTAATTTACTCACCCAATCCTTGTTGCTGTATTGGGATACAATTGTACTTCTTTGTTCATTTTTGTTTTCTAAACAGTTTTAAAACCAAAGCTAAAGAGAAGGTACACCATCCTTGCAGCACTCTGGGACTCTTAGCTTCAGGGAGTTTGTTTTTCAAAGATTTCCTGTTGAAAATTCAGATTTGAGATAAGAACATATGTACTGATTGCACATTTTGTAGCTAAGGACTTGTGAGTGAGCAAATGTTCATTACTCTGTACTAGCAACACATGCACTAAGCACTTAATGTGTGGAGTCTCCTTTCATTAATAACCCTATGAAGGAAGTAAGCAGACTCGTTCTCTCCATTTTATACAGGAACAAACTGAGGCGCAGAGAGGGGAACTCACTTGCTTAAGGTTACACGGCCAGCAATGCAGGAGCTAAGGTGTGGCCCCAAGTTTCTGACCTTGGAGGTAGAGGTCTCACCCACAACAGGAGGCCCAGCTTCTCTTGACACTTTCGATCTTATGTCATAGCTTAGGCAGATCATACTGCTATCTGGGTTCTCAAAAGGGATTAAGGAAATCATATCACAGTAATATTAGATCAAAATCCATACTGTACTCTTGTTCAAGGCCAATCCTTGTGTTCCTTTCTAAAGTACTCATCATAAAACTAAGGAACCCATTAATGAGAGTAACTGGCATCTGTTAATACACTCCAGGTTATTCTGACCCTTTCTAAGGGCCCATGTGGCATGCTTCCTATACACTCTTGCGCCCCAAAGTTACTTAAGTAACAACAGGGTGGCGCGTCATGTACCTGATGCCTCACCGTTCCAGTCACCCCCTTGAGATGAAATTAAAGTCTATCATTAACCAGCCAATGCTGCTGTGGCTTTGCAATCAAATGTAGCAGGAAAGACTTAGGTGGTTACCTCTAAGCTTTGAATATGTCACATGATATAAATAAACATACATTGTGCTTTGTTTTCAGTGTGCTAATTATCATGTCCTAAAAGTAAAAAATAAGAAATTTATATAGAGGTTGATGTTAGGTTCAATCACAGGAAACTGCCTTTTCTGGTTAAAAGTCAAATTTCAGTAATTGCATAGTGTTCAACACATGTGACGCCGTGGCTGACGGTGACCTGGGCTATGGGCTGTGTCACTGGGCTCCCTGGCCGCCCTCGCTTCCAGGTTCCAGAAATGATATGATAGAATGGGAACCTCACAAAAATTCATGCATAACTGCCTTTGATGCTACTTTTACAGGTGAAAATGCTTTTTAATAATATACGGGAGCGTTTCACCGGCTGGAATGCCTTGGAGAGAGGCCAGCACTGTACTCTGGCTCCTTTAGAGGAGACCATGTTGCTGAGGGCCAGGGGATTCCAAGTCAGCTTACAGGGCATGGCCCAGGAAAACAGAGGTTCTCCAGCTGTTTTGTTTGCATGTGACCTACTCAGAGAGATCTGAACCCTGCTGGAGTTGAGGCTTTGGGAAAGACGCAGGAAGGACTGTCACAGGAAAGGTGGCAAACTTGGATATTTTCGCATAAAGCTCTGAATGTCTGTGTGGGCATACCTGAGTGTCTTTGGAGGGAAATGCAAAATTCAGACTCTACAATTTGATGTTGTTCCATTATTTCTAAAAGGAGATTTTTAAACGTTATTCTAGATAGGCTAATTTTATATAAACGCATTAATAATTGGACTTTCTTTTCATATTTCTAGGATTATTTCTTTTCTTTTTTTTTTTTTTAGGCCTTTAGTCTTCAATTTTATTTCTGTTTTTAAAGAGCATCTAACAGTGTGGAAATGTTCCTAATAGCAGGGGCCATCCATGCATTCCCCCCTCTAGGACTGGGGTCCAGGCTCCAGTAACTGCCCCTCACCCACATCAGCTATTAGGCGTTTTCTCTCCATCTCTGGAGACCTGAGACAAAAGAAGGTCTCCAATTAGAGGAAACATTGGGACTAAGGGATGCTGTGAGGATTGGGCTCAGACACAGCTGCCTTTGTTAGCCTTAGGATATTTGGGGATCTGGTAGCATGCTCAGACACACTATAAGAGGGCATGGAGAGGAGCTCCTGGTCTCCTCTCTGGCCTCAGTCATTCCTGGGCAAGCCCTACAGCACCCCTTCTTGCTAGGCTCAGGGCACTGCCTGTAGAAATTGGGCAGATTGTAGCCCGTGGTTATCCAGGATGCCTTGCTGTAACCTGGTCAGCTGCACTTTACTTCTGGCCTAAGCCAGGTTGGTAAACAGGAAGGTGACCTGAGAGTGTCCCACTGCCTCCTACCATAGGGCTCAGGTCGTGACTGTACCAACCCCATACTCTTGCCTGGAGGGGAACAGCAAATGGTATCTCTTTGTGAGGAGGGGCAAACCTGGGCCTCCGGCCAGAAACTCCTCAATGCATGCATGTAAGCAGAAGGGGCAGCTCAGTCAGGAGAGCACTAAGTAGGGGCCCACAGGGCAAGATATGCTCTCCTCCAACTCCTTTCCACACCCATGGTAACCGTGGAAACATAACCACCCCCTCCTGCCAGCTGCCTGGGTTTTGACAACCAGGCCTGGCCCACTTCCACTCAGCCAAAGCCTGAACTGAGGAGACCAGACTGGCCACAGAGTGGTTGCAGGAAGAACTGGGATTGGGTGATTTGGTCAGTCCAGACTTCCAGCACAGCTTGGGAAGACTACCACAGGAGCCTCTACCCTTTGCTGCCTGGGCTGGGCTCAGATGGGGCTAGGTTAGCCAGCAGAGCCAGCCGCGTGGCCCTGGATGCCCTCTGCTTGGGGCTAACAGCTACTGTGGGGGAGTAGCCCTTGCTGCAGCAGCAGAAGCCTCTGGGACGCATTGAGGGGGCTTTCTGGTTGCTGCTCCTCCTGCCTGGGCTGCTCAGCTAGCCCTCCAGGGCTAAGGATGTACCGATAGTCACTGTGGGTGGCCCCCACTCCCCCTATGCCTCTGCCGTTCTCAGTCCCACTACCAGCCTGGTCCCCACCAGGCAACTCCAGGCTCCCTTCCTCAGCAGGCTCCTCAGCTCCCTCAAGGTTGATGTACAAGGGGTCCCGGCTGGTGGATAGCACACACAGGTGGCCCAGAATGTTTTCCAGCTCCATTCGCAGGCAAGTGAAGCTTGGGCGCTGCTTGGGGTCAGCACTCCAGCACTGATACATGAGCTCATACACATCCTCCATACAGTCTGGAGGCTGTTTCAGGCGGTTCCCGCCGATGAGGTAGTTGTAAATCTCAGCGTTCTCGATGCCAGCATATGGCGTCTGTCCACGAGTCATGCTCTCCCACATGGTCACGCCAAAGGCCCACACGTCACTGTGCACCGTATACAGGTTGTCGGCCAGGTTCTCCAGGGCCAGCCACTTGACAGGCAATTTGGAGGCACAGCCCTGACGATAATAGTCCCCGCTATAGATCTTCCGAGAGAGTCCGAAGTCGGCCACACACACAGTCATGTTTTCTGCCAGCATGCAATTCTGAGCAGCCAGGTCTCGGTGAATAAAGTTCCGGGAGCTCAGGTACTCCATGCCACAGGCAATGTCCACCATGAACCGAATCAGGGTCTGCAGGGGCAGGTTAAAGGGATTCTCCCCAATCCGGGAGGCAAGCAGGAAGGTGTGCAGGTCCCCATGCTTCATGAAGGGCAGGATGGCCATGGGGATGCGGAGACGGCCTTTGGCCCTGCTCCGGAGACTGACCCCAACAAGCTTGGCCACATGTGGGTGGTCAGACTCCTTCATGCGAGCCGCTTCCCTGAGGAACTCTTCACTGTGGCTCGAGGCAATGATGTCAGCTTTCAGCATCTTTACAGCCACTTTCACAAAGGAGCCATCCTCCTGCTTCAGCTGGGCCTCCCGCACTGAACCAAACTCCCCTTTGCCCAACATCCGGCCCAGGGTGAACTGCTGCTCCGGGATGAGCACATCCTCCAGTTTGTCCTTCAGTTCATCACTGATGCCCAAGCTACCCAATGTGGCCTCAATGCGTGCAGGCCTTTCCCGACTGAAGGGCCGGGCTGCCCGGAAGTGAACGGCTGGCTCCCCTCCAGCCATGACACTGTCAAAGGCTTGCCCAAAACGTGTCTCCTTCTGCCTCTTTCGAAGCAGGATGAGAGCCAGGGCAGCAGCTGTCACCAGGGCTGTCAGCACACCCAGGACCACAGGTACCCAGGATGTACGGCTGTGCGGAGGGCCTTGCTGGCCTGCATGGTCATGAGAAGAGACCACCAGTGGCTGACTCCGGGACCCACGGCCAACTGCATTGGAGACGCACACACGCACAATCAGGTCCTTCCGGGGATCCCAGACTGTCAAGTTGGCCCAGGTCCCTTCCACTATCAGTTCACTCTGGGTTGCGTTGTCTTGAACCCAGGACAGTTTATAGGGTCCCAGGGGGCTTTCGAAAGGGGCCTCGGGGATCACGTCTCCCCACTCCAGGATGAGACCTGAGTCTGTGCGGATGGCATGGAGGTTTTGGGGAGCGCTGGCTGGGGCTAGACCCTTTGTCCGAAAGGGCACCCAGTCAGCATATGGAGAAGGCCCCGAGGCACTGGCACAGCGCACCCGGAGGCTGTAGTTGGTAGCAGGTGCCAGGTCACGGAGAAGGCAGGTAAAAGGTGGCACAGGGACCACGACAGCCAGAACCTCCCAGCCTCCGGGGGCCTGTGTCACCTGGACTGTACAGGACTGAAGCACAGCTCTGCCATCAGCACCTGGCGTCCAGGCCACAGTGGCATTGCTGCTGGAGAGCTTTGTCACGGTGATGTTGAAGGGGGCTGCAGGCAGTGCTTGAAGACGAACCGTGGCTGGGTGGGAAGAGGCCAGGCCTTTGCGGTTGTGAGCTTCACAGGAGAACACAGTGCTCTGGGTCACCCCTGTTACGTTTAAAACAGAAGGAGAGGGAAAAGGTCCCCCAACCTTTGTGCCTCCTCTCCACCAGATAATGGTAACAGGTTCAGGGGGATCCACAGCCTCACAAGACAATTGGAAAGAGGCATTGGGTGGTACTGCCAGATCTTTCGGCTCCATGGTGAAAAATGGCACACCTTCTACCGTGAGCTGCACTGGTGGGGAGATCGCGGTTTTGCCCCCATCTTCCACCTGGCACCAGTACCGGCCTGCATCAGAACGCTCCACTGACTTCAGGCGGCTGCCCCTGAGACACTGTCAGCTTCACCGGGGCTCCCATGAGCTTCAGGCCTTCGGCCACGGGCTCGGGGAGCAGCAGAGCAGCCAGACCCGCCAGCAGCGGCAGCGGCGGGAGCCCCGACCGCCCCTGCTCCACCTTAGCACCATCTCTAGGATTATTTCATAAAAATATATAATTTATGATTTCCTTTAAAAATGAGTGAAAGAGGGAAGCAAAAGTTCCATTAGCTGAATATGTAGTTCCCCATTCCAGAAACAAACAGAAAGGGCCTCATTTCATTTCCCTTAGGTTTGGTTCAGTTTGGGACCCTATTGACTTACCACAACCCTTTTATCTCAAGAAATAATCAAACTTAAAGGAATTTAGAGAACTTCCGGCCCAAGGTTTACAAATTCAGGCCTTTTAGTGGCCAGGCAAGAACATTAATGGGTGCAATGGGTCAAATATGTGGCAATCGGGAATAGTGGGGACTAGCAAACCGGAAAGCTGTGGCCCATCTACAGGGCCCTCCCTACTCAGTAACACCCCATTATTGAGAAATACTGTTGCCAGATTTGTTCTGCAAGAGAATCCAGGATTCTGGTTTTTACTAAAATCTCAACTATTAAATTCTGACGAATTTGAAAGATTTTTAACACCTGGCCAAACAAAACATATACAAGCCTGCTATGACTTGAGGGCCTGCTGATCCAATGCATTCCCTTCATTTTGCAGCTCAGGAAACGCAGGCTCAGAGTGAAGGCGACTTGCCCCGGAGCACATGCTATACTGCAGAGGAAGAGGGAGTGGGATGTTGGCACTTGCATCCCAACCCAGGGTGGCTCCAGTGCAAACACTTGCTCATGTTTTCTTGCTAAGATTTAAATGATGTTCCTAATGACACAATTTCAAAGGTTGCATATTATTAAAAACTAGTGGCTTGGTGCACAAAATTTGTGCATTGAGAGGAGGTTCCCTCAGCCTACCCTGTATCCTCTCCAATCAGGGACCCCTGGGGAGATGTCTGATTGCCTGATCCCTGTGGGATTGGGTCTAAACCAACAGTCTGGGGGGCCCAGATCACATGCTGGGGCTGGGGCTGGGCTGCGATCTGGGACCCCCGGCATCACGGAGAAGTGCCATGGTGGCTGGCCTTCACCCCAGGCTGCGGGCAGGGGTGGGGACCAAATCGCCCACTGGGGCTGGGGCTCGGCTGTGATTGGGGACCCCCAGGCAAAGTGCAGCAGTGGCTGGCCTTCTCCCCTGGCCACAGAGCGGTTGAATTGTCCACTGGGGCTGGGCAGCAATCTGGGACCCCCTGCACCCGCAGCGCCAGTCCGTCCCTCCACAGGGCCTCGGCCCCTGCTGCTGATTGGCTGGTAGCATAGCGAAGGTATGGTCAAATTTGCATATTACTCTTTTATTAGATAGGATAAAGATGATATTTACTGGGGTTGGAGCACATAATTTGCAATAAATGGCTTTTTAGTCACATGATCACATAACCAAAATTGGTCCTAACATTTATGAAACCAGTATAATTTGGTTTCCATTGAAATACTGTTATCCCTTCATCCTTTGCTAAATCTGGCCAGATGTAGAGGAAAGGTAAAATGGTTCAGAGGAACCATGCTGACTTCTCTCTTGCTAACAAGAACTGGGTGAGCAGGAGCAGAACACACGGTGAATTCAGCACAGGCTGAGCCCCAGCCACACAGACAGAGCACTGCAGGGTAGTTTGCTTGTTTTGCCAAAGCAAACACTGTATACAGTGAACTTGTAAGGTCCCAGAGCCGTAGTTCAGAAATGTAATATAACAGGCATCTCAACAGCTACCAGTCAGGATTGGAAGTTTTTACATGTTTGCTCATTGTCCTTTGTTTTTTAATCAGAAGAAATAAACCTTACTACCAAGTTGAAGTTCCCTTTGCCACCTATTCCAATCTCATTCTCATCACCAATGCCCAAAGCAACTACTATCATGCATTTGTGTGAATCCTTCCAAACTGTCATATGTACCCAGGAATCCTATTAGTATTGTTTTATCTGTGTTTTTAAATTTTTTTTCCACTATGAATCTTTTTTTTAATCTTTATTGTTCAGTTTATTAATTACATTGTTTCCCCTTTTTATCCCCCTATAGCTTCCCTCCACCCTGTACCTATCCCACCCTCCACCCTCACCTCCCCCACCCCACTGTCCTCTCCCATTGTTGCTAGATTTTTGTCCAGTGTCTTGCTGCACTTCCCACAACCCTTTTCTCCCCAAGAATTGTCAGTCCATTCCCTCTCTATGTCCATGTCTCTGTTATATTCACCAGTCTATCCTGTTCAACAGCCTATCAATTCACTTGATTTTTATGTTGATTTGTTGATAGATGTGTATTTGTTGTTCATAATTTTCATCTTTACCTTTTTCTTCTTCCTCTTCTTAAAGAATATCTTTCAGCATTTCATATAATGTTGGTTTGGTGGTGATGAACTCCTTTAGCTTTTTCTTATCTGCGAAGCACTTCATCTGACCTTCAATTCTGAATGATATCTTTGCTGGATAGAGTAATCTTGGTTGTAGATTCTTGCTATTCATCACTTTGAATATTTCTTGCCACTCCCTTCTGGCCTGCATCGTTTCTGTTGAGAAATCCGCTGACAGTCGTATGGGTGCTCCCTTATAGGTAACCAACTGTTTCTCTCTTGCTGCTTTTAATATTCTCTCTTTGTCTTTTGCTCTTGGCATTTTAATTATGATGTGTCTTGGTGTGGTCCTCTTAGGGTTCCTATATATTGGGGTCCGTGCACTTCTTGCACTCCTAAGTCAATTTCTTTCACCAGGTGTGGGAAGTTTTCAGTCACTATTTCTTCAAATAAGTTTTCATTGTCTTGGCCTCTCGCTTTTTCTGGCACCCCTATAATTCGGATGTTGGTATGCTTGAGGTTGTCCCAGAGGCCCCTTACACTATCTTCAATTTTTTGGATTCTTTTGGTTTCTTGCTTTTTCAGCTGAGTGGATTTTACCTCTTTGTATTTCAAATCTTCAACTTGGTTCTTGGGGTGCTCCAGGGCACTTTCAGGTCTTTGTATAATATTTTTTATTTCAGTCAGTGTATGCTTAATTTCTGGTTGGTCCTTTTTCATATTCTTGAGAGTCTGCTTTATATCCTTGAGGGTTTCTTTCATTTTCACGTTGGTCTTGATCATTTCTTTGCAGCTCTCGTTTATATCCTGGAGGGTGTTGTTCATTTTCTTGTAGGACTCATTCATTTCCTTTGTGGTCTTGCTTATTTCCTTATAGGCCTCGATCTTTTGTTGGAGCCTCTTAAAAAACCCTATAACCGTGGTTCTGAATTCCATGTCCAGTCGTTTTTTTCCCTCCATTTCTTTCACATCTGATTTCTTTCCATGTTGCTGCATGGTGGCTGCTTCCCTGAGTTGGTCAATTAGCTTTGTGTGGTAGACTTCCTACTAGGGACAGTGGCTCAGCCTCCCCAGTTACCTGAGGTGGATATGGGTTGCACAGTCTTGCTGAAGTTAAGCTCAGGTTAATCGTTGTTAGCACTTGGAGGGGTTGACCTCCAGGCCAATTATCTGTGAAGCTCAGCTGTGCTCAGGTTGGATGGGCGGAGTCTCCAGGCCAAGCAGACAGCATCAGCTCTGCCCTATGTGGCCCCAGGGACTCTGTGCCGGGGGCAATGGCCGCCAGCACCTCTGAGAGAGAGCCGCTGCCAAGCTCCACCGGCCGCCGGGGAATTCAGACTTTCCCCAAATGAGACTGCATGCCCAATGTCTCACCCAGGGTCGTAAAACAAAGCAGTCTGACAGTTTCCTGAATGACAAAGCAAGTCGCAGAGCGCTCTCTGCGCCATCACGCAGCCGAGCTGTTCGCTCGCAAGCTGCCTTCTCCACAAGCCGGGAGACCCGGCAGCACCCGAGCTTCGGCGTGCCCTCCCACTGTCCAGTTTTCACCCCATGTGATAGTGGGTTCTCTGGACTTCGCCCAGAGCTGGGGAATCAGTCCGGTGGGACGCCTTTGTCTCCCCGTTGGAGAAAACTGGCCGGTTTTCTGCCGCCCGCCCTCTCCGCGGAGCGCACTCCAAACCTCTCTCCCTGCGACTCTTTCAATGCTGTTCGCTGCCGCTCCTCCGAGTCACAGTGTCTTATCTTCACTTTTATTTGTGGAATTTTCACTCGGCGAGCTTTCTGGTGATTCTGGAAGGTGTTTGTTCTTTCGTTAAGTTGTAGTATTAAAATTGCTGATTATGACGGCAAGATAGGTGTTTTGCCTTTGCCGCCATCTTAGTTCCTCTCTGTGTTTTTAAATTTATATACATAATATTTCACCACATAAAAGATAGCAAAGCCTCTGTGTTTCACTTAATAACACATTTTTAAAAGAATTGATCCAAGTAGATGGATAGGGATCAATTTTTCAATCACTGTAAGATAGTCTACATTTTATCGTTCATTTCAGTGAATGACTATCTAGCAATTTCCAATATTTGAATTATTTTATTTTAAAATACTTACTTAAAAATATCTAGCCATTTCCAATTATTTGAATTATTTTATTCTAAAATATTGAATGTAATTTTTTCTGAAAAGAATGACAACCTGAATTGAACAAGGCATTCACTATATTATTCCAGGATGAGGAGGAATAGAAGAGACTATAGTTTTTTCTAGATCTGGAACTCCTAACCTCTCCAGTACACCAGGGAGGCAGTCCATTTGCAGTATTGTATGAAAAATTTGTTATGAATGGTGTTATTAAAGGCAGCTTCCTTGGCTCTTGTGAGATTCTCAGAGTTACCTGTGCCCCCAAAGGATGAAGAAGCATTCTTTCTAATGTCCCCTCCTTGCCATAGGAAGGAAGCACTGGCTTCTGCACTTGCCTGCTCACCACCATTTGTTGAAGAAATCTCCATCTTTTATTGTGCTTACAATTAAATTAAATCAAACTGTTAAATAATGAGAAGACACTAAAAGCCGGGAGCTGGTGCAAGTTGCCAGTGACAGGGACAAGAATAAGTCAGGAAAAGACTCTCCCCGCTGAGCCCCATCTGCTCTTTAGGACTGTACAGCACCGCCAAAGCTCAGCACTTCCCAAATGGAGATGCATTGACACTGGGCGGATCCTGTGCTGTGGGCCGCTAGCCTGTGCACTGCAGGGTGAGTGTTCAGCAGCATCCCCGAGGGCTTACCTGAGGGGTGCTTGCTAGTGGACTTCTCCCCACAGATGTGACCATTGCAATGTCTCCAGACACTGCCAGTTTCCCTGGAGGGCCAAGTTCCCAGGCCAGTAGCATTAATGAGCTGCAGGGAGGGCATTGTGGATTTCAGCTCTTCCTGTAAGGAGCAACCTGTCAAACGGAGGCATGAGTCCACGCAGGGCAAAAGCATCTGACTTTTCTGAGCCTTATTCCTTCCTTTGTAAAACAAGATGGTTGGATCTTTCTACCTCTGACATGTTGTGCATCCTAGACAGCTGAATCCAGAGGTTATTGGGATGGGGTGGGAGACTAACATTTGGAAGTTGCTGCTATTTGGGAGAAAATAAACTCAGAGGAAGTACTCTGCTAGATGCTGTTTGTCATTGAAGCAACCTCTTCTTTACAAATAGCCTCTGGGTGTCTTCGCCACATTACTCCTTTTTAAATGATCTTATCAATTGCCTTCCTCATTATGAAGCAATATTCCAGGCTCTGTTACAGGAATTGCAGGCTGTTCATGTCTCTTGTAAATTTCATCTTCAGGAAAGGGGGCCAGATTTACAGCCAATGACATAGGAAGACCTCTTGATCTTTGCCACCGAACAGAGAGGCCAAGCAAGGAAAACTACTCTCACCTATGTGAACAATGTGATATTGGACAAATTGTTCTGAAAAATACAGTGATGCCAATCCCACTGACAACAGTATGTATCTTCGATTTCTGTTGTGCACAAGAGCAGAATGGTGAAATGGGCACAAGCTCATTTGTAGCTAGGTGGAGCCCTGAAATGGAAATCATTAAGGCAACTGCTTAGCCATTAAGTAGCTCTGGTTTTCAGTTTTATGATCTTATTAGAAGCCTAGTGCATGGATTCATGCATGGTGGAGGCCCTCAGCATGGCCTGTGGGATTCGGGTTGGAAACTAAAAGTCCAATGCCACCTGCTGCTCCTGCCTGCAGCTCCTGCTCATCCGGCCCCACTGGGCCTGCCTCCACTGATCAGTAGGCTCACTGCCACTCCACTTCTGTCTTTGGGCTGAGGCAGCCAGTTGTGAGCCCTGGGTTTGGCGTCCGTCAGTCAGTTGAGCAACGCTCCCACTATGGGAGCACACTAACCACCAGGGGGCCGCTCCTGCATTGAGCATCTGCCCCTGGTGATCAGTGTGCATCATAGCGACTGGCCGACTGGTCATTTGGTAGTTTGGTCACTTAGGCTTTTATATATGTAGACTAGAAGCCCGATGCATGAAGATTTGTGCTAGAATGGGCTTTCCTTTCCACTCTGGCCCAGCCCCTTTCCGCTCAGGCCTCTGAGCCACCTCTTTCCACTCTGGGAGCAGCCTTTTTCCACTCCAGCCTCACCTTCTCATGCTACCCAGAGGCCCTGAGAGATCGGGGGTGGGGTAGAACGCCTATGTTCCACCTGCCCCCATCACTTGGTGCCTGTGTATGCAAATTGACCACCATCTTTGTTGGGTTGATATGCATATCACTCCTGATTGGCTGGGGGTATAGCAGAGGTATGGTCAATTTACATGTTTGTCTATTATTGGTTAAGATAGTCAGGACTCCACATGATAGAAAGGGATTTGGTATTGGACCTCCTCAAACTGCAGTGGTGCTATGTGCACGCTGCTGTTCCTCGCTAAATTCTTTTCCCCAGGTCCTGGCGTGGCTGGCTCCTTCTCATAATTCAGGGGCTAGCAAAAATGTTGCCTCTGCAGAGTATTTCCAGCCCACTGTAGAGGAAGTAGTCTTCTACATTCTCTTTTTTAATGGGATGGCCCTCTAACCACTGAGCATCCAGGCAGGGCTTAGGTTAATTTTTTAATTGTTTTTAATATATTTTTATTGATTTCAGAGAGAAAGGGAGAGGGTGAGGGAGATAGAAACATCAATGAAGAGAGAGAATCATTGATCGGCTGCTTCCTGCATGCCCCACACTGGGGATAGTGCCTGCAACCCAGGCATGTGCACTGACCAGAATCAAACCATCACCTCCTGGTTTACAGGTCAATGCTTAACCACTAAGCCATGTTGGCCAGGATAGATTTATTTTTAAATATATACATAAAATTAATGTCATTTGCCCAATTTTCTTGTTTTATAAGAGTTCCTTCTATATTATGGATCTCAGTTCTTCGTAAAACATTGAAAATATTTTTATCAGTCCATCATGCATGTGTCGTCTTTTTCTCCATATAGAAACTTTTCCTTTTCAGTTGGGTCAAGTGTTTTCTCCTAAAGCTTCAAAGATTCACGTCACATGTGATAAAGCTTCCCTTACTCTCTCTGCAGTCATCCATCCAGCTCATGAACAACTCTGATCTTTACCCACCTGCTACCCCACCAGCTGTCTAGCTTTCCAAGGCAGAGTTGGCCCCTCGTTGTGCCCCTGCCAGCCTGGACCAGGGAGCTGCTGTGCGCCCAGCCCCAGACTCAAATTCTTCTCCAGCTCAGCTGCCCCCCTGGGAGGCTGTGGCCTGGACAGCGTCCTGGATGCTATACAGGTCCCACCAGGCCCTCAGGAGAGCATCATCCAGGATGAAGAAGCCATCCCACATGCGCTGCACATGGGAGCAGACAGCGGTGGGTGATCTTCTTCAACTCCAGGCTGATCTCATGCACCAGACTCCGCAGCTGCTTCTGTGTCTCGTGCATGCACTGCTTCGCTCCAGGACATGCAACCACAGAGATGGGACCAGGAGCGCAGCCTCTGATCTAGATCCACACCCTTGGCACCTCCTCGCTGTGAAATAACCTTAGCGAAAAGCCTACACTTTCTATCTTACTTGTTTACCTGTTTATTAACTGTCTTCCTTATCATAGAGAAAGCCCGTAAGCATAGGACTGGTTTTCATGTTCTCATTGCTGGATCACCAGGACCTGGAATAGAATGGGCACAGAGCAGGCATTTGCTAAGTAGGCTTTTTAATCATGCTTTTTGGTGTAATGTTTAAGGTCTCTTTTCCCAACTCCAGGTCATGAAGATTTGACTCTGTTTTCTTTTAAATGTTGCATAGTTTTCATTTAACATTTAGGAATATGATACATATGAGTATAACTTTGTTCAAAGTGTGAAGTTTAGGCAAGAGTTTCACTTTTTAAATATAGAGATGTCTACTTGTTCCAATAAATTAATTGAAAAGGCTAACATTTATCAATTGAATTGTCTTAAACAATCTTTAGTAAAAACTCAATGGGCCATTTTTGCGTGAGTGTTTCCTAATTCTCCATTTGGTTTTATTGCATTCTGTGAAAACCCCTTAGCTAATATTATTGTCTTGATTGCTATAGCATTGCAGTAGATCTTAAAATTAGGTAGTGTGGTTCCTTCAACTTTCCTTTATTTTTTTAGACTAAGTACTTCTTAAATGAATCAAGTGCTTTCTCTGCCCGCTTTGCTTTGTTAAGTCTTATTAATCATTGGATCCTATATCATGCACCATAGCCTTGGGGAAATCTTCCCCAAACAGCAGACTGTGTCGCATGACCAACTGCACATTGCGGACAATGCCTGAATCTATCTCCCCTTGAAATCCTCTTAGTTTTTATTTGGGGATGATTGTGACCCCCAGAGGACTTTGACAATGTCTGGTGTTACAATTGGAGAGGAAGGCTGTGGACATCCCCTACTGTGTGAAGACCAAGGATAGTTCTACACATCCTGCAATGCACAGGTCAAGCCCTCAAAAATGAGGAATTATCCAGCCCCAAATGGCAATAGCACTGAGACTGAAAAGCCCTGCTCTAAACAGATTGGTAATTTTACATTTACTTGTGTGAGTCTTTGCTTACTGTCTAGATTATAAGAGAATGACTAGAATTTAGGATTTGAAATGCACGAAACCTTACCCATCACCCTACAAAAAGGGGCATCAGGCAAGTCACTTAGCTGTTGACTTCACCGGTTTGTACATGGAGTTGATAATTAATTAGATTAGAAAAAACCCAAACAATAGTTCTCTGGAAGAAACACAACAGAGTAGATATTTAGCCATTTAACTAGGCACAACAGAGCCTGAAAAGCAAATCCCAAAATACAAATAGTCAATATGTAAAATGGTCAAACACAGGAACACAGAAAAGAATTTTGCTGTGGTCATACCTATGGCTTTGGGTAATGATTGGGATTGGGGAAAGAGATAGGTAAATTGAATCCCAGAAGACCTAAGCAGCCTATACAATAAAAGCCTAATATGCTAAGTGTTTGGTCATCCATTCAACCAATCAAAGTATAATATGCTAAATGATATGCTAAGGCCGTTCAACCACTCACTATGAGGTATACTGATGACCAGGGAGCAGACAGTCAACCAGTCGACCAGTTGCTATGACATGCACTTATCATCAGGGGGAAGACACTCTGACCAGTAGGTTAGCTTGCTGCTGGGGTCTGGCTGATCAGGACTGAGCAAGACAGGCCAGACATGCCCTGGGGTCCTCCCATCGATCCTCCCCAGCTCTTCAACCTCCTGTGTCCCTCCCCAGTCCCCATCATGCACTGGTGGAGTCCCTTGGCCTGGCCTGTACCCTCTCCCAACCCAGAACCCCTTGGGGGATATTGGAGAGCCAGTTTTGGCCCGATCCTGCAAGCCATGTTGAGGGACCCCATTGGTGCACAAATTCGTGCACCGGGCCTCTAGTAATATATATATGAAAACAGCAACTTCTCCATTTGAGAAAGAAATAGAGTTCAGCTAAGAGGGAGAATAAATGTGCACATCCACCTACAGTGAAAAAAAGACACAGAGAAGGGTTATGTAATGGTCAAAAGAAAACTTTGCTAGAAAAATGGTAGCTCTTCAACACCTGAAATGATGGACAAAACCTTCCTTCCCTTTCACTCCTTTCTGATGAGTCCACTGAGAAGGATTGAGGTTGTTTGTTATGACATTAAACAGATCGAAGTAGAGCAAAGAAGTTCATGTGTCCTTCAGATTGTTTTCTAAAATTTTCAGTAGAATCCAATATCCAAGGCCTTATTTTTGGATTCTACTCTTTTCACTAACAGAGTCTAAGTTTATAGAGGCCTGATGTAGCATAGACTGCTTGGTGCCAGTGCACTTCACTTGAACAGGTACATCACCGAGAGACTGGAAATACACTCTTTGAATTGGATTTAAAACAGAAAGAGGCTTAGCATCACCCTCACAGCCTATGAAGTTCTCTACCAAGGCCTCTGCACCAGGTTACTTCAGGACTCGGAGGATTTAAAACTCCAGTGATTTGAAGCGGCTGTTAAGAAACAGATGGCAAAAGAATCTTTGTTTATTTTTTTCTTATTTTTTCATTTTAACCTTTTCAAGTTTCCAGGGACTCAAAACAGATGTTTATGGCCTGCTTTAGAAGGCAGTAAAGAGAAGCTGACCCAAAAGTGCTAGGGAAAAATCTGTTTAATCAGTGTTTAGATTTGATCTACCTAGTTCCAAGACAGTCTTAATCATTCAGGGCAAATCATGGCACACATTTTTAAACAATGTTCTCTCGTACGTGATCCTCTTTTCTAAAGACACTGTATGAATGCCTGTCCTGTTTGGAGCAATCCTCAGTGCTCCACTGTGGTGCCGGTTTATGGAGAGGGTTCTGTTTATAATTTCCAGGATCTGGAGGACATTTTTTATCTTTCAAAGTCCACTTAAATGAACAAACTAAGTGCTTTTTTTGATATCCGTTCTCCTACTTACGAACCTCAGATCTCTAGCTTTAGTTTCTTGGAATATACCATCTATGATCCATGGTTCTCCATGCCTAGGGACAATTCCGCCCCCCCCCCCCCCCCCGCCCCGGAAACATATGACAGTGCCTGGTGGTCACAGCTAGCCAGGGTGGGAATGGGAGGTGGATCCTTACATCTACTGGATAGAGGCCATGAATGCTGCTAAATATTCTACAGGGCACAAGAACTGCCCCTCAACAGAGAGTTATCCAGCTCCAATATCAATATTGCCAAGGTTGAGAAACCCTGACCTCTAATTTTTATCACTAGCTTTAATAGAATAAAATGATAGATTTTAGTATTTGCAAAACAAGTATACTTTCTTATCTTTCAAACAGGTTTAAATATTAATGGAAAATCAATGATTTCCTCGTTAAGACTCCCAGCATCAAGTCTCCATTCCAAATAACCCCTCTATTTTGGTCCCTGGGAAAACCATGCAGTGCTAGCTTGTGACAGTTTCCCCAAGAGTCATCCACCAGAGTCTGGAGTTGGCACCTTCTCTAGGATTTCAAAGAAAAGGCTATTGATTTTCTAGAGCTCTTTACTTTTTAATGGGCTGCACATGGTTGTGGTGAGTTTTTATTCTAAAAATGCCCAAGTAAGTAAGCCCTGGCTCAATTTGAATCCTTGAAGCTTCACTGTTTTTAGAATTGCTCTATCCCCAAAGATGTGGGGCAAGGGGGATGGAGCACAAGTAAACCTTCTTGTTGTTCCCTGACAATGATGTTCTATCCACAAGAGCTGCTTGGTACGTGATCAGCTGCCAATTTTTCTTGGAATGGATTATCCCCAAAGCAGACCCGAAGCCAAGAATCAGGTTCTCTGAAGAGACACAGCTGAGGAGTGGGGTGAGAAGGGCAGAAAAGGGAACAAGGCCAGGTAAAGGTGAGATCTCAGGTCAGCCCCAGCCTCAGCATGACCCTGCAGGGAGCTCCGGTGCAGAAATGACACCTGGGGCCTGGTCCCACCTGGAGGACAAGGAGCTGGGATTTGGGACTTCCAAACAGTCTGTCACCGGCTTTTCTGGGTTGGGGTTGGGGGTTGTAATTCCCAAGCGCCGTTCTCTGACCAAGGTCCCACGTGAGAAGCATTAAGTGGAGCAGCAGGCTGTGGTGGTGACAGGTGTGAGGGGCCTGTGGCCTCCACTGCCTCAGTCTTGATGTGGAAGGTCACATGCAGTGATGGAATCTGAAACTTTCACTCAGTCAATCGGCAGAAACGTTCTGAGTTTCTGCCCTGTGCTATGCTGCTGAGAGCTAATTTCAGCAAGTCATAAATGCAAGAAGTTCATCAAAAGATTGGTGGACCTTGAGGCTTCAGCAGAGCTGAAGATACATATTATTGCCTGCTGGAATAGATGAAAGCATTTCCCCAAACCTAAACATCTGCACATATTATTGCCTGCTTCTGGGACAACCTAAGGCAGTTCCCCCAACCTGACAATGCCTACTGTATACCAAACCTTACTTTGATATGTGTATCTGCTTTGCTTTGGGGGCAATTTGTGTTAATAAAAAGCTGGGAGTCCAGAGATTCAGAGAACTTGGTTACTGAAGCTAGGTCTCCTCTGGCTCTTCAAAATGCTTTCCAAATTTATATTTCATGTCTAGTCTCTTTATTAATTTACTCACAGCCCTTCTCCAGATTCCTGAACCCTTTTATATGTGGAGAATGACCCTGGCATCACGCACTGTACAGAGAGCCGGAGAGAACGGTGCGCCAGAAGTGGCCATGTGACAGGCAGGGGCAACACAGTGCTGGGGTAGCAGTGGGTGCTGTGGCACACCCATCAGCTGGGAGGGTGGTCCTGGAGGAGGGAGGCTGAGCTGGAGATCTGAGCCATGGGAAGGAACGAGTCTGAGGAAATGTTGAGTTCAGGGTTGGCAGCATGATCATGAAAGCTCTAGGTACAGGGACCAGGGTAACATGTGGGAACTGAAATGGTGGAAGAATAGGAAGCAAACAGAAGCATGTTAAAATGGAGCATCCTCTGACTTAAAAGTATACATCTTTTGAAGGGAATACTAATAGTTACCCCTTATCAATGGTGGTATAAGTTCATTATTTGTTTAGTAACAATTATAGCAAGCTCTTATTAAGAGTGATGTTCCTGGAAGTGAACTGGCTGATAAAATGCAGACTCACTATTTTAAAGTCTTCAAGTTATTTGGAAAAAAACAAACAAACAGAGATGATTAAAGTACAAGATGAGAGCTAAAATAGAAGTCTACCCCAAATTATATATTTTTTTAGTTTCTTTTCCATGTGTGCTGTCATTAATCCCAGCCCTCAGCTATTAGAACAGTTGGAAACTTGTGAAGTATGTGAGTAAAGAACCTTTACTGGCAAGTTACACATCTGAACAAGGCAGGTAGATGCACATATCCTCAACCTTCTTAGTTTTCCCTAGCTTGTCAGTCATCGTGGAGTCTGCAACGTTTAATATCCAATTGTTCTGACGTCATCCACAGAGGTTTTCTCCGGGGCACAGTTCACTAACACCTTCATGGTTCCATTTATGTTTGTTGCTGTGAAGGCTGCCAGGCACGAGGCGTGGTCAGGCCACTCAGAGGCTACAGCAGAGTGGCCCTCCTTTCTCCCAGAGTCCAGTGAATGGCTCAGCACGATGGAGCAGGCCTGTAAAGAGTGCACTGGCACCACACACAGGGGCACAAAGCTGAGAAGAGCCCCGTGCCTTCAGGCTCTGGGGCATAGGTATCACGAGGCTAAGAAAATCAAGGTTGACCTTTGGGAGCAAAACAAGCAAGAATTTGTTGCTGGCCAAATATAAGTTTAAGCAAAGATGATGATTCCATCTGACATATTTGCTGAGATGATTTTCTCCCTTGAATTTTACAAACATGTTGAGTATTGCAAAGAATAGCAAGGTTGCTAATATCTTTTATGTTACCACTAGAGGCTCGGTGTATGGAATTCATGCATGAGGGGAGGGTATCCCTCAGCCCAGCCTGCACCCTCTCCAATCTGGGACCCTTCGAAGGATGTCCAACTGCCCTTTTAGGCCCGATCCTGGCAGTTGGACATCCCTCTCACAATTCAGAACTGCTGGTTCCCAACTGCTTGCTGGCCTGGCTTCCTGATTGCCCCTAACCTCTTCTGCCTGCCAGCCTGATCACCCCCTTTTCCCTCCCTTTCCAGCCTGATTGATGCCTAATTGTTCCCCTGTCAGCCTGAGTGTCCCTAACTGCCCTCCCCTGCAGGCCTGGGTCCCCCACAACTTCCTTTCCTTGCAGGCCCAGTCACTCCCAACTTTCCTCCTCTCCTGGCCTGATTACCCCTGACCTTAACTGCCCTCCCCTGCAGGCTTGATCACTCCCAACTGCCCTTTCTTGCAGGCCTGGTCCCTCCCAACTGCCCTCCCTGCTGGCCATCTTGTGGTGGCCATCTTGTGTCCACATGGGGGCAGCCATCTTTGACCATATGGGGGGCAGCCATCTTGTGTGTTGGAGTGACAGTCAATTTGCATATTACTCTTTCATTAGATAGGATAGAGGCCTGCGCCATGGATAGGGGCCAGCTGGTTTGCCCTGAAGGGTGTTCTAGATCAGGGTGGGGTTCCCTTGGGGTGTTGAGTGGCCTAGGTGAGGGGGCTCTGGTGGTTAGCAGGCTGGCTATGCCCCCTGGCAACCCAAGTGGAGGTCCTGGTATCTGGATTTTATTTATCTTCTATAATTGAAACTTAGTAGCCCTGAGTGGAGAGCTGGGCCAGCTAGAGTGTGCAGGAAGCTTGCCTTCCTCCATTGCCAAGTAAATCCAAGCCTCCTGGTCACTCCGTGGCTGTAGCCATTTTTGTTGGAATTTATTTATCTTCTATAATTGAAACTTTGTAGCTTTGAGTGGAATCCATGGCCAGCCAGGGTGTGCAGGAAGGTTGGCTTCCTCCATTGCCAGGGAAAACCAAGCTTCCTGTTTGCTCCGTGGCCATAGTCATCTTGGTTGGGTTAATTTGCATACAAGACTGCTGATTGGCTGTGGGCGTGGCTGGTGGGTGTAGTGGAGGTATAGTCAATTTGCATATTACTCTTTTAGTAGATAGGATTGCAGTTAACTAGTTATTAATATCAATAATAGAAAGAGAGCAAAGGGGAGGCCATACACTATAAACATGGTCATCTGAGCAGCTTCACAGGACTCTACAACCACACACTTCCCCAGGGACCACTGGTCAATTCCCTGAAGACCAGTGAGGAAGGGATCAAACAAAGCGGAAAATGGATGCATGCACAGTGAAGTAGGCGTACTATAGGGAAGGTACTCATCTGTTAGTCTCACCTGGGGAAAAGACAATTGGCTAGGAGGGTGGACCCTGAAACAAGCCCACAAAAATTTAGGTAACTAATTAGCTATTTTGAATAAGTTTCTTGTTCCTCCCAAGCCTGGGAATACATAATCCCAGATAAATAAAGAAGCTTAACTTTGCTCCTTCTTGTGCTCTCTTGCTCCATGATTCACACTCACCTGTCATGTTGCCTTAAGCAACTGCATGGCCCCGCAATGGACTGCAGCTGGGGACACAAGCTAAGATGGCTAGATACTGGCCTGGACTGGACTTCACTATGGAGCAGGGGCTCTGGGCCGGGGCCTTGCTTCTTGCTCTGCTAAAGACGAGCTTGGATGTTTTCCATGGTGAGATGGAGGGAAATGGGACATTAGAGACCAGGGGTTTAATTCCATGGAAATAAGGATCACTCATCCTCCCATCTGAGTCTCAGTAAATTCCTTTCCTTGAAACATCACAAGAACCCCAGTCCCACCGGTAACAGGTGGGGATGCAGCAGGCACCCCACTGATAACATTTAGAGAACAGGGTTTCCTGGGAATTGACTTCTGCAGAGGGACCTCTGGAGTTTCTGATCTGTTGTAAAATTGCCTTCATAAAGATCTGCAGCAGGGCCATCTGTCCTCAAAGAGAACATGTTTCTGGACATCTCACGACACTCAGTGCTCCATGGAATTGCCCTCTTAAACCTCCATACATCTTACTAGAGGCTCAATGCACAAAATTCATGCAAGAGTAGGCCTTCCTTCCCCCAGCTGCCGACACCAGCTTTCCTCTGACACCTGAAACCTGGGCTTCTCTCTGGCCACTGGCAGGCACCTGGGATCTGGGCAGTCGTGGCTTCATCTGGAAGGTCACCCAGAAGGACGTCCAGAAGGACATGAGGTCTAATTATCATATTACATTTTTATTATTATAGGTTAATGTTAATAGGCATAATTTTGGTCCTGCTTGATTGCTTGAAACAAAAGGGTAGTTACTTCAACTTCCAGCTTGAGACCTTGGCGGGGGGGGGGGGGGGGGGGCGGCAAAAGTCCCTTTGAAGACCAGAACTCAGAGGAGTTACTGGTCAGTGCCAGAAGTTGACCTGCGCCACCTGCTTTTGCGAGACAGGACCAATTTCCCATGTCTAGCAGAAGATATGATTGGAAACAAGAAGCAGGCAACAGGGTCAATCGTGCTGCACTGGCAACTCCCATGGGTACAACCTTGACAGCTGTTCTCGGAATTCAAAACAATAAAAATTTATGGTTCAGACCCCTTTAAAAGGACTGCCTGCACCTGGGGCAGGATGGCGTGGGTGTTTGGTCTCCATGCGGTGCTCTCTCAACCATCCTGGCCAGTTTTTCAATAAATCCTTGTTTGCTTATTTCCAATTTAACTGCCTCTGTGGTCATTTGCAACTGGTTGTGGAAGTCACCCCACAACATTTGGAGGTTCCCCAGTGAGATTTGCAAGAAAGAGAGAGGGACCCCCTGCTTGGTGGGCTGGAGGCTCTCCTTTCTTTCCGGGGATCAAAGCTGGGGGTGGAAGCCCGGTCTCAGGAGGTAAGGCACCTAGGTTGAGATTTCAAGGGAGAGTGCTGGAGGGCTGGATGCAGCATAACCTCCGTGCTCTGGGTGGAGGACACGACGGTGTGTGAGTGTGAGATTCCCGGAGGAGGAGAGAGGGACCCTGCTGGGCGGCCCGAGGCTCTCCCTCCCTCCCAGGAAGCTCTTGGTAGTGTCCGGACTGTTTGTCTTGTGTTTGTTGTAGTTATGTCAGGACTTTTTGTTTGCTGTTGTCATAATTGGGCCCAGTGTGTATCATTTGTTAGGTTTTAATTTGTCAAAGGTTTGTCAATTTGTCAGTTTGTTGAAATCCTCTTAGAGAACATTTACATGGTTCTTCCCTTCCTGTTTGGCCTTTGACTGTGCGAGTGGCGAGTGGATTACTGATCTTTTTTATCAAGGTTCTGTGCAGGATTTCACCTCTCTTAAAATAACCTTGTATGTGTAACCTGCCCCTCCCCAACTAAGCACTCTTTTTTCCCAGGTCAACACCGGAGTGCAGGATGACTTTCCCCTCACAGTCCTTGGCGGACTCTGGGAGCGGTTTTAAGCTTTTTCTTTTCTTTTCTTTTCTTCATAAACTGTGGCGGCAGCAGCAGCAGCAGTGGCGTTTGTAAGCCCTTCCCCCCTCCCAGGGTGTTGGCTGTGCCACCCCTCCCGGTCCTGTCCTCGTTATGGGAGGCAGACTGAGCTCCAGAGAAATGCCATAGGTTGTAGGATGGGCTATTTATCTGTTTGTTGCTCCTATTAATCTTGTTTCCTTTGTCCAACATAAATGCCATTTCTGTTTTACTGAAACATGGGGTATATTTGTTTGTCTGCCTAGGTATAATTATTTATTCATGTAAATATGGAAGTCTATGAGAAAAAAAGAAAAAAAACCATTTGGTTTATTTAAGGCTGAATATTCTGAGCAAACTGCCCCGAGTGGCCACTGGGATTCCTTTTTCCCAGGGGTGCTTGCTCTCTGTCAGAGGAGGAATCGGCCCATCAAAATTTCTGTCTATGTCTATTTATTTGATAAAGTTGTAACAACTGTGGTCTGAAGAGATTTTAAGCAGGCATCAAATTCTAAAGTTAACTATTTACAAGAAGGAAGTGGAGCTGGCAAAGTCACCAAACCTGCCCAGAAAACTAAATTAATCTTATTTCTGACACCTGCCGTCACCCAGTCTTAATCAGTGGTGGAGGAACCATGTCAGAACTATTTGTCTCAATTGGCCATTTGAGTTTAATATGATTAATGACTGCAATGCATTATAAAACCTTTAAAAAGAAAATGTTTATAGGCCACTTGTTCCTTTTTTGTATGTGACAACTCTTAAGTTATTAGTTTTAAAGTCAGTACTGTTTAATGGAAACACACTCAAGCAGAGGGGCTTTTCAGAGAGGGCAGGGAGTCTGATTGCAGTTAAGGGTCACTGGTTTCCCCCACGCCATCTTCATTGGCAGGAAGCAAGTGTTTTTTTCCCAGTGGGAACAGAGGGGGAAGGACTGCAGCCTTCTCTTTCAGTGGGACCACCTGCACTCGCCACCTGGGACCCCCATGCTCCCTGCCTCTGTCCACCTGGTGCCCAACCCCCTCCAGGTATTGTTTCGAGTAGCTGGATGTGGCGGCTGCAAGGAGAGAAATTCTGTTGTGATCCCCTGTCCCCCAATGAGACCCAAGAACCCACAGTACCTTCTTGGACACTTTTCACCATATTCTGTTAGGGCACTTAAAGGCAGCAGCTAGAAATTCCTCTGGTCCCCTTTTCAGGCTTATCAGAAACTGAGATCATTATCTCTAGGAAAATATGGCAATTTAGAATTCAAGCGGCTGGAAGTTCTCTCCTCCTCTGCCTTTACAATACTTAATGGAAGGTTTAAGGCATAGTTATGTATTTTTAAAGGACATTAAAAAAAGGTTTAAGAACTAATTTAAAATTATAAAAAATAATATATATGACAAAAAGGGAAAGAAAGAGTAGGAAGCAATTAAGAAAGAATCAATATATTTATTATAGAAAGCAGGGGCATTAAAAGAGAAAATGTACTAGCAGGTTAGCTAAGGAAACAAAAGAAAAATCTCAGACTCCAAAAGTTTTTTAACTTAGGGGAAGAGGACTGACAGGGCCGGGACTCTTTCCATTAAGCCCCCAGGAGCCCAGGGTAACCTTACAAGAGGAGGGCAGGCCTGTTAATCTCCTGGTGGACACTGGGGCAGCCTATTCAGTCTTGACAGAGCCAATGGGACCTGTAGCCTGTAAGGAGACATCAGTCCAGGAATCCACTGGACAAACTCTGTTTTCCTCAGACATCAAAAAAGACTATGGACCTCAAAAGGAACATGGTAATGTATTCATTTTTGGTCATGCTAGAATGACTGTACCCCCAACTTGGATGTCACCATACCCTTCCACCTCTATGTGAGTAAAGTGAAAGGCATTGCCAAAGAGGTTCTCATTCAGACTCTAGGTCCCTGGAAGAGACCTGTTGTCTATCTGTCTAAGAGACTAGGCCCTGTGGCAGCAGAGTGGCCAGTGTGTCTCTGGGCTGTGGCCACCACAGCATTGCTGGTAAAGGAGGCAGATAAGCTGACTCTGGGCCAGGAACTAGCCCTGACAAGACCCCATACTGTGGAGGCCCTCCTTCAAGGTGCTCTGGAGAGATGGACATCAAATACCAGGATCACCCAGTGCCAAACTCTTCTCCTGGACCATTCCTGCATCCAGTTCCATAAGACACTGGCCATCTACCCTGCCAGCCTGCTCCACGATATGATCTGGAGAAACCCATTCATGACTGCATAGAGGTAACAGACGCAGTACAAACAGCTCACCCAGACCTAACAGATGTCCCATTATCATCACTAGACATGGATAAGAGCAATTATGTTCAGGATGAGATCTGATATGCAGAGGCAGTGGTAGTTACCCTGGACCACACCATTTGGGCACAGTCCCTGAACAAGGGGACATCAGTACAAAAAGCTAAACTTTTGGCCTTGATCCAGGCCCTTTGATGGGGACAGAGTACCATCCCCCAAGAAAGAGGATTACCAACTTTAGCTAGAAAGGACATTAAAAATAGGGAAAAGATTTTAGCCTTATTAAAGGTCATCTGGCTCCCAAAAGCAGTTACAATCGTGCACTGCAAAGGACATCAGAAAGGGGAGACAATTGAAACCAGTAAAAATAGAGCCACAGATCAAACTGTCAAGGAAGCCACCTAAAAACAGTGGGGCCTTTATAAGTCTTAGTGACCCTGCCAGACCCCAACCTACGACAGACCCCCTCCTGCACTAAACAAGAGGTGGAATTGACAGAACAGAAGCAAATCATCAAAGGACCAGATGGTTGATAAACCAGACTGTTGGTCCCAGAGGCTCTAGGTGGGACGTTGGTTGCCCAGTGACACCAACAAAGGCACCAGACTACCTACTTAAAGATCACCAAGACTTCTGAACTTCTACAAGTCAGGTACTATATACCAAACTTAGATAAAATAATTAAAAGCATAGTCACTAGAAGTACTGTCTGTGCACAGATAAATGCTAAGCAAGGTAAGAAAATCCCCCTGGGAATTCAGGCCCCAAGGATATTCCCGCAGGAGAGCATTGGGAGGTAGATTTCACAGAGCTTAAGCCACCAGCATCAGGGAATAAATACCTGCTAGTTCTTATAAGTACCTTCTTAGGTTGGGTTGAATCCTATCCCACTAGAACAGAAATTACTCCAAGAGATTATACCTAGGTTTGAGCTGCCAGCAGTCATAGGATCAAATAAGAGCCCCGCCTTTGTAGCCAAAGTATCTCAAAATATAGCTCAAGCCTTAGGCACAAATTAGAAACTCCATTGTGCATACCAGCCACAAAGTTCAGGACAGTCGTGAACAGGACTCTAAAAAAGAAGTTTAAATATGTCATAGAAACTGGTGAAAACTGGGCCAGCCTCCTGCTTTTGCCCTCTTATGGGCCAGGAGTTCCCCTACCGAGAGGGGTTCCCCCCTTTTAAGATCATGTATAGTAGACCTCCCCCAGTCCATCCCAGGGTCAGGGAGAAACTAAAAGCTGAACTCATAACTATTCCTTGCTCAAGACCTTACATGTTCTGCAGTACACCCAGACAGCCACCTATAAGCTGGTTTGAAATGCACTGCCAGTGCCCACCTTGGACCCTGCACATACCTTCCAGCCCGGGGATGTGGCGTGGGTAAAGAAATTCACTGTCCAAGGACTCACCCCAACCTGAAAGGGACACTACACTATTATTCTGAGCACGCCCATGGCTGTTAAGTAGACAGCGTCCAGACCTGGCTACACCACCCCCAGCTCCTGTACCAGGAAACGGCCTGGATCCTGACAACCAGCGTCTTCACCTGTGAGATCCCTAGCCTGGGCTCCACAACAGGCCAGGAGGAGACTCGACACCTGCAGAAGGGAACTGGACTTCAATGGGGGCAGTACTAACGGGGACCGTGGGTCTAAGGGTCTTGGCAACTATAAGAACATTTTTGATAGCCAGTGAACATTTTTACTAACCAGTGAACACTTTTGCTAGCCAGTAAGAAAGTCCAGGACCAAGTAGGGCTAGATATACTAAGGACAGGAGAACATAAACAGAACAGAGAATGCCCTTAAAAAAATAGAATAAATAAATAGAAAACTAATTATGCCAAGCAGACAATTTAGAAAAATTAATATGGCGAAACTACTTAAAGTTACAGGGCAGTACAATCACCTAACTAATAAAAATGAGTCCATGATTTGACTCATGCACATAAAACCAGTGGGGAATGAAATATGGTAGCATTAATCTCAGATAAAACTACTATTTGAATTTTGGTCCTGCTTGCTTGCTTGAAACAGAAGGGTGGTTACTTTGGCTTCCAGCTTGAGACCTTGGGGTGAGGGGGGAAAAAGTCCCTTTGAAGACCAGACTAGAACTCAGAAGAGTTACTGGTCGGTGCCAGAAGTTGGGCTGCACTGCCTGCTTTTGCAAGATAGGACCACTTTCCCATGTCTACCAGAAGGTATGATTGGAAACAAGAAGCAAGCAACAGGGTCGATCATGGTGCACTGGCAACTCCCTTGGATACAACCTTGACAGCTGTTTTCAGAATTCAAAACAATAAAAATTTATGGTTCAGACCCCTTTAAAAGGACTGCCTGCACCTGGGGCAGGATGGCATGGGTGTTTGGTCTTTGCACAGTGTCCTCATGACCATCCTGGCCAGTTTTCCAATAAATCCTTGCTTGCTTATTTCCAACTTAATTGCTTCTGTGGTCATTTGCAACTGGTTGTGGAAGTCGCCCCACAACAGTGTCATCCAAAAACCTGTTTGTTGCCAAGCCCAATGTCAAGGAGATTTTTGTCTTTACTTTCTTTTAGGAGTTTTACAGTTTTAGGTCTTACATTGACATATTTAGTTCATTTGAAGTAGTTTTGTGAGTGGCATAAAATACGAGACAGTTTCATTCTTTTGCATGTGGATATCCAACTTTTCAGCATCACTTATTGAAGACACTATGTTTTCCCCATTGTGTTCTCTTGTTAAGTGTGGGTTTACTCTGGGCTCTTGATTCTGTCCATTGGTCTATGTGTCTGTTTCTCATGCTGTTTTAATTTGTACTATAGCTTCAAATTATAGTTTGAAAACAGGAAGTCAGATACTTTCAGCTTTGTTCTACTCTCTCAAGATCGCTTTGGCTATTTGGAGTCTTTTCTGGTTCCATACAAATTTTAGGACTGTTTTTTCAATTTTTGTAAAAAAAACAAAAACAAAAAACAAAACAAACTGAAGTTTTGGTAGATAGCTTTGGTTTGTATGGACATTTTGATGATAATAATTCTCCTAAACCTTTAGGAAATGAAACTTATTCCTTTGTGTGCAGTGCGCAGGTATACACACAGTACCTAAAGAGATGCAGGCACCCGTGCTGTTAAATTTTCACCTGCGGGTAATGATTAGAGAAAAAAAGTCCCTAAAGGCTCATTAGGGTGGTAATAATGAAAAACAGGTTGGGAAACACCACTTTAAGAGATAGCTAATTCATAGTCTTTTTGTGGGAGCAGGGGAGGCAGGGTAGATTTTGTTGTTTTTACCTTCTAATGGGATTTTTTAAATCATTACTCAGTAAGTCATGACTCAGATTTCCACACTTGTTTTGTGTTTAAGATTCTTTCATGCACTGAACTTTTAAGACAGTTTCTTTCCTTGAATGCACAGGCCTCTCCCGTGGAGGGCAGTGGTCATACACGGGTGATGCTCCCTGACTGGAGCCTGGAACTGGAGGCTGGGCTGCTACAATGTTCATAGCAGCCAGAGGAGGACGCTGTTCTCCTTTCACAGACAAGGCAGCGCCTTCCAAAGGCCTGCACGCACCTCCCTTGGCGCAGCTGCTCTGTGTTCAATAGGATCCAAACCCAGTTCCGGAAGGGTCTGAGGCCTGTGCATACTTGATTCTTACCCCAGAATTCTCAAAATGTTAGCCCCTGGGCCAGACCCAGCCTACTAACATGCTTCATGTGGAGAATTTAGTGCACTTAAAATATTTGAATTTGTTTTCAACATTTAAAAATTGTTGAAAAAGTCTGGATTTCCAATTTCTCTTTGAAGGACTAGAGGCTGTGGCATATGTCCTATCTGGTGACATGACTAAAACCAAGTGGTGGACACTTCAAACATATGAGATGCAGCCCTATCCAGTGTGGCTCAGTGGATAAAATGCCTGTAGACCAAAGGGTCCCAGGTTCAATTCTGGTCCAGGGCACATACCTTGGTTGCAGGCCCCTCCTAGGCCTGGGCCCTGGTCAGGGCTCATGTAGGAGGCAACAAATCCATATGTTTCTCTCACACTGATGTTTCTCTTTCCCACTCTCTTCCACTTTCCCTTAAAAAAAAAAAAGAAAGAAAGAAAAAGAAAAAAAGAATGCACACTCCAGTTTGCCTACATCCCAGCTCCCTATTATTTTACACCCAACCCTTCATCCAAACGCCCTGTGCCTGATGTGTGGTGTGTCTCATTCCTGTGACTCCCAGTGTGTTTAAGATCCTTCTGTGTTTCTTCTGTGCCTTTCCTTTTTATTCAGTCATGCAATAATTTTACAGAGTGATTTATCAATCCAGTTTAATTTACTACTTTATTTTCTCTTATCTCTCTAGCAGGATAACTTATTCACTTCCAATAAAAATGAAAGCAATTTTTCTTCTCCCAATAGCTGTGATATATTTCATCTAAAAAATCATTTTAATTCATTGCTCATTTCCTGAGGGTCTCCACTTCTGAAACCCACCTCCTGCCATCATTCCCAGTGTGCGTTATGAGTGACCCTGCAGCTGTTCGTCACGGTTCAGAGTTCTGCTTAGTGAGGGCTTTTCTCCCCATGACCTTTTATGGGTTAAACGGAGCCAAGGGCCCAGGTAAAGTTCCTTCTTTCCTTACAAGCATCTCTAATTTGACTGGTGATGGATTCCGTGTTTGAAGAAGAAGTGGTCTGCATGCCAATTGAAAGGAAACTCCAGAGCCTGGTCCAGGAGCGGACACTCACTGAGGATCACTGGCTGGGGCCTACGAGGCTGCCAACAGCTCCCTCTCTGGGGGCCCAGGATCCAAGACACAACCACTAAGCAAAGGCTGCAGCAATGGGGAGGCGCAAGGAAGAACCAAGATGGCGGCATAGGTAAACACCTATTGTTCTGCCCCGCGCAATGATTCAAAAACTACAACATAACAACAAAACAAACATCACCCAGAATCACCAGGAAGCTGGCTGAGTGAAAACTCCACAAATAAAAGTAAAGGTGGGACACTGAGACTCAGAAGAGTGGCGGGAGCGCAGCCTTGAAGACGGAAACAGGTTAGGAGCTGTCCTGGTTGCGCGGGAGGGCTGTAGGGCTGGAGCAGCAACCCCGGCTGGATTTCACCAACGGGGAGGGCGGAGACGTCCCACTACATGGATTCCCCAGCGCCAGGCAAGGTCCGAGATCCGGGGTACATGGAGATGTCCCAGCACAGATTCCCCAGTGCCAGGCAAGGTCCGAGGTCTGGGGGACGCACCCTGGAAGCCAGGCGCAGCAGAGGTCTCCTAGTCTGCGGAGAAACCAGGTAGCTGGGAAAAGAAGTTTGCGCGCAAGTGTCGCACAACCTTTGACTTGCTCCCTGGAAACTTGTCTCTTGGTCCCGGAAACCACCTATTTTACAACCCTGGGCTAGACTTTGGGTGTGCAGACTCATCTGGGGAGAGGCAGAGTTGTCTGGCAAGGGGAAGAGACTAGCAGCTTTCTCTTGGAGGTGCCTGCAGCCATCCCCATCCAACAGAGACCCGCTCGCACGTGAGCGCAGCATAGGATGTAGCTGACACTGAGGCTGCCTGCACAGCTCAGAGACTCCGCCCATCCAACCTGAACACAGTCTCCCTTCATAGCCAATTGGCCTGGGGGTCAAACCCTCCTAGGGCTAACAACAACAAGCTGGGTTTAAATTCAAAAATACTGTACAACCCATAAAGGATTGCAGTAAGAGTACCCATCTCAAATACCTGGGGAGGCAGTGCCACTGACCCTTAGAGGACATCTACCACATAAAGCAGCCACCATGCAGAGATATGGAAAGAAATCAGGTGTGAAAGAAATGGAGGAGAAAAGACGACTAGACATAGAGTTCAAAACCACGGTTATAAGGCTTTTCAAGAGGCTCCTAGAAAAGGCCGTTGAACTTAATGAGAACTATGAGGAAATAAACAAGACCAACCAGGAAATGAATGAGACTTACAAGGAAATGAATGAGACCCTCAGGAAATGAATAAGACCTCTGAGGATATGAACCAGACCCTCACGGATATGAAAAAGGACCAACTAGAAATCAAGCATACACAGACTGAAATAAAAAATATTACACAAAGTCCTAAAAGCGGTCCAGAGGGCCACAAGAACCAAGTCAAAGATTTGAAATACAAAGAAGCAAAATCCACTCGGCTGGAAAAGCAAGAAACAAAAAGAATTCAGATAATTGAAGATAGTGTAAGGGGCCTCTGGGACAACCTCAAGCATGCCAACATCCTAATATTTGGGGTGCCAGAAAAAGAGAGAGAGCAAGACAATGAAAACCTACGTGAAGAAATAGTGACTGAAAACTTCCCCCACCTGGTGAAGGAAACTGACTTAAAAGCCCAAGAAGTACACAGAACCCCAAAATATAGGAATCTAAAGAGGACCACATCAAGATACATCATAATTAAAATGCCAAGAGCAAAAGATAAAGAGAGAATATTAAAAACAGCAAGAGAAAAAAAGTTAATTACCTATAAGGGAGCACCCATATGATTGTCAGCGGATTTCTCAACAGAAATGATGCAGGCCAGACGGGAGTGGCAAGAAATATTCAAAGTGATGAATAGCAAGAATCTACAACCAAGATTACTCTATCCAGCAAAGCTATCATTCAGAATTGAAGGTCATATAAAGTGCTTCGCAGATAAGAAAAAGCTAAAGGAGTTCATCACCATCAAACCAATATTATATGAAATGCTGAAAGATATTCTTTAAGAAGAGGAAGAAGAAAAAGGTAAAAATATAAATTATGAACAACAAATACACATCTATCAACAAATGAATCTAAAAATCAAGTGAATTGATAGGCTGATGAACAGGATAAACTGGTGAATATAACAGAAACATGGACATAGAGAGGGAATGGACTGACAATTCTTGGGGAGAAAAGGGTTGTGGAAATTGCAGCAAGAGACAGGACAAAAATCTTGCAACAATGGGAGAGGACAGTGAAGAGGGGGAGGTGAGGGTGGAGGGTGGGATAGGTACAGGGTGGAGGGGAGATAAAGGGGGATAAAAAAGGGGAAACAATGTAATTAATATACTGAACAATAAAGAATTAAAAAAATGGGGAGGCGCTGCCACCAGCCACACCTGTGTTCTAGCCCCGTCCTGCACGGGGCCTTCAGGGCTGCCCTAAGGCGCTCTGCACCACACCCGCCTGGCTCTCCAGGACATCTCACAAGCTGAAGAGAGCACCACCACTGCAGGGACAAAGTGCTCTGTGACGTGATACATCCAATGTCACTCTCTTTGGGTAGTTGTTTTAAACATTTTATTTGTGTGTGAATGTAATTTTAAAACGTGTATCAGAGTACAGAATTTAACCTTTTTGCCCCAATTTATTATTAATCATTCATTGTAGAGTTCTCTCACTTATTCACTTGTTATTTATTCACACATTCATTTGTCTGCAAACACTGAGTGACCTTTTAATCTCCCACAGTGGAGTTCTTAAATACGGACGCCAGGGCCCTGGTTTAGAGATGGACTGTGAGTCATTTGGTAAATGGTGGGGCCCAGGTGCTGGCAATTCTAAAAGATCCCTGGGTATTTTCGCTGGCTAAGAACCAGTGTTTAAAGGGAACCTTTGTTATAGAGCTTTTTCCAAGAGAAGTGATTATTGAAGCATCATTGTGAAAGATCTCTTAGATTAGGGGTGGATATACCTTGGGATAAATAATAGTAATGTGCCTGAATAACTCATATTGATGGCAGTTAACATTTACTGAGTGCCATAGGTACTGGGCTAGGTAATTCATATCTGGGGACATTTTAATTAAATTTTACATTAGCTCTGTAAGGCAGATATTCTTATCCTTGTTTTGTGTTGAGGAAATGATATTTGGAGAACTTGCCTAAGGTCACACAACTAGAAGTGCCTTAACTATTATATCTGACTCCAAAGTTATGTTCTTTCTATTTTGTGAGCTCATGCAGATCTTTTGTTTCAACATTCCTGAATTCATAAGAATAACTGATATATTTTCACAGCGATTTTTCAAACACACAGCCTCACTCAGTAGCACTGATGGCACAGAGCTGGGGCGTGGCCAAGCAGGGCAGTAGGATCTGAGAAGGGAGGAAAGGGACAGCAACTCAGCGGTGTGTCTAGGGCTGGAGTTGCCAATCCCGGGTTTGCCCTGTGGTGCCTCTGTGCCTCCTCATGTCTTTTTCTAATTCTGTTGGTTTGGGAGTAATAACTGCTTGGCTCTTTGGGCAACAGAGACGGGGACACATCTTTTTGCCACAGCAGATTGGATTAGAAGTGGATTCCTATACTACGCTGAGCCAATTGCATTCATCTAGTTCGATTTCTCACCACCCCCACCTTTCAGGGTTTTAGAATTGAAACTTGAAAAACCTAGCTCAGTTATTGCAGGTTGAACTGATGCACGCATACCAGTAACCAATACATCTCTTGGCTCCTGCTGGCTTTCTGACCTTAATTGGTGCTCTTGAGTTTTGTGAGCAATCCTTGGCTTGATACTATAATCTTCTCTTAATTTGCCCATCAGTGTGGTTTACCCTCTTTAAACCAAATGCTTGACTTAATGAATGACCACATTTTGGAACACTATAACATTTATAACCTGGAGATACCTGAAAGTGATATCACTCCTTTCCCAGATATCCCTAGCTCGGTCAATTTGGACTATTCTGATTGTAAATGGCAGAAAGTGAAATCAAGCCAGCTTAAGAAAAAAAGGGAACTTCTTTCGCTGCTGTAATTGAAACTCCCAGGTTTTGCTTCTGGAATGGCTGAATCTGGTGACCTAAGTAATGTCATCAGGAAAGTGCTTCTCTCCCTCTCTCGGCTCCATTTTCCACTCTGAAAGCTTCATTCTCAGAAAGCCGCAGAGTGGCAAATAGTCACCGCTAGCTCCCAGCATGCCCCCTGCTGGTTTAGAAATCCCTAGGGGCAAGAGCCTGGCTTTTTCTTTCCAGTGCTAGAGAACCACCCAAGCCTGATTCTCATTGGTTCACACGGTCAGGGAGCCCATCCCTGAACCAATCATTGTGGAGCAAGAGATGCGGGCCCTCACTGGCCGGGAGCCTGGCATTCTTCAGCCAGAGCTGTGAATGGCATGTGTTTCTCTTAAACTAAAAGAATGAAAGAAGGGGGTTTCTCAGTGAGAAGGTTTTTGATATATTTCAGAGGGGATTCTGGCAAGCAAAGAAAGACTGTTTATAATGTCCCCTACTTGCTAATATCCCAACCTCTTTCTTTATCAGTACTTTGCTTTCTTATGGTAATACGTACGCTAGTCTAACCTTATCCATGATTGCATTTTTAATTTCAGTTGTTCCCTTCTTCTTTCCAGGACTTTACTGCTGGGAGCACATAGTTCATTGTTAGCCTGGTTTATGACACTTGTTCCTTTTATCTTAAAGTGATATTTTTTAAAATTTATGCTTTGGGAAAGTCATGTATTATCTTTGTATGAGTTGTCTGTTACATCGACTGGCACAATCATTTTATCACTAATCCAAATATAAGCTCTTGATCTGTTGACTAAATCAGATTGTTCTAATACCTTCTCTTTGAATGTTTTTTACAAATGGCAATGAATAAATCCCATGACTATAAATCTCAAAATCAACAAATAGCTTCAGGAATCTACACAGAAATTATGGGGAATATTTTATCCAATGTTTCCTCTAAGAAAATCCAATCTTTCCTGCATGGAAAATTCTATAACTTTACCAGTCATCCCAACTACCAAATCCAAAGGACATTTGTTCAGTCCCAAATACTTTGGAAGTCTTAACCATTTGGAAATATTTGTCCATCAATTTTTTTTCCTTGCAATCTTTTGCTTCTTTGGCTTTTCTGAAAACATATGCCCGTTCTCCTAGTCTCTTCCCACTTATTCTCTTCTCCTTTCTGATTTCCTGATCCTTCCTCAAATGCTGCCGGTGGTCCCCTGACCTCCTTACTTCAGGCATGTCCGTAACCCAGATGGTCCCATCCACTTGCATATTTCCAATGCCCCTATTTGCTGCTACCTCTGAGATTAGAGCTCAACCTAGATTTCTGTATGCAGCTGGTGAACGCCATGCCCAGGTCCCCAGGCATTTCAGGGAGACACATCAAAAACTGAGTTGAAGATCTCAGAGATCCACTTCTCTCTACTACTGCCTCTGTGGAGACACATGTCACCTGTCACTTCCGCAGCCTCCCAGCTGTCTCCCTGACTCCAGTAAATGTTTCCCAAATTCACTCACAAGTCCACATTTCTCCATAGCTTCTCATTTCCTTAGGATAAATTTTAGTCCAGGAAAATCTTTCTTGAAGGCCAGTTAGTAAATATTTTAGGCTTTGCAGGCCTTGGCAAAATTGAGGGTGTTATGTAGGTTTTTATGCAAATATTTTTAAATTGTTACGGTAGAAAAACCATTTTTAATTCGTGGCTTTTACAAAACCTAGTGATGGGCCATATTTGGCCAGCAGGCCATAGTTTTTCATTTCTTGGTCCATTCTTCTCACCAAGTGATAGGTCTTGCTTAATCTGGCCCGCAGTCCTCTCTAGTCTCCTTTCTCACCATTCACTGCCTCCCACTTTGCAGTTGGCTGCGTGGCTTGTAGGTCAAGCTCCATGCTATTTCCTGCTTTCCCGCTTTGTTTATGCTGCTCCCACTGCCTGAGTGTCCCAACTCTCCACCAGACCAGCCCCCTATGCATCTGTTCCTTTATGCGCAGGAGCCTTTTCCTCTAGAAGGATCCTCACACTCTCACTCATCTCTTAGCTAATTCAGAGGTACCTGGCTGAGCTCCCACAATTCTCTGTGCCTGTTCCCATCTTCACTCTCATCACATGGCAGCACAACTGTGTCAACTAGAGTGTGAGTTCTTAATGATCAGGACTCAATCTCATTCATCCTCTATCCTCAGAGCTTCACACAGGACTTGGCACAAAACATATTTTCAGTAAGTGCCTACAGGACTTGATTCTGGCACTGTCTATACTCCTTTAGCCGGGGAAGAATATTGTATCATAAATAAGTTCTATGAAACACCTGTATGGCAGCCTAACCAACTACAGTGTCAATGGCCTGTTTCTAGCTCAGGGGAATCTATTCAATTTCAATAGTTGAAAGGTCATTTATGGATGTCTAGTTCCTTTGGGTGGTGCATGGCCCTAATTACATCAAGGCCAGGAATTCAGTACTATTTAGTTACGAGTGCTTTGCTCCATCTCGAGGACAAGCTATATCCCCAACCAGCTGGCCTTTGTGCAGGTTCATGCCATTTGTCATGGGAGCTGTAGACTGCAAACACAGAAATCCATCATCCAGCACCAGGGAGCACTGCTCAACGTGCACACCTCAGATCAGAAAATAGAACATGCTCCTGTAGAAATGAATAGTGAATAAAAAGACTAATATACAGAATAGTATAGAAAAAGGGTAAACATAGAGAAGTAGACAACTGGTTCAGCCATAATTCCACTGACAGGAGTCAACTACTGTTAAAATGTGGACACTGATCTCTTTCTATAATTTTGATCATTGCTATAATTCTGTTCATATCATTTAGTTTCCTGATTCTTTTTCTCTTCTTGACATTATATAGAGAACATTCTCTGAGGCCTTAACTGTTCTTGTGAATAAATTTTCAATTATTGCTTAAGAGCCATCATATGGCTACACTGAGATGTACTGTATATCATCATCGCTCATGTGTTGGAAATATCCATGGCACTAACCTGAAAGAATGTAATATAAAAGTCTGTGTTTGTTCTAATCTTCCAATTCAGGTTCTTTTTTCTATCTAAACAAGCAAAAGATAGCCAGCATGCAGAACTGGCACTGGGGCTGGGACAAATCAGACGATCTTCCTCTCCCTCTCCTTTTACAGATGAGAGGTGCAGAGGTCAGAGACCGCCCCCAGACAAGCATCCCACTGCAAACAACCCCAGGCTCTTTTGAGAAGTGTGTGCAGGGTCATGCTGGCTAAGAGAGGGGGCAACAGCCTTTTCTGTCAGTTGTCAGTGCCAAGTGTGTGTAATTGTACCTCTGACTGCAGAAGGTGAGCCCCTGGGTTCAATGGATCTCCTATGCTATTTTCTCCCTGTGCTCTGCCTTCCCCATTCTCCACCATAATTAGTATATTCTGCATCAAAAAGGTTAAAATAAACATGCACACAAATATTATTTTTATTCTGCTCAAGAGAAATAACCTCGTTAAAATCAACTCATCAGCACATAGATTTGGTCTTATTTCACCAATAAACGAAACTTGGACCTGCTTCCATGATCTTTCCTGCAAAGAATCTTCAGAGAGAAAATGGCATGAATGAGAAATAATGACTTAGTTAAGAGAAAATGTTTACATAGGTTAGGCACTTATAAGCAAATACATAGGATTGTAGAATTCACATTCTATTTGAGAATTGTAAGCATGGAAAAATGAAAAATAGAAGCCCCCATATATTACTTGCAACATAATGTTCACTTTTATTTGTCTTGGCCCTCAGATTTTTTGAGTTGTGCTTTCCTTTCTAGAAACACAACTGTTTTCTATCAATATGTTGGGTAAAAGATGGCTTTATAGGGTATTTATTTCATCCTTTACTTTGAAATGAAAATTGATGTCTGTCCCTCACCCCATCAAACTATTTACAAATGCCAACTCCTTTTTCTTTCATCAAGCTTCTGCCTATCTCATTTGTCAATGTCCTTTTACTTTCACAAATATTTCTACTAAATTTAAGATGAAAATGAACTCCTTTCTGTCTTACCCACTGAATCCCCATAACAATACTTTGAATATGAGTTATTCCCCCCCAGGGAAGGGTTTCAAGTTCAAAATCCTTACTTTGCATGACTGCCAATGTAATTTCCTTGTAAAGTGGCTAGAGAGAGCAAGAGGAGTGAAGCCTCCAAGAACTGAGCTAGGATGAAGCCAATCCAACTCTTCTATTTTCTCCAGCATTTACTGTATGGCACTAATTGTCTAACTTCTTCACCTATGTTATGTTACTTGAATATTCATTGAAATCCTAGAGTTTACAATATTAGTATTGTTTCCTTTTATATCAAAGACTGCAGTTCAAATAGGTTAAAACACTTACCCAAGCTTCCAGATACTAAGTGGCACACCTTTGATCAAATCCAGATTTCATTTTATCTCAGAGCCCTTGTTTTTAACTATGAAGTACAGTCACATGCTGCTTAAAGAAGGGGACGCATTCTGAGAAATGCATCTTTAAGCTGTCTCCTCATTCTATGAACATGATAGTGTGCACTTACTCAAATCTAGATGGTATAGCCCACTACACACCAGAGCTATTTACTGAGTCTGACCATATGCTAAGCACTTAGCTGGTGCCAGAGGAACAGCTGAGGATAGGAAAATGATTTAAAGAAGTCATGCCCTGGCTGGTATGCTCAATGGTTAGAGCATCAGCCTGAGCACAAAAGGGTCTCAGGTTCAATTCCTGATTAAGGGTATGTACCTGTGTTACAGGTTCTATTCCGGGCAACCAAGCAACCAATTGATGTATCTCTCTCATACTGATCTCTCTCTCTCTCTCTCTCTCTCTCTCTCTCTCTCTCTCTCTCTTTCTCTCTCTCTCTCTCCCTCTCCTTCTGTCCCTCCCTCCCTTACAATTTTTTTAAAAAGCAATGAAAAAATATCCTGGGACAAAGATTAAAAAAAACAAACAAAAAATAAGGAAGAACTCACAACAGCACAAATTTACAGAGAGTAAAGGAATATTGAAATGAGTGTGCAAAGGGAGGCAAAACCAGCTTTTGCCACCAGTGGGGAGAGAAGGCAGTAGAACTTCGACTAGACAGATTTGTATGTTTAGAGACAAGAATTGTTTGACATTGTCAAATTTCAGAATTGTGAAATACTTCCATAGACTCAGAATCAGGTATTTTGAAGGGATATTTTCAATAAATCTAAATAATGTACAATTTTCCATGGAAGCACAATTTTTCCCTATGATCCAATTGAGGGGGACAGTGATCAGAGATGAGCTAGAAGTGGTCAGGACTCCAATCCTACATGACCTCTAGACCAAGCAGTGGCTTTACACTTTACGTTAAGGAGAACAGAAGCCTATGAGAGTGTTTAAAGCCAGAGGAGGCATGCTTGTTTCCTCCTTAGATAAGAACCACTTAGGCTAAGTAAAGAAAGAACTGTTATGGAGTGTAGCCAGAGCCGTGATAAAAATGATTTTCCCCAAAGGGAGAAGTTATGACTCTCACACAGATATAAAATAAATACTTGTTAAAGGTTTTACTTAATTCATTAACCAGCGAGGGAACCCGGCAGCTGACCCAATGAGAGATGATGGTGGCTTGGATTAGGAGGTGGCAGTAGAGGGGAGAGGAGTGAATGGGCTCAGGATGAGTTAGAGCTCAAAGAACTGGCTTTTGTTTTTTACTGGGAGTCATGCTGCTGACCAATATTCAAAGAGAAGATGGCCTTGAACTTCCTGAGCTGGAAAAGGAGGGTAAGAAAGAGAAGACCTTAGCATTGGACAGAATTTGGGTGAAGCAGCAAGAAACAACAGAGCTGGATGTTGGAGGCACCAATTTTTCAATGGGAGTGAAACAGAAGCTAAACAACACTGAGACCTGAAACTGTTGCCTGTACCATGTGAGACTGTGGTTGATAATTATCCTTATTTCTTCTGGACTGCTGGCCTGAAAAGTCCCTCGCAGCCAAAGTAATGGTAAATTCAGCTCTGCACAGGAAATGGGTCAAGAAGGTATCCACCTAAAAAGAAGAGGTTACTTTCCGTAAGGGCTCATCTGTAGAGTAGAAACCCACCCCTCACCTTCTCCACCATGATGGCCTGTCACCCAGGCATGCAGCAGTACAAATGGCAGCAGGAGGCCAATTATGGGAGTCTTGTTTGGGGGCTCACTGAGCGGACTTATTCCAGGACAGTTACCATGACCTTGTTTGACAGATGTGAACATCAGATCTTCACAAGGTCTGGCTAATGCCATAGAGCGGTGCTGTTGCCACTGGAAAGCTCTCCTCACAGCACCGCACTGCCATCCATCTCTATGAGGCCGATGAATTCAAAGCAGCAGTCAGCTCAGTGCTCTATCAGCACTGTCCAAAAGCACCCTCTGCAGTGACGGAATGTTCTGTAGCTGTGCTGTTGAGAACAGCCACTTGGTGACAGGCGGCAATGGGCATGTGAATTGTGGCCGCAAGATCTGCTGCAGCTGGCATGCAACATGTCTTGCTCGTCGTTCCTGGCTGAATAGACAGAGCTTTGTTCTTGGGCCATTCAGAAATGCAGTGAGCCACCCAAAAGCCTTCAATAAACTACATCTCTGCCTAAACTAAGTGGAGATATTTCTTATGTCTACAACTAAGGACTCTGACTGATAATAGCAAAAAAAACCTACACAGGAACTTCAGCCAAGAGGGAAGTGTGCTTGTCAGTCAAGTTGGCTAGGTTTAGCTGCAGTAACAAACAATCCAAAATCTCAGTGACTCGTGCCACCAAAGTTTATTTCTTGTGCTACATGCCATGGCTGCCAGGAATTGGCTTCTGGGTTTCCTGCTTGTCTCACTACAAGATTCAGGCTCCTGGGGCAGCTGATGCCATGGGAGAGATGAGAAACAGTGAGTTATGAGCTGGATCTTGAAGTGTCTTCTTGGAAATGATCATTTCAGCCATGATTCATGGGCATAGCAAGTCATTTGGCCACTCCTGGGTTCAGCAGAACTGATATATACTGTATAAACCTCCCAGGGGGAGTGTGTGGGCTATTCTGAACACTATTTTGCACCTACAGATAGCTAACGTTTATTGTGTGCTTAATTTTCACCAGCCAATAAAATAAGCCCTTTATATACATTCTCCTAATTAAATGGTACCATGATCCAATTTTATCAGCCTTCTCATTTGACGGGTGAGACGTCAAGGCTGGGGAGGATGAGTGTGCTGTGGAGTCATGCAATTCATAAGCACAGTGGCAGGATCTGAGCACAGTTCTCAGACTCCAAATCCCCTGCATGCTTCCATTTAAGTAGCATCATGCTTTTAATGTAAGAAGAATATACTAGATTTCTAAAACCACAGGTCTGCAGCTTAACACTTTTGCAGTGAAGAGCTCTGTCTTTCTAAGATATCCTCAAAATCATGAAATCCATATCACTGGTTCTCTCCAATTCTTTTGCTGGAAAATGTTTTAGGGCTCCAGCTTAACTGTCAAAACAGTGTTTTGCAATAATAGCGTTCTTTAGGTAAGTTTTAAAAATGTATTCTTCTCTAATATATTGATAACATTTTGGTATAATATCTATACTAATAAAAGGGTAACATGCTAATTAGATCAGATAGACCGGATGTCTTCTGGATGTCCTTCTGGACAAAGCCACGGTGGCAGGGGCCAAGGCAGAGCCAGTTAGGGGTGATCAGGCCAGCATGGGAGAGGTTAGAGGTGATCAGGCCGGCAAGGTAGCTGTTAGGGGCATCAGGCAGGCAGAGTGGTTAGAAGTGATCAGGCAGGCAGGCAGGTGAACAGTTAGAAGGCATCAGTCACAGATTGTGAGAGGAATGTCTGACTGTCCCAGATTGGAGAGGGTGCAGGTCAGGCTGAGGGACGCCTCCATGCACGAATTTCATGCACTAGGCCTCTAGTAACAAATAAAAGCCTTTCCTTCCCTTCCCTACCATCAATTGCTTCTCCCAGAGAAAACACCTAAGTAGCTGGGTGTATTACCCAACAGACATTATTTGATCCATTTATAAACATATGCACACTCTATAAAGTTTGTAATAATATGACTTTACACAAATGGGATTATAGTATGCCTGTTGCTCTGTCCCGTGCTTGTTTTTTTTTTTTTGTTTGTTTGTTTATTTTCCTTGCTTGTTTTTATGACACTCTGATATCTTCCATCATGGACTACATCCTTCTTAAGAGTCCACTTCACTTTGTAAAGCACAGTTTAAATTCTGATTGTAAGAGGTCACATTCTCTTCCCCCTACCACTCAAACGCTCATGCAGGCCCATGAAGGGAATGCTGGGTCTGAAGTGCTTCAAGGTGGCAGTCTGTCTCCCTCCTGGCTAAGGGGCCTTTCCCTCTGCTCCTGCTTTCTGACCAAGCACGTCTGCCTCCTGCTGCCTGCAGCTGCTCTGCAGCCTGATGGAAGCTGCTTTGCTACCAAATGTTCTGGTCCAAGAAAGAGCGGGCCTAAAAGGACAGACCAGCAGTGTCTTCCAGTGAACTCTTTCAAAATGCCCATCTGAGCAACCACCTTTGTCCACGTGAGTATTCTAGGAGGAGCTAGGAACTTGATGCCAGCAAGGGCCTCCCTGGCACCCAGTTCTGTGCACACAGCTGAGCAGATTAGCACTTAATGGACTGATCTGCACAGTGTGCTTCTCAATGTGTTCCATACATGGCACATGGCAACCTGCGGGCCAGCAGAGCCAGGGGATCGCAAGCCAGAGGGAAAGGGATGCCAGCTCCCCTGGTCTGTCGCCCTCCACAGCCACTGAGTCAGGCTCTGAAGGATTTCCCAGGGCCCCAGCACGGAGCTTAGAGCTTGCAGGTTCAAGAGCCTTTACAGATCCCCTGCATTCTAAGCGTTTCCTTTCGCCGGTCCCCAGGGCAGTAGCCTCAGTGGCCTGACAAACCTGAAGCGCCTGGTTCCTGAGAGGAAACAGACACGGAGGGTCAGGCGCTAAGCTCCCGCAGGCCGCCGCTGGGTCTGTCTCTAGGGACCAACCGGCTGAGCTTTCTGTCACGGTTCCAGAATGAGTAATTCACACGACTGATTAAGAGGAGTCCCGAATAATTAACGTCTGTGCCATCAGACAGTTTGCCTGGGGACCATTAAGGAGCAAATCCAGAAGTGAATGGAACACAATGAGCTGTGGGTGCCCCATAATACACGCATGTGCCTTGGTGCCCTGTGGCAGATGGTTCTGGGGTGCATTTTACAGGGCCCTGGGAGGTCTAGGACGACCCTGCCTGGTCACACAGAGCAACGGCTTCACATGTCTGTCCCTCCTGCTCCGTGTCACTCCTCACTTCTCTCTCACTCCTGTGCCTGGGGCCAATCCCCACATCAGCCACTTGGGAGCGTGTACACACACACGCACACACACACACACGCACACACACACACACACACACACACGCACACGAATGCATGCTTTGGAAGCACAGATGATGCTTGGGAGAAGGTGAGGGAACTGCAAACAGAATGGAAAAGGACTCTGTAATTGAGACTGTGAGAGTTGAAATTAAGTTAGAATATATCAAAATGGAATGAATTCAGACAGAGAGCCACTGTGATATCAACCCTATACTAATCAGACTAAACTAATTAGAATGATTTATAGTCCAACACATAAATACATTTAATTTTAAGACATCCCTGTTTCATCTCCTCTGTTTCAAAATTAACCCTATTTTTCTGTTTATGTGGAAATGTACATACATAAAATATTTTTTAAAATGCATCCATTTCAGATTAAGTAAGAGACACAAAATGCTGGTAAACGTGGTTTCCTCTGCCGTCCAGGTCTGAAGGGGTCCCCACAGACAGGAGAGATAAGAGACTCATTTACACTATGAATGTAAATTAAAAATATTTTTCAATTACAGTAGACATAAAATATTATATTAGTTTCAGGTGTATAGCATAGTGATTAGGTATTATTTATTATATACCTTACGAAGTGATCACCCTGATCAGTCTAGTTTCCATTTGATACCATACATAGTTATTACAATACTAGAAGCACGGTGCATGACATTCGTGCAGGGGGTTGGGGTGTTTCCTCAGCCAGGCACCCTCTCGCAGTCCGGAAGCCCTCAGAGGATGTCCGACTGCCAGCTTCAGACATGCCTTGAGGGGTCCTTAGCGCTGTCGCGGAGGCGGGAGAGGCTCCTGCCATCACCACTGTGCTTGCCAGCTGTGAGCCTGTGTTGAGCATCTGCCCCTGGTGGTCAGTATGTATCATAACGACCCATCGTTCCACTGTTTGGTCTATTTGCATAATAGGGTTTTATTATATAGGATTATGGACTATACAATATTCCCTATGCTGTACTTTGCATCCCCAAGACTGTTTTCACAACTGGAAATCTGTACTTCTTAATCCCTTTCACCTTTTTCACCCATCCCTCCAACCCCAACTCCCATTTGGAGACCATCAATTTGTTCTCTGTATCTGTGAGTTTGTTTCTATTGTTTGTCTTGTTTTATGGATTCTACATATATATGAAAACATATGGCATTTGTCTTTTCCTTCTGCTGTATTTTACTTAGCATAATACCCTTAGGTCAGCCATATTGTTGCAAATGGCAAGCTTTTTCATTCTTTTTTAATGGCTGAGTACTATCCCATTGTATATATGTACCACTACTTTATTATCCATTTGTCTATTGATGGGCACTTAGGTTATTTCCATATCTTGACTGTTATTAATGATGCTGCAATAAACCTAGGGATGTATATATCTTTTCATTTTTTTTTAAAATTTCTCAGATAAATAACCAGAAGTGCAACTTCTGGGTAATATAGTAGTTTTATTTTTAATTTAATATATATATATATTATTGATTTTAAAGAGGAGGGGAAAGGGAGAGAGAGGTAGAAACATCAATGATGAGAGAGAATCGTTGATTGGCCGCCTCCCGCACATCCCCTACTGAGGATCAAGCCCTGGACCAGATACGTGCCCCTGGCCAGAATCAAACCCGGGACCCTTCAGTCCGCAGCCAATGCTCTATCCATTGAACCAAAGCAGCTAGGGCAGATTTTTAATTTTTAAAACCTACTTGTTGCTTTGAAAAGGAACAGGAGTGAGAGAGTGAGAGAGAGAGAGAGAGAGAGAGAGAGAGAGAGAGAGAGAGAGAGGTTTGTTGTTCCAGCCAGTTATTTGTGCAGTCGTTGCTTGATTCTTGTATGTACCCTCACTTTGGCCTACCAGGATGATGCTACCTGAACAGGGCTCTATTTTTGAATTTTTTGAAGAACCTCTATACTGTTTTCAATAGTAGCAGTTTCAATTCCATCAACAGTTTATGAGGGTTCACTTTCCTCCACGTCCTCAAAAAGACTTGTTTGTTGATTTGTTGATAATAGACATTCTGACAGGTGTGAGGTGATACCTCATTATTGTTTCCATTTGCATACTCTGTTGATCAGTGATTATAAGCATTTTTAGCTCTTCTGTCCTTTTTTAAATCAGACTAGAGGCCTGGTGCACGAAATTCATGCATGGGAGGGAGGGTGTCTCTCAGCCCAGCCTGCTCCCTCTCCAATCAGGGACCCCTTGAGGGATGTCCAACTGCCCATTTAGCCCGATCCCAGTAGGGCCAAAACAGGCAGTCGGAGATCCCTCTCACAATCCAGGACTGCTGGCTCCCAGCTGCTCACCTGCCTGCCTTCCTCATCACCCTCAACTGCCCTCCATTGCAGGCCTGGTCTCTCTCAACTGTCCTCCCCTATAGGCCTGTTCCCCCTCAACAGCCCTCCTCTACAGGCCTGGTCACTCCTAACTGCCCTTCCCTGCAGGCCTGGTTATCCCCAAATGCTCTCCCCTGCAGACCTTGGTCCCCCACAACTTCCCTTCCCTGTAGGCCCAGTCAACCCCAACTTCCCTTATCTGCTGGCCTGGTTACCCCTAACTCCCCTCCACTGAAGCCTTGATCACCCCCAACTGCCCTCTTTTGTAGACCTGGTCCCTCCAAAATGCCCTCCCCTTGCTGGCCTAATCGCCCACAACTGCCCTCCTTTGCAGACCTGGTCCCTCCCAACTGCCCTCCACTGCTGGCCATTTTGTGGGGGCCATCTTTTGTCCACATGGGGGCACGATCTTGACCACATGGGGGCAGCTGTTTTGTGTGTTGGAGTGATGGTCAATCTGCATATTACTCTTTTATTAGATAGGATAGAGACCTGGAGCATGGATGGGGGTCAGTTGGTTTGACCTGAAGGGAGTCCTGGATCAGGGTGGGGCTTCTCTTGGGGTGTGGGGTGGCCTGGGCGAGGGGCCTCTGGTGGTTTTCAGGCTGGCCACAACCCTGGGGACACAAGTGGAGGTCCTGGTAATTGGGATTTATTTACCTTCTATAATTGAAACTTTGTAGCCTAAAGTGGAGCCCAGCCTTCTGCTTTCTCAGAGGCAACAGCCATTTCTGCTGGAATTTATTTACCTTCTATAATTGAAACTTTGTAGCATTGAGTGGAGGCCTTGACCAGCAGGGGCAGGTGGAAAACTTGGCTTCCTCCATTGCCAGGAAAACCCAAGCCTCCCTCCTGCTCTCAGTGGCTGCAGCCATCTTGGTTGAGTTTTATTTGCTTAATTGCTTCTGATTTCCTGGTGGGTGTGGCTTGTGGGTGTGGCAAAAGTATGGTCAATTTGCATATTACTCTTTTAATAGATAGGATATTTTGTTTTTGTTTTTTTGTTTTCTTATATATTTTAATCTTTATTATTCAGTTTATTAATTACATTGTTCCCCTTTTTACACTCCTATAGTTCCCCACCACCTGGTACCAATTCTACCCTCCGCCCTCACCTCCCCCCCACTGTTCTTTCCCATAGGTGCATGGTTTTTGTCCAGTCTCTTGCTGTACCTCCCACACCCCTTTTATCCCCAAGAATTGTCAGTCCATTCCCTCTCTATGCCCATGATTCTATTATATTCACCAGTTTATCCTGTTCATCAGATTTTTAATTCACTTGATTTTTAGATTCGTTTGTTGATAGTGTGTATTTGTTGTTCATAATTTACACTTTTATCTTTTTCTTCTTCCTCTTCTTAAAGAATATCTTCAGCATTTCATATAATATTGATTTGTTGGTGATGAACTCCTTTAGCTTTTTCTTATCTGCAAAGCACTTTATATAACCTTCAATTCTGAATGATAGCTTTGCTGGGTAGAGTAATCTTAGTTGTAGGTTCTTGCTATTCATTATTTTTAATATTTCTTACTACTCCCGTCTGGCCTGCATAGTTTCTGTTGAGAAATCAGCTGACAATCATATGGGTGCTCCCTTATAGGTAACTAACTGTTTTTCTCTTGCTGCTTTTAATATTCTCTCTTTGTCTTTTGCTCTTGGCATTTTAATTATGATGTGTCTTGGTGCAGTCCTCTTTGGATTCCTATAGTTTGGGGTTTGGTGCACTTCTTGGACTTTTAAGTCAATTTCTTTGATCAGATGGAGAATGTTTTCGGTCACTATTTCTTCAAATAGGTTTTCATTGTCTTGCTCTCTTTCTTTTTCTGGCACCCCTATAATTCGGATGTTGGTATGCTTGAGGTTGTCCCAGAGGCCCCTTATACTATCTTCCATTTTTTGGATTCCTTTGGCTTCTTGCTTTTCCATCTGAGTAGATTTTACCTCTTTGTATTTCAAATCTTTGACTTGGTTCTTGCGGTCCTCTAGACTGCTTTTAAGTCTTTGTGTAATATTTTTTATTTCTGTCAGTGTATGTTTAATTTCTAGTTGGTCCTTTTTCAGATCCTTGAAGGTCTCATTCATTTCCTTGAAGGTCTCATTAAGTTCATCGGCCTTTTCTAGGAGCCTCTTGAAAAACCTTATAACCATGGTTTTGAACTCTATGTCCAGTCGTTTTTTTCCCTCCATTTCTTTCACATCTGATTTCTTTCCATGTCTCTGCATTGTGGCTGCTTTCTTGAGTTGGTCAATTAGCTTTGTGTGGTAGATGTCCTCTAATGGACAGTGGCTCAGCCTCCCCAGTTACCTGAGGTGGATACTCTTGCTGCAGCCCTTTATGGGTTGCACAGTCTTGTTGAAGTTAAGCCTAGATTATTGTTGTTAGTACTAGAAGAGTTTGACCTCCAGGGCAATTGGCTGTGAGGGTTAGCTGTGCTCAGTTTGGATGGGCAGAGTCTCCGGGCTGAGCAGGCAGTGTCAGCTCTGCCCGATGTGGCTCCTGGGTCTCTGTGATGGGTGGTAATGGCTGCAAGCACCTCTGAGAGAAAGCTGCCACCGAGCTCCACCCACTGCCGGACAATTCAGCCTCTCCCCAAACGAGTCTGCACACCCAATGTCTCACCCAGGGTTGTAAAATAATGCAGTCTGGTGGTTTCCCGAACGAGAGAGTAAGTCACGAGTCCTCTCTGTGCGGTCACACAGCTCTGCTGTTCCCAAGTTTACATGCACTCTCCACAAGCTCGCCCCCTCCACAAGCTCACAGACCCTTGCAGCGCCTAAGTTTCAGTATGCTTCCCTACTGTCCAGTTTTACCCTGTATGATTGTGGGTTCTCCAGACTTCTCCCAGAGCTGAGGAATCAATGCAGTGGGACGCCTTTGTCTCCCCCGTTTGAGAAAACCAGGCAGGGTTGCAGCCGCCCACCCTATCCGCTGGCGTGCGCACACCGCTCCAAACCTCTGACTTCGAGTGTATCTTCAACACTGCCCTCTGCCACTCCTCTGAGTCACAGTGTCCTATCTTTACTTTTATTTGTGGAATTTTCACTCAGCCAGCTTTCCGGTGATTCTGGATGATGTTTGTTCTTTCGTTAAGTTGTAGTTTTGAAATTGTTGTGTATGGCAGCAAGATAGGTGTTTTCCTATGCCAACATCTTGGTTCCTCTCCAGGATATAACATTTCTTAACCCCTACAGCAGTGTACCTTTGTTTTTTCCTCCAGGAATGTGGTGGGAAAACCCTAGATCACCTTCTTGAATTCTTATAACCCAAGTTACCAAGAACACTGCAAATGGCGACGTACAGGAGCTTAGCCAATGAGTGGTCAGAAAAGGTGTTTATGCTGGAACTTGTTTGGCTTAGTGGATAGACCGTGGCCTGCAGACTGAAGAGTCCCAGGTTTGATTTCTGTTAAGGACATATACCTTGGTTGGAGGCACATCCCGAGTGTGGATTGTACAGGAGGCAGCTAATTGATGTTTCTCTCTCATTGATGTTTCCAACTGTCTATCCCTCTCTCCTCTTCTCTAAAAATATAAATAAAAATAAAAAATATCAATATCAATAAAAATTTTAAAAAATGATGTTTCTTCTGCAGCTCATGTGGTCCCTGTGTTGTATCCACTGGGATAGGGGTGTCCCTGCCACCGTGGTGGCCACTGGGGTCTCTACACACCCCAGAGACTGGCAGCCAGCACCCCATCCATCATGGGCACCGGGCTGGGGGCATGGACCCGAAGTGCCACTGCTTGGTGCCAGAGCACATGCAAGCAGCTGAGAGTGAGGTGTTCTGGAAGCCCTGCCGCTTGGGGCCTATGTGTGGGCCTACAGGCTAGGAGCGGCCCAGGTCACAAGTATGTCCCTGGGACCCAGGCCACTCAGCACCTGTGTATGCAAATTAACCACCATCTTTGTTGGGTTTATTTGCATTTTGTTCCTGATTGGCTGGTGGGCGTGGCTTGTGGGTGTAGCAAAGGTACGATCAATTTGCATATTAGTATTTTATTAGATAAGATAGATTCTTTTTTTATTATTGATTTTTTACAGAGCAGAAGGGAGAGGGATAAAAAGTCAGAAACATCAATGAGAGAGAGACATCGATCAGCTGCCTCTTGCATGCCCCCTACTGGGGATATGCCTGAAGCCAAGGTACATGCCCTTGCCAGAATCAAACCCAGGACCCTTCAGTCCACAGTCCGACGCTCTATCCATTGAGCCAAACCAGTCTCGGCTAGATAGGATAGATTCTTGAAACTCAGAAAGTCTTCCAGGATATGCTAATTCTTTCACTAATTAGCTAAACAATGGCACTCTTTCACAGCCATATGGCACTCAAACACAGGATTTCATGTTTATGGTTTGTTTTAGCTAAAGAAGTTCACACCATTAACTTACTGAGGATTGCTTCTGTTCAAAACAGTCTAGCTCTTTCCTCGCAAGTACTTATTAATGATTAAGTATAGTCTCCACTCCAAATCCATTGAATTCTCTCATTAGCTTTGTCCTTTGCTTCTAAGACTGGAAGAATATCTTAACTTAGTCTTCCACTTGTCAACAGTGACTGTCATCTTTTTGAACCCATATGAAGTATTTAATTCTGCTATTGTAATTTTGATTTTCTCATAACCCTTCTTTAGCCCATTAGTCTCAGTTTTCATTTGATTCCATTTTATTTTCATTTCAATTTATTTACTTCTGGCAGCCTTCTTTACCACATATCTTCTTGCATACCATTAAGAACATCAGTTTTCTAATTTTCTTCCTATTTTTATGACAAATAATTTCAGAAGCTAATTATGCTGAATCTTCAGAGTAATGATTACTTTCTCTTTTCTGCTATACTTTTCATGGATCCCTATTTTTTGTTTTTTTTTCTCTTTATTCATATAAAAGTGACAAAGTCCATTTTCTCTCTTGTTTGATTACCAATAGGGTTTAAGGTTAATGACCTTTATGCCAGTAAATCCATACATTGTCCTCTTGATTGTATATGTTATTAACATGTGAGTATCTTCAAGGATGCTTCTAATTTATTCAAAACAGTCTCAAAAAAAAGACTACGATATTACCAGGGAAAGCCACCATGTACATGTTTCTCATTCTTTTTGTTTATTTGTTTGTTTCATTTTGGCAGTTACAGTCCTAATTTTTTACATTTATTTATTTATTTATTTATTTATTGTTTAAAGTATTACAAATAGTAGTACATGTCTCCTTTTCCCCCCATTGACCTCGCCCAGGCCTCCCCTACCCCCCAGCACATGTCCTCACCTGCCCAACCCCCAGTGTCTTGTATCCATTGGTTATGTTTATATGCATATAAGTCCTTCGTTGATCTTTTACAGCCCCTGCCCCCAATCTCCCTTGTCTTCCCAATGTAGTTTGATATTCTGTTCAATGCTTCTTTGCCTCTGTATCTATTTCACCACCATTTTTTTTTCTCCAAAAAATTGTGCATCTGCCTACTAGAAATAAACATGTAAGAACAAAAAATGTTTGAGTCTCAATTTCAATGTCCAACAGTTCTGAGTCCCAGATTCCATGTCAAATAGTTCCTTATGTGTACATGTCAGCAATGGTGTCTGGATGGTGGACAAATGGTGGCAATGCAGGTCTGACCCTCTCTGGTTTGGTCCTGGGCCGCCTGCAGCGACGCACACCTGTTGACTGTTAGCATGGCAAGGTGTCGTCAGCGTCTTCCATCTCTGGACTGTTTCTCCTCTTGTCTTTGTGGTTGGAGCAGACCTGTCAATTCCTCTGCTGCAGGAATCCATATGGTCTTGGAGTTGTTTTCTGAAAATATACAAACATATTCTCGACCAAAAGTTAACAAAGGAATCTTTTCTATAAATTTGACTTGAAATCCTTTTTATTTTTGCCCAAGTGAATTTCCTTTGGCTCATTTTAACACCAGGTGTATTTTTCATGGGTGTCTTGCTCTTAGCATTACAAATGGAAATTAATTTTCTGAAGTAAAAATTTTCTCCATGTAATTTACTTACAGGATATTTTTCCTTACATGATATTACCCTTCTGCCCCCTCCCCCCCTTTTCCCTTTTTGATAAATGGAGGCTTTTGGAAATTTTAGTGCAGTCTTGATAACTTTAGATTTTAATTTTTGCACAAAAATATGACTGCTTTAGCTTCATCACATGTTAAGCAATTTTACCATGAGATGAACTACCAATAGAAATTTTAGTTAATACTTCAGAAATAGCTTTTTGTCCAGTACAATTAATTTTTCTTAAGTATTCACTTATTTAAAATAGCCAATTTAAATTAATCTGAAAACTTGATTACTATTTTACTGTCAAATTTAATACTCAAACAACAATCTTAGTTTACTCTGTAAATATTAGCGGAAAGGATTATTTTCATTCTTGAGTAGGTCCTGAGCATTTCTGGTACTAGGATGGGTTTAGATATAGGACAGCTGCTGCCAAACAAGTCTCTGTCTGTTATCTGAGTCCCGATCTGAGGTGAGTATGGGAGGCGAAGCAGCCATGGGGGCAGGAGACCTCCCTCAGCAGGGGGAAAGTTCAGGCCCCTGCAAGATTAGGGGGGTGAGGGTCTGTGCCACACCTCTGTTGACCCCCAAGTTCTCTCCTGATGGCCCCTCTGCAACTGTGCCTGTCTTAGGTTGTTCCTTCCCTGAGGAATCTTACCCATATCTGGTTAACCAGCCATCCTCCAGGGCCAAGCAGGGTGATGTGAAGTTCAGTTCTGTCTCCTTGGTAGTCTATGCCCCCATGGCCTCCACCCCCAGCACCTGCATGGCTCTCATTCTGCTCTCAGTGTCCCACCCTGCTTCGTCAAGCTCAGCTCTATTGGCCTGATGTGATTGAACCTCTGACTACCACCTAGTGTTTCATGAAAAACTACAATTCCCAGCTAGTAGCTGGGCATTTCCCAGGCTTTCCTTGTCATTTTTCTTGTCTTCCTGTCCATTTGGCTTATTTTTATGTCTTACTAGTTATAAAAATAGAGATCTTGCTGGGTTGCTGAGGGAATAGGATGAATGAAAAGAGAATGCTACCAATATGACTGCTTCGTTAAAATTCCACCTATAACCAGGTCAGCTTGGCTCAGTGGTTGAGTGTCGACTTATGAACCAGGAAGTCATGGTTTTGTTTCTGATCAGGGTACATGTCCAGGTTCAGGCTTGATCCCCAGTATGGGGCATGCAAGAAGCAGCCAATCAATGATTCTCTCTCATCATTGATGCTTCTATCTCTCTCCCCACTCCCTTCCTCTCTGAAATTAATATAAATAAACAAACAAACAAATAAATAAATAAATATCCACCTGTAGACTAGGGGGGCATAGTTTACTAGTAAGTCCCTTTGGTACTTTGGAGAAGCCCATCAGATAAAGGCTCTTCTGTGTCCTACTGAATGAATGTTCTTAGTGGGAATACACACAGCATAGTAGTTCTAAATTGAATGGGTATTAGAGTAAGTGGGAATGCATACATTATTATGGCTCTAGTTTGACCCTCAGTCCCAGTTTAGGTTCTGGCTCTCATTTTTCACATTGATCTTGTCTTTACGTGTATTTTCTTATTTATTTGTTTGTTTGTTTGTTTATTTATTTATTTATTTATTTATTATTTTTGCAGTATAATTTAGATTTAATAGTAGTACATATGTTTTCCTTTCCCCCCCATTACCCTCCCCCAGCCTTCCCTACCCCCAGCACATGTCCCCACCTGCCCCCCTCCCCACCCCAGTGTCTTTCATTCATTGGTTATGCTCATATGTATGCATACAAGTCCTTCAGTTGATCTCCCCCAGCATCCGCCCCCCCACCCTCCCCAGCCTTTCCCCGATAGCTTGACAGCCTGTTCAGTGCCTCCATGCCTCTATATCAATCACTCTCCCCTGTTTCTTTCCTTCAAAAATATCTTGCCTCTGCATACTAGAAATAAATGTATAAGAACAAAAAATGTTTCAGTCTCAGTTTCAATGTCCAACTGTTCAGAGTCCCAGTTTCAGTCTCAAATAGTTCTTTATGTGTACATGTCAGCAATGGTATCCAGATGGTGGACATTTTGTGGCAAAGCAACTTCTATCCTCTCTGGTTTGGTCCTGGGCCGCCTGTAGCCACGCACAGCTGCCAACTGATAGCATGGCAAGGTGTTGTCAGTGTCCCCCATCTCTGGACCATCCTCGTGACTGGAACAGACCCATCAGTTCCTCACTGTCTCAGGAGCCCACATGGTCTTGGAGTTGTTCTCTGAAAACACACAAACACTTTTTCCACCAAAAGTTAACAAAGGGATCCTCTCTGCAAATTAGACTTGGGATTCTTTTTATTTTTGCCTAAATGATTTTCCTTTGGCCTATTTTGACACCATGTGTGTTTTTTCATGGGTGTCCTGCTGATGACTTTACAAAGGAAAGTAACTTTTCTGGAGTAAGAATTTTCTAGATGTATTTTACTTACAGTATATTTTTCCTTACATGATATTACCCCACTATTCCCCCCTTTTTTGATTAATGGTGGCTTTTGGAAATTTTAGATTGCAGTCTTCGTAATTTTAAGTTTTGCACACAAATATGACTACTTTAGGTTCTTTGGATGTTAGGCAATTTTACAGTGAGATGAACTACTAATAGATATTTTAGTTAATGTTTTAGGAACAGCTTTTTGTCCAGTACACTTAAATTTTCTTGAGTATTCACTGATTTCACTTGGCCAATTTAAATTAATCTGAAAACTTGATTACTATTTTCCTGTCAATTTTAATACTCAAGCAGAAATCTTAGTTTACCCTGTAAATATTAGTGGAAAGGATTATTTACATTCTTGAGTAGGTCCTGAGCATTCCTGGTAATAGATTGAATTTAGATATAGAGTAGCTATTGCTGGCCGAGTCTCTGTCTGCAACCTGGGTCCAGGTCTGAGTTGTGTGTGGGAGGCGAAGCAGCCATGGGGGCAGGAGACCTCCCTCAGAAGGGCTGAGAGTTCAGGCCAATGCAAGGTTTGTGGGTGAGGGTCTGTTGACCCCACTTCTGTTGACTTTTTAGTTCTCTCGTGTTGGCCCCTCTGAGACCGTGCCTGTCTTAGGTTGTTACTTCCCTGAGGAATCTTACCCATCCTCCAGAGCCAAACAGGATGATGTGAGGTTCAGTTCTGTCTCCTTTGTAGTCTATGCACCCGTGGCCTCCATGTCCAGCACCTGCCCTGAGGTCCCCTCGCCTGCTGGCAGGGTCCCGGTACTGATCACATATCTCGGGGGACCCAGGTTTCTGCTCCAGAGAGGGCCCAGCGCACACCATTGGGTGAGAGACAGGATGGCTTACATCAATAAATCAACAAACAACAAGTGCTGGTGAGGATGTGGAGCAAAAGGAACTCTCCTGCACTGCTGGTGGGATTATAGACTGGTGCAGCCACTGTGGAGAACAGTATGGAGTTTCCTCAAAAAACTAAAAATGGAGCTCCCATTTGACCCAGTGATTCCACTTCTAGGAATATATCCCAAGAAACTAGAAGCGTGAATTAGAAAGGATATTTGCACCCCTATGTTCATAGCAGCACTATTTACCATAGCTAAGATTTGGAAACAGCCTAAGTGTCCATCAGCAGATGAGTGGATTAAAAAAACTATGGTACATCTACACAATGGAATACTACGCTGTGGTAAAAAAGAAGGATCTTCTACATTTTGCAACAACATGGATGGAGCTGGAGAGCATTATGCTAAGTGAAATTAGCCAGGCAGAGAAAGATAAATATCACATGATCTCACACATTTGTGGAATATAATGAACGACATAGACTGATGAACTAGATCAAATCCAGAGACTGAGAAAAGTCCATCAGAATGTCAAACCTCAGGGTAAGTAGCAGGGGGTGGGAGTAAGGGGAAAAGTCAATATATTTGACTTCTTGAAATAAGGTAAGTAATTTGTGTTTTTACATCCCTGACAAAGTTTATATAATGTTATAAAAGAATTGGCAGCTAGTTTGAGATTGAATTGACATGGCCTAGAGCTTGTCATCTCCTATGGACACCAGTCCTTAGGCTAGGCCCTCCTTAACCTCTTGTGACACCATAATACCCTTACATGATATTATTCTACAATGTCATTATAATTTTTGATATTTGACAACAGCATATTATACAATTATCCCAAATAAACTTCCAACTAATTCTTTGAATGTTGGGCAGCAATTTAAAGAAGGATAGGAAAGGAATTAATCCATTTCAGAAGGAATTAAGGCACTCGGAAGGCATCCGAGCATTCTATATTGGGCCCTCTTGCCCTTTTTCGCCAAGAGGGACCCTCTTTACAATCCAAATACACACAGCTGTTGCCTGAGCTTTCAGTTCAAGCTGTGGCTGAAGCCTCTGGGTTGCTTCATGTGTATTTTCATGGGAACTTGTGAAAGCATTAATCAGGCTGCTAATCAGAAGCTGTTCTAAATCTGAAGCTACAGGGAAAACTTCAACTAAGTACGTATCCGAATGATGAGGAAAGACCAGTTGTGCAGTCAGAGTGAGGACATCTTTCTGAGTGAGAGCAGAAAAATCATCTTTTCTAATTAGACAGGTCTCAGTTTTGCTCCTTTATTGTTTCCCTTAGTTAGAGGGGAAAAAAATACACTTCTGTCTATAATGGATCCAATGGTCCTTTTAAAGTGAAACCTCATTTTTGTTTTGTATTTTGTTACAGCTCTTCTATAACATTTGTGCTTGAACATTTGAGTGTTTTGTGATTTTAATGAAAACATCATCCTTAAATGCTTAAAGTCAGGAGCAAACAAATAGTGTGTATGATAGGCCAAACAGGCTTTTGCTGGATTGTAGGAAAGATGACTGGCTTACACATGCTATCAACAGATGAGCTCCTGAAAGTAGGCCTTTATATGTAACAAGCAGCCTCAAGAAAGTATTTGGTGCCATTGTTAAAATCACATTTACACTGTCACGGGGATATAGAGACACCGGACTGCTCTTCTTGAAATGGTGCGCACTGACTTAGTGAAGACTGCCAAGATCGTTCTTCACATACTTGCTATGTAAATTCCTAATTCAATAACTTCTCTCCAAGCTCCTTCACCTCTTGCTTTGTCTTCATTTCTCCAATTCTTTGTAGGAAATTAAGGAACTCAATATTCATGGATCGGGAGAAATTCAATGAATCGTGGAGAAAAGGTAATTTATGAAGACAAGTCATTATCTCATGGTCAATGAGGATAAATAATAATAATTAATTGTCATAACACAATGACCTATTTTCTATTTATACCATGGCCCTAAAAAAATGAAGTGCAACATAATTCAACATATAGGTGAATTTATGAACCACTTTTCTGCCAGAGGCCAGCCTGCCTCATTCAGGAGCAAATGAGTATGCCAGTGAGTTGCATTCTTTCTTTCTTTTGGAAATGATACAAGCTCAAAGTTATGACATCCAACCCTGACTTTTGACAAAGAAAATGATATAAGGAAGTAACACTAAATTATTTATTTCAAAGAGGAATCCTTTTTGGTCACTATGTATTGGTTTGACTCTGAAATGTTCCTAAAAGAGAAATACACACACACACACACACACACACACACACACACACACACACTAGAGGCCCAGTGCACAAAATTTGTGCAATGGGGGGGGGGGGAGTGTCCCGCAGCCGACCATGCACCCTCTCCAATCTGAGAGCCCACAAAGAATGTCTGACTGATCATTTAGGCCTGATCCTACCAGGATCGCGTCTAAACGGGCAGTCAGACATCCTTCTCACAATCCAGGACTAGCTCCAAACTGCTTGCCTGCCTGCCTCCCTGATTGCCCCTAACCGCTTCTGCCTGCCAACCTGAACACCCCCTAACCCCAGAGTTTCCCTAACCACTACCCTGCCAGCCTAATTCATGTCTAACTGCTCCCCCTGTCAGCCTGTTTGCCCCCAAATTCCCTCCTCTGCCAGCCTGATAACCCTTAACTGCCCTCCCCTGCAGGCTTGATCGCCCTCAACTGCCCTCCTTTGCAGGCCTGGTCTCTCCCAGCTGCCCTCCCCTGCTGGCCTGACAGCCCACAACTGCTCTCCCTTGCATACCAGGAACCTCCCACTGTCCTCCCCTGCTGGTCATCTTGTGGTGGCCATCTGTGTCCACATGGGGGCAGAATCTTTGAACACCTGGGAGCAGCCTTCTTGTGTGTTGGAGTGATGGTCAATCTGCATATTATTCTTTTATTCGATAGTATAGAGGCCTGGTGCATGGGCGGCAACTGGCCAGTTTGCCCTGAAGGGTGTCCTGGATCAGAGTGGAAGTTCCCTTGGGGTGTGGGGTGGCCTGAGAAAGGGGTCTATGGTGGTTTGCAGACCAGCCACGCCCCCCAGTGACCCAAGTGGAGGCCCTGGGATCTGGGATTAATTTATGTTCTACAACTGAAACTTTGTAGCCTGGAGCGGAGCCAAGCCTTCTGCTTGCTCCATGGCGGCAGCCATTTCTGTTTGAAACTTTGTAGCCTAGGCTAAAGCTGCAGAAGTTTGGCTTCCTCCATCGCCCCAGCAACCCTAGCCTCTTCTCTCTCCAGCTTCGTGGCTGCCTCCATTTCTGTTGGGATTATGTATCTTCTATAATTGAAACTTTGTAGCATTGAGTGAAGGCCTAGACCAGCAAGGGCAGGCGGAAAGCTTGGCTTCCTCCATTGCTGGGGAAACCCAGACCTTCCTCCTGCTCTCAGTGGCAGCCATGTTGGTTGGGGTTTATTTGCATAATTTGCTCCTGATTGGCTGGTGGGCATGGCTGTGTGGCTTGATCAGAGGTATGGTCAATTTGCATATTACTCTTTTATTAAATAGGATATATATATATATATATATATATATATATATATACACACACACACACACACATTCGCCAAAGTGTGTCTGTCTAAATTATGTGATGCATATACTGATACCTATCTGCCAGGGATGCAATTGATGATGGTTTTAGTTGACATTTGATAAAATAATTTGCTTCTTGGTATTAGAAACTACAGCATCAATTTTGTGTGATCAACATTCCCTCCCCTGAAACTTTCTTTTGTCAGTTTAGCTAAACAAAGGTTTTAACTCTGAGGTGTAACATGCATGCAGCAATATATGCAAATTCTCAGTGTACAGGTTAATGAACATTTTCAAGTGTCTACTCCAATGTGACCACTGTCCAGATGAAGATATAGAGCCTTTCCAGCTACTCAGAGTTTCCCTCATGTCCCTGCCCAAAAGTAACAATCACTTTTCACCATATATTAGTTTTTGCTGGTTTTTAACTCCGTGTGAATAAAATCTACAGCATGAACTCATGTCTATCTTGTCAAAGAAGCCAGACTTAAGACTGATTTCTGTATTTTATTTATTTTTAATTACAGTTTGCATTCAATATTATATTGTATTAGTTTCAGGTGTACAGCATGATGGTTAGACAATCATATAATTTACAAAGTGTCCCCCTGATATTTCAAGTACTTACCTGGCATCATACATAGATATTACAATATAATTGACTATGTTCCCTATGCTGTACTTTATATTCCTGTGACTGTTTTGTAAGTACCAATTTGTACTTCTTAATCCCTTTACTATTTTCATCCAGTCGCTCAACACTCACCCACCACCCTGGCAGCCATCAGTCTATTCTTTGTATCTATGCGCCTGTTTCTATTTTGTTTGTTCATTTATTTTGTTATTTAGATTCCACATGTAAGTGAAATAATATAGTTTTTGTCTTTCTCTGTCTGACTTATTTCACTTAGTGTAATCCCCTCTAGGTCCATTCATGCTCTCTCAAAAGGTAAAATTACTTTCTTTGTTATGGCTGAGTAATAGTGCATTATATACTGTATATGTATGATGACTTTTATTTTTATTCTCACCCAGGGATATGTTTTACTGATATTAGAGAGCGGGAGAGAGAGAGAGAGAGAGAGAGAAAGAGAGAGAGGAATGAAAAATGTAGTCCAATTCAGTCAAAGAATAATGAGAGAGAGAGAGAGAGAGAGAGAGAGAGAGAGAGAGAGAGAGAGAGAGAGAGAGAAGTGTATTAGAGAATCATCAATCTGATTATCAGTTGCTTCCTGTCTGGAGATCAAACTTGCAACCTAGGTATGTGTCTTGACCAGGAATTGAACTGGCAGTCCTTCAGTGCATGGGATGATGCTCCAACCACAGTGTGGTCCTGCCACACTGGCCAGGACCCAAATTTTTTCATTCACTCATCTATAAGTAGGGTTGCTCCCATATCTTGGCTATTGTAAATAATGCTGCAATGTACATAGAGGTGCATTTTTTTTTGAATTAGTGTTTCTTCAGATATATACCCAAAGGTGAAATTGCTTTTTAAACTTTTTGAGGAACTACATACTGTTTTCCACAGTGGCTGCACCAATCTGCATTACCACCAACAGTGCACAAGGGTTCCCTCTTCTCCACATCCTTGCCAACATTTGTTGTTTGTTGATTTATTGATGCTAGCCAGTCTCACAGTGTGAGGGAATATTTCATTGTGGCTTTAATTTGCATTTATCAGATTAGTGATGTTGTGTATCTTTTTATATGTCTACTAGAAGTCCAGTGCATGAAATTCACGCATGCAAGGGTCCCTCAGCCCGGCCTGCACCTTCTCCAATCCAGGACCACTTAGGGGATGTCCGACTGCCTGTTTAGGCTCAATTCCGCTTACAATCTGGGACTGCTGGCTCCTAACTGCTTCTTCCTTCCTGCCTGATTGTCCCTAACTCTTCTGCCTGCTTGCCTGATTGCCCTCCCCTGTTGGCCTGATCACCCCTAACTGCTCCCCTGCTGGCCTGATCATCCCTAACCACCTCTGCCTCAGCAACCATGGCTTTGTCCGGAAGGAGGACCAGATGACCAGAAGATGTCCCAGTTGACCTGGTCTAATTAGCATATTACCTTTTTATTAGTATAGATTGACCATTGTTGTGTTTTTGTGTGTGTGTATTTTGAGAAACGTAAGACTGATTTATTTTCAATTGATTATTCTTTGACTGAATTGGACTACATTTTTCATTTCTGTTATTTTTTTATGGATCGAAGTACAGTCTTATTTTTAAAAATAAGAAAATCGCTCTTATTCAAAGGGCTTTACAAAACAGCATTTACTCATCATATTTGTTCACAAAATATGTATCAAGCTTGTGTTAGGAAAAGTAAGAGTGGTTGAGAAAATGAAGAATAAAAATGAACGTGATGACCAGTCATAAAAGTTTACAGTCCAATGTGGGAGATAGACAAGAACAAAATGCATGTACAAATGGTAGTTAAATGAGGGAAAAGAAAAGGATAATGAGAGAAAATAAGAGAGGAGTCACACTTCAGCGGGTTTGGTCAGAGAGGGCCTATGAGGAAGTGAGATTTAAGCCGAAGGCTAGAAGGTTAGGAGAAGCCAGCAGGTGGTGAGACCAGGGAAGAGCAATGTAGGTGCAAGGAACAGCATGTGTGTAGGCCTGAGGAGGAAGAGCACACAAATGGAGAGCACACAACATATTGAGGGTGTGAGATGCAATTGGGGAGTGGTAGAAGCAATATACTAAAGGGTTCTCTGTAGTTGTGTCTGCAAACTTGACATGGATTTCAAACCTGAATATCTTGTGACCTGGAGTTCCCACAGGACTTTTGGTTACAGTGAGTCAGTACATCAAATGTGTCTGAGGACCCATCCCACCAGAGGAGAGCAGTACTGTGAGGAGCAGAGAAGGTGCTGAATTGCGGTGCTGAGACAGAGATGCTGGCAAACGTTGTTTATTATCACCATCATTTTAAGTTATCTAGGGATAAGCTGAAGGAGGTGATTTTATAACCAAGTCAGAAGACCCATCGTGGGGTAAAATAAAGGGGGTTCTGATACCAGTTCAAATCCTAGGATACCAGCTCAGGCCCAAGTATTTTTTATTTTGAGGTAGTGGTCAGAGAAGTATTTTATTACTGACATTGTTTAGGATTGTCAGACAAAATGTTGATAGGCTTTTCATTGATGTTATTGTAGTTTTAAAAATCTCTAGAGAAAATATATTCCTGTATTGCCTATAACCAGACTAAATGTACCCATATCATTACACCTCTGTTCTGAAGCACTGATCTTTCACATTTTTTATTTCAGCCTTGAGAGTAGTGTACAAATTGGAACCTGAGGAGAAATTCAGGAAAAGCCTTTTGTTTTCCAAATGCACAAATTATAGAATTCTGCAGGAAAAAATATAATTAAATGTAAACGAAAGTTAAAAAATTCACTAAAACCTAATGGATACTTGTTCCATTTTTTATGAAATGGTAATGAGGTGATATCTGAATTATACAAAATATTTATTTAAAAAATTTGTGCTAGCCCTGGCCGGTGTGGCTCAGTTGGTTGGAGCATCATTCCATACACCAAAAGGTTGTGGGTTTGATTACCATCAGGGTATGTGGTTTCAGATTCCATCCCTGTATGGGGTGCAGACAGGAGTCAACCTATCAATATTTCTCTCTCACATCAATGTTTCTCTCTCTCCCTTCAGCTCTCTCTAAAAATCCAAAGAAACACATCCTCTGGTGAGAATTTAGAAAACTTATTTGTGCTTCATAAAAAAGTGTCACTACTAATGCTTTCAGCATTTTGAATCATATAGTGCAGCCTAGAGCACTGGTTCTCAAAGTATTTGGTCTCATGACCTCTTTATACTTTAATAATGAGGACCTTAATAGCTGCCTTAGAAAATTCTAGAAAACAGTGGAGCATAGAAGCATATACTAGTATTTCATTAGCCCTCACAGAAGTGGCTTCGTTAGAAGTCCTGAAGCCTCTGAAAGCACAGTGCATATCTATAAGAGAATGAGATGTCTTAGCGCTATCATACACATAGTTTTGACTTTTTAGAATCCCAGAAAGAGTCAGGAAGGAACTCTCCACAGGTCCCAGGACCACACTTTAGGAAATGGTGGCAGAGAGGTTGGTAAGATGGGCTTCAGACAACTTATGTCTACCTTCCAGCTCCCTCACTGGGATTCTCTAGCTGAGAGTTGTTATCTTAATCTGTAAAATCAGTACTTACTTCACAAGCTAATCACGAGGGGAATATGGTAAATTCCAGATAGTTTATCAGCTAGGAAATTTGGGTTGCAAACAACAGGAAACTCAACCTAACTTAGCTGAAGAAAAATGGGCATATCTACTGGGGCACCTACTTTGGCTCAGGCTACCATTTGATGCAGAGTTTGTGGATGCCTGAGTGACCTGAGCTTTGTGTGTCAGACCTCTGTGTCGGGCTTGATGGCCAGAATAACTCATCATGCAACAGTGGCTGCAGAGTTGCAGGCCAAGCACCCTCATCCACACCCGCCCGCTGAAGGAAAGTTGTCTCTTCTGGTGGTGTCCATGGGAGAGGGAGGCAGCCTCCTCGCCCAGTACCTGGACTAGGTGTGTTTTATTCACATGCCCACTCCCGAATCAATCACTGGAGTCAGAGGAAAGAAATACCTTCATTCAAAGCAATGGGGACCCATCCCCGAAGGGTGAAGGCAACCCCACCTACCTCCACCTCATGGCTGCAAATATAGAGAGTTGATTCCTCAAAGAATTGGGTGATTTGGGTGGCAGAAGGGAGAGCTAGAGGCTGGGAGAAATAAATTATCACAATGGCATGTAAACCCGCACACATGGTAGCTATTAAGAAATATCTATATAATTCTCTCTCCAATTTGAGAAATCCTTCCATAATCCTCACACTGGGATCGCCACAATGTGAGCAGCATAAAACCTCTCTGACCACAGGACTGAGCATGGTGATAGTCACGGGGTCGATAGCCGACAATCAGGCACGTGAAAGCTGTCTCCCACAGACTGTCCATCCCAGTGAACATCGCTTCAAGCCTTGAGATGTTTTGTAGTCTAAAAGGGCTAAAACATCAAAGAGAATGTCTCTGAAGGGAAATGAAAATTGCACTAAAGAACAAATACCCCATCGGAGGAAAAATGTGAGTCCAGATGTTTCTGTGCCAGGCTGCCATTCTGACAATCAGATGCTGACGATTAAAAAGCTGGGATGCAGCTTCCATAAATGAACCGTGGCCTGGGAAAAGCTGGGTGCCTCAATAGAGGCCATTTTTCCATCAGTATCGCTCTTACATGAAAACTCCTAGCTGCGTTGTTTTTCTATAAAGTGGTGTTCATTTTGGCGTGAAGATCCAAACACTTAAAAGGAACACATCAGTAAATGCATCATTTTGAGCATACTGACTGGCTCAGTGTGTGACAGGAGGATTCTGTCACAAGTACTGGGATATTAACCTGGGTTATATCCACATCAGCGTGATCGGACTTGAAACCATGTCTCTAAATAGCATTATTTACCAAGTATAAAGAGGAAGATAAGCTGATTACTCAATTTTTCTTTTCAAGTTTTTATTGTATGCTTTTATGTTAGCAACCCCTAATATGTTCTTCTTTCCAGCTGTTTTATTTATAGTCTAGTCCAATCTATTTCACTTCTTGAAAACAGTTGGGACCTAAAGAAAGAAAATACATTGGATCTGAGAAACTCGAGAACTGGCCCAACTGAATTTCTGCCTTCTTCCTTTTTAATGGTTCCATCCTCCTTTCTAATAACTATAAGGGAAATCTGCAAACAATGGTTAAAAGGAGGAATCTAAGAAGAATTCATTCAGCCATCCATTGAGTAGGTCAGCAAACTTTGAGCTTTGTTGAACAGATTTTGTTGCATCTTCAGTGTACAGATTTTGAAAATATAGCAATGTATATTTAAATATTGGTACATTTATATATTTTTTCTTTTTTAAATTAAAATTTATTTTTTCCATCACATTTATCCCCCCATACCCTCCTTCACCCCCACCCACTTCCTTAAGCCCCATAACCACCACACTATTGTCCATGTCCATGAGGTTTTTTTCTTTTTTGCTCACTCCCTCCACCTCTCAGCACCACCCACCAGAACTGTCAGCCTGTTGTCTATGAATCTGTCTCTATTGTGTTTGTTAGTTCAGTTTGTTCACTAGATTCCACACCAGTGGAGTCATATGGTATTTGTCTTTCTCTGAATGACTGTTGTCACTTAGCTGTCCCAAAGGGACAAAAAGAGAAAAAACTTTCTCTTTTTTTCTGGCTGAGCAGTATCCCATTGTGTAGAGTACCACAGCTGTTTGCCCACTTACCTATTGATGGATACTTGGGCTGCTTTCAAATCTTGACTATCCTATCTAATAAAAGAGTAATATACAAATTGACCACACCTTCACTACACTCACAAGTCACACACAATGGCCAAGCAGGAGCAAATAAACCCCAACCAAGATGGCTCTAGTCACTGAGAGCAGGAGAGAAGCTTGAGTTCTCATGGCAATGGAGGAAGCTAAGCTTTCCACTGCCTTGCTGGCCTAGGCCTCCACTCAATGCTACAAAGTTTCAATTATAGAATATACATAATCCCAACAAAAATGGCAGCAGCCACAGAGCTGGAGAGAGCAGAGTCTAGGGTTGCCTGGATGATGGAGGAAGCCAAGCTTCTGCAGGCCTAGTGCCTAGGCCTCCACTCTAGGCTTCAAAGTTTCAATTATAAAATTTAAATAAACCCAACAGAAACAGCTGTCACCACAAAGCCAACAGAAGGCTTAACTCTGCTCCAGGCTACAAAGTTTCAATTGTAGAATATAAATTAATCTCAGGGCCTCCACTTGGGTTGCTGGGAGGCGTGGCTGGCCAGCAAACCACAACAAACCCCTCACCCAGGCTTCCCCATGCCCTAAGGGAACCCCCACCCTTATTCGGGACACCCTTCAGGGCAAACTAGCTGGCCCCCACCCATGCACCAGGCCTCTATCCTATCTAATAAAAGAGTAATTTGCAGATTGACCATCACTCCAACTGTCCATAAGACAGTTGCCCCCATGTGGTCAAAGATCCTGCTCCCATGTGGACACAGATGGCCACCACAAGATGGACAGCAGGGGAGGGCTGTTGGGAAGTTCTAGGCCTGTAAGGGCGAGCAGTTGTGGGCAATCAGGCCAGCAGGGGAGGGCGGTTGGGAGGGACCAAGCCTGCAAGGGAGGGCAGTTGGGGATGACCAGGCTGGCAGAGGAGGCAAGTTGGGGGCAAACAGGCTGGCAGGGGAGCAGTTAGACATCAATTAGGCTGGCAGGATAGTGGTTAGGGAGTGATCAGGGAGGCAGGCAGGTGAGCAGTTTGGAGCTAGCAGTCCTGGATTGTGAGAAGGATGTCCGACTGCCTATTTACGCCCGATCATACCAGGATCAGGCCTAAACAGGCAGTCAGACATCCCTCAAGGGTTCCCAGATTGGAGAGGGTGCTGAGGGACACCCCTCGCTGCACCCCTCCCCCCCCCCCGTGCACGAATTTCGTGCACCAGGCCTCTAGTTGTATATAATGCTGCAGTGAAGACAGGATTGCAATTTTTCTTTCAAATTAGTGTTTCAGGTTCGTTCACATAAATTCCCAGAAGTGGAATTGCTGGGTTATCAAGGAAGTTCCATTTTTCATTTTTGCAGTATCTCCATACTGCTTTCCATACTGGTTGCACCAACCTGCATTCCCATCAACATTGCACAGGGCTTCTCCTTTTTCCACATCCTCACCAACACTTGCTGTTTATTGATTTATTGATGATAGCCATTATGACAGGTGTGAGATATCTCACTGTGGGGATTATTTGGGGGGGAGGGGTGTTTGCTTTGTTTTATTTTGTTTGGGGTTTGTTCGTTTTTTTGCCTAATCCTCACCTGAGGATATTTTTTCCATTGCTTTCAGAGAGAGAAGGAAGAGAAGGAGGAAGAGAAAGCAAGAGAAAGAAACATTGATGTGAGAGAGACACATCGACTAGTTGCCTCCTGCATGCGCCCCAAGCAGGGGCACAGAGGAACCTACAACCCAAGTACATACCCAGATATATTCCCTTGACCAGAAATCAAACCCTTGACCCTTGGTTGCACAGACACTGTAACCACTGATGATTAGTGACATTGAGCATCTTTTTTTTATGCCTTTTGGCCATCTGTATGTCCTCTTTGGAGAAGTGTCTATTCAGGTCCTTTGCCCATTATTTAATTGGATTGTTTTTTTGTTTTTTTTTTGGTTTTGTGTTTTGCTGTTGGGTTTTATAAATTCTTCACAAATTTTGGAGGTTAATCCCTTATCATATGTATCATTGGCAAATATGTTCTCCCATTCATTTTGATGGTTTCCTTTGATGTGCAAAAGCATTTCAGTTTGACGTAGTCCTATTTATTTATTTATTTATTTATTTACTTATTTTCTTTGTTTTCCTGGCCTGAGGAGATATAGCAGAAAAAATATTACTACAAAAACATCTGAGATTTTACTGCCTATATTTTCTTCTAATATTTTTATGGTTTCAAGTATAATATTTATGTCTGTAGTCCATTTTAAGTTTATTCTTATGTGTGGTGTACGAAGGTGGTCATTTCATTTTTTCCTTTTTTTGCACAGATCTGTCCCATTTTGCCAACACCATTTATTGAATAGACTATCTTTAGCTCTTTGTGTGTCCCAAATATTAATTGACTATAAAGTCATGGATTTATTTCTGGGCTCTCTATTCTGTTCTATTGATCTAAATGTCTGGTTCTGTGGTCTTGTGGTATAGTTTGATATCAGGTAGTGTGATTTCTCCAACTTTGCTCTTCTTTTGCAAGATCTCTGCTGCTATTCAGGATCATTTTTTATTCCATGTAAATTTTTGAAATATTTTTTCTAATTCTGTGAAATAAGTCATTGATATCTTGATAAGAATTGTGTAGAATCTTTAGATTGCTTGGGTAGTAAGTAATTCTTACTTTCTATCAACATGGCATATGCTGCCACTTATTTGTTCTTCAATTTCTTTCTTCTATGTCTTATAATTTCCAAGTATAGGTCTCTTACATCCTAGGTTAAATTTATTTCTAGGTGTTTCATTCTTTTTGAAGCAACTGTGAATGGAATTGTTTTCTTAGTTTCCCTTCCTGACAGTTCGTTATCCTAATATATAAAGAGCCAGGATCCATCACAACCTAAACATCCAGACGGATGATCGAACACCAGGCTAGGGCTCCGGGTGGTGCAGCGGAAGTCAGTCCTGGGTCCCGGCCACCCATGGCAGGAGTCAGTCCTGGGTCCCGGCCACCCATGGCAGGAGTCAGTCCTGGGTCCCGGCCACCCATGGCAGGAGTCAGTCCTGGGTCCCGGCCACCCATGGCAGGAGTCAGTCCTGGGTCCCGGCCACCCATGGCAGGAGTCAGTCCTGGGTCCCGGCCACCCATGGCAGGAGTCAGTCCTGGGTCCCGGCCACCCATGGCAGGAGTCAGTCCTGGGTCCCGGCCACCCATGGCAGGAGTCAGTCCTGGGTCCCGGCCACCCATGGCAGGAGTCAGTCCTGGGTCCCGGCCACCCATGGCAGGAGTCAGTCCTGGGTCCCGGCCACCCATGGCAGGAGTCAGTCCTGGGTCCCGGCCACCCATGGCAGGAGTCAGTCCTGGGTCCCGGCCACCCATGGCAGGAGACAGTCCTGGGTCCCGGCCACACATGGCAGGAGTCAGTCCTGGGTCCTGGCTGCCCACAACATGAGGGAGCTGTGGGAACAGAGCCATGCTGCCATCGGACTGGCCTCTGGGTCCCTTTCTCTCCCCCCTCACCCCCACCTCCCCAGCTCACAGGCCTGGGAAACCAGAGCCATACTGCAATTAAACTGGACCCTATCCGAGGGGTCCCAGATTGTGAGAGTGTGCAGGCTGGGTTCAGAGACCCGCTTAGTGCACGAATTTTCTTATACTTACTGGGCCTTTAGTTAGTATATGAAAATGCATCTGAGCCCTGGCTGGCATGCCTCAGTTGGTTAGAGTAGTATCCCATGCACTGAAGAGTGGCAGGTTTGATCCCCAGTCAGGGCACATATCCAGAATGCAGGTTCAGTCCCTGGTCAAGGGACATATGGGAGGCAACTAATTTATGTCTCTCTCACATCAATGTTTCTCGCCCTCTGCCTTTATCTCTCTGTCTAGAATCAATGAAAAATATATCCTCAGGTATGGATTTCAAAAATGCAACTGATTTATGGATATTTATTTTGTATCCTGCCACTTTATTGAATTCATTAATCAGTTCTAGTAGTTTTTTGGTGGAATCCTTAGTGTTCTCTATATACAGTATCATTCATCTGCAAATAACAACAATTTCACTTTCTTCTTTCCAATTTAGATGCCTTTTATTTCTTTTTCTTGTCTGATTGTTATGGCTAGGACTTCCAAAACTATGTTGAATAAGATGGTGAAAGTGAATATCCCTATCTTTTCCTGGTATTAAGGGAAACACTTCTAGTTTTTGTCCATTGAGTATGATAGTGGCTATGATTTTGTCATATATGGCCTTTACTCATTGAGATATGTTCCCTCTACTCCCACTTTGTTGAAAGTTTTTCCCATAAATGGGTGCTAAATTTTATCAAACACTTTTTCCTGCATCTATTGATAGGATCATATGGTTTTTAGTCTTCATTTTGTTTATGTGCTGCTATATCACGTTTATTGACTTGTGGATATTGTACCAACCTTGCATCCCTGGAATAAATCCCACTTCATCATTGTGTATGATAATTTTAATGTATTGCTGGATTCTGTTTGCTAATATTTTGTTGAGGATGTTAGCATCTATATTCATCAGAAATATTGGGCTATAATTTTCTTTCTATACAGTGTCTTTATCTGATTTTTCTTTTCGGTGCTCTGATTGGGTATTTTTTCTACTTTGTCTTCCAAATTGCTAATTCAATTCTCTGTTTCATCTAACTTACTGCTTATTACTTCCAGTATATTCTTTATTTCAGATCTTTCATTCTTAAAATTTCTGACTGGTTCTTTTCTATTGTTTCAATGTTCTTTCTCAAATTCTTGTGCATCTTTATAATCTTTAATTTGAACTCTATATCTGATAAATTGCTTGACTCTATTCTGGGGAATCTTCTGGTTCTCTCATTTGAAACTTGTTTCTTTGTCTCCCCATTTTGGTTGCCTCTTATCTTTGTTTCGATCATTCCCAGTCTAGGTCTTATGTAGTAGGTGTCCTATGGGGCTCACAGACACAATCTTCCAGATCACCTGAGCTGGGTGCTCCAAAAATGTCTCTTGTGTGCATTATGTGGGCCCTGCTGTTGTAATTGAGTCATTTTTATTATTATTATAGAATTGTACAACTAAAGCCTATGTAATTTTATTAACTAATATTACTTCAATAAATTCAATAAAAAAGAAAATTATTTTCACATTTTTTAAGGAAAAATTTTCTTTTTTTATTGAAGGCAGTCAGGTCTTAATGCCTTCCTTGTGAAGAAAACCACCCTGGATCATTTCTGTGCTGTGAACTACCATGACCTAAGTTTTGTCTTGTCTCATTTTTCTGTATTTGACATCTAGTATAACATTTACATAAGCTAAAAAAGAGTGTTAAGAGTTATCTGATACATGTTCAGTAATCATCAAATTTGAACTGTATTGAAAAACCCAAAGAACAAATATAACTATTATTATGTTTAACATCATTAGCAGACGGGTAAAGACAATCAAACAAAATGGATTCTAAGTTCAATGTCAACCCACAAGTATACAGGTCTAATTGATGTCTTAGGATAACTGTCTTCCTCTGATGTAAGTGGCTTGTCATCCTAGATGATTCTTTGTTAGAGATGTCAGCCATGATGCAGAGAGAGGACTGATAATGTGTGCCATTCTTAACTTAGCTTGTTTTTTTCTTCAGGGTACAATTAAAAAAAAACACAGACATCTTTTATATAAAACTAGAGGCCCAGTCCACGAATTCATGCACAATTGGGACTATTTGGCCAGGCCGGCCATGGGGGAGAGGATGTGAGAGGTTGGCCAGCCAACCCCGCCCCCTGGTGGAATTCTTGGTCAAGGAGACAATTTGCATATTAGCCTTTTATTATATAGGATGCATATTAGAAAAATAATTGTAAGTGGCGTAAGTACCATTTACCTAGAGACAACTGGCAACTTAAAATTTGCTTTAATAATTTAAGCAGCAGTAAGCAGTGCCTATGTCTCATATGTTAACTGATTCATTCAATCATTCCATAAATATTTATTATGAATTTTATTGGTAATGCAGTATACATAACTAGGGAAACCAATAGTTATAAATTTTACTTCAGGTCCCCAGATATCATATTGTCTAAGCTCAAGAAAAGCCTAAAATTTTCTGTTTTTTTAGGAATAGCCCTAGTTTTCATTAAGTTTTCAAGGGGATATTTGTGTTCTTACTGCTCAGCAATGAAGCTGACAAACAGAATTAAAATTATGGAATCGTCTAAATCAGTGGTTCTCAACCTTTCTAATGCCACAACCTTTTAATACAGTTCCTCATGTTGTGGTGACCCCCAACCATAAAATTACTTTCATTGCTACTTCATAACTATAATTTTGCTACTGTTAATGAATCATAATGTAAATATCTATGTTTTCCAATGGTCTTAAGCAACCCTGCTAGTGACCTACAGATTGAGAACTGCTGCTGTAGAGCCTAAGACCATTGGGAAATACAGATATTTACATTACAATTCATTAACATACCAAAATTACAGTTATGAAATAGCAACAAAAATAATTTTATGGTTGGGGGTCACCACAAAGTATTAAAGGGTCTCGGCACTAGAAAGGTTGAGAACCACTGGTCTAAACCAAAAGCAACATTCTCACAACCACAGTAGCTTTCTATTCTAGGCTCTGAAGGAAACTGTACCCTACAGGTGGAAAGTACCCACTGCTCCTTCCACTAATTAGAGGATGGCTGACGGCTTTTGCGCCATCTGAAGACACAGACAGCAGAGACCTCTCACCTGACCAGTGACGTCCTGAGCTCAGACTTCCAGCCTCTAGAAGGTGAGAAATCAATTTCTATTGTTAAAAAAATTTTTTTTTAAAGATGATGATTTGTGTTTACTTGCCTGAAGCGAGACCCACTGTGGCGAGTGGGAGCTGGATGGGTTAACACCGGCTCCAAGGCTCCGACAGCTGCACATGACAAACAGAAGGGATGCCCAGGGTAGCCTTCCTGCTGCTTGTGCAATACCAGGCGGGCGGTTTCTACACTGACATTACCGTGTTGGAGCCTCACTCACTGATTTGGCAAAGAAAAAATAGCCCATATTTGACAGTTGCAATCCTAACTGGCCCAGCTAATTATTTTGGAAGGAATACTTGCTCCCCACAGTCTGTCCTGATGTCATGGGTCATGAGGGAGTCTTTGTCTCCCCAGTCAAGATTGTTACATGATTGCAATGGTCTGGAAGAAACCCATTACAACATCGGGTGAACAAACACAATAAATGCTACCTGAATGGTCTCCGTTGAGCCAGCGGTGTTTATCTGTGTGATGACATTGAGCAGTCTCCAGGACAAGCGTATAAATTAGTAATGTGAGAGATACCAACCCATTGCAATCATACATCACCTGCACTCGAGCTATATTTCCTGTTAGAATTCCTGTGCCTGTTTCTGGCTGACCACGTGCCTAGAGGAAACTCGTGGGCCGAGTGAGCAAGTGGACACGGATTCGCTCCCCACTGACCAGCTGGCGCCCTCCAGCGGACTTCCAACCTGCAGAGATCAGCCTCTCCGGGGAAGGTGGTCCTGGTAGCCACCTGGCAGGACTGCTGTGAAGGTGGAATTAAATGCGAGGCCCAACCGGACAGGGTCCACGGGGCACTCTGATGTTTTCCCTCCTTCCTCGTGGATCTGTCTCGCTTCGTGAGACTCCATATTCTTGTTGGCTCACCAACTTTTTATCTTCCTTCCGTTCCTTCCAGGACTAAGGGCTGCCTGTTCTTTAAAGCGCCGGGTGCACAGGAAGGGGAGTGCACGCTGACCTGTCCTCTCCACGCTGCGCCAGGACTGTCTGTCTCCTCTCTCCTCTCCAAGGCGACAAGCACAGCCCCCTCGCGGGGTGCCCCTTTGCCGGCTGGACTGAAAGGGACGCCACATGGCCTGCTGTCCTCACACCTCTGTCGTGGCCACCGACTCGCTGGCTGGGCAGAGGCCCCGGTGTCCACGAGGCCTGGCACCACTCATCCCTCTAGGTCTCCCGTGGGGCCTACCATGCTCCTCGCGGGGTTCCTCCCACACGCCGACTATGGAGCATACACCCAGCCCCAGGCCCCAGGCCCAGCCCCTATCCCTCAGCCCCCACCCCCTCAGTCTGGCCGCCCTGTCTCTCAGAAGCCCCGAGTCATTTCAGGCAAGGACACCAGACATGTCTGCAGAGAGTGGACATGGAGAGTCGCAGCTGCTCCTCAGTCCAAGCAACAGAACTGTCCTCCCCTGCGCTCCCCAAACAGGCAGCAACCCCTACACCTGGGTGGGCCGAGGCACAGGTGTGCCTGGGCACGACCAGGCTTCTCTGGGGCCATGGGGAAGTGGCCTCTCCACAGAGGCTGGAGGGGTCACTGCCCAGTCCCCTGGGAGGTGAGGGGGCAGGAGAGGGAAAGTTGTCCCGGGGCCTCTAACAAACTGGAATACCCCAAATCCTCTAAGTTGTCCAACCAGTTGCATGTTTCAGCCAAAAGAATTCTTAAGCTGGCCAATTTTCTTCATATTTTGGTGGGAAGACTTCTGGGGGAAGTCACCCACAGTGGCCTCTACTTCTGTACCCCTAGAGAGCTAGGAAGGAAGGCATTTGCCTCTTCGCTGGTCTGTGTTGGTCTCTCAGTGTGAATCGGCTCCCAGACACGTGTCATGAGCCCTGCAGGTAGGCCTCCCAGACTTTAAGGCAAAGGCAGTGACTTAGCAGGGCTCGGCTACCCTCTCTGTTATGCAACTGGAAAGTCACTGGCCTCTCTGGGACTTTGCCTCTCTGGGAGGTTCTGTAAAAGTAAACACCAGCCCTGGCCAGTTTGATCAGTGGTCAGAGCATCGGCCCTCTGACCTAAGGGTCGTGGTTTGATTCCCAGTTTGGGGCATGTCCTCCTGGCAGGTTCCTTGGCCCTGTCAGGGTGCCTGTGGAAAGCGACTAATCAATGTGTCTCTCTCACATCAGTGTTTCTCTTTCTCTCTCCCTCCTCCATCCTTTCCACTCTATCTAGAAATCAATGGACAAAACATTCTCAGGTGAGGATTTAAAACAACAGAAACAACATTCAAGTGACTTACTTAGTGTCTCCCCTTTCCTTTGGGTTTCCACCTCTTTCCCCCACTTTTCATAGGATTCAGAAAGGATCACCCCACAGTGTATTGGAAAATGACCTAATGTGACTCAAACTGCAAGCTGTAGGGGCGTGCAGACCTGGTTTTGCTACAGGGCTTCCTGGGAAAAGTGTCTCCTATGGATGCGACACATAGGAAAGCAGTTCAGAGAGGCAGAGGGTGCACCCAAGATCCCAGTGGGCCCCTCCAGTGGTGACATACTCAGACTCAGTGATAACCCTGACTGGTTTTCCCTGACAAACAGACTTTTGTTTAAAACAGCCACATGGGCATCCTGTCAACACTCAGTTGTGAATCCTTGTTATCCTAGCAGTGAGCTGGTGTCAAGACTTAACCTGATTTATACAAAGCACCCCGCATAGAGGGGGGCTCCAGGATCTCCAACTCAGCACTAGCTAATGGCAGCAGGGGCCCTGACTCGTCCCCCTCTCAATTCCCATCCCTTCTCCATCCCCTCTCCATTCCCATACCCTCCCTAATCTCGTCCCCTCTCTAACCCGGTCCCCTCTCCATCCCAATCCCCTCTCCATCCCTGTCCTCTCTCTATCCTCGTCCCCTCTCCAACAGCCATCACCTCTCTATCCCCTTTACCTCTCCAACCCCATCCCCTCCCCATCCCTGTACCCTCTCCAACCCCATCCCCTCCCCATCCCCGTCCCCTCTCCAACCCCATCCTTTCCACATCCCTGTCCCCTCTTTGTCCTCATCCTGTCTCCATCCCATCCCTCTTCCAACAGCCATCACCGCTCTATCCCCATCCCCTCTCCAACCCCATCCCCTCTCCATCCCCATTCCCTCTCCATCCCCATTCCCACTCCATCCCCGTCCCCTCTCTAACAGCCATCCCCTCTCCAACCCCATCTCCTCTCCATCCCCAACCTCTCTCCATCCCCGTCCCCTCTCTATCCCTGTCCCCTCTCCAACTCCATTCCTTCCACATCCCTGTTCCCTCTCCATCCCCATCCTGTCTCCATCCCATCCTCCTTCCAACAGCCATCACCTTTCTATCCCCATCCCCTCTCCAACCCCATCCCCTCTCCATCCCCATCCCCTCTCCGTCCCCGCCCTCTCTCCATCCCCGTCCCCTCCCCATCCTCGTCCCCTCTATAACCCCATCCCCTCTCCATCCCTGTCCCCTCCCAAACAAAATCCCCTCTCCATCCCCATACACTCTCCATCCCCATCTCCTCTCCATCACCCACCCTCTCCAACAAAGTCCCCTCTCCATCCCCATGCCCTCTCCATCCCCGTTCCCTCTCCATCCCCATCCCCTCTCTAACAGCCATCCCCTCTCCAACCCCATCCCCTCTCCATCCCCATTCCCTCTCCATCCCCATTCCCACTCCATCCCCGTCCCCTCTCTAACAGCCATCCCCATCCCCATCCCCTCTATAACCCCATCCCCTCTCCATCCCCATACACTCTCATCCCCAACTTCTCTCCATCACCCACCCTCTCCAACAAAGTCCCCTCTCCATCCCCATGCCCTCTCCATCCCCATTCCCTCTCCATCCCATCCCCTCTCCATCCCTGACCCCTCTCCATCCCCATTCCCTCTCCATCCACGACCCCTCTCCATCCCCATCCCCTCTCCATCCCTGACCCCTCTCCATCCCCATTCCCTCTCCATCCACGACCCCTCTCCATCCCCATCCCCTCTCTAACAGCCATCCCCTCTCCAACCCCATCTCCTCTCCATCCCCATTCCCTCTCCGTCCCCGTCTCCTCTCTATCCCCGTCCCCTCCCCATCCCCATCCCCTCTATAACCCCATCCCCTCTCCATCCCCGTCCCCTTTCCAACAAAATCCCCTCTCCATCCCCATACACTCTCATCCCCAACTCCTCTCCATCACCCACCCTCTCCAACAAAGTCCCCTCTCCATCCCCGTGCCCTCTCCATCCCCATTCCCTCTCCATCCCGTCCCCTCTCCATCCCCGACCCCTCCCCATCCCCATCCCCTCTCCATCCCCATCTCCTTTCCATCACCCACTCTCTCCAACAAAGTCCCCTCTCCATCCCCGTGCCCTCTCCATCCCCATTCCCTCTCCATCCCGTCCCCTCTCCATCCCCGACCCCTCTCCATCCCCATCCCCTCTCCATCCCCATCTCCTTTCCATCACCCACTCTCTCCAACAAAGTCCCCATTCCATCCCCATCCCATCTCCATCCCCATCCCCTCTCCATCCCCATTCCCTTTCCATCCCTGTCCCCTCTCCAACCCCGTCCCCTCTCCATTCCCGTCCCCTCAACATCCCCATCTCCTCTCCATCCCCCTCTCCCTCTCCATCCCGAACCCTCACCAACCCAGTCCCCTATCCAACCGCGTCCCCTCTCCATCCCCTTTTCCTCTCTAACCCCATCCTCTCTCTATCCCCGTCCCCTCCATGCATAACACGTAATTCCAGAGTCCTCCACCTCTCACATGTCTCCAGCACATGTAAGCAGACATGACACTTGGGATACTGAACTTGCTACAGCTCCCTCTTTTTCAGGCCATGAGAAGGACATGCCTGAGCTAAACCCCACATACTCATGAGCCACACATATTTGCCTGAGATTTGGGGATGGTTCAGGTAGCACTCCTGTGGCCATAGATATTTCCCAACAGGCTAAGTCTCATGTGATCCTGGCTAGGTCCCAGGAGCTTCTCATGTGCTGCATGATTTAGTCTTCAGGACCACTTCCTGAGATAGTACCAATCCCCTCTCCAGGGAAGGACCTGAGCGCAGGGAAGGGAAGGATGCTGGCATGCAGAGAGCAGGACTCAGGTGTGGTCAGCGTGAAGAGAGCACCTGCAGCCCCCGCCACAGGCCTGGTCTCTACTGCTCTGCTCATCACTCCTTTTGCTGAATGAAAATTTCCCCACAGCCTAGTGGGATCCACAGCCAGAAACCAGGTAGGGTAGCTCCCCCCACAGGCTGGTGCTGTCTGAGGATATGGACTTTTAAACTGGACCGAAGGCTTCAGGTCACTGTTTTCCCTCAAGAGGCCCATGGTGGCTTGCACGAGTTAAGCAGTCTGGGAGCTCTGTAACTAAAATGTATGTCACTCTCAGGAGTTATTGCAATCAATGTTCTCATTGACAGGTAGTGAAGGGCCATTTGGGGCACCTAATTTTGTCTGTTTACTCTCCGTGAAACAGTGCCAACCTCGCAGAGATATAGGCAAAGACATGAAGGTAAAAGATGATATCATAAAGAATTCTTTACAACCTTGTCATCAGCTACTCACTAGGCCCCAAGGGCGATGGCCTTACTTTCTGCCTTATTGGGCCCTGAGTCCTCTCCTGCAGGCTGGCCAACCTGACAGGTATTCCTCAAAGTTCCATGGAACCAGCAAAATGAGTGTACGATGGGAAATGTGCAATGAGTGTACAATAGGAAATATACAATGAGTATATAATAGGAAACATGCAATGAGTGTACCATGGGAAATGTGCAATGAGTGCATGATAGGAAACGTGCAATGAGTGTACAAGGGGAAACGTGCAATGAGTGTATGATGGGAAACGTGCAATGAGTGAATGATGGGAAACGTGCAATGAGTGTACAATGGGTAATGTGCAATGAGTGTACAATGGATAATGTGCAATGAATGTATGATGAGAAATGTGTATGAGTGTACAATGGGAAATATGCAATGAGTGTACAATGGAAAATGTGCAATGAGTGTACAATAGGAAACGTGCAATGAATATACGATGGGAAACGTGCAATGAGTATACGATGGGAAACGTGCAATGAGTGTACGATGGGAAATGTGCAATGAGTGTACGATGGGAAATGTGCAATGAGTGTCTGATAGGAAACATCCAATGAATGTATGATGAGAAATGTTTAATGAGTGTACTATGGGAAACGTGCAATGAGTACAATAGGAAATGTGTAATGAGTGTACAATGGGAAATATGCAATGAGTGTACAATGAAAAATGTGCACTGAGTGTACAATAGAAAACATGCAATGAGTGTATGCTAGGAAACATGTAATGAGTGTATGATAGAAAATGTGCAATGAGTGTACGATGGGAAACGTGCAATGAGTGTATGATTGGAAATGTGCAATGAGTATACGATGGGAAACATGGAATAAGTGTATGCTAGGAAACGTGTAATGAGTGTTTGATAGAAAATGTGCAATGAGTGTACGATGGGAAACGTGCAATGAGTGTATGATTGGAAATGTGCATTGAGTGTACGATGGGAAATGTGCATTGAGTGTATGATGGGAAATGTGCAATGAGTGTACGATGGGAAATGTGCATTGAGTGTATGATGGGAAATGTGCAATGAGTGTACTATAGGAAATGTTGAGTCCTGTCAGGGTGATGTCTGCAGAGGCCACCTTCATGTGGGAAGTAGCCAGGGAGCTGAATGAAGGGAAACTGACTGCGGGAAGGTGTTTGACAGGGACACTGACACTGACAGTTCCATAAGGCAGACTGAGTTCAGTGATGGTCGCGATGGCTGCCGCATGGAAGGGGCTGCATTGGGTCCCTCTCCTTCCCTCTGTGTGGTAAGAGCATTGTCTTGGGTCAGGCAAAATCCTCTTGAGGTTTCTCAACTTTCACAGGAGGTGCTGAAGGGACCCAGTCCAGTTAGTTCTCTCCAGTCACCTGACTTCACCCAGAAATGGGCCTGCAGTCCAGATCCCAGCCAGTATCTCTGTCTGCTTTCTACTCTGCAGAATCACATCCTGTGCAGGGTTTAAAAAATGATGTGAGGTCAACACTTCCTTGGAAAAACCCTCTACATTAGTCATAAGGAATAGTGTTATTCTCCCCCATCGTTTGGCCAACGGTGTTTGGTCCTGCCCCAAACAGATGGCTGTGTCTGTGGCTGACAGAGGACACTGCCCCTCGCTGAGGAGCAGACTGCTTGAGAACCCACTGTGTCTTCTGCCAGCAGCACTGCTCAGCACAGAGATGCTCCTCTGGGGGAGCAAGGAGTGGGAGCAAGCTGGCTGACACAGTTCTGTCTGCACCTCAAGGTGACCATGAAGTGCAAGTCACTCAGTAAACTGCTTGTCTTGTTTTTGTTTTTTCAGTCCAGTGGAGCCATGAGACGTCACTGGCAGGGGCATTTTTGCAACCTCTTGAAAGGGAACTGGAAGACTCACAATGTCACCAGACAAGTCACAGACATTCCAGCACTGCCAGCACTGCCACCTGGCCTCACCCGGAGGATGTCCAGGTGGCACGCCGCGTGCTGTGTCATCCGTTTGCACGATACTGCAGTGTGGACGCCCTGTCTTCAGCTAATTGTGCTCTTAGCTACTGAAGTTGCAGCCCATCGTGTACTGTAAACGGCCTCTTTGAGGGAGAAAGAAAACTCTCATTTGCAGTGTTTGCTGTAATGGAAATGCTCCCACCCAGGCTGATTTTGAGCTTACAACGTGCAGTCACTGAATATGAACTTGGAAAGAGATGAACATAATCCACTTCTCTAGCTGGCTCAGCAGGCACTGGCTCCTGTCACTTCTGTTCTTGCAGTAAATTGTACCTCCCTGTTCATGACACCCTGTGACCCACTAGGCTCAGTATTCAATTGCCATGACAGCATGCAACATCACTCTAGATGCTGAACACAGCTTCACACGCAGCTCCGAAAGCTTTTCAGCGCACAAGTGCCTATGACACACTGCTTGTAAGTTGTTGCCAGGACTATCCCCATTTGCTTCTCCAGGTCATCTAAAAGCGACCTGAGATCAAGCCAGAAGAGCAGACACCTGGCTGCCTGCTGCTACTCACAGCCCTTCTCTGTGTGGCCATCAGTGTGTACCGTGGGCAGCTCAAGAAACAACAACCTTACAAACCATGACCGCACATGTTTGCTGGGCCTTGCGGTGGGTGCACAGGCACCAGCAGTGCATTCATTCCTTCCTGAGATGCCTTGGAAATGCCCGTCAGTACTTGAGACCAGCAATGGTACATATTCTTCACAATTTGTTTTCTAATGTTATAAATGAAGATTTGATCAACTGATCACCTCCGTGTTTTTGTTGTTGTTGTTGGCAGCCAGAAAATGTGGTCTCACACATTCACTCTGCTCCTAAGAAATATCAGTCATCATACCATCTTTAGCTTCATTTTTGTGTTCTCTTCATGCTTGCATTCATTCAATAAACATTTGAGTATGTGTCAGATATAGTGCTAGAGCAGCAATTTTCAACCTTTCTCATCTTGTGGTACACATAAACTGGTGACTAAAATTCTGTAGCACATCAAAATATACATTATATATTTTTTGCTAATCTGACCTCCAAAAAAAGGTATAATTTTGACTCATTCATACCAGACAGCTTTTGTTGTGCTGGCTGTTGTTTCTTTAGTTGGCCAGCTAAGGGAAAAGAGGTCAGTGCCCCTGACTAGTTTTCAAAACCCTGTAGCATGCTGCTTGCAAGTCACTGTGCTGGAGGCTGAGATGCTCTGAGTCAGAAGCATTTCTTATTCCCTGATACTCCTGTGCTAGTAGCATCAGACATCACGTAAACCAGCATGTCAGTAAACCCGTAACTCTAAAAGGCGCTGAGTGCTCTGAGCCTAAACATGCAGTCTGCTGTCACATTGTGCCATATCCTTGCCTTTTCCCCTCTTCACTCCATTTTCATGATCCCATCATATATTTTATGGATCCTCAAGGATGAATGGCTTTAAGAGTTTTCCCCTAACAAATGAATGAGTGAATGAATACTAAGTCACCAGTCATAAGCTGTTCCACTCAGACTATAACAGCCATTGCCACTTAAGTGCAAAGCATGCTCTTGGAAACTAGATATTCATCATTTTAAATGAATTACAATAAAAATGAATTATAGGAATAACCATGAACCATGGTTTAAGCGTGTCATGTGTTTCAGTAGCTGGAGTGCTGTGAGGTGCTGACTTGCTAGCACTGCCACCTCTGACAGCCCTCGGGGTCAGGCCTCGCCAGGCACCTCCCTCAGCTGAAGAAGGTGGCCGTGCCCAAGGTCGAGCCCATATTCAGGGACAACAGGAAACACACTTATTATTGTTTGACATTCAGATTTCTAAGCCTCAACCCTAAAGAGTCTGGGGTATGCATTCTGCAGTGAGGCCCAAGAACCAGCATTTCTAACATCTCTGGTCTGAAGGAGCCCACATCTAGGCTGTAACATCACCCCAAATAGCACCTGCAGCAACTTGCTCATTTCTTTTGTCTTCTTAGGGATCTTTCAAAGCAGTTAATTTCCATTTATTAAAAATCATTCTATTAAATCCATCTCCTTTGTTTTCTTTGGGAAATAAATCTTGCTTTCCAGTTGGATCAATGGCCGTTAACACCAATTGGCTGTATCTCCCCAGGCTCATTTTGCCTGAGGCCTGTACTCCAAATATTGGGTAGTATTCTCTGCTCTAGGAATGAGTTTAAAGAGGACAATTCTTCCTGCACTGGTGTGTGGACACTGACAGGGGGACCAGGTTAGTTTGCCTGGAACTGAGAGGTCGCCAAAAAGGTGGGACTTCCAGCATAACATTCAGGGAGCCCAGGTAAATAGAAACAATTGGTCACTCTTTGTTGGAAGCACAAAAAAATCTAGGGGCAAATAGACAAGTCCCTGTTTATAAGAGATTGAGGGAGAAACTCCCTCAGAATTCGGTCACCATGGTAGGCTGATAAATGGGCCCCACCCCCAATATCTGCGCTCTAATCTCTGAACCCTGTCAATGTTACCTTAGTTGGAAAAAGAATATTTACCAATGTGACTGAATTAAATCTAGTGATGAGGATATTGTCTCGGGTCACCCAGGACATCATAAGCAGGTAGCAACTGTCCTTGGTCCTAGGTGCCACTCCCATACCTAGCAGTAGCAGTATGACTAGGAACTTCTTTGAAATGTGGATTCTTGGGCCCCATCTCAGATCTATAGAATTAGAAACTGGGGGGGGGGGGGGGGGTGTGTCAGAAATCTGTTTGTTAACACGCCCTCCAGGGGATTCTGATACAAGCTTGATTTGAGAACCATGGATTGATTTCAAGGCTTGCTTGCCTTGACCTTGATCTACATGTGGTATTAACAAGTCCTTCCTTTCTTTTTGTTGCTCATTTGCCTTCTAGTTTAAGTGAACCTTGAGGACCTATTGTCTGGATAATTTCAGTAGTGTTCTAATTGGGTTGTCTGCTTTGCGCTTAGCCCCCACAGATGCATTTCCCATTCAGGGTTCAGAATATATAAAATACATTTGACCATATTATTTCCCTGATTGAAATTTTAGTTGTTTTTCCTTTATTTCCACTATTAGCAGTCCATCAGGAAGACAGAAGAACTTTTTATAATAAAAAGGCCCATGCCTTACCCCAATAAACAGGGGTAGAACCCAGGAGCCTATGCCATTCTCTGCAGATAGAGTGTAAAACCCTCTAGGATGTGCCTCTCATCTACTGGGGCAGTTAATCTCCCACTGATTCTGCCTGTGCCATGTGCTTGAGTAATGCTGAATGGCCTCTGTTTCTCTGTTATATAGTGTACAGCCAATAGTTATAAAACATTCCAAACGAGTTAAAAAAGAATGTATAATAACAATTTGTGTAGTCATGTTATCCAAATCAGCATTATCCTTAATACATTTTTGTGTACTTTATCAGTTTCTGATAGAAATGTGTTAAAATCTCCCATGAATTTGTTAATTTATGTTTATAATACTGTCACTATTTTTCCTTCTGTGTTTTGGGGGATATGTTGTTAAATGCATACAAGTTTCTGATTGTTTCATCTAATTTCATTTATTATTATGAATGATTTTTATTTATCTTAATTAACATATTTGTACTAATTTTTTTTCTGTGGAATTAATGAAGTGCTAGCTACTTTTTTTTTAAGTTTTGCCTGATGTGGTAGGCAGAATAATGGCCCTTGCAGATATCTTTATGTCCTAATCTCTGAAACTGGTAAATATGTTACCTTACTTGGCAAAAAGAACATTACAGAAGTGATTAAGGATCTCGAGGTGGGAAGATTGTGCTGGATTATTCCAGTGGCCCAATGTAATCACAAAGGCCTGAGAGTCAGAGTCACAGAAAAGGCATAATGGCTTAAATAAGGCTGAAGTGACACAATTGCTGAGATGGGGCTGTGCGCTAAGGAACGTGGGCAGATCCTAAAAGCTGGGAAAGGCGAGAAGTGGATGGTCCCTAGAGCCTCCAGAGGGAGCGCAGCCCTGCCAACACACCTTCTTTCCCTTGTGAGACTCATTTCCCATTTCCGACCTCCAGAATTGTAAGGCAAAGTTCCCATGTTTTGAGTCACTGAGCCTGTGGTGATTACTTATAGCAGCAATAGGAAAAAATACTTGGTCTACATATTTTTATTCATGTATTTTCAATCCTTCCTTATTGCTCTGTTTAGGAATGCTCTAACAAAGGACATATAGGTGATTTTTTAAAAACACATTTTACTTCAAAGAAAACTTTTAAATGCAATGCGACATGCATTCTGAAACATGCCCACAGCTTACAAGCAACAGGTCAAATTCTAGAACATTGTCATCAATGCTGCTCACAACTCTTCCGTGCTATCTGAAGTCAGTGGTAGCATATTTCTTTATTCTGTTTTTTTTTATCCTATGCTAACTTGGACACTAAAGAAAATATTTCCATTTTTAGTGGTTATTCATAATTTTAAATGAAGCTATAGTATTCCCAAAGCTTCTCTAGTTTCTCACTGAACAACAACAAAATACCCCCATTTTTACTTATTATTCGTACCCATGTATATACACAAAAAATAAACTTTTAAAAATGTCCATAATTCACTAAATTTACCAGCATATTTATACAACTTCTGCATTTACTGTTTTTATGCAGCACACTTTTCCCTCTGGACTTAATGTCTTTCTTCTTGAAGTCCATCTGTTAGTAGGTCTTTCAGGGATGGTCTGGGGATAGTAAGTTCTTCCTGCTGTTGAATGTCTTATATTGACTCATTCTTGCTTAAAAATTGTCTTAGCTTAGTATAGCATTCAAGGGGGACAGTATTTCCTAATGGTCAGTTTCAGCTAAGGATTTACGATGTACTCTCTCCCAAAATCTGTTGATAATAAATCTATGCATTCTAACTAGATTTCCTTCTCAGAAAATTGACTTTTCTCTCTGCTCCTTAATATTTTCTCTCCATTGTTTTCTGTTTTTGTTATTTCTAGCTTAGCTAGTGGTATTTCTAAGGTTGCTACTGTGTATTTTTATTTACTCTTCTCATTTTCTGCTTTCAATATAAGGACTCAGTTCTCAGTCACTATCTCTTTTTTTCTTGTTGTTAATCCTCACCAGAGAATATTTTTTCCCTTTGCTTTTCAGAGAGAGTAGAAGGGAGGGAGAGAGATGAGAGAAACATCCATGAGAGAGAGACATATCAATGGCTGCCTCCCACACGGGGCTGGACTAAGAGACCAGGAGCAAACTCACAACCCGGGCACATGCCCTTGATCTGAAATTGAATGTGCAACCCTTTGGTTTATGGGCCAATGCTCTAACCACTGAGAACATTGGTCAGAGCTCAGCCAATGTCTTTAGAAATTTGCACTATCTCAGTATGTTGTCTGTGGATCAACTTTGCTCTCATGGTCTCTATGCTGTGTATTCTATGAAGTTGTCAATACTATCTTTCAACTTACAAATGCTCTCATTGTAGAATCACTGAGGTTATTTGTATTTCAATGACTACTTTTTAATTTGTAGAATTTCTAGGTTTTCAAATCCCCCTTTTATTTTTCAATTCCTCCCTGGGTTTGTTTCATAATTTCTTCTTTTTGTCTGAATGTTTTTCTTAGGAAATTTAGACAATTATTTTAAAGTTGGTTACAGATTTCTTTAATGTTTTTGTTGTGTGTGGAGGGAGTGAAGTCTTCTCCCAATCGTTTACCTTGTTGGCTGTCTTAGTGTTACCTTTCCTCCTGTGTTCTGGAATTTTGGTCTTCGGGCATGTCTTAAGTGGGAGATTTTGTTTGATCTCTCTCTCTCTCTCTCTCTCTCTCTCTCTCTCTCTCACACACACACACACACACACACACACACACACACGCTCTCGCTCTCTGCATTTGCAATTGCCTCTAAGCAGCAACCTGAGTTCTTCTTGTCCAGACCATGCTATGCTGTCATCTCATGCTTGTCCCTCAAAGCTAGAAGGCAGATATCATACATCCAACCCTCAGCCTTGTCTTGTCTCTAGTGCTAGCTCTAAGGCTGAGTCTGAGTCTACTTCCTTCCACCTCCTGGGTTCTCATCATCATACTAGGGGCCTAGTGCATGAATTTGTGCACCTTGAAAGGAATTGTACGCCACAAGACTGAGCTGGACACATGGGCAGGTCTCGGCCCATCCTCCATGCCCCTGCCTGGCTCCTCTCATGGGCCCTTCCGGCAGCAGCCCAGGTCCCCTGTCTGCTGGTAACCCTGCTCCCATGCGCTGATGGCAATGGCCCCACTCACACCCGCTGATGGCATGGAGTAATTGGGGCCAGCGCCAGCAGCAGGTGAAAGTGGCAGCTGCTGTTCCAATCACCCCTCAGGAGGAGGGGAGGTGGAGAAGCCCTGAGGAGCGATTGGGGCTGGCAGCCACCACTTGCACCCACTGACAGTGCCAAGCAATCAGTGACGGTTCCAGGTGCCGGCAGCAGGTGTGAGCACCCGACTGGACTGCAGCACACGAGGGCAAAGTTTTCAGTAACCACCAGAGGCTCACCCTGATGACAGCACCGGTCCCCACCTTGGTCTGGTGCCCCTGCTAACCTGCTCCACCATCCTACCACAGCCAATGTGTGCCATCTTCCGCACTCTGCCACCTGCTACTGATGCCCACCATGTTCTGCGTGCACCAGCTGGTGATCAGTGCACGTCATAGTGACCAGTTGTTCTGCCATTGGGTCTATTTGCATATTAGTATTTTATATATATAGATAAGCAAAAAGCTGTGACCACTTGTCCTTCTCCCATAAGCCTTCTAGGCCTAAAAGACTGGCTAACATGCCCCCAGCCAGGCCTGCCTAGGGCACCATTTGATTATTTACACATCACTCATGTGAGTGCCTCCCCTGCCAGACAGCGCATTTCTTGAGAGACTGTGGCTATTCATGTTCCCTGGACATCTCGCACAAAGGAACCAATCAAAGTATGCTGGAGAGAATGGAAAGTATACAAAGAAATGTTTTCTTACTGTTTTGTGAATGTACATTATGAACAGCCTATTGGCAACTAGAACATGGCTTAAATCTTACAAAGTGTCAGGCTCCCTAACTTTCTTCTCTTTTCACAAGATCATTTGCATCAGATTTTGGATATGCAGTTACTCTAAGCTTTACAGCATGTTACAAAGTGAGCTTGTCTTCGTTTTATTATTTCATGAGGTTACTAGTTACAGCAGGCCAGGATATGGCAGGTAACTAACTCCTGCCCGTGGCAGAGGGTCTGAACAGAAGCTTAGTTTTGTGAAATTGGCAGATTAGTCATGGAGAGCAGCTTATTGGGTGCTTCTGGGACTTTCTAAGTAAAACTGAACTCCAAGATTTCCTTGAATTTCACTTAAATAGCAGAGAAAACACTATTTTCTAGCCAGATCTGCTATAACTGTAAGAAGCTGTGGGATATTTAAGTGTCTTTAGCAAAAGTTCCTCAAAAGTCAAGTGCTTAAATCTTCCAGAATTCATGCATGTGAATGAAATTGTAGCCAGATATAAAAATGTCAGGCACAAGCTTTTTACACCCACGAGATTCTAAGTGTGAAGTGTCTTCACTCTTCTGTTTTCCTTTCAGGCTGAACTCCTAATAACTTTTCCACCATCAGGGCAACCATTTCAGTTAATAACAGAATTAAAGATGTGGGCTGCTTTGCTATTTATTTATTTATTTATTTATTTATTTATTTACATCCTTGTGCTTTTTAGTTAAGAATTTGACATTTAACAATGAAGAGTGTTTTACTGGGAATTTAGGAACCAGAGGGAAAAATTGAAGAAGTGGACTCAGTTTCACATATACGGAATGCAGGAGCATCAGCAGAACTGCTCCCATGATGCCGTGTGCAATTGATGTTTCATTGAGTTGTACACTTGAAACCTGTATGGTTTTGTGAACCAATGTCATCCCAAAAAGTCAATCTATAATAATAAAAGCCTAATACGCTAATTGGACTGGACGCCTTCCTTCCAAACAAAGCCACGGTGGGCGGGGGTCAAGGCAAAGGCAGCCACCATGGCAGAGGGGGCCAAGATCCTTGCATGAATTTTGTGCATCAGGCCTCTAGGTAAGAAATAAAAAAAATCAATGTGGTTTTCAAGATGGTGGTGGAGTCAGTGGATCTTTTTTCCACCACCTCCCAGGGCCAGACTGGAAGTAAAATTAATTGGGGAACATTTGCCTGGATTTATCAACTGAGGACTAGCTGAAGAGGATTTAACAAGGACTGGAAGAAACCACCTGAACTCACAGGAAGGTTGGATAGTGGAGGGGCAGGCCCAGTGTCCACAGCATGGCCAGGAGTGAGGAGGGATGCCTTGGCTGCAGGGGAGCGCCCTGAGAAGAGCAAACCCCCAACCCCAAGCTGGAGCTCCTGAGCCAAAAACAGCAACCCACATACCACCAACTGCTATCCCCACTGGCCTGATCACCCCCAACTGCCCTCCCCGCACCAGCCTGATCGCCCCCAACTTCCCCCACTGCCAGCCTGATCACCCCCAACTGCCCTCCCCTCCTGGCCTGATCGCCCCTAACCACCTCTGTCTTGGCCCTGCCACCATGGCTTTGTCTGGAAGGACATCTGTAAGGTCTCCCAATCTAATTAGCATATTACCCTTTTATTAGTATAGATAGCCATAAAAAGCCTTTGGGGGATGAGCCAGGAAGTTTAATGACCATGAAGCATGAGATGACATCAGGAGACTATGGTAGTGTCCTTGGGGTTGATGTGGGCAGTGCTTGTGTCCTGTCATTGGCTGAGGGAAGCATTTGCCCCCCTCATTTACTTTGAAACAGTCCAGCTGGAGAGGGTCACGGGAAGGGTTGGGAGGAAGGGCAGAGGAAGATGAAAGAAACAATGCTGAAAATGTCAACTTATAAGATTTAAGGCACTAATGAGTCAAAGAGCGATGGTGGATTTCCCATGCTTGTAATAGGGCAATAATGCCAGTCTGAACACTGGAAGGGCTGGTTTTCTGAGCGGGCCCATGAGAATTTGTTCCGATCCCAAATATCAGAGTGAAGTTCTGGAAATAAATGCTGTTTCTTTCCAGAAACAAAGATGACAGTGCAAATACAGAGGACTCCTCACAGCAGCAACCTGGTGGTGGTGTTGTTTGTTTTAAATGTCATCCGTCAGCAGGGGTGGTTTCTTCCCAGGTTGCCATGAGACTCGCCAATTATATTTCCTGGGATCCTAGTATGCATCTCTGCGGGTGCTAGGAATAACATCTCAAGGTTAGGCGGAGGAGTTGACCCAGCTGGGAACTGTGATTCCCAGAAGACACATGAACGGGGAGCCCAGCAGGGTGAAGGGGAAGGAGCTACATCCCCAGGCCTGAGGGGAGTCCTGCCCTCAACCTTGTTGCCTAGGAAAATGCATTAACTAGTTCACAGCCTCGCTGACCAGGAAGAATTGGAAGCTCTTCAGCATGGTCGCTGGGAAAGCCAATTATGAACCAAAATGAAGAAGGGGTGTATCCGCTGAGTTAGCAATCCCCCTTCTAGCTTCCTGTACTGAGGCAGTCAGAGGGGCACATAAAGGAGAATGACAAAGGGGTTCATCACCATTTTATGATTTAAAAAAAGCACAAAGTAGCAATGTCCATCAATAAGGGATGGGTTAAATAAATTTTGATTAGCAGAACTTTGTGGATATGAAAAACAATGATATAGGTTAATATTACTTAATTATCAATATTAACATTAATATTCATAAACTCATATTGATAAGTGAATAACACATGACAGAACTGCACAGTTACAGGTCAGGAAAGTGTGTGTTTGTGTGAAACTATGCAACTGGAAAGCAAACCACCAAACTGTTACCTGCAACCCCCTTGGAGTTACAGAGATGTGACTTTTCTTTTCTTTCTTTTATTAGGCATTTTATAAAGATCAAGTGCCATTTTTAATATTGAAAGCATTTTTATCCAGAAAAATTATTCTCTCTACAAACCCACACTATTCCCTAATTGCTTGCTCACGTGAGGACATGTGCTCCTCCACTCAGCGAAGGGGCTGTGGCCGTGGCAGGAGAGAAGCACCGTGAACCAGCTAGGGGTGCGTCCAAGTGGTCCCAGGGCTTAGAGCCAGGAGACTGGAGCAGAAGCAGCACCGTCAGTCATTGCACACCAGAGACAGGTCGAGCTTCCCAACCTCACAATGAGGACCATCATCATTTCCTTGGTCCTGTTATGAGATGGGAGGAATACCCCACAGTGTCCTCACATCTCCATTTTCAAAGCATTTCTTTCGCTCTGCTTGAAGCAGGGCATGGCCTTGTCCTCAATCTCATCAGCTGTGTTTTCCTTTAATATCGATACTAACATGATTAGGCAGCTTAAAGGGATTCACAGAACTGTGATTGCCACCTTTTCGGGTCATCCTTTGAGACTCTGAAATGGCAAAGCCGTACCACTCTCCCTGCAGAGCCCAGAGCCCTGCGGGACACACCTGGGAGGTGAAATGATTTATTAAAAAGTTTGTTTTATAGTCAGGATAGCAAAACTTGGTGAGAGATGAAAAAAGAGGTTTCTTTATATGGACTCTGTACTGATCTACAAAGAAAAGTAATCTTGAAAACAAATAATTTCTGCTTCTTCATCTACTTGAATGGAAAGAAACCGGTGTGCCAGGTGCCCAGAGCAAGTGCTCAGCTGCCTCAGCAGCGTTTCTTCTTGCCGCGGAGAAAAGCAGGGCTCAGGAGGCATCAGCCCAGGCTGCTGCCTATATTTCTACCGTGGCGTTCTGTGCTACCATTCGGCCTCAGATTTGAGAAAAATATTCTTATTTTGAGGACACTTTTACAGATGTTACAATGAAATATTGGCAGGCTACAGGGCAGTGTATAATTACAATAGAATAATAACAGGAATAAGTAATAGCCGTATTTGTTGAGTGTGTCTCCTGTGGCAAGTACTATGCTGAACATAGTATGTGTGTTTTCCTATTCATCCCCCTAAAGCAGTGGTCAGCAAACTCATTACTCAACAGAGCCAAATATCAACAGTATAACGATTAAAATTTCTCTTGGGGGCCAAACTTTTTAAACTTAAACTTCTTCTAAAGACTTGCCCAGGCCATGGTATTTTGTGGAAGAGCCACACTGCGAGCCGCAGTTTGCCCACCACTGCTAACCCACTGTGCGCCACAAGCCTCTGTAGACACATGTGGCAGATCTTCCCAACAGGCCATACGTGTCTATTAAAAAAAATGTTTTTCCTAAGTGACAGCCCTGACCAACTTTAAAATCATTTTTCATGAGCATTTTCAGCTGGAAGTATTCAAGAACACCTGAATTATGAGTACAATATTTATTTTTATAACATTCACTGCAAATTGATTTTTAAAATTAAATTAAAAATATCGCGGCGTGTGGGTTTGGTTTCCGTTTCACACCGACCCGTGGCTTTTAAACAAGCCCAGGAGGCAGGAGCTGTTCTATCTCCCCGATTTTGCCTCCAAGCACAGTGAAGCATGAGGTGCTCAGCATCCAGCGGGGACTGGACCCAGGTGTGCCCTGTCCAAAGTTCAGGCTTCTACTGCCACAGGGAGCGGGCGCGTCTGCAGAGCACAGGAGGAGGAAGGAGTGCAGGGGCGTGCAGAAGGGGTAAGATGCCTCTGGGTTTCTAAGGACTCATCAATCTCCAGGTGACAGGTCTATCTCACCCACCCCTCCCCCCCCGCCTCATTTGCCCCAGTAGGAATTACAGTAAGAGGAAAACCAGTTTTCATTGTGGTCTTTCAGAGTCAGTTTCTGGCCATTGCTGAACCTAAACATAAAAAATTGATGCCTGAGGTCAGCCTCCTGAGTTCCAGAAAAAGATAGCTGCCTCTGAAATTGGAGAAGCACCTCCCACGCCGCCCTGGTCCCAGAGCTTCCCGTGTGGCTGAGCAGCGAGACCCCCACCCCCACCCCTGCCGCCTGGCTGTGTGGGCTGCAGCCACCTGTCACTGTGGCAGCTGGGGGACAGAGGAGGAGGCTGAGAGCAGGGGTGGCTCCCGAGGGTGACCACTTAAATGGGATGTTCATGTTGACCTAGTGGTGTGGGACACTGGTATCAACTGTAGAATTTTTTAGACACTCTCCTGGCACCCTGTCTCTTGTGAAAGTCTTTAGAGGAAGCCTTTGTCATCGATAGTTTGCAGGTCAGGTGACAAATGTTGTTCAAATACAAGCACCATCCAATGGATTGTGGTAGACAGTTAGACAGATGTGAGCAGAGCAAGGAGATGGGCCAGGTACAGAAGGTGGAAAGCCCTGAGCGTCTAGCAAAGGACAATGGTAGGGTGAGACCTCACCCCCCAGGGTGACCTTTTCTCCCCTAGCATATCGCTAGTCATGTGGTTTTGGACCCCTAACCTTTCCTCCCTAGAGATAACATTTAGGCCTCAGTTATATTTCAGCTCCAGGACCAGAAAAGCAGCAAAACCAGACCAGCGACTCCATTGCTGACCTCAGGACCAGTTACATTGAATAATGACCCCCCCTTTCCCACCCCCCCCGCCCCGGCTTGGACCAATCAATCAGTGGAGACTTAGATCCTGAAAGGACACTGGAAAGCTGCTGAACATTCTATTGAGACCTTCCCCTGGGACCTCCCCTAAAATCTCACCCTTAAAACCCTTGGGATAGAGGGCTCAGATCCTCTCCCCCAGCAGGCACCTTACCATCACCTTCCTCACTCCCAAACTCAAATGGCCCTTCCTTTGCCTCAGTAACTTGTTGCCTTGGCCCATCTCTTCTACAAATTACTTTGTCCAGCTCTGTGATTTACCAAATGAATATCCTCTTATAGTTGGAGTCGTGGCTCTGAATTCTTTTCTAGCCAGAACCCAAGTACAGAGGTTGCTGAAGCCAGGTCCAGTCCAACCCCACCTGTCTAACACCTGGCGCCATTCCTGCCGCCTACAACAGATTTACCCGCATTTTGACAGAATCTGAAAATAACTTGAGGGGAGATAAAGGCCTACAACAGTCCCTATCTCCATAGTAACTATTACCTTCCGGTGGTCCCTCATTGCAGTGCAAGGCGGTCAGAAGTCTGAGCTGCCTGTGTACTTTCCATCCTGCTAGTGCCAACTTCTCTGGCTGGGAACACAACCTTAAAGCTCTTCTAATTAATAATCTAAAATTTATTTATTTACAATTTTACTGTTTTAAGTGTTACAGTAGCATCCACATTGTACTTGCATATTACAAACAAATTCAAATATACATGGGAATAGCAAAATTACACTTTAATGTGTACACTTTTAGAAACCTTGTTGTGCACAGATTGCTTATCAGTATATACTCCAGGTCTATACTACATGTGTGTTCTGTACTTTATGTGCAATTTAAGGAATTTCCAAGGGTAATTTTGTTTATAACCCCAGAATCCACAAAGCGCTACCAGCTAGTGTTTAACTTTAAATATTATTCATGACAAGATCAAGGGAGCAGCTGTTTTTCTTGGTTTAAATTTGTGAAGCTCCATCATCTTATGTTAATGTTGCGTGTCCATCCCCTTGGGTAGCAGACACTGCATTATTCCAAAAATAGACTTCTTTCCCTCTGGGCTTTCAGAGTCATCTGAAGTTCACTTAAATTCATGCTTCCTTTTGGTGCCCCGCTGGCGCGGGGAGCTGCCTGTGATGCACATCACGGGGGGCTGGGTTCGTTTTCCTACTCAGAGCAAATGGTCTCTGTAAAACACAAGTGTGCTTTTGTCACTCTTACACGCTTCGAATCTGTGAAGAGCTCCTCAGTACTCACAGAATGAAGTCCAAACTTCACATGAGCAAGACTTACAAACTCTGCATGGTCTTTGCTTTCTCTCTCAGCATTTATCTCCCTGTACTCTGTTCTAGTCAACCAAACCCTAGTTTGCTCAGTCCTCCAGGCTTGTTCACAGCACCCGGTCTAGCCCCCGCTGTCCTCTCTGGCAGGGGTGCGTCGTGATGGTTTACACATCTTGAACACTGAGCTCAAACATCACTTCCTGAGCAGGCCCTTCCTGACTTCCTGAGCCACACTCAGCACGCCTTCCTTGCACGCACTCCAGTGTATTTTTATACCTCGTGGAGGCAGTTATCACATCATCACCCTCTTTCAGACTGTGAACCCACATAAGCAGAGATAATGCTTTTTTTTTAACCTTTGTAATCCCAGGACCTAACATGGTGCTTGGAACTCATGATTCTGTAAATCCTGACTGAGTGAATAGATGAATATCAGACAGAGGCCTAACCATAGACATCAATGGTATAGGTGTTTTTGACCAGGTGTCCTCAGATAAAATGCAAGTTTCAATGACTTTCCTCTAAAACAAATGCTAAATTATGATAAATCTGTGTATGGACATTTGTGTCCAGAGAGAGCATCCATGATATTCCCCAAAGGAATTTATGACACAGAGATAGAGTTAAAAATTACTCATAGAATTCAATCCCTGCAGGAAACTCAGATCCACCTTTTCTCTGTTGAGTGACAAAACAATAGAAACAAAGCCAAGGGAATGGAGGTTTCTGAGAGAAATGAGCCTGGGCATTAGCATCCCTGAAGAATGAAGTCATGGGATGTTCTCCTCTCAGTCTGAAGAATGGCTATGTTCAAAACATCAATGCTTGCAAGGGTTTATGTCACATGCCATGCAAGGCCATGGTTTATTCATTCACTCTCTTGCCTATTGTGGAATCATCGAGTGACCCAGGTACGGTGGTGACAGCGAGGTGGGTTTTTCTTCCTTCCTGTTGAGTCGTCCCCAAAATGATTTTTTAATGATGTTCAGAGAGCAGGGAAGTAGCATTAGTTTATGGACTCCTTGTTACTAGAAATCTGGCTAAGTTACAGCCCCACTCAATGTGGTTTTATTTTCTCTTTTTTTGGTTTCAGAACCTTCCCTTACATTTTCAACTGGGTGAGTTATGTGCCATTTGCTTTCATAATCTGGTGTTGGTGCATTGTCATTGGCAAAAGTTGATTCATGCTTCCCGCCACCCCAGGATCCCTGCAACTCCATAGTGTGGGAGGTGACCTGTCACTGTGGCCTCTGAAAGTGCCACTGAGCACGGCCCTGAATGAAAGGCAGAGTGACATGGGAGGAATCTGTTGGCATCGTTATCTAAATGGATGCAAATGATGCAGATCGAAAATACTCTACCAGAAATGAGAACAATCAAAAGACCCACTCTGGGCATGCTTGATCCTAACCATGCTCTGGGACCAAATTATTAAGTGGGGACATGAGCACTCCACAGAGGGAGTTGGCCCCACATTTACTTTTGCCATCTCAGCGAGTATTTGTTTCCTTCTAAACACTTGTGTGTTCCCAACTTGGGATATGGTTTTGGCATCCTAGGAAACCTGGCAAGAGTTTGCGTGAGCTGAGGTCCGATAGCTTCTCTCTGGATAGTTCGGTTCAAAAGTGACTTGTCAGCACGGTGCATGGTGGCTGACTTTTCTGGAGCAGAAAGTGTTCCAGGCACAGTACTAGCTCTTTACATACATTATTTCATCATGGCTATGAGTAGAATCTGTTATTATCCCCAATTTACAAAGAGGGAATAGGAGACAAAGAGAAATCAAGTAATTAGCTAAATTTACATAGTTAATGGTTTAGTCAAGATATAAACACATTTATCTGACTCCCGGAACCAGAACTGTTAATATGTGCAATACTTTCTTTTCTATCACCAAAGCTTTTATTTAGCAGCTCATCGATTAATTAGACACATATTTATTGAACAGCTGCTATATGCTAGTGTCTAAGTATGAAGAAGAAAATGAAAATAATGCAGACATGGCCCTGCCTTCAAGGACTTGCATCCTTGCATCTCTAGTGAACTTGCTAGAACTAACCGGAAATGAAACTCTGTTGTACTTTTTTATGCAATCCACAGCACCATTCTTGCCATCTTCCTCCTGACTTCCTCCTCCTCCTCCTCCTCCTCCTCCTCCTCCTCCTCCTCCTCCTCCTCCTTCTCTTCTCCTTCTTCTTCTTCTTCTTCTTCTCCTTCTTCTTCTTCTTCTTCTTCTTCTTCTTCTTCTTCTTCTTCTTCTTCTTCTTCTTCTTCTTCTTCTTCTTCTTCTTCTTCTTCTTTTCTTCCTCTCCTTCTTCTTCTTCTTCTCCTTCTTCTACTTCTCCAAATTCTTCTTCTCCTCCTCCTCCTCCTCCTCCTCCTCCTCCTCCTCCTCCTCCTCCTCCTCCTCCTCCTCCTCCTCCTCCTTCTTCTTCTTCTTCTTCTTCTTCTTCTTCTTCTTCTTCTTCTTCTTCTTCTTCTTCTTCTTCTTCATTATCATTATCATCATCATGAATTACTACTATTTGAGCCCTTAATCTATTCCTGGGACTGTAGGGGCACATTTATCTCTCACCTTTGAGGTGAGGCTAAAACAAACAAACAAACAAACAAAAAACAAACTGCAGTTCACAGACTTGCTGACTTGGCCCATGTCCCTAGGTAGGATACGTGGCAGAGCCAACATGCAAAGCCAGGACCATCTGATTCTAAAGGCTCATATTTAAATTACAATGTCACCTGAAGATTCTGAGGTCACTTTATAAAACTGTGTCTCCCAAGGGATTTTTAGAGGCCACCGTGAAAGCAATGGGGTTAGGAAGCCAAGGAAGAGTGGATGCTGCAGTGCTGAGCCCCTGTGGGCTCTGTGTTCTGTCTATATGAGCTCCCTTCCTGCTCCTTGGGATCCAGCAGAGGGGCCTTGGTTGTGCTATTTCTGTTTTGCAAATGAGGAAACAGACTATGAGAGATGAAGTAACTTGTTCAAGTAACTTTTTCACACATAGCAGAGGTGACATTTAAGTGAAGATTAACACTAACACCCCATGTTTTACTGACAATGCCACCCAGAGGTGCATGAGAAATGCTCATTTTCCAAAGGAACACAGATAACACCCTCCAAAAAGCAGCTCCAGTGTTGCCTCAAGTACAAACTGCTGCTCAGACTCCATTGAGACAAGGGCCTGCCCTCCTCCCTTCCCCACCCCATTGTTAAAATAACTCTTGTTTCCCCTTCCTACTTGATGAGAGAATAGTGTGTGTGTGTGTGTGTGTTTGGGGCTGGAGAAATGGACAGGGGAGAAGGACACGAAGTAATGAAGAGCTCTAGAGAATTCTGGAAAGCCAGTACATCGCAGTGCTCTGGGCCTGGCCTTCAGCCCTCCCTTCCTCTGCTATTAACAGCACAGCTCTGCAGGGCCAGGACGGACAGGGGTGAGGGGTGGGGGGTATATGGCGAGATTTAAAGAGAAGGAGAGTCTCTGGTAGAGTCAGTTAAGCCCTTTCACCTTAAACGGTGTGTGCAATAAAGGGAAAGAATCCTGCCTCTCTCCGCTTTTCCGGAACCTCGTTGGGTTCCAGGTTTCCAATTCCCAGGTTTCTCTGGAACCTTGCTGGGTTCCTGTTTCCAATTCTCAGGACCCTCGCTGGGTTCCAGATTCCAATTCCCCATAACCTTGCTGGGTTCCAGGTTCCAATTTCCCAGAACCTCACTGGGTTCAAAGGGAACTAGCATGATAAGAACAAGACCATTTACTTGCATCTGTTATGTGAATAATTTGCATCCATTACCTCATAACAATTTTTCCTACCCTGCAGGAAACCAATCCTTATCTCTCTAATAGAAAGATGTGGACACAAAGCCCAGAAGGCTGGTAAACAACCTTAATTGCTCTGAAAAGTCAGAGATAAAACATTGTTAACTGAAGCAGCATCCACATCTGTTTGTGTTATGTATATTTTTGTTATTTGAATTTCTTGCCTAAAGGATATAGGTGTACCTCCAATCAAGTCATGCCCACAGCCACACCCATCAGCCAATCAGGAGCAAATTATGCAAATAAACTCTAACCAAGATAGCTGCAGTCACTGAGAGCAGGAGTGAGGCTTGGGTTCTCCTGGCAATGGAGGAAGCCAAGCTTTCCGCCTTCCTGTGCTGGCCTAGGCCTCCAATTAATGCTACAAAGTTTCAATTATAGAAGACATATCCCAACAGAAATGGCAGCAGCCACAGAGCTGGAGAGAGCAGAGTCTAGGGTTGCCCGGGCAATGGAGGAAGCCAAGCTTCTGCAGCCCTAGCGCCTAGGCCTCTACTCTAGGGTATAAAGTTTCAATTATAGAATTTAGATTACCCAAACAGAAATGGCTGTTGCCACAGAGCAATGAACAGAAGGCTTAGCTCTGCTCCAGGCTACAAAGTTTCAATTGTAGAACATAAATTAATCCTAGATCCCAGGGCCTCCGTTTGGGTTGCTGGGGTGTGTGGCCAGCCGGCAAACCACCACAGGCCCCTCTCCCAGGCTCCCCACACCCCAAGAGAACCCCTACCCTGATCCGGGACACTCTTCAGGACAAACCAGCTGGCCCCTGCCCATGCACCAGGCCTCTATCTTATCTAATAAAAGAGTAATAAGCAGATTGACCATCATTCCAACACACAAGATGACTGCCCCCATGTGGACACAAGATGGCCAGTAGGAGAGGGCCATTGGGAGGTTCCAGGTCTGCAAGGGAGGGCAGTTGTGGATGATCAAGCCTGCAGGGGAGAGCAGTTAGGGGTAATCAGGCCAGCATAGGAGGGGAGTTTGGGGCAAACAGGCTGGCAGGGGAGCAGTTAGACATCAATTAGGCTGCAGGGTAGTGGTTAGGGGATGATCAGGCTGGTAGGCAGAAGCTATTAGGGGCAATCAGGGATGCAGGCAGGTGAGCAGTTTGGAGCCAGCAGTCTTGGATTGTGAGAAGGATGTCTGACTGACCATTTAGGTTAAATTCTACCAGGATCGGGCCTAAATGGACAGACGGACATCCCTCAAGGGGTCCCAGATTGGAGAGAGTGCGGGCTTGGCTGAGGGACATGCCCTGCCCCCCATGCATGAATTTTGTGCATCGGGCCTTTAGTAGTCTTAATAAAAGGGATAGCCAGGCCAGAACGCGGTGCAGTCCTTCTACTAGAGATGGGCAACTGCCTGGATCCAATATTCCCAAATTCATAATTTTTTAGTCTCTTTTCATTTGTGTGCAGCCTTCTCCAGAACCCGAATCCTGAACCATGCAGGACGTGAAAGGGGTTCCTACATCTGGAACCCTGCTCAAAACATCTGGAGTAGATGATATTTTTCGCCTAGAGCGAAGGAAGGAAAAAATTACACCAAGAAAAAGTGTGAGGCATTCATCACACTCAAAGCCCAGGACCAGCTGCAGAAACCGGGTCTGTAAGTAGGCTGGGAAAGTCTTTTCCAGCCAGGCTAATGGGGAAGAATTAGGTTATAAATATAAAGTAAACTTTGTTATAGACTTTTGGTTTATATGCTTAAACAATGTGGTTTCTTGTTCAAAATAAAATCTTAGTTTATATTTGGAATCTAAAATCTGTAATGAGAAGTGACACCCCACTGCTGAGGCTGCCTCTGGTATGGAGAAATTCAAAGGTGGCAGGAAAGGGCAAGGCTATCTGCTCTCCTGCAATGAGATTGCTTAAGGTATTGTTTAAAAATTATAAAAGAACTCGGAAAAAGACAGCAAGGGAGGGAACCAAGATGGCGGCATAGGTAAACACCTATTGTTCTGCCCTGGGCAACAATTCAAGAACTACAACATAATAACAAAACAAACATCACCCAGAATCACCAGGAAGCTGGCTGAGTGAAAGCTCCACATATAAAAGTAAAGGTGGGACACTGAGACTCAGAAGAGCGGCGGGAGCACAGCCTTGAAGATCGTGCGGAAACAGGTTAGGAGCCGTCCTGGTCGTGCGGGAGGGCTGTAGGGCTGGAGCAGCAGCCCCAGCTGGATTTCGCCAACAGGGAGGGCGGAGACATCCCACTGCACGGATTCCCCAGCGCCAGGCGAGGTCCGAGATCTGGGATACATGGAGACGTCCCACTGCACAGATTCCCCAGTGCCAGGTGAGGTCCGAGGTCCGGGGGACGCACCCTGGAAGCAGGGTGCAGCAGAGGTCTCCTAGTCTTCGGAAAAAACGGGTAGCTGGGAAAAGAAGTTTGCGTGCAAGTGTCGCACAAACATGCGACTGGCTCCCTGGAAACTTGTCTCCTGGCCCCGGAAACCACCTATTTTACAACCCTGGGCTAGACTTTGGGTGTGCAGACTCATTTGGGGAGAGGCAGAGTTGTCTGGCAAGGGGAAGAGACTGGAGGCTGGAGGCTTTCTCTTGGAGAAACCATCAGGAGAGAACTTGGGGATCAACAGAGGTGGGGCACATACCCTCCCCCTCCCCCCAGCATTGCAGGGGCTTGAACCCTCTACCCTTCTGAGGGAGGTCTCCTGCCCCCCATGACTGCTTTGTTTCCCTTGCACAGCTCAGATCAGGACCCAGACCACAGACAGAGACTTGGCACAGCCCAGATTGGAACCAGGGAACAGACTGGGTGACAGCATGTGCCCTATATTAAAATGCAGCCTAGCACCAAGGATGCTCAGGGCCTACTCAAGAATGCAAGTAATCCTTTCCACTAATATTTACAAAGTAAACTAAAATTGTAATTAGAGTATTAAATTTGACAGTAAAAGAATAATCAAGTTTTCAGATTAATTTAAATTGGCTAATTGAAATAAGTGAATATTCAAGAAAATTTAATTGTACTGGACAAAAACTGTTCCTAAAGTATTAATTAAAATTTTTATTGGTAGTTCATCTCATGGTAAAATTGCTTAATATGCAATGAACCTAAAGCAGTCATATTTTTGTGCAAAAAATTTTTTTAAGTTATCAAAACTGCATTAAAAATTTTTCCAAAACCTCCATTATCAAAAAAGGGGGGAGATCATGGAAAAATATTATGTAAGGAAAATTATCCTGTAAGTAAATTACATCTAGAAAAATTTTTACCTTGAAAATTAATTTTCATTTGTAATGCCAACAGCAAGACATCCATGGAAAACACATGGTATCAAAATAAGCCAAAGGAAAATTGTTTGGGCAAAAAATAAAAAGGATCCCAAGTCAAATTTATAGAAAAGATTCCTTTATTAACTTTTGCTCAAGAATATGTGTATTTTCAGAAAACAACCCCAAGACCATGTGGATTCCTGCAACAAAGAGGAATTGACAGGAATGCTCCAGCCATGAAGATAAGAGGAGAAACAGTCCAGAGATGGAGGATGCTGACGATGCCTCGCCATACTAGCAGTCAGCAGCTGTGCATCGCTGCAGGTTGCCCAGGACTAACCCAGAGAGGGTTGAACCTGCATTGCTACCATTTTTCCACCATCAAGAACTGAAATATCATTTCTAACATGTACATATAAGGAAATGTTGGACATTGAAATTGGGACTCAAAACACTGTTGGCCCAGAAAGAAACTTACTGCAGACAGATTCATTTACCTCTTAGCATGGCCATTGTTGCTTGTCTCATTTTTTCTTTCTTATATGTTTATTTCTAGTCTGCAGATGCAAGATTGTTTAAAGAAAAGAAAGAGGGGAGATGCCACAAACCAATTCTTGTCTCACTAATAGAAAGATGTGGTCAGGAAGCCCAGAAGGCTGGTAAACAACCTTAATTACTCTGAAAGGTCAGAGCTAAAACATTGTTAACTGAAGCAGCCTTCACATCTGTTTGTTTTTATATATTTCTGTTATTTGAATTTCTTGCCTAAAAGCTATGGGTGTATCCCAGTCTTAATAAAAGGGATAGCCAGGCCAGAGCACGGTGTAGTCCTTCCCCTAGAGACGGGCAGCCGCCTTATCCCAATATTCCCAAATTCATACTTTTCTAGTCTTTTCATTTGTGTGCAGCCTTCTTCAGAACCCGAACCCTGAACTGGAACCCTGGACCACGTGGGACGTGAAAGGGGTACCTACACTACCCTGCAAGGGAGGCCCTCGTCTGCCCTTTCACGGACTAGGAGGTGCCCTCAGAGACACAGAACCTTCTCCAAGGTGTACATAGATCTGGGATTCAGATCCAAGATCAGGTTTTAAGTGCAATTTGCTTCTCTCTTCAGGACCCAGAGAGCGGTCCCAGGACCTCCGGGTTATTCACGGCTGCGATCTGACATTGGTATGTGGATCCCTGGCCCATGGGTTCCTCTCTCAACAGGCCATGACCTTTCTGTTCTTTTGGCCCCTTTCTCACTGCTAGCCTGTACTGGGCCTGTGGGGTAGGATGTCTGCCCTGCCATCTCTCCCTTCCAGAGGATTCCTACTCCAGCTATTCCTTACACAGGCTCAAAATCAGGTCATCTCAGCCACGGACTGGGAATAGATAATTCACCGACTATCCTGGGGAGTGTAGGATTATAGCTTCTATAGGTTGGCATCTTTGCCAAGAAGCTACAATCCTACACTCCCCAGGGGCCCAATGGAGGGGAGCTGGATACATGCCCAGTAAAGTTGGGGGGGACTAGCAAAGGTGCTTGCTGTCAGTCACACCTGGGAACAGGTAATTGGCCAGAATGAGCATGCCACTGCAAGCATGGGAAAATTGGGGATGCCCTAAGCAAAGGAGTTCCCTCTCTTGGCTCCCTTGAGCTCTTGTTGGTTGGGGCCTGCTCTCTGGGCTCCCCTGAATTTGCCTACGTGGCCCACGGCCATGCTGAGCCCACACACAGTGCACTGATGGGCTGCAACTAGCCTGACACTGCAGCATGGAAGGGAAACTAGACACTGGCTCTGCTTCCAGCTCTATTGAATGCCTACCTGGATTGCTATGTCTGGACTAGGGAGACAGGACTTTGGAAAGACAGAGATGTAATTCCACACAGAAAAATCACTCATCCTCCCGTGTGAGTCTCCGACATTCCTTCTCTCAGAATAGCTTAAAGGACCCCGCCCCAGCTCCCAGTGGGGAAGGGGCCCCAAGTGCCCTGACAGCAGACTGCTCCTTGGAAAGCTTAATGCTGAGAAGGCCTGTCATCCTCAGAAATGTCCCCTAGAAACAGGGTGTAGGGTTGTTGACCCAGCAATCCTTCTTCTAGGACTTAACATGAAAGGAAGTAAATGTGAGATAAAAGCAGAAATAATTACTATGTATTTATACATTATATGATCATATTAGTGGTTAAAATTACTTGTTTATAAAGAGCAATGAGATAAAATTATTTATTATATATTGCTATGATATAGTATACATTAACCATAATTTGTATATTAAACATATATTGTATATTTATATATTATGTAAAATGATTAATACTGGGACTTTTTTATCCTCACTTGAGGATATGTAATTTTAGAGAGAGTGAAACATTGATGTGAGAGAGAAATATCAATGGGTTGCCTCCTAGAGACAACCTCGAAAGGGGCCAAAGGAATGGAAAGGTCACAGCCTGTTGACCTTTTGGTTTACAGGATGACACTCCAACCAACTGAGCCACCCAGCCTGAGCAACATGGAAATTTTTAACTTCAATTGATTGGGACTGGTTAAAGAAATTAAATTTCTACATAATGAAAAATTATGTAGAAATATATATTAATACTAGAAGCCCAGTGCACGAATTTGTGCATGGGTGGGAACCTGTTGGCCTTGCCCCAATCAGGGCAGATTGGGGTCAGGCCTGTCAGGAGGAGAGATGGGGGGAAGTTGGCTGGCCAGCCCACCCCTATTGGGGTCCAATCAGGGCCAGGCCGGCTCAGGGGAGGGGCCGAGGGGGATTGGCATTGGAGCCAGGGCCTGCCATGGGGAACAGCTGTGGGTAGTGGGCTGGCCAGCCCCACTCCCAAATGGGGTGGGGGGGGGGCTTATCAGGGGCCAATGGCCTGGGGAAGGGGACTGGCTGGCCCTATCCCTGATCAGAGTGGGGGGGGGGGCTGATTGGGGTGGAGCTGACTGGAAGGAGGGGCTGCAGGAGGTTGGCTGGCCAACCCCACTTCTATTGGGGTGGGGGGCAATCAGGGGTGTGGCCAGTTGGGAGGAGGTGCTGCGGGCTGATTAGGGAAGGGTGGGCCAATTGGGGGCAGGCCAGCCCAGGAGAAGGGCCCCCACACCCTCCTGATCAGTCCAGTTAGCTGGCCGGTTAGCAGTGGGCATCACAGTGACTGGTTGTTCTGGTCTTTATGTCATTCGGTTGCTGGCTTTTTATATATATAGACTAGAGGCCTGGTACATGAGATTCGTGCACTGTGGGGGGGGGGGGTCCTTCAGCCTGTCCTACACCCTCTCAAGGGATTTCCAGCGGGCCCCCTTGGGGATGTTCAGCAGGCCTAAGCCAGCAGCTGGAATCACCTTAGGGGTCCTTAGCACTGCTACAGAGGCAGGAGAGGCTCCCGCCACCACTGCTGCGATCACCAGCCATGAGCCCAGCTTCTGGCTGTATGGTGCTCCCCCTGTGGGAGTGCACTGACCACCAGGGGCAGCTTCTGCATTGAGCGTCTGCCCCCTGGTGGTCAGTGCATGTCATAGTGACCAGTTGTTCAGCCATTTGGTCAATTTGCATATTAGCCTTTTATTATATAGGATGGAAAAATAAAAAAAATAATTTTAGAAAAAACTAAACCTTGAAACAGTCTGGAGTATTGTTACACAAGATCTCCAAAATATATCTTAAAATATATATAAGACTTTACAATTATATTTGTAAATGTATACATTATATACATAATTTACACACATATAAAATTTGTGCACACAATATGTGTACATATAAATAATTTATATATGTATGTACAGTCATCTCACCATATCCACAGAAGATACATTCCAAGATCCTCAGTGGATGCCTATAACAGCAGATGGCACCAAACCCTATATGTTGTTTTTTCCTATACATACAGAAACATTTTGCCTAAAGGCAGATCTTCATGGCTTCTTTTTGGCATTTCCCAGTAGCCTGCATCACTACACTTGCATTTTGAGATCATTATTAAGTAAATAAGGGTGACTTGAATACAAAACTGCAATGCAGTGGCAGTTGACCTGATAAACCCGATGACTACTAAGTGACTCCTGGGTGGAAAGCATATACAGTGTGGATATGCTCGACAAAGGGACAGCTCATGTCCTTGGCAGGATGGAGGAGACAGTGAGATTTCATCATGCTATTCAGAACAGCACTCAATTGAAAATGTATAAGCTGTTTATTTCTGGAAATGTATTCAATATTCAGACCCCAAAACTGAAACAGTGGAAAGGGAAATCACAGATATGAGGGACCACTGTATGCATGTTTGTATACACTGAGTGGCCAGATTATTATGATCTCTGAACACATAATAATCTGGTCTCTCTCTCTCTCTCTCTCAATATATATATTTTAGAGGCTCAGTGCCTGAATTCATGCATGGGTGGGATCCGGCCAGCCTGGCCAGGAGGAGGGGACATGGGCGGTTGGCCAACCTGCCTGCTGGTCAAACTCCTGGTCGAGGGAACAATTTGCATATTAGCCTTTTATTATATAGGATATATACTGAATGGCCAGATTATTATGTGTTCAGAGGTCATAATAATCTGGCCACTCAGTATATAAAAGAATCCACATAATGTGGTCCCATTTGTGATCATTCTGCTTTTGCCCTGTCAGCCAAATGTATGTGCACATGAAGAGAATAGTGTGGATGACTATATACCACAGTGTTAACAGTGAACCTCTCGGGGTAATAAGTTTACTTAAATATATATTTATTAAGTTTTTCTGTAATTTCTAAATGTTTAAATAATATATATTATTTCTTCAGTACAGAAACTATTTTAAAGAATGTTAGAGCTAGAAAATACCTTCAAGTTATCAGATTCAATTCTCCATTTCATACAAAGCAAAAGTGACTAGCTTACAACTGCAGACAGCTAATCTCAAGCTAAGACCTAAGCTGGCCTTTGAGAACCACATTACCTGTCCTTCCCCACTTCAGGCAAACTTTCCAGCAGGAAGCTTCCCAGTTACATGTGTCAATAGGTTTCTGTTAGGCTCGTCCTACAAAGTCTCCAAACTTGGACTCAACAAACTCAGATGACCACTGCTGTGGCCTGAGCTGGAACCCCCACTAGGAGGTTTAAAGTTAAACATAAATAGAAGTAATTTATGCCAGCCTGGGCGATGACTAGTGTGGTAGGTAAAGCATGAGATGAAGGAACAAATTATTGCTATCAGCCAGTGGTCTAGAAAGGCTTTGTGGAAAGGGAAAACAAGACGAGCAGAAACAAACACACACACACAGAGGCTCATCGGGTACCAAAGGCACTAAAAGGAAAGACTAGTGATGAACATCAAGCCATTGTGCTTAGCTGTCCAGGCTGAGCTCTGCACATCTGGGGGTGAGCTTATTTACATTAGAGGCATAAGAGTTCATTTTAACAATGCTTCCCTAAAGATGAACGGTGCCCAATGTGTGCAACTGGACCTAAAGGGCCTGGGTCCCATGTGTCAGGGAACACTTTGTGGTAAGGGTGTGGCCTTGAGATCATTATTTCAGGATATAAAAGAAGAATAAAAACTACAACAATTTAAAATATTCAGACTCCTGTCTCAAATAAAGGAAACTCTCTTTAATGAAAATACATATTTTAATAAGCCCTTAATATACTCTTGGGCATATCAGGTTTATTTCTATTAAAATTATTTATATTTTCTCAAAGTATTACTTCATAAATGAAATCTATTATAGATATACCGATGAAAAATTCTGTTCTACATTGGCTGACATAAATCAGTTTTTTCTTTTGCTTCATTGTTTAAAATAGTCACCTGTGCTTGTGAGGAATGCCTCTCTTACTTAAAAACTTTTAAGCAGAATTTTAAATTGGATATGGTAGAATTAACCTCAACTTTCAGGCAGAACTTTAAGACTTTAAGTTTGAATTTAAGAAGCCAGAACTCAATGTTTATTTTTAAATGTTTATTTTTATTCTTATCTTTCTTTCCCTTTCCTCTTGTTTTCCTTTCCTTTTTCTTCCCTCCCTTGCTCAGCATTGTGGCTGAGCAAGTAAATAAATAAGTATATCAGAAATAATGGAAGCCAAGTTTCTCACTGCCAGGTAAAATACTCACCAGTGAGGAAGGAAGAAGGCGAGAAAGAGCCATCAGTGTTGAGCTGGAATTAAAGAAAGCAGTGTAACCCGGCTGGTGTGGCTCAGTGTTTGACCATCAACTCATGAGCCAGGAGAGCGCGGTTGGATTCCCTGTCAAGGCATATGCCCAGGTTGCAGCCTACATCTCTCATCATTGATGTTTCTATCTCTCTGTCCCTCTCCCTTCTTTCTTAAATCATTAAAAACATAATTTTAAAAAAAGAGACAAGTATAAACCATGGTTTCATAATATACTAGAGGCCCAGTGCATGAGATTCTTGCACTGGGGGGCGGTGGCGGAGGTCTCTCAGCCCAGCCTGCACCCTTTCACAGTCCAGGGGCCCTTGAAGGATGTCTGACTGGCAGCTTAGGCCCTCTCCTCACAGGGAGCGAGCCTAAGCTGGCAGTCAGACATCCTTAGTGCTGCCGCGGAGGCAGGAGAAGCTCCTGCCACCACCGCTGGGCTCACCAGCCATGAGACCAGCTCAGGGCTTCCGGCTGAGTGGTACTTCCCCTGTAGGAGTACACTAACCACTATGGGGCAGCTCCTGCATTGAGCATCTGCCCTCTGGTGGTCAGTGCACATCACAAAGATTGGTCATTCCACTATTTGATTGATTTGCATATTACCTTTTATTACATAGGATTAGAGGCCCGGTGCATGAAATTCGTGCGGGGGGCGAGGGGGGGGGGTGGTCCCTCAGCCCATACTGCACCCTCTCCAATCTGGGACCCCTCTAGTGATGTCTGACTGCCCATTTAGGCCCAATTCCACTGGTGGAGTCTGGTCTAAAAGAGCAGTTGGCCATCCTTTTCACAATTCAGGACTGCTGGCTTCTAACTGCTTACCTCTGTGCCTTCCTGATTTCCCCTAACCACTTCTGCATGCCAGCCTGATAACACCCTAACCACTCCCCTGCCAGTCTGATTAATGCCTAATTGCTCCCCTGCCAGCCTGGTCACCCTAACTGCCCTCTTCTCTAAGCTTGATCTCTCCCAACTGCCCTGCCTTTCAGGTCTGATCCCTCCCAACTGCCCTCCCCTGCTGGCCTGATTGCCCAAAACTGCTCTCCCCTGCTGGCCTGGTCCCTCCCAACTGCTGTCCCCTGTTGGCCATGTTGTGGTGGCCATCTTGTCGCCACATGGGGGCAGCCATCTTTTACCACATGGGGGAAGCCATCTTGTGTGTTGGAATGATGGTCAATTTGCATATTACTCTTTTTTAGATAGGATAGAGGCTGGTGCACGGGTGAGGGCCAGCTGATTTTACCTGAAGGGTGTCCCAGATCAGGGTGGGGGTTCCCTTGGAACATGGGGTGGTCTGGGCAAGGGGCCTGTGGTGATTTGCAGGCTGGCCAAACCCCTGGTGACCCAAATGGAGGCCCTGGTATCTGGGATTTATTTATCTTCTATAATTAAAACTTTGTAGCCTTGAGGAGAGCCAAGCCTCCTGCTTTCTCCGTGGCTGCAGCCATTTTTGTTGGGATTTATTTATTAAATAGGAGGATATGCACAGAGAGACATAGTGTGTTTATACACGCCTGCCTGCTGATCGAACTCCTCATTGAGGGGACAATTTGCAAATTAGCTTTTTATTATAGAAGATATACACTGAATGGCCATGTTATTATGCATTCAGAGATCATAATAATCTGGCCACTCAGTGTATTTTCTAGTTCTGTCTATTGAGATCCAAAAGCAATGACACCCCAGTAGCAATGAGTACACTGAGCATTCAGATTTTGGTCTCTAAATACCATCCTTTCTAAAACAAACCAGGGCTTCTTGGAGAAAATGTTGATTCAACTGGGGTCAGGAAAAGTTCAAGATGAGCATGGGAGGAGAATTCATGTACTAGGTAAGTGGATGCTACATTGATGCACTCCCAGGACCAAACTGGAATTACAACTAAAATACAGAAAAACCACCCCAAATAATCAACTGAAAACTCACTGGAGAGAACCCTGATACCCAAGGACCAAAAATGGAAACTGCATAGAGACTGGTAGGAGGAGCGGAGAAACGAAAGGGCTGGCCAGGCTCCCACAGACAGCAGCTGAAATTCCAGAGGATTATCTCAGCTGTTGTGGGTTCCCACTGATAAGTCTGGAGTCTAATCCCCAGGGTGGACTTCCCAGGAAAGAGCACCTGAACTGAGAAAGGTGCCCGCTGAACACCTGCCTGTGAAGAGCAGCAGAGTTGTGATCTGCCAGAAGAGACAGCTGGAAATGCAACCCACACAATTTCGCATGCAGCAACTCATCTGATAAAGGGTTCATATCTAATATATATAAGGAACTCACACAACTTAACAAGGAAGACAAACAATCTAATTAGAAGATGGTCAAAGGATCTAAATAAATACTTCTCCAAAGTGGGCATACAGATGGCCAAGAGACATGAAAAAATGCTCATCGTTGCTAATCATCAGTGAGATGCAAATTAAAACAACAATGAGAGATGCAAATTAAAACTACCTCACACCTGTCAAGATGGCTACCATCAACAAATCAACAAATGACAAGTGCTGGTGAGGATGTGGAGAAAGGGAACCCTCCTGCACTGCTAGTGAAAATGCAGACTGGTGCAGCCATTATGGAAAACAGTATGGGCTTTCCTAAAAAATTAAATATGGAACTTCCAGTGATCCCACTTCTAGGAATATATCCTAAGAAACCAGAAACTCAAATCAGAAAGAATATATGCATCCCTATGTTCATAGCAGCACAATTTACAGTTGCTAGGATCTGGAAACAGCTTAAGTGCCCATCAGTAGATGAGGGGATAAAAAAGTTCTGGTACATTTACACTATGGAATGCTATGTAGCAGTTAAAAAGATGAATCTCTTACCCTTTGAGACAGCATGGAGGGGCCTGTGAAATTTTAAGCTAAGAAAAATAAGCCAGTCAGCGGAAAACAAAAGTATCACATGATCTCATTCATATGTGAAATCTAATGAACAAAATATGCTATTGAACAAAATAGATTCAGAGACATAGGAGCATAGAAGAGATTGTGGAGTCTCAGAGAGAAGGTGTGGAGGGTGGGTGGGAAGAAATCAACTAAAGAACTTACATGCATATATGCATAGCCCATGAACACAGACAATAGGGTGGTGGAGGCCTCGGGCAGAAGGGGGAAGGAATGAACTATAAGGGGTCACTGAGAGAAAAAAGTGGACATATGTAATACTTTGAACAATAGTAATTTTTAAAAAAAATATACATGTGTTATATCTTATTGTGCTGAAACATAAGGAAATGCTCAATGAATAATAAATTTAAAAATGCAAGAATCAGCTTAAAGGAACCCTCATTGCCAAATAGCAGAACATTTGGGCATCAAAATAAATAAAGATGATAATAGATTATGCTCCATTGAGTAAAATGGGAATCTATGACTTAATACAGACATGAATAGGTAAATAAGTGGAAACAATGATGGAAAATTCAGGTGGGAATGATGGTGAGCAAAGATTTGATGACAAATGGGATTTGGGTGTAGTTTCCTAAAAACTCCCACAAAATACTAATTAATTACATAGATTAATTGCTAATTAATTACTAGTGAATTTATATAGGTGTTTTTCTCTCTCTTTTCCATATCCAGTGTGGAGAGAAACTGGGTCCAGTTTCTGAATACAGGAGCTGGGGATTAAGAAATAAAGGAAATAGAAGAGAAGATGCAGAAATATAGAAGTGATAGCTGTGGCCAGGTGGGACATCTGTTCTCTCTGATGGAGAGACAGCGACTCCAAACCCAAACATGTTCAGCCTCATTGGTGAATATGTTTTTTCAAGACTCAGTTTTGCCAGGCACCTTGGATTCAGCCTGACTAAGATTTAAAGAATGCTTCAGGTGTCTTGCCTGGGGGTGCCCTCCACATCTCACCCTTTCTTTTGTTTTTAAGCTACTATACTAAAAGTAAAATTAAAAAATCAAGAATAAAGCTGTAGAAAGAACCAAGATGGCGGCATAGGTAAACACCTATTGTTCTGCCCTGAGCAACAATTCAAAAACTACAACATAACAACAAAACAAACATTACCCAGAATCACCGGAAAGCTGGCTGAGTGAAAGCTCCACAAATAAAAGTAAAGGTGGACACTGAGACTCAGAAGAGCTGCGGGAGCACAGCGTTGAAGACAGAAACAGGTTAGGAGCCGTCCTGGTTGCGCGCACAGGCTGTAGGGCTGGAGCAGCAACCCCGGCTGGATTTCGCCAACAGGGAGGGCGGAGACGTCCTACTACACAGATTCCCCAACGCCAGGCGAGGTCCAAGATCCGGGGTACGTGGAGACGTCCCACTGAACAGATTCCCCACTGCCAGGCGAGGTCCGAGGTCCAGGGGATGCACCCTGGAAGCCGGGTGCGGCAGAGGCTCCTAGTCTGCGGAGAAGCCGGGTAGCTGGGAAAAGAACTTTGCGCGCACAGAGGCCCAACTTGCTCCCTGGAAACCTTTCTCCTGGTCCCAGAAACCACCCGTTTTACAACCCTGGGCTAGACTTTGGGTGTGCAGACTCATTTGGGGAGAGGCAGAATTGTCTGGCAAGGGGAAGAGACTAGCAGCTTTCTCTTGGAGGTGCCTGCAACCATTCCCATCCAACAGAGACCCACACTCGTGCGGGCACACGCGCCCGAGCGCCGCATAGGATATAGCTGACACTGAGGCTGCCTGCTCAGCTCAGAGACTCCGCCCATCCAACCTGAACACAGTCTACCCTCACAGCCAATTGGCCTGGAGGTCAAACCCTCCTAGGGCTAACAACAACAAGCTGGGTTTAAATTAAAAAATACTGTACAACCCATAAAGGATTGCAGTAAGAGTACCCACCTCAAGTAACTGGGGAGGCTGTGCCACTGACCCTTAGAGGACATCTACCACATAAAGCAGCCACCATGCAGAGATATGGAAAGAAATCAGGTGTGAAAGAAATGGAGGAAAAAAGACGACTAGACATAGAGTTCAAAACCACGGTTATAAGGCTTTTCAAGAGGCTCCTAGAAAAGGCCGTTGAAGTTAATGAGAACTATGAGGAAATAAACAAGACCAACCAGGAAATGAGTGAGACTTACAAGGAAATGAATGAGACCCTCAAGGAAATGAACAAGATCTCTGAGGATATGAACCAGACCCTCACGGATATGAAAAAGGACCAACTAGAAATCAAGCATACACAGACTGAAATGAAAAATATTACACAAAGTCCTAAAAGCAGTCCAGAGGGCCACAAGAACCAAGTCAAAGATTTAAAATACAAAGAACCAAAAATCCACTCAGCTGGAAAAGCAAGAAACAAAACAAATTCAGATAATTGAAGATAGTGTAAGGGGCCTCTGGGACAACCTCAAGCGTGCCAACATCCAAATTATTGGGGTGCCAGAAAAAGAGAGAGAGCAAGTTAATGAAAACCTACTTGAAGAAATAGTGACTGAAAACCTCCCCGACCTGGTGAAAGAAACTGACTTAAAAGCCCAAGAAGTACACAGAACCCCAAAATATAGGAATCTAAAGAGGACCACACCAAGACATATCATAATTAAAATGCCAAGAGCAAAAGATAAAGAGAGAATATTAAAAGCAGCAAGAGAAAAACAATTGGTTACCTACAGGAGAGCACCCATGTGATTGTCAGCAGATTTCTCAACAGAAACTATGCAGGCCAGACGGGAGTGGCAAGAAATATTCAAAGTGATGAACAGCAGGAATCTACAACCAAGATTACTCTATCCAGCAAAGCTATCATTCAGAATTGAAGGTCAGATAAAGTGATTCACAGGTAAGAAAAAGCTAAAGGAGTTCATCACCACCAAACCAATATTATATGAAATGCTGAAAGATATTCTTTAAGAAGAGGAAGAAGAAAAAGGTAAAAATATAAATTATGAACAACAAATACACATCTATCAACAAATGAACATAAAAATCAAGTGAATTGATAGGCTGATGAACAGGATAAATTGGTGACTATAACAGAAACATGGACATAGAGAGGGAATGGACTGACAATTCTTGGGGAGGTTGTGGGAAGTACAGCAAGAGACTGGACAAAAATCTTGCAACAATGGGAGAGGACAGTGGGGAGGGGGAGGTGCGGGTGGAGGGTGGGATAGGTACAGGGTGGAGGGGAGATATAGGGGGATAAAAAAGGGGAAACAATGTAATTAATAAACTGAACAATAAAGATAAAAAATATAAAAAAAGAATAAAGCTGTAAATTAAAACAATTGCAAACAATGCCAATGCAAAAACTAAACTACATATATGTTATGATTTTAAAACTTGAACATCAAGAACAAAACTCTGGCTATTTAATAACAACAAAATAATGCTAATGCCATACAACAATAAAAGAGAAATTCAAAACTAGACATGTTAACATTTTTAGCTACTGAATGAAAAGGTTTCTTTTGCTGCTGTCCTATATTTACTCAGAGTCCTTGAACTTGGCTTTGCAAGACTTTGCAGAAGACTGGAAGCTATGAGTTGCTAGCATGAGCAGGAACATGATTGAAAAAGTAGCTTCAACTTCTTGTTTTTCCATAATCTGGTGTGCTTTAGTTTTTAACTTCTATAGCTGACCCCATATTGACACCTTTGTTGCTTGCATAGCTTTCAGTTTTCTTCTTCTTTCTCCACTTTGCTGTCATGGAGGCAACAGTCCTTTTGAGTGAAGGGACAAGGAGCTCCTCTGGGTCCGTTGTGGTGGTGGATGTAACGCTCTGGCACCCAAATTGGTTGCACTGCTCCTTCTGGAAAGATATAAAACACAACCTCTTCCCCACATTATTTCTGAATCTGATAAAACGCTTCTCTGGTTTGTGCTTCCTTCCACCTAGCTAACTTGGTGGAGGCTACTGTACAGAAGGACAGATGCCTTTCAACTGCTCTACCATTCTCTGCATCGCAATTTAAAAAATTTTTAAATATAAAGAGCATGACTGAGCTTGTTTTGAGGTGACACATAACATCCATCTCCCCCTTTTCGTTTTAATAATTGATTTTAAGAGTACAATTGGCTCTTTCTACTATTGCGTGATATCCATTTTGCCAGATTAAATCAGGTTTAAGTCCTAAGGGATTTACCCCTAATGCTAGCATAGGGAGGCGGATAACACACTGAGGATGTTGCTTTCAATAAAACATGGACATTGTTATTCTCAAATAACATTTTAAAAGCTGAAAAATAATTGAAAAGTTCCTCTGAATTAGTGTGCTCTATAGTAGCTGTTTCAATAATTTTGGCCATACTTACCACATAAGCACTATCACTCACTATAGGTTGACGGGCTCTGTAACAAAATCTGTTAAGGCATAAATAAAAGCTTGTATTTTTACTGAAATATAGGGGGTTTGAAGGACCTTTGCTCCCCTGCTGCAACAGATCCAGCCCTTCCAAAACTGGATCCATCTGCAGAAATGGTCAATGCCAGAGGTAAAACATTTCTTTTAATGTGTTAGAAATAAGGCAAGCCCCCAAGTCAGGGGTCCTGGTAGAACACAAAACATCATTTTGTCTTCTGTGTAGAAGAGTGTGCACATGTGGTCTGGAAGTGCACACTGAACTTCCTTGCCCTTGGTCCTGGGCAACCTGCAGCAATGCACAGCTGCTGACTGCTAGTATGGCAAGGCATGTTCACCATCTTTATTTCTGGACTATTTCGCCTCTGTTCTCATGGGCCACTGCTCTTTCTGTGGCTGGAACAGTCCTATCAGGTCCTCTCTGGGACCCTTTGTTGAAGGAATCTGTATGGGTTTTTAATATGACTGCTTTGGATTCATAGCATGTTTAGCAATTTTACTATAAGATGAACCATCAATAAAAATTTTAGTTAATACTTCAGTAACAGTTTTTTGTCCAGTTCAACTAAGTTTTTATGAATATTTCCTTATTTCAATTAGCCAAATTAAGTTAGTTTGAAATAAGGTTAATTTATTTTTAATTTTACATGTTCTAGGTTCTGGACAATAAATGACATTAATTAAACTGCTGCAAATAAACTTTAACTTTGCATAGAATTTATCAGGGAGGTAACCCCATAAATTATTTACCTTAGTTTAAGAAGCCAAATATATAGACTTAAAATTAATTATTAAGATGTTTGAAGAAAACAATCTACTTACTTCCTTCTAAAATAACTTTCATGCTACAGAGAGTTTAAGAATCTTTGTCTTTATTTATGCTAAAACAGCCCACAGGGCTACAGCTTAGAGTACAAGCCTATAGCCAGCCGAGTAGGTAGTTATAATACAAGCTCTCTTACAGTAAGGGTGACTACTAATTTACTGTCAGATTTAACATTTTAAAAACAATCTTAGTTTACCCTGTGAAACTAGTTAAAGAGAGTTCAAAATTTTAAAATTTCTCCTTTTTGATAAAATTATAATTATATTTTTAAAGTATCCTCTTAGGCTTATTTGCATATACAGAAGGATTATGGGAAGACTTCAGTAAATTTCCTAAAAGACTCATTTAAATTGCTTACAAAGACACTGGCTTTTCATTTAGCTGAAAACCTTGATTATAAATTAATAAGCTAATTTATTAAAGTCATTAAAGTAGATATCTTCATTTAAAAGCAAAGCAGAATTTAGTAAATGTTTAATTCATAAGCTGCAAATGTTGCCCCACCTCTAGCTTAATTAAGAATGCAGGAGGGACTGAGAGGAACCAAGATGGCGGCATAGGTAAACACCTACCTTACTGGCATACACAGCAATTTCAAAACTACAACTTAACGACAGAACAAACATCCAGAATCACCAGAAAGCTGGCTGAGTGAATATTCCACAAATAAAAGTGAAGATAGGACACTGTGACTCAGAGGAGCGGCGGAGGACAGCGTTGAAGATACGCGCGGAGAGAGGTTTGGAGCCATGCACATGTGAGCGGATAGGGTGGGTGACTGCAAACCCGGCTGGTTTTCTCCAACAGGGGAGACGAAGATGTCCCACTGCACTGATTCCCCAGGTCCGGGCGAAGTCTGGGGAACCCACAATGATACGGGGTAAAAACTGGACAGTGGGGAGGCACGCGGAAACTCGGGCACTGCCAGGGTCTGCAAGCTTGTGGAGAGGGGGAGCTTGTGCAGACTGCGTGTGAACTTGGGAACAGCAGAGCTGTGTGACCGCACAGAGAGGACTCATGACTTACTGTCTCGTTCGGGAAACCACCAGACTGCATTGTTTTACAACCCTAGGTGAGACGTTGGGTGTGCAGACTCATTTGGGGAGAGGCTGAACTGTCTGGCAGTGGGTGGAGCTCGGCAGCAGCTCTCTCCCAGAGGTGCTTGTAGCCATTGCCACCCGGCACAGAGTCCCAGGTGCCGCATAGGGCAGAGCCAAGAGACTCCGCCCATCTAACCTGAGCTCAGCTGAACCTCACAGCCAATTGGCCTGGAGGTCAAACACTCCTAGTGCTGGCAACAATAAGATAGGCTTATCTTCAACAAGACTGTGCAACCTATATCCACCTCAGGTAACTGGGGAGGCTGAGCCACTGTCCCTTGTAGGACATCTACCACAAAAAGCTAATCGACCAACTCAGGAAAGCATCCACCATGCAGAGAAATGGAAAGAAATCAGATGTGAAAGAAATGGAGGGAGAAAAAAAAAACACGACTAGACATAGAGTTCAAAACCACAGTTACAAGACTTTTCAAGAGGCTCCTAGAAAAGGCTGAGACCTACAAAGAAATGAACAAGACCTACGAGAAAATGAACAAGACCTATGAGAAAATGAACAAGACCTACGAGGAAATGAACAAGACCTTTGAGAAAATGAGCAAGACCTATGAGGAAATGAACAAGACCTACGAGGATATGAAAAAGGTCCAACTAGAAATTAAGCATACACTGACTGAAAAAAAAATGTTATACAAAGACCTAAAAGTACTCTAGAGGACCACAAGAATCAAGTTAAAGATTTGAAATACAAAGAGGTAAAATCTACTCAGCTGGAAAAGCAAGAAGCCAAAAGAATCCAAAAAATTGAAGATAGTGTAAGGGGCCTCTGGGACAACCTCAAGCATACCAACATCCGAATTATAAGGGTGCTAGAAAAAGAGAGAGAGCAAGACAATGAAAACCTATTTGAAGAAATAGTGACCAAAAACTTCCCACACCTGGTGAAAGAAATTGACTTATGAGTCCAAGAAGCGCACTGAACCCCAAACTATAGGAATCCTATGAGGACTACACCAAGGCACATCACAATTAAAATGCCAAGAGCAAAGGACAAAGAGAGAATATTGAAAGCAGCAAGAGAAAAACAGTTACCTATAAGGGAGCACCCATACGATTGTCAGCAGATTTCTCAACAGAAACTATGCAGGCCAGATGGGATTGGCAAGAAATATTCAAAGTGATGAATAGCAAGAATCTACAGCCAAGATTACTCTACCCAGCAAAGCTATCATGCAGAATTGAAGGTCATATAAAGTGCTTCGCAGCTAAGAAAAAGCTAAAGGAATTCATCACCACCAAACCAATATTATATGAAATGCTGAAAGATATTCTTTAAGAAGAGAAAGAAGAAAAAGGTAAAAATAAAAATTATGAACAACAAATACACATCTATCAACAAATGAATCTAAAAATCAAGTGAATTAATAATCTGATGAACAGGATAAACTGGTGAATATAACAGAATCATGGACATATAGAGAAAATGGACTGACAACTCTTGGGGAGAAAAGTGGTGTGGGAGGTGCAGCAAGAGACTGGACAAAAATCATGCACCTATGTTAGAGGACAGTGTGGGGGAGATGAGGGCAGAGGGTGGGGTGGGTACTGGGTGGTGGGGAACTATAGGGGGGACCAACGGGGGTACAATGTAATTAATAAACTGAACAATAAAGATTAAAATATTTTTTTTAAAAAGAGTGCAGGAGGCTACCAAGGTCAGGTTGCAAATGGTGGCTTCTTATCTGTTTTTTAGATTTTATTTAAATTCAATTACTTATAAAAATCATTGGCTTTTCAATGTAACTTAATTTATGAGACCTTCATATTTTAAAAATCTAATTTATAAAGTAACTTAAATAGGTATCTTTAATTTAAAAAGCAAAGAAACTTATTCAGTAAACTTAGTTTAGAGGTCTGATACTTACTGCTCTGATTTAAAATTCTGCTGTTGAAAAATTTTGGCTATATTTATTGTTACTTTATTTTGCCCTTCTTAGAGGAAAAACTTTTATAATATTTAACATATGCATATAAGTAAAATATATTGATTAATTTTATTTGATAAAACTTTCCATGCTATTTCAAGTATCAATCAGTTTAATTAAAAAATATTTCTTTTGAGAGAGAACAGACATTTGAAAATATTTCTGGGTCCTTGAAATGTCCAAAAGTTACTCTTAATGTCTTGAAACATATTTGGAAAGATCAAATATATATATATATTTATTTTATTTTTTTAAAAAATATATTTTATTGATTTTTTACAAGAGGAAGGGAGAGGGATAGAAAGTTAGAAACGTTGATGAGAGAGAAACATCGACCAGCTGCCTTCTGCACACTCCCCACTGGAGCTGTGCCTGCAACCATGGCACATGACCTTCTCCAGTATCGAACCCAGGACCTTTCAGTCTGCAGGCCAATGCTCTATCCACTGAGCCAAACCAGTTTCGGCAAAATATATATATTTGTATATATGATTTAAAGATTACATACTTAAATTATCTTAAAGAATATCAATTAAATTCAAACTGAATCATAGAATTAATCCTCTTTTTTGAATTAGACCAAGTAATATATTTTGAATTTCTAATTATCAGAGAAAACACAGAATTTTATTTTCTCAAAGAAAACAAGTTCTTATACTTTAGGCATGTTATTACCACATTTATATAATTTCTCTCAATTTAATTTACACTTTGAACTTTTAAAGCTGGCAAGTCAAATATTTAGCAGATCCTAGATTAATAACACTTTACATTTCTAAGACATAATCACTTAATAGCTTCAGTTCTGTCCTTTAGGTTTTTCTCATGAGGAAGCAAACTCAGATTATCAAACAAGTTTTTATCATTTAGTTAACAAGCCCAGGCTAGCCGCTTGACTTTTAAAGTGGTCATGATTTTCCTTTGCCTGGGGGAATTGAGTGGCAAGCCTGCAGGTATTCAAATGTAAATTATCACATTCCTCCTTTAAGATGGCTGCTGGCAGGAAACTGGTCTACCTGTATGCTGAGAAAAGGGAGTCTACCCCATCCTCCATTGACAAGAGTGTAGACAGTCTTTTCCTAGGCTACTTGATCTTTATAATTAATACATTGGTTATCTATATTTGAACAATTTTTGAGTTTCAAATCCAATTCTAATTATTTTAAGTCATTTACTTTGGATAAATAAATTCTTTTGCAACACAATTCACTGATTTCTTGAAGGCCTTAAAACTTAGTTTTTTAACACCCATCATTTTTTTTTTTTTTTGCCTTTATGCTTTTATTATTTTATTTTATTTTTTTATTGTTCAGTTTATTAATTACATTGTTTCCCCTTTTTTATCCCCCTATATCTTCCCTCCACCCTGTACCTATCCCACCCTCCACCCTCCCCTCCCCTTCCCAATGTCCTCTCCCATTGTTGCAAGATTTTTGTCCAATCTCTTGCTGTACTTCCCACAACCCTTTTCTCCCCAAGAATTGTCAGTCCATTCCCTCTCTATGTCCATGTTTCTGTTATAGTCACCAGTTTATCTTGTTCATCAGCCTATCAGTTCACTTGATTTTTATGTTCATTTGTTGATAGACGTGTATTTGTTGTTCATAATTTATATTTTTACCTTTTTCTTCTTCCTCTTCTTAAAGAATATCTTTCAGCATTTCATATAATACTGGTTTGGTGGTGATGAACTCCTTTAGCTTTTTCTTATCTGCGAAGCACTTTATCTGATCCTCAATTCTGAATGCTAGCTTTGCTGGATAGAGTAATCTTGGTTGTAGATTCTTGCTCTTCATTATTTTGAATATTTCTTGCCACTCGCGTCTGGCCTGCATCGTTTCTGTTGAGAAATCCGCTGACAATCATATGGGTGTTCCCCTGTAGGTAACCAACTGTTTTTCTCTTGCTGCTTTTAATATTCTCTCTTTATCTTTTGCTCTTGGCATTTTAATTATGATATGTCTTGGTGTGGTCCTCTTTAGATTCCTATATTTTGGGGTTCTGTGTACTTCTTGGGCTTTTAAGTCAGTTTCTTTCACCAGGTGGGGAAAGTTTTCAGTCACTATTTCTTCAAGTAGGTTTTCACTAACTTGCTCTCTCTCTTTTTCTGGCACCCCAATAATTCGGATGTTGGCTTGCTTGAGGTTGTCCCAGAGGCCCCTTACACTATCTTCAATTATCTGAATTCTTTTTGTTTCTTGCTTTTCCAGCTGAGTGGATTTTGGTTCTTTGTATTTCAAATCTTTGACTTGGTTCTTGTGGCCCTCTGGACTGCTTTTAGGACTTTGTGTAATATTTTTTATTTCAGTCTGTGTATGCTTGATTTCTAGTTGGTCCTTTTTTTTTATCTGTGAGGGTCTGGTTCGTATCCTCAGAGGTCTTGTACATTTCCCTGAGGGTCTCATTCATTTCTTTGTAAGTATCATTCATCTCCTTGTAAATCTCATTCATTTGCTGGTTGGTCTTGTTTATTTCCTGGTTGGTCTTGTTTATTTCCTGGTAATTCTCATTAAGTTGATCGGCCTTTTGTAGGAGCCTCTTGAAAAGCCTTATAACCGTGGTTTTGAACTCTATGTCTTGTCGTCTTTTCTCCTCCATTTCTTTCACACCTGATTTCTTTCCATGTCTCTGCATGGTGGCTACTTTATGTGGTGGCTATCCTCAAAGGGACAGTGGCTCAGTCTCCCCAGTTACCTGAGGTGGGTACTCTTACTGCAATCCTTTATGGGTTGTATTCAGTGTTTTTGAATTTAAACCCAGCTTATTGTTGTTAGCCCTAGGAGGGTTTGACCTCCAGGCCAATTGTCTGTGAAGCTCAGCTGTGCTCAGGCTGGATGGGCGGAGTCTCCGGGCCAAGCAGACAGCGTTAGCTCCACCCTATGCAGCCCCAGGGGCTCTGTGCCGGGGGCAATGGCTGCCAGCACCTCTGAGAGAGAGCCGCTGTGGAGCTCCACCGGCTGCTGGGGAATTCAGACTGTCCCCAAATGACTTTGCATGCGCAATGTCTCACCCAGGGTCGTAAAACAAAGCAGTCTGACGGTTTTCCGAATGAGAGACAAGTCGCGGTGCGCTCTCTACGCCGTCACGCAGCCGAGCTGTTCGCGGGAGAGCTGCCTTCTCCACAAGCCGGCAGACCCGGCAGCACCTGAGCTTCGGCGTGCCCTCCCACTGTCCAGTTTTCACCCCGTGTGATAGTGGGTTCTCTGGACTTCGCCCAGAGCTGGAGAATCAGTCCAGTGGGACGCCTTTGTCTCCCCGTTCGAGAAAACTGGCCGGTTTTCAGCCGCCCGCCCTCTCCGCGGCGCGCACTCCAAACCTCTCTCTGTGCGCGAATCTTTCAACGCTGTTCGCCACCGCTCTCCGGGTCACAGTGTCCTATCTTTACTTTTATTTGTGGAATTTTCACTCGGCGAGCGTTCTGGTGATTCTGGAAGGTGTTTGTTCCTTCGTTAAGTTGTAGTATTAAAATTGCTGATTATGACGGCAAGATAGGTGTTTCACCTTTGCCGCCATCTTAGTTCTCCATCATTAGCATTTAAAAAACCGCTCTTTATTATGAAGATGCCAGTCTGCAGCTGGAACTAGCCTGGATTCCGTCCTCAGGTTCATATCTGCCATCTCTTTAGGCTGAAAAGTCTTGGGTTTTTATTCTGTACATAGCAAAAGGTTAAGCTCAGATTAAAAACTCTATCTAAAATGTCCTAAACATGGACATTTGTGCACCTTGTTTTTAAACTGGCCTTTCCCTTTATTGTGTACAGAAATCCCCAATGCATTTATAGATTCTGTAAAAGTTTTAAGTCACTGTAGCTGGAAAAAACATGGCAAAGATGAGACCTTTTAAAATGGCCTTCTGGTGGGTGGCATCCATATTGGATCACCACGTCTCCCTTTCCCCACCTCCTTCTTGCTTTGGGGAAAATTCAGAGATGGTCTGGAGTCTATTGTTTTTATTTTATTTATTTTTACAATTTTTATTTATTTTTTATTTTTTAAGGAAAGAAAAGATTTTTAAGATAAAGAATGATTGGCAGTTGCTGAGAAAGTCCTTTAATCTTTTTTACTTGGTTACAAGTAGTTTGAGCCTCCAACAAAGGACATCACTTTTGGGCAAGTGCCTGCATCCAGCCATGAAGGCTGGGCAGCTGTGAGCAAAACGTTTCTTATCCTGCTCACAGTAATGCTTGCCTCTCTTTTCCTCAAACTCTGGCTCCCGCTTACATTTACAAGATAAATCTTTTTCTGGCGGGGTCTTAACTACAGTTTCAGGAACAGTGGATGGAGGCAGGGAAGGTAGAGGAGGCACAGAGGGAAGAGGTGGCATTCTTAGAGATTCGCACCCCTCATCTGTAGAGAGGCACTCCTCATCGGTAGAGAGATCTCTTTCTTGAGACCCTAAATTATCCATATTTTACACCCAGCTAATTTAAATTCACAACAATCCACTCCTTACCTTACCTTACTTTTCGTGTGCACACACTTCTAGGAGTGACCCCCTTGCTTCTGTCCTCTGTACTCATTCGCTGTTCTAGGCGCCAAATATAGATGTTTTTCTCTCTCTTGTCCACATCCAGTATGGAGAGAGACTGGGTCCAATTTCTGAGTAGAGAAGCTGGGGGTTAAGAAATAGAGGAAATAGAAGAGAAGATGCAGAAATATAGAAATGATAGCTGGGGCCGGGTGGGACATCTGTTCTCTGATGGAGAGACAGCAACTCCAAACCCAAACAGCAGCAGTTTATTGATATTCCACAATACAAAGGGGTTTCTCCAACATTAGGATCAAAGGAGTTTTGGTGGGCCCAGGCCCTATTCATTCCCCCATTCCCGGGGCAAGACTATATGTACATTTCAAAGCCCTCTGCCCGACACCTGAGACAAAGTTAAGGCCAAGGTGATAACATATTCAACCTCATTGGTGAATGTGTTTTTTCCAAGATGCAGTTTTGCCAGGTGTCTTGGATTCAGCCTGACAAAGATTTAAATAATGCTCAAAGTGTCTTGCCTGGGGGAACCCTTCACAATTTAAGGTGTAAAAACCTTAGATAGCAACTCAACCAGATGATAGAGGTTAACATCCTCAGTGAGGGACACAGGGACATCCCACACCTCTCCCTGGGATGTACAGAAAAGAGCAGTGTTTCTGGGTGTTCCTGCCAAGAATGCATGGCCAGCATGAGACCCTGGGGACACCGAATGGACGCAGATTGAGGTTCATTCATTCTACAGGATAAAAAGCTTGCAATCTTTACAGGCAAAGGACATGAAATACAGGAAAGACTGAGAGACTGGTCCAAATTGGAGGAACCTGAAGTGACAATAAGTGTTAACTAAATACAAAGCATATCCCAGTACTAGGAAGAAAAAAAAAACAACTACTATTGAGACTCGGCATTTGGAAAGTGATCTGTGTTAGACTTGGGTTGTGCTGACTGAGAGGTTTAGATACTGATTTTGCAGGAGAATGCCCTTGTTTCAGAAACACACCTGACTGCTCAGGAATGATGGAAGATCATGTCTGTCATTATCATGACTAATGATAATAGGAGAATGTGTAGAGAGCACAGATGATGGAGTACGTCTGAAATGCTTTCAAGGAAGAAACCAAAGAAAAGGGATTCCGGACATTTTGTACTACTCTGGCAACATTTCCTTAAATTTTCAATTATCTTCATTTAACGTATTTTTTAAATTTAAGCAAAAAGTAAGGGCAACTGAGTATGGATTTTACATTCCATAATAAAAGATAAAATAAATAACAATATTATCTTCAATTTATTCAGTGCCAAGCACTGTGTGTACCTTATCTTTTATCCTTAGAGGAATCATCTAGAGAGATATTTCTGTTCCCCTCTAAAGAGAAGATAATGGAGGTGAGTAGAGATTAAGTTACTGGCCTGAAGCCACTCTTCCAGTTAGAAACAGAGACAGGCTTAAACGGACAACTCAATCATCAAACCCCACTCTCAGCCCCAGGCCGAGCTGCCTGTGTGTGGGTGATCACAAATGTGCCACCATTACCAGTAAGATTTTTCATGGACCAGACTCTGTGCTAGGTGCTCCTCACACACGGTGTCTTGTCTAAGCTCTTACCTTTGCGATTTCTATTTCACACTTGGTTCAGTGAGGCCAAAACAGGTTGATTCATTCAGCTGGGAAGTGTGGGAGATGGTGTTTGGAAGCCCGCGCTGTCTGGCTCCCAAACTCCTGTTCAGCACCCCAAGAAAAGAGGAACTTCTTGCTGCATGGTAAGAGCGGAATAGGCACCGAGGAGGCAGGTTTCAAATTTTAGGGCCCAGGCTTTATAACAATGCTAATTCTAAAATGCCTTAGAGGCCATACATTGATCACCTTATTGATTGGGCACAGTGAGCACAATGCCTATGGCTCAGAGTGCATTTAGGAGCCCACCAAAATGTTATAATTTATTTTATTTTATTTTTTATTAATCTTTACCAAGGATATATTTCCACGGGAGGCCGCCTTCCGGGCTGCGGGCGCCTGCGGCCCCAGGCGAAGCAGGGGAGTGTCCTCGAGAAAGAAGGGGTGGGGGGGGGGCTGCTTTTCAAAGGCAAGAAAGAGGCTGCTGCAAAGGCTGGGTGCCATCAAGTGACCCCGGACACCTCCGAGGCGCGGTTTCACTCCCAACCCGGCTCCGGAGACCTGTGCCCTCCCTGCCCCTCCGCCCCTCACACACAGAGCAGGGACCCCTCTGTCCCCCTCCCCCAGCACCTGTGAGGGCAGAGCCCGCCTCCTGGGCCTCAGGCTCGGTCTCGAACCTGTCTGATGGGAGGCCCAGGCCTGGCTCTCGCCCTCCAGAAGGTGTCTGTACATGCCCGCCCCTCCCGCTCCACGCACACCCCTCTGCCCATCCTCCCCTCTCCTCCCTTCCCCTCCCTGCCCTCTGGTCCGAGCCCGGTGTGCCCCATGCCTGCAGTACTCGGCCCAATGGTTTGTACCGTCCAATAAACTCGCTGTGCTCCTGTGGGGAAAAAAGGGGGCGGGGGGGGGGAATGTCAGACTTTTCTCCATATCTTGGGTGGGTAGCCATTAGCCCTAGAAAGGCGGACTGTCTTTGGGTGGTAAGCTCTGGAACACCCAGGATAGTGGGTCCTGTCTTAAGACTGCATCCTTTTCCAAGAAGTGAGCACAAGGCCTAGATAGTCTACTCCTTATTGGAGGATTTGAGCCTTCTTTTTAGAGACCTATATGCTCTCTTGGCCAGGAAACTTAGGGTTTGTATGACGTGTTTGCATCCCAATTATTCAGTAGGATAACAGAGTAGTATAGGTCACCCACATATTGAATGACCTGCTTGCCCCCGAGTGATAGGTCTCTTAAAACCTCTACCAAGGCCTGGCCAAGTATGTGTGGCCGTCTCTGATCCTCGGGGAAGAATGGTCCATGTAAGCTGTTGTTTATGTTTTCTGGGCATCTATCCATTCAAAGGCAGACAAGAATTGGCAATTTGGATCTAATAGGATATAAAAGAAACCCTTTTTCAAGTCTAATACTGAGAACCATTGAGTTTGAGAGGAAATTTCCCAAAAATTGTATATGGATTTGGTACCACGGAGGTACAGAAATTACAGCCTCGTTGAGAGCTTTTAAATCTTGAACCAACCTATACCTTCCATCTTTTTTCCTCACAGGCAGGATAGGGGTGTTTCAGGGGGAATTACAAGGAGCCAGCAGCCTGTGACCAAGGAACACTGTAATAACCTTCTGTAGTCCTCCCTTGCTTCGGATTTATAGGATATTGCCATTTATTTGGAAATTTAGGATCCTTCAGTCTGATCATGGCCTGCTTTGATCTGTGGGCTCAGCCTGGAGTTGCCATGGCCCAGCTTCTGGTCTATGCCAAACCTCTTCCAGCTCCTCCTCATTTTACAAGTAAGGTCATAATTGGAACGGCACTCTCAGCATCTGCTGAAAAAAAATGGTTAAGGTTTGCTTTAAAAGATCTCCCTAACAATGGGAGAGGGGGGAGAACATTATGTCATTGTAGGAACTTGTGCACAAAAGTGGTCCCTCCCCACAGGCAATTTAAAGGTGGTGTCAAGTCCTCGGCCTGGGTGTTTGCCTGTGTACCCTTTGTACAATGCCACGGGCCGAAGAGAGAGATCCTTGCTGGGAGGTCAGCACAGAAGAGGCAGCTCCTGTGTCCACAGGAGATTAATGGGCCTTCCTGCCATTCCGAGGCTCCCTGGCTCCATCCCTCAGGGATGATGTTCTCAGCAGAAAACAGTGTGGAAGGAAAGCGAGAACTTATTAAGAATGCAAAGCAAGCAAATTTCTTACCAATACACGTGGCAATAGGGAATATCTGCAATAGTGTTGACAATAAAAAATAAACTAAAAAAATATATATACTTGGCATAAAGCACAGGTGGGCAACACAGCAAGTCTGAGTGCCCAGTGAGGGTTCAAGGGTTTATATTTTTTCTCCCTATAAGATTCAAGGTTCCCCTCTACAGGATAGACTAATTTTCAAGGTTCCCCTTTCACATTATTGTGGCATTGCCCAGAATTTATGAGAATGAAAGGACAAAGCAGAGCCATCCTCCATCTTGCGGGGCTGGTCAGCCCAACTCCCCTTCCCCCCTGCTGGGAGTGGCCACAAAGGTGCCAGGAATGTCCTAACTCTCCCAACCACAGTCTGAGCGGACCAATGCAGCCCAAGGACATGGCTTAGGTCCTAATAAGGCATAACCAAAGTACTGGTCACTTCCTGTTCTTGTGCTGTGAGACCCCCGCTGAAAAACCCTGACCTAATAAGGCTAACTCTGTAACCCACGTCACTTCTCTGGGACCACCCAAATGACCAACCCTTTATAACCTATTGTTCTTGCTGGGCTCACTCTCTTGTCTCGCTGCTGTGCGAGATGGAGGCTGAGGGCCAAACCCGGGTTTGAATAAAGAAAAGGTTCCATGCTATTGCAGCCGTTTTCGGCTCCCTGGTGGTCTTTGGGGATCACGAAATCTGGGCATAACAAGAACATCTGGGGATTTTATCTTGGCAAGTCCCAAGATAGCTGACTTTCTGTTCAGTGGATGAGCTAAATCCCCCTTCCCCTCCTACTGCCCTAGCAGCTATCTATCCTGTCTAACTATTATACTCAAAGTCAAAAGAGATGATTCTTTAATAAATAAATTGTGAGAGGACTAGAGAAGGGAGAAACCATAAATTTTTAAAATCTGAGGCTTATTAACCAAACTTAATATATGAATATTGATTCAAATTTTTTAAAAAATTACTGTAAAGGGACTGCTAGAAACTTTGACATAGACTAGATACGTAATGATAATAAGGACTTATTATTGATTTTATTATTGAGATTGGCATTAAGATTATATATTTTAAAATCCTTACCATTTAGAGAGATAAACTAATATTTAGGAAGTGCTGTGAGATGGTGTGTGGGATTTACTTTAAAAATATAACAAATCTGTCCAGCTGGTGTAGCTCAGTGGTTGAGCATTGACCTATGAACCAAGAAGTCACGATTCAATTCCTGGTCAGGCAAATGCCTGGATTTCAGGCTTAATCCTCAGGGTGGGGTCTGTGGGAGGCAGCCAGCTAATGATTCTTTTTCATCATTGATGTTTCTATCTTTCTCTTCCTCTCCCTTCTATTCTGAAGTCAATAAAAAAATATTTTTTTAAAGTATGGCAATTCAGTGGCTAATGTTTAAAGTTATAAATATATTTTTAAAAGTTATAAAATTATAACAAAATAATATAGAAACTGGGTGATATGCACATAGACATTCATTAAACTACTTTTCCAATATTTTTATTTGTTCAAAATTCTTCATTATGAAACATTTAAAAGAAAAAAGACAGAGATGCCAAGTCAGAACTAAGAGGTATTCGAAGACCCAACTCCTCCAGGCCTTAATCTGTCTGCAGGAATCTTAATCCTTAAACGCCACACCTTACCCTGAGCACACTGTGAACAGTGCAAGCAGCCAGCTGGGGAGTGAAAAGAACATTCCACTGGGAGCAAGAACCTCATGTGTGGTAAGATCTACCTTTGTCCATCAGAGCTGTGACTCACAAATGTTTCCCTTCATGCATTTGATTTCTTCACTTGTAAAATGAGGGAGTTATGCTGAATAAGTGGTTTATCAAACTTTAAAAAAATGTAGGAATAGAAAATACTTGTTTTTCAAATGAACTCTTCTACAGAAGTCTGGCATCTGAAACAGAAGCACAGCTGTATGATTTGAAAAGGACGATTAAAAGACAGCAACAACCCCCACCAGGTGGCTCCGTTGGTTGGAGCGTCTTCCCATTCACCAAACAAACAAACAAACAAACAAACAAGAAGGTTGAGGATTCAATTCCCAGTCAGGGCACATGCCTAGGTTACAGGAGCATACAGGAGGCAACTGATCATTGTTTCTCACATCAATATTCCTCTCTCTCTCTCTCAAAATAAATGAACATATCTTTTTTGAAAAGATAGTGATGACCCCAACTCAGCAGAGAGGTATGCAGGGATTAGGGTAACCGGCCTCCACCCCCTCACCCCAAAGTCTCTGAGCTCCTGGTGTGAGAATAAACAAGTTATCTTTTCTATAAAAGAACAGTTTAGACAGCCACCATTTTGGACTGCGTGAATTGGTAGCTACCATGTTGGCTGCATGGCTTGCAGCTCCCCTGGGGGCTGCCATCTTGAAACACCAAAGACCAATCACTCCCTTTGAATTAGCCAATCACAAAAGACTGTGCACCTGAGCTCCAATCAAGAACAAATGACGGGTCATGTGCGTAAGGGATTATAAAGCCCAGCAGCCTGCCTGCTGGTGTCCACACGTTTCCAGACATGTGTGTGCACCCTTCTCCATAGCAGTAACTGTTTGCCTTGCTGCCTGGCTCCCGGGTGTTTTGTATTCTACCAGAACCTATGACTTGGGGAGCTTGCCTTATTTCTAACAATTTGGGGGCATGTCCGGGATACCGTCTGTCGCCACAGGATAAATGGACTCCTCTACTGAGGTGGTGCACCGTGCTCCCAAGTTGTGGTGGCCTTGGTGAGGAGGGACAGCCATTACTCCTGGGCTGACTACAAGCTCAGGATTGAGAGTCAGCTAGCAACACAGGAAGGGCCCAAGCAAGACCCGCAGGATTCAAGTAACCTCATGCATGAGCCAAGGAGGAAATGGACTGAGTTCTGCTTTGGTGATTGGGTGTCCTTGGAGGTCGGGCGTATGTGACTGGGGTGTGTCTCGGACATAAAGCGAGTACAGAGTTCTGATCTGTGGTTCCGTTCTCCTATGAGGGAAGTGGACAGAGAGAGATGAAGCAGATCTCAGGGAGTACAAGAAACCTCCAACATGGAGGGTTGAGTACATAGTCACAAGGGACCTGCCAAGGCTGGGAAACAGAAATTTTAGGCCTAGAGAATCTGGGGAGGCAAGTTCCGAAACCAAGGACAGAGATGTTGCTCTTTGTGTAAACATGTAGTGCTGTGCACGGCTTTATGAAAGTGTGTGCTGATGTTTTATGTCTAGGTTTCTTACATTTGTTTTTCTGTTTACGTAGCTAGTGAAATTTTTGTCTATATGTCTTAGATGAATTTAAAAGTGTAACATTTGTAAAGGTTTCAATCCAGGGGAGTGCAAACTAAGGAAGATAACTGAAAACCATGATCTTCTCCACCTGAGGCAAAGTGGGAGGGTTCCAAGCAGCAGAATGGAAGAAGGTACTTGGGTGCTTGGGAACTGGGAAGGGGGGAGAAATTTGCAAAACTCCGCCCAGCATCATGTCCATTAAATATCCAGTTGTCAGCGTTGGTATTAACCGGGATGGGAGCAGAATGGAACAGGAACTGGGCCAGAACGGGACATGGATGGGACGCCGGTGGCCAGTGCCTGCTTGTGACATCACAAACCCACACAGGCCAGCATAGGCGGGGAACTAAGGCTGAGAAGGGAACAGCAGCAAGAGAATGGGCTGCATTCCAAGGGTGGTCCTGGAGGCACAGGACTCCCAGCCAGATCACTGTGTCTTTTTTTTTTTTTAACAGAAAGGACAGTCATAATTGACAGCATATTATTAACCTTATTGAGGTTAATAAGCCTCAATACTTTCACATTGAATTACCCCTGTTAGTAAAGGAAGAGAAGCCTGAAAGAGAACAAGGTGGACAGACAAATGGAATCCCTTGAATTGCCTTCCCCCCTCCCTGTGTGACCCAGGAACTATCTGAGGGAAAAGCCAAGATGGCGATTTACAATCCTAGCCTCCCCCTCAGTGGAAGAGCTATGGTGATAAGGCTCCAATGGCCATGAGGTCACTGCACCTCAGAAACCAGCTTTTCTAGGCTGTGAAAGGAGTTGGAGCAGTAACAAAATAAAATAAAATAAAATAAAATAGTTAAAAATGCTGCTAGAAGACCCAGCTGACTAGCTAGACTAAAAGAAGGGGGAGTGATTTGAAAGTCAGCTATGGCTGTCTGAGAAAGGGAGCTCATGGCTAGCCCTGGTGTGTTCCCAGCAGATGTAAAATTTGTGGGATCTTAACAACCCGGACCATAGAGGGCGCCTGAGAGACCTTAAGAAGCTAAGCATTAAAGTAATTAGGAAAGCAGTGCCCGGTCTCAGAACCTAAATAAATCCTTTAATATTCAACAAGGCAAAGAAGGGTCTTCCGAATTTACCAAGACTAAAAGATAAATGAGAAAGCACTCTGGGCCAGACCCTGAGAACCTGTTGGGCCAAGAAATATTACAAATTACATTTTGTCACCAATAGTTGGCCTGACATCTCAAGAAAGTGGCCTAGGGAAGGGCTGCCCAGAGGCCAGAAACAGAAGGGGCAGCACTGACCTTAGATGATGTATCTCTAAGGAATAATGTAGCAGTTTATACATAATTTTCCACAGTCTTTGGTAACTTAAAACTTCGGAGTTTGCTGAATTAAATAATAAAATTTATTAAATATCTAGGTATTTTTAAATGAAATATTAATGATTGCCTCATGAAAAATCTAGAGGATAGATATGAATCTATTAATTAAATGTCTTGTATTTTATTTGAGATTTATCCTTAAAATATGTGTATTACTAATCTGAGAAATGCTAAGTATTTAACTTGTCACCTAAAATTTGAGGCTTCTAAGAGTTAAAAGTTCAAATTCAGTTGGGAGAAATTATATGGTTGTAAAAATGCATAAAGTATAGAAATTCATTTTTGAGAAAAATCTTGTAATTTCTCTGGAAAATTAATTCAAAATATATTGTAGTCTTTATGTGTAATATGTGTAGTAAAATTTCACCTGGGATGTAATATTTTATTGGTCTGATTAAAGAACAAGAGGATTGATTGGTCTGAACCAAATTTTTAATATTAAAAAAACTGGTTTAAATTTAATTAATGTTTTTTAGAATTATTACAAAAAGTGTGTTGATAAATGTTAATCTAAGAGATGCTGGATGTTTACTTTTTGTAAATTATTGAAAAATTAAGGTTTCTAAAATGAATTCTAATACATTAAAAGAAGGTCTGTACACACCTTGCCATGCTAGAAGTCGGCAGCTGTGCGTGGCTGCAGGCGGCCCAGGACCATACCAGAGAGGATGGATTTTGCATTGCCACGATGTGTCCACCATCTGGATACCATTGCTGACATGTACACATGAAGAACTATTTGACATTGAAACTGGGACTCAGAACAGTTGGACATTGAAACTGACACTCAAACTTTTTTTGCTCTTATACGTTTGTTTTCAGTATGCAGAGGCAAGATATTTTTCAAGAAAAGAAACAGGGGGAAATGATTGATATAGAGGCAGGGTGGCCTCGAACAGGCTGTCAAGCTACAGGGGGAAGACTGGAGTGGAGGGGAGGCAGATGCTGGGGATAGATCAACTGAAGGACTTGTATGCATGCATATGAGCATAACCAATGAATGAAAGACACTGGGACGGGGAGGGGGGCAGGTGGGGACATGTGCTGGGGGGTAAGGGAGGCTGGGGGGAGGATATTGGGGGGGAGGAAAACATGTACTACTATTAAATATAAGTTATATTGTAAATAAAATAAAAATAAAATAAAATAAAAAATAAAAAAGAAGAAGGTCTGTACAAATTGCTGATGGTGTGACAGAAAGAAAGAATATCGGAATAGAGATGCTTAATCGAAGGACTGAGGCCTGGTTATGCATTTTGAAGGAAAAAGAAGGTGGCTTCTAAAGGTGGTTATTTCTGGAAATTGTAAAAATGTCTTTGAAAGTTGTAAGAATGTCTGTGGAAATTATAAGAAGTTTATAAAAAAAGAAATCTTAATAGGAAATTGATTAAATGGAACAGGCCAGTAAGCCAGGACAGAGCAGGGAAACTGAAATATTAAAACAGCAGTTTGAAACCATCTAGAAAATTCTGTCTTTCCTCAACCAAGGACACTTAAGAGTCAATGATTTGCATTTTGCAAACAGAGGGTAAATAGCTTATGCCAAAGTACTCAGGAAGATTAATGGGAGAATTCCAATTAGTGTCATTTGTTGTCCACACCCAAGGACAAATGAATTTAGAAAATAAGCCTTATTTTTATAAGTTCTTTTCTAGTAAAATAATTATGTTATATTTATCAAGTATTTAATAAAAAGATTATCTTTATCTTTTAATCATAGAAACTGAAGTTTGCTGGCCTATGTTCCCATCTAATACACTTTAACATGTAATCTTGTGGTAAAATCAAGTTTGACAACCTTGTTAGGGTTTGAATTTTAAGAAACGGCTTTTTGGGTTTTTTACCTAGAGTTGGCTGTAGGTGATCCCAATAGGCCGGGAATGCCTCAAGATCTCCCTACAATGGAAACTAGGGACCAGTTTCTTCAGAACTGTGCGCTGGGTATCTCTTCTACTTTAACTCTCAGGTTAGAAGGCCTCCTGACCCAAGGCCCTCTTCAGTTTCCAATTTATCACCAGTGACAGGAAGACTATGTCCTAATCAAGACTTGGAAGGGAAGCAGGTTGGAGCCCTCCTGGGAAGGACCTTACCTGTCTTGCTTACCACAGAGACTGCCGTTCAGACCGCAGAGCAAGGTTGGACTCATACACACGGGTTAAGGGCAGACACATCTCAACTTGAACAGCCGTACCAGGACATAAAAACTGTGAAGTGTCTTAACAACCATCATCTACTGGGCTCTATTTGCTTAAGGAATCTGCCAAATTGCAGGGGCTTATAATGAGGGCTGGAGAAATGTGTACAATCTGGATCATGCTTACCCAGTTAAGGTATCGGTTATAGATAACCTGAATGACTTGGATATTTCAGACTTTAGGTCAAAAGATTAGCTAGAATCTAATAGATGTCACAGGACAAGATCCCCTAGGCCACTGCCACCACCATGCAAATAGAAGTAGGATATAAGGGAATGAACACCTAGGTGGAATGGATTAAATATTCTGTATACACCCTAAATAAAAGCGACTGTTACACTTACGTGGCAGGAAGTCTAGAGACCCAAGTGGTCCCATTCCCATTTGGTTAGACCTCAGACAGTAACGGGATGGAATGTGTGCTTGCCTTGTACCAGGAGGAAACCATCTGGGGAACCCCTTCCTGTAAGACTCTCGCTCTGTTGTTCCCATTCAACAGAGGTAAAGAGCTAGGACAACAATCAGGCCTGTCCTCTGATGTAAACTATACCTCCTGCCCCTCAAGGAGGGGACAGTGCTTAGAGTTTATGAGGAATGTATCCGGGTGTGTAAATGGCCGAGTATCCTCAGAAGCCCATCGTGTTGATGTCTGGTGGTGTCATGGGGGACCCTGACTTGTGGCCTTGCCCAGAAATTAGAGTGGACCTTGCACTCTGATATAGTTGGTTATCCCTTTTATGTTGGCATATCATAAACCTTTTTTAATGGACAGACTAGGAAGAGGAAAGAGAGTCCAGGGGGCTCCTTTGATCACCATATACTCACATTGGGGTTCCAGGAGGAGTGCCAAGGAGTTTAAGGCTAGAAATCAGATTGACACAGGGTTTGAATCTGTCCTGTGTTGGTGGCCCACTGTGAACAAGAATGTGGTGGATTATTTATATTTTCTAGAACCAGCAAAGGCTTGTTAACTAGGCTCGAGATGCAGCAAACGGCATAGTGAACAGCTAGATGCCAACAGCAGGGTGCCCTGGGAAAAGAGGCAGAAGAAGGAGGAAGGTATGTGATGTTGGGTCCAGTGCTGTGCATTCATTCTTAACAACACATCAGAGGGACCATCACTGAGCCTAAGGCACTGGCAGTTTTAGTGACAAGTGAACTGGAGCCTGGGATTGAGGTCCTTTCTCTGATGCACTGGAGCTGTAGTTGGCAAACTGTGTCTTGCAAACCACATGCGGCTCTTTGGCCTCTTGAGTGTGGGTCTTCCACAAAATACCACGGCCTGGGCAAGTCTATTTTAAGGAAGTGGCGTTAGAAGAAGTTTAAGTTAAAAAAATTTGGCTCTCAAAATAAATTTCAATCATTGTATTGTTGATATTTGGCTCTGTTGACTAATGAGTTTGCCGACCATGCACTAGAGCAATGGTGTTCACTTTACCCCTTTGTTTAGGAGCTACAGTGATGGGATGTCACATTATCCCATGTCTTATCCAAAGATTAATTGAAATAGCATTGACCAGACAGCAAATTAGTCTCTTCCTAGACATTACAGAGCAGAAAAGTCAATGGATGTCAGCCAAGTTTGAAGAAAAGAGTTTAAATAAAGAAAAGGGGGGAATTGTGAGAATAAACAAGTCATCTTTTCTGTCAAAGAACAGTTTAGACAGCCGCCATTTTGGACTGCATGAATTGGCAGCTGCCATGTTGGCCACATGGCTTGCAGCTCCCCTGGAGGCTGCCATCTTGAAACACCAAAGGCCAACCCCTCCCTTTGAATCAGCCAATCTCGAAAGACTGTGTGCCTGAGCTCCAATCAAGAACAAAGGACGGGTCATGTGCGTAAGGGATTATAAGCCGAGCAGATTGCCTGCTGGTGTGCACATGCTTCCAGACCATGTGTGTGTACACATAGAAGTAAATATGTTTGCCTTGTTGTCTGGCTCCCGAGTGTTTTACATTCTACCGGAACCCCTGACTTGGGGGGCTCGCCTTATGTTTAGCACTGGTAGCCAAGGAGAAAAGCCACTAGGCTGCATCATGAGGGTGGGGACGATATTAAAACCAACTCACGGTGTGCTTACTTTCCTTGGGCTCTGTTAGACACACCATGTACATGTTACTGTCCCTCATAAGAACCTGAATGAGGTGAATGTGATTTTCATACCCAGGTTATAGATGGACAAACTGAGGCCCAGAGAGATTCTGTGTCTAGTATCACACAGCTAGCAATGTGGCTGAGCCCTGGCCTCAAACTGTGTCCACCACACAGCCCTGGCTCACAAAGACTCCCCCTCTCCCCATCCCTCACCAACCTCCAGTACTTTCACTTTCTCTCAATTCTTTACTAGGTCATTTGTTCCATGAAAACAGAAAGTGGCGTGATATTTTATAATGTTTCTGTCTCTCTTCCTCTCCCTTCCTTTCTGAAATCGATAAAAAAATATTTAAAAAAAATAGATTTGGAGGAAAATCAACACGTCAAGTAGAGTTTTAAAACAAACACCAGCAATTACTCTTGCTGTGTCACACAACAGTCCATGTGCGTTTCTGAGTACCTCTGCCCGTGTACTGTCTAGGCATCATCCAGTGGGGATGAGCGAGGGCAAGGGAAAGGCCATTTCTACCTGCCAGGATTGGATAGTGTTCCAGAACTCGAAGGACTTGTCTTTGCTGTAGAAACCTAGGGAGACTTCATGCCATCTGGCCATGGAGGTGGGCCCTCGAGGTCAGCCTGAACCAGTGATTGCAAGATTTTGTATGTTTGGGACCCTATGAAGCTTCCATACATGGGGGCTGAAAAGGGGCTGCAAAAGCAAAGACATTAAACACAACACATGCATGTTATTTATTATGATCACTATTTCACCCAAGTAAGAATATCTTAGCATTAAAAATAAAGGGATAACTCGGCTGGTGTGGCTCAATGATTGAGTGTCAATTTATGCACCAGGAAGTCATGGTTTGATTCTCAGTCGGGGCACTGCCAGGCTTGCAAGCTTGTTCCCCAATGGGGGTTGTTCAAGAGGCAGCTGTTCAATGATTCTCTTTCATCATTAATGTTTCTAACTCTCTCCCTCTCTTTCTCTGAAATCAATAAAAAATATTTTTAAAAGACATAAAGAACAATGTTTTCAATGAATTCGATTTTGAATTAATGGAAAATTTATTGTGTGTTTCTTTCTCAATTGACAGGACAGTGACAACTGTAAGTGGCTGCTGGTCCCTGTGAGCACTTTCCGTGTGCTAACTGCTTCCCCATGTCTGACTCGGGACTGACAGTTGTGGGGTATTGATCAAGACTCAGCACACACAGGAACCTCCTGCCTGCCCCCCAGCAGCCTTCTCCCAGAGTGGCCTACTCCCCGAGCCGGCTGTAGGGCAGGTGGCAGGGCTGCTTGCCTCTGGCCCCTGAGAAATAGACACATTGCAGGAAGCAGGGAGGCCACTGTCACCTGCCTGCTGGCACTGTCGGAAGTGTGCTGGGTGTGGAGAGGAAACAGTGTGAATTGGAGGAAAGTATAAATCCTGATCGTGCTCAAGGGTGGGGGCAATGAGTTCCTGACTTCCCCACCACCACCCCTCTCCCCGCCACCCCCATCCCTGCCCGAGACCCAGCCTTCCCTTGTCACTCTGAGCTGGGGAGCAGCCAGAGAGAGGCAGTGAGTCACAGATGCTACCAGCTTATGAGCCAAGTCCACTCTCACGCAGATGTTCTCTGGCTGAGCCGGAAGGGCTAAATCTGGGCGGCAGGGCCATGGCAGGAGCTCAGGGTCCAAGAGCTTTCTGTAAGCTTGCTAGGCACTTTGGAAGGTTCCATCCAGATCAAGAGTTTTCTCATACACACTACACTCCAAGGTCAAGGTTAGGCCATTTCTTCCCAGCTGGGGGACTTCTAGCAAACTGCTTAATCACTCCACACCTTAACTTCTTCAACTACAAAGAGGGGATAATGATACTTCATGAGAATGTCACAAAAGGGAACTTAGACCCTTTTAACACTCACTGCTTTCCCATGGACCTAGAACTAGATTCAAATTCCTGAACCTTGGTCTCCAGGCCCTATGTGGTCTGGCCTTGGCTTCTCTCTCCCACCCCATCTCCTGTCACTCTCCCATGCAATTTGCTGGGTCATTACAGTCACTTAATTATGCCCAGTTCCTTCCTGCCTCTGTGCCCTTGCCTTTTCTGTTTCTCAGCCTGGAATGTTCTCTCCCCACTGTAGAGCACCAGCTTTGCTTCTCAACATTCAGACTCAATTCAAAAGCTGACAACTCTAGGAGGCCCTACCTACCAACACAGGGCCCCCATGCCTTTCCTTCTCCTGCCTCACTTCCTCTGCACCAGGTCCTGCTCCATACACTGTGCGTATATGTGTTTGTTGTTTGCCTCAGTTCCCAGAATCAGGCCTCACAGAGGAGGAACCTCGGCTTATTTACCACTGTAGCCTCAACTCCTAGCACAGTACCTGGCATGTTTGTTGAATAAAATTGTGTCCTTTTTATTGCAAAGAAGAGTTCCTGAGATACCATTTAAAACACAGAGAGTAGTGAGGGAGAGAAGTAGGAATAGTAAAATGCCATTGTAAGTTTAAGTGAAACTGGGTATCCAACCAGAACTAGAATACACTAAAACCCAAATTCCTTCCTCCTGACCCTTACTATTCTTGTTCTGTTTGCTATTTTTGTTTGTTTGTTTGTTTCATTTTTTAATAAACTTTTATTGTTCAGATTATTACAGGTGTTCCTCTTCCTTTCTCCCATAACTCCCCTGTACCCAATCCTCGACCCCACCCCATGCCCTTACCTCCCCTAATTGTCTTCATCCATAGGTGAAGAGATTTTTGTCCAATCTCTTCCAGCACCCCTCACACCCTCTTCCCCCTGATAATTGTCAGTCCACTCCTTTTCTGTGTGTCTGATTATATTATACTAGAAGCCCGGTGCATGAAATTCATGCACAGGAAGGGGGTCGCCTCAGCTTGGCCTGCACTCTCTCCAATCTGGGACCTCTGGCTCTTCACTACTCATCTGCCTGCCAGCCTGATCCCCCTAACTGCTCTCCCCTGACAGCTTATTTGCCCTAACTGCTCTCCCCTGCTGGCCTGGTCCCCCTAATTGCTCTTCCCTGCCTGCCTGATTGCCTCTAACCTTCTCTGCCTTGGCCCCGCCAACATGGCTTTGTTGGGAAGGATGTCTAGAAGGACATCTGGAAGGTTGTCTGGAAGATGTTCAGTCTAATTAGCATGTTAGTATAGTTGCCACCTTGTCCTAAAAATTCAGGTTGTTCCCAGGTTTTCCTATCATGGAAGGGGAGCCCGCAGTAGCATCCTGGGTTCTGACCAGGGCTTATGTGCTTGTGCTTTATCTCAGCAGATGTGATTCCTAGAAGAAGACTCTTGGATATACCTTGAACGTTTCTATCGAATTTTCCAAATCATCCTCCAAAAATGTTGAACCACTTTAAACTCCCACCAGCAACCATGCATGTGCCCTCCATCCCACTTTGATGCCAATATCATTGATTTCTCCCTAGAAGCTTCCCTCCCGTCAGCCAGGACTTCTTGGTACTTGAACGAACCTCATTGTTCAGCTGAGGACTTGATTTCCGAGATAGAATTATGGCAGAGGAAAAATAGTTTTCCTTTACCTTTCTGAGTTCTTAGTGGAGGCCCTTGTAATGAAAGACAGATCACCAAGAGAAAAACAAAAGTTCATTAACATGTGTACCTTATATACATGTGGGAGATCCCAGGGAAAAATGAGTAACTCCCCAAGGTGGCTTAGAATGCAGATTTAAATACCTTCTTCCTAAGGAAAGGGGACGGGAGATATAGGCCTCTTAGTGGAGAGTAAATTATTTTTAGGAAAGATGAATGGGGGGGAGGGGATAGTTTGTAACAAAGTTTGGGTGTGATATCAACTTCTACTCTCCTGTCCTGTGACAGGAGTCAGTCTTCTCTGTCTGATGACACTTCTCCCATCAAAGGGACCTAGGACATGTAAGCTCCTTTAGGGGGGTCTGATTTTAGGGAGATCAGGAGACTTCAGTGAAATCTTCCATGTGCATTTGCTGTTTTTCAAGCATCTACAGTTCAAGATCATCACTATAACAACACAGCATATGTTGGGGTGGCATGTTCTCTGACCTTCAGAATAAACCCAACAAATGCTTGTATTCTCTCTTAGATGATTTGCCACAGTAGCATTATTCCCTGGAGAGGGTATTCTGACTAGACCTTCCTGGGAGTGGTCATAAAATTACCCTGTGTTTGTAGGAAGGTGTTGGTCCCAGCACTAAATAATCCAGGGGCAGTTTTCTCATCTTGTGGAAAGGAAGATAAAGTTATGATAGTTTATCTCCCTTCCACAGGTTTCTTGCAGGTTTGTGTCTCTGCTGCCCAACCCACACCCCTCAGCAACCCAAGCACCTCTGCCTCAGGCCTTGGGCTGCTGGGTGCCAGGCCTGAGGGTTTGTGTCTCCAATCCACCCCTCCCACCCTCCCAGCCCCAGGTTTACTAGGACAACACTTGGGGCTGCTGGGAGTTGGCCTCCTTGCTGGTTTTGTGGCTGTGACCCCGACCTCCGCGGCCCCCAGTGCCGCCGCGGCCCCCAGTGCCGCCGCGGCCGGGCTTCAGGCTGCAGGGGGCCGGATCCCCTGCTGGGCCTGGGGCTGGGATCCGGGACCCCTGCCACCCCGCCATGGCCAACTCGGGGTGGATGGGGCCCACTGCCATCTTGGTTGGAGGTTAGTTTGCTTATTGCTCCTATTGGCTGGTAGCATAGTGAGGGTACAGTCAATTTGGATGTTTCTCTTTTATTAGATAGGATTCATCAGTCCATACTGTTCATCAGATTTTTCATTCACTTGATTTTTAGACTCACTTGATAGGTATGTATTTGTTGTCATTTTGTTGTTCATAGTTTTTATTTTTACCTTTTTCTTCTTCCTCTTCTTAAAGAATACCTTTGAGCATTTCATATAATCCTGGTTTGGTGGTGATGAACTCCTTTAGCTATTTTTTTTTTTTATCTGTGAAGCTCTTTATCTGACCTTCAATTCTGAATGATAGCCTTGCTGAGTAATCTTAGTGGTATGTTCTTGCTGTTCATCACTTTGAATATTTCTTGCCACTCCTGTCTGGCCTGCATAGTTTCTGTTGAAAAATCAGCTGACAGTCATATGGGTACTCCCTTGTAGGTAACAACTGCTTTTCTCTTACTGCTTTCAATATTTTCTCTTTGTATTTTGCCCTTGGCATTTTAATTATGATGTGTTTTGGTATGGTCCTCTTTGGATTCCTCTTGTTTGGGGTTCTCTATGCTTCCTAGACTTGTAAGTCTATTTATTTCATCAGGTAGGGAAAATTTTCTGTGATTATTTCTTCTAATAGGTTTTCAATATTTTGCTCTGTCTCTTCTTCTGGCACTCCAATAATTCATATGTTGGTAAGCTTAAAGTTGTCCCAGAGGCTCCTTACGCTATCTTCATATTTTTGCATTCTTTTTTCTTTTAGTTTTTCTGGTTGGGTGTTTTTTGTCTCCTCATATTTCAGACCTTTGGTTTGATTCTTGGGGTCCTTTGATCTACTGTTGAATTTCTGTATATTTTTTATTTCAGACAATGTATGCTTAATTTCTGACTGGTCCTTTCCCATTTTCGTAGCATTCTCATTAAGGTCTTTGAAGCTCTCATCAAGTTTCTCAGCAGTTTTTAGAAATTCTTGAGTAACCTTATAAATGTGTTCCTGAACTCTATGTCCAATAGTCTGCTTTCCAACATTTCTTTCATTTGTGACATGTTTCTTTGTCTCTGCATTTTGCTGCTTCCCTGTGTTGATGGAGTGGAAGAACTGCAGAACTGGAGACATGTCTTTGGAGCAGGACTTGCTTCAGTGGAACTTTGGTGCTCACTGAGTCTGCCTCTTGAATGTGTCACTGTGGATGTGAGTAGTTGAATTCTGGTGTTGTCTCACACTGATCTCTAGATACACTAGCTTCTGGATCTCCAATGGGGTCTAGGTTAGCTAGTCTGATGCACCCAGCAGGAGCTACAGTGAAAACTAGTTTTCTCCTTTTTGCTTGGGGTTTGGAGGTTTTGGAGTTGTCTGACCAGAGCTGCAGTTTATTAGATTAAGCTGTGATAGGGCAGGCCATTTATATGCAAATGCCGCTCTGCACAGCTCAGCAGGTTTGGAGATTGTGCAGGGCGGGATCTCAGGGAGACACTAGGCTAGAGCTTGGCAAACAGCATGGCTGCCACTCAGCCATTTCTGCATCTCCACATTTCCAAGTCCCTGCATCCCACGCTCCGGTGCAGTGAACGATGATTGCAAGGGAGCCACCCTCACTTTCCAACCCGATGGCAGACAATCCAGCTTCTCCCCAAAGGAGTCTGGGTTGCCAGCATCTCTCCAGAAACTGAAGTTCAGGGTAATCAGGAGCTTGTTTCCCTTCGAGTTGAAAAAAGCAGCACCCCGTTCCCCGCCGCCAGCCTGGTTCAAGTGCCTCCGTACCTCAGCTTTTCAGCGCTTGAGCACATCTCAATGCTTTTTTTCTCTTTTCTTCTAGTTGTAGTACTAGACATTTTGTCTTTTAGTTGCAGTTTTGATATTGTTGTGCAAGGCAGCAATTTAGGTGTTTACCTTTGCCACCATCTTGTTTTCTCTCTGCTATTCTTGGTGTTTACAGGAAAGGGAGAGGCCTAACAAATTGACTGGAATTTAGTGTCTGGCACAAATTAATCATAAATTGATTTGAAATTATAGCAAAATTTAATGATTGTTATTAGACATTCATGAGGCAAAAAAAGAAACAATGGAACACCATAGTAAATTAATATTTTAAAAAATTCTCATTGATACAAATAAATTTACAAGGTGAGGCAAAGTAGCCTTACAGTTGTGAATACATGAAACATAGTTTATTCTTGTATTATTATTTATTAATGATTGTATTATTTTCCATATGAACAACTCTAAACCTGCTTTTGCCTCACTCTGTATATTACCATAATTAATCTCACAAGTATGGCATTTGTTTATTGAAAGTGAACACATTATTTAGGATACTTAGAGAAAAAATTCAAAATGACTATTTTTCTAAAGAATAGAAACAATCGGTTACTACTGCAGTGCACAGTGGTAAGACATAAACATTGTTTATATTTTGGCATACATTTGTCCAGGCTTTTGAAGACAACTTTTAGCAAATGGGGATGTGGCACGGCAAACATATCAAAACTCACCCGATACTGCCATCTGCCGGTCAATTTGCAAAATGCAACTTTGGATTTATTTCTTGAAAATGTAATTCAGAGTTCCAAATTCCTCTGAGCTTCATTTAAAATCTGGGATTCAAAATATAACTATGTCTTAACATTAATTTAGTATAACAAAATTTGAATCTATCAAAACAAATTGAATTATGATTTTCCTATAATGCTGAAGGTTTATCAGAATATTTTTAATTGCATTAAAAAATCACCATTATGTGTAAGCATCTTTAGGGGTTAAATCAGCATATTAAAGAGCACACACCCTTGTTTTTGTGCAGTCCAGAGCTAAATTAGTTTAATTTTCTTGGTAAAGTAGCCAGCATAATGTTCTCTCTTTATTTCATGTGGAACTATTAAAAATCAACAAGTTCAAAATAAGAAACGATTTTTCTCGGCCTGATGGGGCCCACAAGTAACTGTCTTTAGTGTGTTCTATTCTGCATCTGCTTCAGACATGCTCATCAGCAGCTCAGCCCTTCATTCAGGATGTTCAGACCACTTCCTTGATCCACAGCAAAGGGAGCCGGCCTTTCCTGGGCAGGTCCACATGGCCACACAAAGCAGGACCTGCAGGATGGCCAAGGGGATGACCCCACCTCAGGGTGCACCCCAGCCAAATGGGCTCCTGACTTGAGACCTTCCCTGAATTGCAAGGCAATTGCACTTTCCCAAGGTTAGTGGAGTTTCACTGACAGTTGTGATGACCTTTCTTAGAGTTATTAATCTGCAGTGTTGGCACACCATGCTGTCCAATTTAATCTGATGTGCTTGGGCTTGAATGGATGGCCACTAACGCTGGTGGTCTTGTACCAGCATCTAGAAGGGTACAGGAATCTGGGGAAGGGCTGTGTGTAAATTAAAGAGTCCAGAGACAAAACATAATTTTGAAAGGCATTATAGGGAGTTTGACAAGACTTAGCTAAAGGAACTAAGTTCTCCTTGTCTCAGGACTCCTTGCTTTTTATTAACACAAATTGTCCTAAGACAAGGTGGAGATATACACTTCAAAGGCCGAGGTTTGTATACAGAAGTGTTGTCAGATTATCAGGTTTGGGAGAAACTACCTTCAGCTGTTCAGGTGTTGGGCCAGTAGGAGGCAATAACATGTAAATTAAGATGTCCTGAGCTGTCTGGCAGCAAGCAATCATCCTTTTCAGGTTTGAGGAAATGCCTTTAGCCCTTCCTAACAGGCAATAACATACGTGACTCAGCCCTTGTTGAGTCCCCAAGTTTCATCAACCTTTCAATGAAACCCTTGCAATTATGACATGCTAGAACTGGCTTCTAGCAGGCTGCTTCCCAGGAAACACGTGGTGTCACCTTAAAGCAGGTTCTGGGGTGAAGTAGATGCTGGCTCCTCACCTTTAGCTGCAGGTTGCTGCTGGTGGTAGCTCCAGGGGCCTGAGTTTCCCACTCAGGACTGGTTATCTTCCAGTTCACGTGTTGTGGGGAAGCACGGGACTTGACTAGAAAGTCTGTAAGGAGGATTCCCCGAAAGGTCAGAGGCCTCTAGGGGAACCTTGCTGAAGGCCACAGACACTGCCTTGACTTTCCAAACAAGTCTTAGCCCGCAGGTGCTTTTCTAGAATCTTTGTTTAGACTTCAGACGTCCTTGCTGAAAAGGCACTGCAGACGCATGTGTTCCTCAATGATACATACCCTGCTGATAGTATCTAGAAGTTAATTTTAGTTCAAGCTGTTGCTTCAGTAAAATCCTAAGGAGGTAGGCCAACAAGGCTGCCTGGTTCCTTTGGCCAGGCAGCCCCTTAGCCCTCTCTTTCACAGAAAAGTGTGTCAGAGTAATCACTCATCAGTTACTCGGGGTTTGCAGGTCAGCCCCAGTAACACGTAACTTCATGTTTGGATTTATGGGGTTTTCTGAACACCCCTGAAAGTGTACATGCTGTGTGCGAGTGTGAGTCTTGTGGTTACATACATTTCTGTTCCCAAAGTGTCCCTAAGCTATCATGAGACTTTCACAGTGGCACATAACCTCTCCCTACCCCTGAACAGTTAAGAATTTTCCATGATTGCTGTTAAATGAGAATCTTAACAACAGGGTTTGTGGGCACAGATGAAGGAAGAGCCATGGGCAGAGCACCTGGTGCCAGTATATGTAATTCTGGATGCAATCAGAATAGAGATTAAGCTATTACTAAAAATAAGAGTCAGAATAAATGTAATC